>CM044443.1:12550637-12574459 GCA_024363595.1 Xenopus borealis | reverse complement strand
TGTATTCTGTACTTGAATGGCTGCCCCCATGGCTACACAGCAGCTTGTTTATATAAACTACAAACTATAGTTGTGTTTCTATAGCAAACACACCAATTTTACTAGTGGAGGGCAACCGTACACTATATTGTCATTCCCTTAAAACACTTTAATTTTTTTGGTGTTACTGTTCCTTTAATAAAATAGTGACTAAGAATAAACTGCTCCATATTTAATCAAATGGGTTAGGATAAACAGGATGCTGTGTGCTACGGACTATAATGATGTGAAACTTGTTTTTATGTATGATTACAGAGGAAATATTTGTTTTATTAGTGTAACCTTAGAGACTAAATCATCTGCATTTATTCTCATAGCAAGAACACATATACCATTTAATTAAGTAGTTATTTAGTCTATTATGTTTGCAAAAATTTGACTATTTCTTTGAAACAGTCTTTACAGCACAGAAATCTAAAGGCACATACCGCACCTGTACGTTACAGCATGTGTCTTTTTATTTCTTTTTCTTTCTAAGAGAAGATGCATTCATTTGTTTTCTCCCTTTTTCCCCCTTTCTCTCTAGGTATTCGAATACCACTGATGTGGAAAGATTCCGACCACTTCAGCAACAAAGAAAGTATGTTTAACATCTGTGCTGCCATCTGGTTACTTGATATAAAAAAGCCTGACCCCTTTATTTCATTAACACGCACACTTTCACACACATCATACCTTCCCGGCAATCTGCTTTTTCACAGGGCAGTTCAAATGTATTTCCCAGAAGTCCTACTGTTTTTCATGTACAGGTATGGGATCCGTTATCCAGAAACCCGTTACCCAGAAAGCGCAGAATTATGGAAAGGCTGTCTCCCATAGATTTCATTTCATCGAAATAATCAAAATTTTTTAAAATGATTTCCTTTTTCTGTGTAATAATAAAACAGTAGCTTGTACTTGAGCCCAATTAAGATATAATTAATCCTTACTGGAAGCAACACCAGCCTGTTGGGTTTATTTCATGTTTACATGAATTTCTAGTAGATTTAAGATATGAAGATCCAAATTACGGAAAGATCTGTTATCTGGAAAGCCTCAGGTCCCAAGCTTTATGGGTAACAGGTCCCAGACCTATATTTTAATAAATAAGTTAGCCCCTTTTGTAAAACATGAAGATGTTATAAGCCACCTTTGAGATCCATAACCTATCTGAAACCACTTAACCTTAAATCCTTTTATTTTACAATAGGTATTATTATTATTCACTATATAATTTCCAGGATTCAAGGCTAAACTATTTTATAAGTTCTTCCTTAGGTGTGGGACCTATTATCCAGAATGGGGACCTGGGGGCTTTCCGGATAACAGGTTTTTCCGTAATTTGCATCTTCACTCTACTAGAAACTCGTTTAAACATGAAATAAATCCAATAGGCTGATTTTGCTTCCAATAAGGATTAATGAGATCTTAGTTGGGATCAAGTACAAGCCACTGTTTTATTATTACAGAGAAAAAGGAAATCATTAAAAAAAAAAAAATTTGGATTATTTCCTTATAATGGAGTCTATGGGAGACGGCCTTTCTGTAATCCGAAACCTTCTTGAGAACGGGTTTCCGGATAACTGATTCCATACCTGTATATGATACATATGAGCTATGAATTGCCTGTAAATTATATTCTAAACTGTGCTTAGTGATGTTTGTGTTGCATTTATCTAAAATAGGGATGCGCCGAATCTACTATTTTGGATTCGGCCGAACCCCAGAATCCTTCCCGAAAGATTCGGCCGAATACCAAACCAAATCAGAACATATGCAAATTAGGGGTGGGAAGGGGAAAACTGTTTTTTACTTCCTTGTTTTGTGCCAAAAAGTCACATGATTTCTCTCCCTGGCCCTAATTTGCATATGCAAATTAGGATTCAGATTCAGTTCGGCCAGGCAGAAGGATTCGGACGAATCTGAATCCTTCTGAAAAAGGCCGAATCCCGAACCGAATCCTGGAATCGGTGCATCCCTTATCTAAAATATAATATACCCCCTGTTGTAAAATATATGGACATTAGGGGGCAGATTTACTAAATTCACATGAAGGATTCGAAGTTCGATCGAATTTATCAAAAAGATTCGAATTTTCTAATGTTTTTGAAGACCTCTTCGACCAGGGGATTTTGAAAATTCGATCGAATTGAATGATTCGAATAATTCGAATAAAAATCTATTCGACAGTCGAATTACTTCCCCTTTAAATTTTTATTCGACTGCCTAGTTCGCCAGATCAAAGCTACCGGATTGGGGTTCGTTATTTTTGATCGAATAAAAAAATTCGGTCGAATGGTTAAAATCGTTTGAATCGATCAATTCGAAGGATTTTATCGATCGAATATTTTCTATTCGATCGTTCAACCAATCGAATCAAAAGGAAAAAATGTTTTGAAATCTGGATAATTTGAGTACAATGGAGTCTATGAGGCTGGGTGCAGACAGGGAGATTCGGGGAGATTCTGTCGCCTGGCGATTAATCGAGGCGACAATCTCCCCGAACTGCCTTCTCCCTGTCTGCCGCCTGTTAAAATGAAAAAGCTCCAATGCACACGCAGCGCGGCGATTTCCGTAATCGCCCGAAGTTTCCTCACGAAGTAACTTTGTGCGATTCTGGAAATCGCCCTGTCTGCCGCCTGTTTAAATTAAAAAGCGCCAATGCATACGCGGTGCAGCGATTTCCGGAATCGCACAAAGTTGCTTCGTGAAGAAACTTCTGGCGATTCCGGAAATCGTGGCACCGTGTGTGTATTGGCACTGGCACTTTTTGATTTAAACAGACGGCGGAAAGGGAGAAGGCAATTCGGGCGATTAATCGCTGGTGACAGAATCTCCCTGTCTGCACCAGCCCTGAGAGACGGCCTTTCTGGATAACCGGTGTCTTGATAACGGATCTCATACCCCTACGAGGTTGCTGGGTCTATCTGTGCTCGTGTAGAGGATAAACATTATTTGTGGGAGAGGTTGCACCCAGCTATGTTCCCCAGCAGGTGTCTCCCTTCTTGTGTGACTGAATTTTTCCTTCCCCGGAGCAAATGATTTCGGAAAAGTTGCCTGCGTGCAATTCCTAGATCGGCGCATTCATTGCGTGCCACTTCAAGTCATTATTTCAGCATGCTCGCAACTATAATCTATGGTCAGGTGAAGTGCTGCCAAAGACGTGGGGTTTCTCATTTATTTCACTCTCGTATATATCACGGTGTTTATATGCACCGCAAATCTAATAACAAAAAACATGGTAACAGCAATATCATTTCTGCATTAGCTTTATTAGACTGCTGTGTTCAAAATGTCATTTCACACACTTTCATCGGCTGATATCCATAGCTTTCACATCAATTCGGGAATGGTTAAATAAATAAAATAAGAATAACGGATGGGCGTAAGCCGAGGGCTGCGGAATTCCAGTGCTGCGCATGCTGAATTTCTCAAATGTCATTGCACATAAAAATTCCCTTGGATGTGTATATAATGAATATAAAAATGCTCCGGCAAACCCCTGGAGTATTTGCTTAGCAGTTTCATTTGAAACACATTTCAGCTTCTTTACATGCAGAAATGCCCGGAAGCCTCGGAAATGGACATGTTTTCAAATGGAAGGTTAAAAATTACCTGTACCATTATGCAGCGTTGCATCCAAGACAATTCTGCTCACTGATTATGCAGATAGAAGACCTATATATATATTCTGTTTCTTATGTATATTTCCAAGAAAGGAAAACTGAATAAGAAATTATTCATTGGTGAAGCCGACCAAGCATTCAAAATGTTTTCCTTGGAGCGAGTGAGGAGGCCTCCTCTGAGCAATAATGGCTTCTCGCGCTTTTATGATTAAACACAAATATACAGCGATGTCCCCATATTAGTTGCCCTTTTTTAAATGACTTTAACAAGTGTGCATGTACAGTAAACTAGTTAATGGAACCCTACTTCAGCGCAAAACGGGAGAGCACAGGAATGTATAGGGCATGGAGCTCAAATTAATATGCAGTTTCAATATGAATTGGTAAAACAAACACAGGACAAATTCTGAAAGTTTACAGGGACCCTTAGGGCTGGGACAGACAGGGAGATTCGGGGAGATTCTGTAGCCTGGCGATTAATCGAGGTGACAATCTCCCCAAACTGCCTTCTCCCTGTCCGCCGCCTGTTTAAATAAAAAAGCGCCAGCGCCAATACACACACGGCACGGCGATTTCCGGAATCGCCCGAAGTCTCCTCACGCGATTCCGGGAATCGCTGCGCCGTGTGTGCATTGGCGCTGGTGCTTTTTTATTTAAACAAGCGGCGGACAGGGAGAAGGCAGTTCGGGGAGATTGTCACCTCGATTAATCGCCAGGCAACAGAATCTCCCTGTCTGCACCCAGCCTAAAACTGTCTGTGGGGAAGAGTAGTTCCTAATTATGCTAATGCCCTGATATAAATAAACAGGTTTGGGATTTGCGATCTGGGAACCAGTTCTCCAGAAAGCTCCAAATTACAGAAAGGCCGTCTTCCATAGACTCCATTTTATCCAAATAAACCACATTTTTAGAAATGATTTCCCTTTTCTCTGTAAAAATAAGGTTAGAACTACACAGACTTTTTCGGTGACAAAACACAGCATCAAATCGGATGCGACGGAAATAAGGGAAGAGAATTGTCCAATGAAGTCGCAGCGTTCATCTGACACGACCGTCGGATGCAGACACAGCGTGCAGCATTTGCATCTAACAATCGTGTTGGATGAAAGCTGCAACATTTGTATTTATTCCATTATTTCCATTGCATCCAATTTGACGCTGGCAGTTTGTCGCAGCACTTTGGATTGCGCCAAAACTGTCCATGTAGTTCTACCCTAAAACTGTAGCTTGTACTTGATCCCAATTAAGATATAATTAATCCTTATTGGAAGCAAGACTATTGCTATGATTGATATTCAGGCAAGTTAGACCGCAATTGAGTTAAGGAAGGTAATCAACGAGACCACGGTCCCCCATCTCTCTGCCTTCTCCGCTTGTGGTAATCCCAAAGTTTAGAAACAACACAGCTAGTAATTTATGGGATGACTCCACCACTTTCCTTTTTTTTCTGTTTTCTAACTTGTTTCAATTCAATTCTAAATGGGATGTTTTGAAGCCTGGACAAGTTGATACAAAGCTAAATCACTACATTGCTGATTGGATTGATACATGGTAAAAACTCACAGCAAGTTCATCCACATGGAGTCTGTGGGTTTTTTTCTTAGGGTATTGGGGGGTAATTATCAATTGTCCCTTGATATCACTTTTACATATAAATTTTATTCAAGGTGAGATTAATTCAATGTAAATATATTACTCCTTCTAAGCTATGGTTATTACCAATTTTAATGGACTAGTTAATCGCAATTAATCTCATCATTTTAAATCAATTGAATACTCATTTATAATTTTATATTGATAATTAACTGTAGAAGTCCACAATCAGATCCATTTTTTATATTTATGGTCAAAATATTTTTGTCCTTTCCATTTCCAAAATGTTGGATGGTATGCATAAGGGCATAGTAGGAAATGTAAACACCAGCAATTGTGTGAGCAAAGATAAAGGGGTAGTCAGTAAGGTGCTCCGTTTGGTGAGGGTTTAGAATTTAGGCTTGAATTAAAAGGTCAGCTTTAAGTGTTTTAAAGCCTTGAGTGTTTTCGATTAATGGGACAGGGCATAGACTTGTGGAGGATGGGTATTGCATGTGAAAAGTCCCAGATGCGGCAGTGTGAAGAGGTAATTAGTGACAAGGTCATGTTCAAACTGAAGGTTTAGTCTCGTGGTCAATTTGGTAATTAGAAAAATAGTGTATGCTTACCAGTGAATAAAAAAACTAGAAATGGGCAAAAAAACCCACAATTGAGGAAATGAGCACAAACATTCTGGGATCAAGTATACTTATATGAGTCAAGGGCAACACCCCTAAGTCAATGCAAGACCTAGAACAGGGGTGCCCAAAAGATAAATCGGGATCTACTAGTAGACCTTTAGTTGGTGGTCCGTAGATTTCCTATTTCATGCTTTTCATTCAGATATTTATTATGTTATGGTTACATAAGAAATGGTTGTTTATTAAATATAACAATATACATTTTCTCATAAATCAATATAATATTTAAGTAATATTTTCCATGGAACAGAATGCTAACTGCTTTTATGGATGTAGAACATAACTACAACGTAGACCTCTCTGTCGTAAAGTATGGTCACTCCTGACCCAGACAATGATGTCTAGTATTGGTGGTAGGACTGGGAGAGCTGCAAAGCAGAGAGGCCTTCATGGTTAGGGTGAGAAGAATACCGTGAAAGCCTTTGTAAAACACACGATCCTCACATTACTGACGTGCGGGCAGGCCCGATACCTCCGGGTTTGGGCCGGCCTTTAACTCTTCTTCTTGGTTGCAGCTTGAGCTCTTCTCCTGCTCTCCCCACCTGCCACCATCAAATGCTGACTTCCAGCTTTGTCTGTGCCAGCTCACCCGGCCCCTTTTTTGACGTCATCAGTGGGGTGGCATGGGTCTATAAAAGCAACCATGAAGTTTGATGCAGGCAGGCACTGGCTTAGATATGACCAGTTAGGGTCAGGGAAATCCCGACTTGCACATCAATGCTTCGGATGCCCCATGATAGGGCCACCCAATCAGTTGGCTTTTGCAACCCATGTGATGTTTGAATTCACTTGGCAAGGGGAAGACCATTCGGCAATGAACTGGTTTTACAACTTTCTTGGTCAAAGTTGGCTCAAGCCTCCATTAGATATTGCTCATAAAGTCCCTAATGTAAACACCTTTTCCAGAACAACATTTACAGCAACATTAATGGCGTTCCATGCCATCGCTTTGCCTTCATTCCACATGCAATAATTTCCCTGCAATAAACAGCCTTCTAAGGTTTATATTATCCTTACCGTTCTCTCTTGGCAACATATATTGAAAATGCAATAAAGAAACACCACTCTGTCATATAAAACCTCGCCTGCTATTGATCATTTTGTCTTTGAGAATTTTAAATACATTAAATGGCTTCTCGGGCTTCCATTAAAGAGAAAACCCATTACATTGAAATGTAAATGTGTTTTTGGAAAGGGAAACAGCATGGAAGTTAATGGGGGGGAAAACATATTTTATATTTATACCTCAGAGACCACCCATCCGCTTCTTTAGAATCTGCAGCAACATGTACAGGTTCCAGCCTGTATTAATTGCATGCCTCGTGGTTTATAATGCACAGACCTATTCAGTTGCTATCATTTTTATTTAAATACATATGTACAGAAACATGGAAATGGATTAAATAGATTCCTAGCAAATCTAAATCTAAAAACCTAAAGGCAATATCTACTTTATTTATAAAAGAAATATTAAAAGGGTTGTTCACCTTTTTGAGTAAATTTTCAGTATGATGTAGAGAGTGATATTTGCGATTGCTTTTAATTTTATTTATTTTTATTATTATTTGCTGTTTTTGAGTTATTTATAGGGATGTACCGATTCCAATATTTTAGGATTCGGACGATTCCTTTGTGAAAGATTCGTCCAAATATTGAATCTAATCTGAACCTTAAAAGTATACTGTCATGGGAAAAAATAAATCAGTTAATAGTGCTGCTCCTATAGATAGGGTTGCCACATTTTCCTGAAAAAAATACCAGCCTTCCTATATATTTATCTATTTTTTCCTATTAATAACATTGGGATCAACCATCAAAAATACCGGCCAGGCCGGTAAAATACCGGTCAGGTGGCAACCCTACCTGCAGAGCAAACACTTTTTTTTTTAATATTTCATTTTGAAATCTGACATGGGGCTAGACATATTGTTAATTTCCCAGCTGCCCCAAGTCATGTGACTTGTGCTCTGATAAACTTCAATCACTCTTTACTGCTGTACTGCAAGTTGGAGTGATATCCCTCCCTTTCTCCCCCCAGCAGCCTAACAACAGAACAATGGGAAGGTTACCAGATAACGGCTCCATAACACAAGATAACAGCTCCCTGGTAGATCTAAGAACAACACTCAATAGTAAAATCCCATGTCCCACTGTGACTCCTAAAGTTGCATTGAGAAGGAAAAACAACAGCCTGCGAGAAAGCCGTTCCCTCCTAAAGTGCTGGCACAAGTCACATGACCAGGGCAGCTTGGAAATTGACAATATGTCTAGCCCCATGTCAGATTTCAAAATTAAATATAAAAAAAAATCTGTTTGCTTTTTTTGAGAAATGGATTTCAATACAGAAGTCTACTGGAGTAGCACTATTAACTGATGCGTTTTGAATAAAATACATTTTCCCATGACCGTATCCCTTTAAATCCAATTAACAGCATATAAACCATTGCATGCATTGTGCATCAGAAATAATGCAGCCGCTGTATCATGACCTTCTGCTAATGTTTTGATAATTTTCAGTGACTAAGCTTAGCTTAGCTTAGTCACTGAACCGCAGCCCAGAGCATACTGAGCATGTGCAGTGCCACTGACACTAACGAGATCCAAGATGGGCAACTGCTGTTGACAGCTTTGAAATCCTTGATCATTACTGTTAGAGGGCTGTTCATCCTCTGTGTTAGCACAGAAAGTCCTAAAGGTATGGGATCTGTTATCTGGAAACCCATTATCCAAAAAGATCTGAATTACAGAACCGCCGCCTCCCATAGACTCCATTATAATCAAATACCTTAAATTTTTTTAAATGATTTCCTTTTTCTGTGTTATAATAAAACAGTAGCTATTACTTAATCCCAACTAAGATATAATTAATCCTTATTGGAGCCAAAACCAGTCTTATCGAGTTTACTTAATATTTACATGATTTTATATAGACTTAAGTATGAAGATCCTAATTATAGAAAGATCTGTTATCCCGAAAACCCCAGGTCCCGAGGATTCAGGATAACTGGTCCCATAACTGTATAAAAAACTGAATTTTTTTTTTCATTTTCCTTTAAATCATCTGTATGGCAAGAGAATATATATTTATATCTACATTTTCATTACTGGATTTCAAAGAGACAGATTGCTAATGTAAAGCAGTCGTAAGCACTATGGCCGATTCCACCCATGTAGGTAACTAAAAATGTAGAAATGAATGTTTTGTGCGGGTTGCTAAATAACTCCATTTGATATAAGCTCTTCTTGTAAACATTTACTGTATATATTCCCTTTACCCGTTTTTATATGAAAAGAATAAGCCATGTCTCCAAATAGATTGGATACTGGAGATATAAAGTGCATGGCTTTTATGTGCTAAGAACACGGCAAATACACTTATTATTTATGTACAAAATGGGCCGGAGCTGCTCTGGATTCTGCGGCTATTGACGTTGATGGAAAATGCTTCTGCAGAGAAAGCAATATCCTATTACTCTAAATGGAATGTAAACCCTATTTAATCAGTGGATAGTTTCTATTGAATGAGAAGTTCTCTTCAAGCTTTCTTTTCAATAACAAATAAATCAATAGGAGACCTTGTAAAATGCCCAGGTTGGGAGCAGCAATTAGTTCACTGAGAAGTTATACAGGTTTTTATCCACAGAGGGTGGTCACGATTTATGGCGAGGCCACATAGGCCCTGGCCTAGGGCGGCAAATTTTTAGGGTCGGCATCTCGCCCAGCTAGCGCTGTGCACCTGCGCATGGTATGCACTAGTACCAGGCACCAGGACCATACGGCCTAAAGGCGTCCGCCCTGCAAATACGTTACTGGGGGTGGTGGAGAATTCAACCCCATCCGCGCAAAAAATCCTGCCCCCCTAACTTTCCTTCCAGGTCCTCTACAGCGTAGTTCACCGCAGCCATCTTCTCCCGAGCGCTCTTCTTCCTGGAGTCATCAGCGTTTTGTGGCACGTGCAGTAGGAGGCATTTGCCTGGCTCGGATCTACTGCGCATGCGGCGAGAGTAGGAAACTTCATGACTTTAGGGTGCATGCGCAGTTATTTGCAGAAATGATAGAAACAGATACCAAGCAGAGACAGGCCTCCAGTCCTGGGGAGGGGAGCGTGGAATCCAACGCCTGAGGGAAAAGGCCGGTACCACTCTGGTCACGTAGCTAGTCAGACCAAACAACAACGGAAATGCACTTCCAGCCTCCCGTGGCGGCACAATTTATGCAGAGAGCGTATAAATATAAAATCCAATTTATTGAAACATCAAGATTAAAATAAAATTCATCAGGATGGAGCAGGCAAGGGGAACATGGCTCAACGCATTTCGTGACTATGTATGTCACCTCTCTCCGAATGAATTGTGCCGCCACGGGAGGCTGGAAGTGCATTTCCGTTGTTATTTGCAGATATGGAGTGACTGCGCGTGTGCCCGAAAGTCACAAAGTTTCCCATCTCTTTTTTTGGAAAACTTTGTGACTTTCAGCGCATGCGCAGTAGATCCGAACCAGCAAATGCCTCCTCGTGCACATTCGCCAATAAACGCAGATGAATCCAGGAAGAAGAGTGCTCGGGAGAATATGGCTGCCGTGAACTCCGCTGGAGAGGAACTGGAAGGAGGGGTAAGTAACAAGTTTGGGGCATTTGCCGGAGGGGGAGGTAGGCAGCGAGGGAGGGGGGTCTACACAGGGGAGTGGGGGAGGGATTTTTGCATTGATGGGATTGAATTCTTTAAGTTCGCTTTAAGTCTAGGAACACATAAGATTCGGGGAGATTTAGTCTTGGCTAGAATCTAAATCGCTCGCAGGATGGCACTCTGAGTTTTCTGAAGTTGCCTCACGAGAAAACTTCTGGCCACTTCAGAAAATAAATCAGTGTCACCCCCCTGGCGATTTACATTCTAGGCAGCAGGAAGGCATTACAGGGAGATTAGTCGCCTGAAAAAGAGGTGATCTGTTGCTGGGCGATCCAAAATTTTGTTGTACGGGGCCCTGTGATTTCTAATGGCGGCCCTGAGTGCACTGGTATATGTGAGGGGTCAGAATGGAAGCTACTGGGGCCGTTGTTTTGTTATATTTGTTCTTATATGTGAAGTGCATAAAATTGTATAATAAAGTGTATATCTCTGTGCTTCTTTGATAGAGACGCAGCGCCATGCCGTGTTCTGCTTGCTACGACTTGGACAGGAGATACACGACTCCGATATGGTCATTGTGGACAAAACTATGACTGACATTTGCTTTGATAATGTAACTGTATTGTAAGTACTTTTCCTTGCTACCTTTCTAACCTCTTTTTAAATCTGTTTTAAAATATGGAATTCTGCTGAGAGATGGCTTTGGGTGATGGACAATAAGTCCTGCATTATTTCATTCTTGATAAAAGTATGGGATCTGTTATTCAGAAAGCCGATATCCAGAAAGCTCCAAAGTACAGGAAAGCCTTAATTCTAACCAAAAAAACCTAACATTTGAAAAATGATTTCTTTTTCCTCTGTAAGAATATAACAGTGCCTTGTACTTGATCCCAAAAACCTAAAATTTGAAAAATGATTTCTTTTTCCTCTGTAAGAATATAACAGTGCCTTGTACTTGATCCCAAAAACCTAAAATTTGAAAAATGATTTCTTTTTCCTCTGTAAGAATATAACAGTGCCTTGTACTTGATCCCAAAAACCTAAAATTTGAAAAATGATTTCTTTTTCCTCTGTAAGAATATAACAGTGCCTTGTACTTGATCCCAAAAACCTAAAATTTGAAAAATGATTTCTTTTTCCTCTGTAAGAATATAACAGTGTCTTGTACTTGATCCCAATTAAGAATGCTCTGGACCTGGGGTTTTCTGGATAACAAATCTGTTATTTGGATGTTCATACCTTAAGTCTACTAGAAAATCATTAAATAAACCCAATAGGCTTCCAATAAAGATTAATTATATCTAAGTTGGGATCAAGTACAGGTATGGGATCCGGAAACCCGTTATCCAGAAAGTTCAGAATTACACAAAGGCCATCTCCCGTAGAGTCTATTTTATCCAAATATTCCAAATGTTTGAAAATGATTTCCTTTTTCTGTGTAATAATAAAACAGTAGCTTGTACTTGATCCCAACTAAGATATAATGAATCCTTATTGGAAGCAGAACCAGCCTATTGGGTTTATTTAATGTTTACATTTTTTTTTAGTAGACTTAAGGTGTGAAGTTCCAAATTACAGAAAGATCCATTATCTGGAAAACCCCAGGTCCTGAGCATTCTGCATAACAGGTCCTATACCTATACAAGGTACTGTTTTATTATTACACAGAAAAAGGAAATCATTTTTAAAATATTGGATTTGGAGAAAATAGAGTCTATGGGAGATGGTCTTCCCATAACTTGCGGCTTTCTAGATAACTGGTTTCTGGATAATGGATCCCATATGTGTTCTGTACTAATGTTTGTTTTTACTGTCTCAACCATGCATGTATGTATAAAGAACAATAAATAAGTACTTTACTTATAAACAGGTATGGGATCCGTTATCCTGAAACCCGCTATCCAGAAAGCTCTGGATGATGGAAAGGCGGTCTCCCATAGACTCAATTAAAACAAATAATCCAAGATCAAAAATAATTTCCTTTTTGTCTGTAATAATAAAACAGTACCATCTACTCAATCCCAACTAAGATATAATCAATCCTTATTGGAAGGAAATCAATCCTATTGGGCTTATTTACTGTTTAAATGATTTTCTAGTAGATTTAGGGTATGAAGATCTAAATTACAGAAAGATCTGTTATCTGGAAAACCCCAGGTCACAAGCATTTTAGATAGCAGGTCCCATAACTATTCCTAGATTCTCATGTTATTTTAATTATTCCTCCCTGATTTGCATTTGTGGATAGCAAGAAGGGATCGTAGCCTTTGCAGCTTCCTTGTTGTTTGAGTTGCAAATTGACAATCCGTATACGAGGTATACAGGCCGTCTTGGAGAATTGTCAGCGCAATTACAAACAAATCATGTCGACGTACAAGCACAACTGCGTTAATTTTGACACATTGCTGGTGAACTGTGTTGTTCCAACATGTTACACTTAATGACTTGTTATAATGTATAGTATGATGAAATCCCCCATATGCATTTATACATTCTGATTACTCTGGGCCAGATTTATCAAATATTTTCCCCCACATTTTGTCACCAGAGAAAAAAATGATCAGGGATTGTCAGATATACATCATGTTTTCCTACTTTTGTTTTAGGGTGTTGACACATGCTAAGATTTGGGGAGATTTAGTCACCTGGAAACAAATCGCCTCTCTCCAGCAGGTTGGGACTCAAGTGCTTCGTTTTCCAAAGTTGCCCAAAGTTTCCTTGTGAGGCAAGAAGCGATTTGAGGTGCCATCCTGCTGCTGAATTAGATTCCAGCTGACGGGAAGGCTTTTCAGGGAGATAAGTTGCCCTAAGGGCACAGGCACACAGGCACACGGTGCAATTCGGGGAAAGTATTCACCCGGCGACATATCTCCTCTTCGGGCTAATCTCCCCAAACTGCCTCCCCTGCTTTCCCTCCAGCTAGAATCTAAATAGCTGGAGGGATGGCACTCAGAGCTCTTTGTTTTCTTAAGTCGACGAAGTTTCTGTGAAGCAACTTTCGGTGACTTTTGAAAACAAATCGCTCCAAGTGCCATCCCTCCAGCAATTTAGACTCTAGCTGGCGGGGAGGCAGTTCGGAAAAGTTAGTCGCCCAAGGAAGAGGCGATTTGTCGCCAGGCGACCAACTCCCCCCAAATAGCATTGTGGGCCTCTACCCTAAGAAAAAGCGATTTGTCACCAGGCAACTAAATCTTAGTGTGCGAATCCTATTGTGTGTCACCACCCTTAGAGCAAAGATAAATTCCATTTTAATGGGATTTTCCCTTAGACTTTGATTGTGATAAATTTCTGACAATGTGAAAAAAACGTGTATTATATACTTGGTTGACTGGCTTGAACTGATGCCCATGAGATAAAATGGTTTTGAGGATTAAACGATGATTTGATAAATGAGCCAGACTGGTGAAATGTTCAGTAAGTGTGAAAAATTGTTTGATCTGGTAAAATGTACTACAAGTTGGTATCAAAATGTATCTCATCTTTTTCACACTGGACTAGAAAGTTGATACATATGGGGAAATTCCATCACAATTTAAATGTTTTGACTAAAGGTAAACTTGGATAAATTTTTTGGAACAAATCCTAGGGCAACAATGATAAATGTGGGAAAAAAATCCAGACACCGAGGAATATTTCTGCCCTCAATCTTTGATAAAGCTGTCCTTAAAGGGGTCCTGTCACCCTAAGAAATAATTCCAAATTATTTTCTATTATGTTAGTTGAGCAAAATAAAGTTTATTCACGCTATATTTTTTATTTACACTTTGTTTCCTTCAGTTTTGGAATTCACAATCATAGTAAGCAGGAAGGTGCCATTTTGTGACAAGGCAAGGTGTTTATCACCCCAAAATCTTGTGTATGCGCCAGAATGGGGGACCTAATGCCCATGCCTTGTACCCTACACAATTATAGAGTGTGAGGGGAGAGGGAGAATGTAAGGAGTGCAGCAACATCTGGCAGCACTGAATGGAAAGTGAAAGTAAGTGACTGCACCGCCTCTATGCCTGAGTCATAGAGGAGGGGCAGGCAATGTATAATTGACAGCTGATACTTTTAAATGAGTTTATAAAGATATGGATGTTTTAAAGAAGAGAGAATTGGGTTTTAGGGTTAATTTGCAAAGGACTTTCATTATACAGCTTTTTATGTGTGAGTGACAGGTCTACTTTAAGGGACTTTATCAAAGTGGGAGAAAGCTAATCACAGAAAAACTCCAATTTTCCTTTCATTCCTATTTCATTTTAGAAGTGGGTTTATCAAATGGTGAACTACCACAGGAATAAATAAAAAATGGGTGAGTGGGAAAGGAATAGAGGGGGTGATGTCACTCCAAATTTGCAGTAAAGAGTGACTCCAGTTTATCTGAGTCACATGACTGGGGGCACCGGAGAAACTAAAAACATATCTAACCCCATGTCAGATTTCAGAATGAAATATCAAAAGATCTGTTTGCTCTTTTGAACTCTACTATAGGAACACTATTAGCGGATGTAAATTGTAAATAAAAACATGTTTTCCCATGACAGAATCCATTTAATCGAACGTTTCCCTGTCCAATATAGACGTATCCTCCATATTAGTTCATGGGAATGCTTTTCTTTTTCTTTGCGTTCAGTTCTTTAACTCTAAAATGACATTTTTAAAGAGGCAAATAATTTTCTTTTAATTTAGCCTAAGTGGGCTTGTTTACTACAGGCTAGCGTACGCTAGAGCACCGATTTCAAAGCAAAAGCGATAACTCTGATTACACACCGTTCCGAGAACAAGTGCATTACAAAGGGAACCGTAGGAGTCTCATTTCTGAAATAATTGAAATGTGACTTTGATCACTGCACTCGCTGTATTCATGAATCATGTTTCTGAAATGAAAATCGTCTGCCTTCAGTATGCCAATTAATACGGAAAACGTTTCAAGTTAATTAAAGCTAACATTATTTTGCCTGTTAATTTAATTGAAATGTTCGGGCAGGGTTGACATAATGTTGTTCCCCAAAGCCTGGGTGGGATGAGCACAACAGCAATCCCTGTGATGTATTTTGGATATTATTGTTAATTAAAGTAACCTGACTGTTCCTATAGGAAAGAATCCACTAGCACTCCAGTAGTTAGGTGACTTTATTCAGCTCAAATACAGGTATGGGACCTGTTACCCAGAATGCTCGGGACATGGGGTTTTCCAGATAAAGGATATTTCCATAATTTGCATCTTCCTACCTTAAATCTACTAGAAAATCATGTAAAAATCAAATAAACCCAATAGGCTGGTTTTGCTTCCAATAAGGATTCATTTTTTTCTTAGTTTGTATCAAGTACAAAGTATTGTTTTATTATGACAAGGAAAAAGGAAATCAGTTTTGG
Source organism: Xenopus borealis (assembly GCA_024363595.1). Classification (NCBI taxonomy): domain Eukaryota; kingdom Metazoa; phylum Chordata; class Amphibia; order Anura; family Pipidae; genus Xenopus; species Xenopus borealis. The sequence continues at coordinate 12,558,559 of CM044443.1, read as the reverse complement.
ATTCTTTGAATAAAATGGAGTCAATGGGAGACGGCCTTTCCATAATTTGGAGCAGATCCCACTGTACCTTGAACTTGATCCAAATTTAGATATAATTAAAGGACAAGGAAAGTGTAAAATAGAATAAGGCTAGAAATGGTGTATTTTGTATACTAAACATAAACATGAACTTACTGCACCACAAGCCTAATCAAACAAATGATTTATGCTTTCAAAGTTGGCCACAGGGGGCTGTCATCTTGTAACTTTGTTATATATCTTTGCAAGACTACACTACATACACATGCTCAGTGTGGTCTGGGCTTCTTAGGGATCGTCATAAATGATCAAAAAACAAAGCTGCTTGAGTTCTGCATGGCTGGTAAGTAAGACAGGGGCTCCCCCTGCTGTTCATAAGTATGATTGTTTCCCTGCCAGAAGTTAGGGGCTGTCTGACAATTCCTATCCACCGCAGTAAATGAAGGCAGAATTTCACTGCATACAGTCAGGTTTCTTATAAAAACGGTACACATTTTTTAATTAAAGTATATTGGAGATAGATTTCTTTTTCATTAAAGAAAGTAAAAGTGGGATTTTATTTCTTTGTCTTTCCTTGCCCTTTAAAACTTCGGCGGCCGTGGCCGTTCTGTACCTTGTTCTGTTGTTGCTCAGCCAAAGATCTCCTCTCATGCAGCAGGTTTAGGACATATTTGCAGCATTAGCCCTACTCATTGCTGATATTACAGTCTATTATTACATCGCTTAGATATATCATTTTCAACAGAAAAAGTTATTTTACATAAACACGTGTGACGAGGTCAGGGGTTTGCCGGATGATTTATAGCACAGAGAGTAAAAAGCAACGCTTTGTACAATGATTCTATAGGGCTGATGTGCCAAGAATGTGTCTGAGCTGCATTCATGTCTAACACAGTATGAGTACATTGTGTGTACATTGTGTATGCATTGTGTGCTCAGCTTATTGTCAGGGATTCTGCTGAAGCTGAAAAACATTGTATATATCCATAAATGGCCTCCTTGCTATATCTAGATATAATATGCCTGGTAAAGAGACTAAGTTTCAGTTCTGCTAGAGATATTTTGGACTTAATTTTGCTTAAGTCGCAAATCGCAAATGCTAAAATATAACTTTGTTACATCACATTGCACATCAGCCATGGGCTTGAGCATTAACAATGCCCTCCACCTTTTTGGATTCCCTCCAGCATTGTTAAACTTTAAAGGAATACTTTCATGGGAAAACATGCTTTTTTTTAAAAAATGCATCAGTTAATAATGCTAGTTCAAACATATGTGTGCTCCAGAAAGTAGAGTCAGCTTCTTTCAGCCCCAGGTGCAAGCTAAATCCCCTGCCAAGGATTACTTACATAAATTTCAAATAGAACAGCAGCACTCCGGTTTATTTTTGAAAAGGTGAAAACTTTACTTCGAGTGCATTCAGGCAACGTTTCGGGCTACACAGGCCCTTTCTCAAGCCATGTGGCTTGAGAAAGGGCCTGTGTAGCCCGAAACGTTGCCTGAATGCACTTGAAGTAAAGTTTTCACCTTTTCAAAAATAAACCGGAGTGCTGCTGTTCTATTTGAAATTCAGTTAATAATGCTGCTCCAGCAGAATTCTGCACTGAAACCCATTTTTCAAAAGAGGAATCAGATTTTTTTTTATATTTAATTTTGAAATCTGACATTGGGCAAGACATTTTGTCAATTTCCCAGCTGCCCCCAGTCATGTGATTTGTGCTCTGATAAACTTCAGTTACTCTTTAATTCTGTACTGCAAGTTGGAGTGATATAACCCCCCCCCCAGCAGCCTAACAAAAGAACAATGGAAAAATAACCAAATAACAGCTCCTTGGTAGAGCTAAGAACAACTCTCAATAGTAAAACCTAAAAACTAGGTAAACAGGCTGTGCAAAATAATAAATGTTTCTAATATAGTTAGTTAGCCAAAAATGTAATGTGTAAAGGCTGGAGTGACTGGATGTCTAACATAACAGAATACAACACAACATCCTGCTTTTCAGCTCTCTAAATCTGAGTTAGTCAGTGACTATAAGGGGGGCCACATGGGACATAACTGTTCAGTGAGTTTGCAATTGATCCTCAGCATTCAGCTCAGATTCAAAAGCAGCAGTTATGTCCCATGTGGGCCTCCCTCAATTCCCTGATTGGTTACTGCCTGGTAACCAGGGTAACCAGTCAGTGTAAACCAAGAGAGCGGAAAAGCAAGAAGTAGAGTTCTGTTCTGTTAGACTTACAGTCACTCCAGCCTTTATACATAAAATTTTTGCCTAACTGACTATATTGAAAACATGTTTTATTTTGCACAGCCTATCTATTTACCCAGTTTTTACTTTTACACTGAACAATTCCTTTAAGTAGTTCCCTCCTAAAGTGCAGCACGGCACAAGTCACATGACTGGGGACAGTTGGGAAACTGACAAGATGTCTATCCCCATATAAGATTTCAAAATTGAATTTAAAAAAATCTGATTCCTCTTTTGAAAAATGGATTTCAGTGCAGAATTCTGTTGGAGCAGCACTATTAACTGGTGCGTTTTGAAAAAAAACATGTTTTCCCATGACAGTATTCCTTTAAAATTTAAAAAAACTTTTGAGAATTGGATTTCAATATAGAATGCTGCTGGAATAGCACTATTAAAGGACAAGGAAAGGCAAAATATAACATCCCATTTTTACTTTCTTTAATGAAAAAGAAACCTATCTCCGATATAATTTAATTAAAAAAATGTCTAAAGTTTTTACAATAAACCTGACTATATGCAGTGGTTAGGAATTTTCAGACAGTCCCTCAGAGAAACAATCTTATGAACAGCAGGGAGAGCCCCCGCCTTACTTCCCAGTCATGCAGAACTCAAGCAGCTTTTTGTTTCCTTGTTTTGATAGTTTATGACTAAGCAGCCCAGATCACATTGAGCATGTGCACGGTCTTGGTCTTGCAAAGATGTATAACAAAATTACAAGATGGAGACCCTCTGTGGACAAATTTGAAAGCATAAATTGTTTGTTTGATTAGGCTTGTGGTGCATGTGCAGTGCCACTGGTCCTTCTAATAAAGTTTAGAAGATATGAAAGCTCCTGTACAGCTTTCAAGATGCTTAAAGGGGTGGTTCACCTTCAGGTTAACTTTTAGTATGTTATAGAATGACCAATTCTAAGAAACCTTTCAATTGGTCTTCATTATTTATTTTATATAGTTTATAAATTATTTGCCTTCTTCTCTTGAATCTTTCTAGCTTTCAAAAGGGGTCAATGACGCCCTCAAAAAAGAAATAATCTCTGAATCTGAACATTTATTGTTATTGCTACTTTTTATTATTCGTCTTTATTTCCTGACCCTATTCTATTGATATTCCATATTCTCATTCAAATCAATGCATGGTTGCTAGGGTGAATTGGACCCTAGCAACCAGATCGCTGACACTGCAAACTGCAAAGCTGCTAAATAAAAAGCTAAATAACTCAAAAACCACAAACAATAAAAAATGAAAACCAACTGCAAATTGTCTCAGAATATCACTCTCTACATCATACTAAAAGTCAATTCAAAGGTGAACAACCCCTTTAACCTCTATGCTGGTGCAGTAAATTAAGCATATAAAATATGTTACTAGCCATAGTTGTAACTTTATATTCATTTGAATTTAAGAAGTTAATGTGCACTTTTTTAAGCCTTAGCTTGTCTGAAGGAATAGCAGTCTTAAGCTGGCCATAGATGCAAAGATCCTTCCCCAATATGCCACTAACTGGCAGGGCTATATTGGGGCAATCCAAACGTTTGGCCCTACGGCCGAACAATTGGATTATGACTATATCGCGTTGGACTTCCGACGTATCGGTCGGAAGAAAATCCGATGTCCAGATATCGGTCCGGAAGACCCGATGGAAGCCCCCCATACACGGGCAGATAAGCTGTCAAATCAGTCTAAACGACAAATATCGGCAGCTTTATCTGCCCGTTTATGGCCAGCTTTAGACTCCAATTGTTTCAGGGGTTGGCTGGTCCTGTAGTGTTAATTTTAAAGTGGACCCATAACCCAGACACATATATCTGTATGATAAAAGTCCTTTTCAAATTAAACTTGAAATCCAATTTCAAATTTGTATTAAAGCATTCATAGCTGTTTTCAGCTCATTTAAAAATCTCAGCTGTCAATCAAATATTGACTGCCACTCCTCTATGCTTTAGGCATAGAGGTGGGGCAGATAATTACTTTCACTTTCCATTCAGCATTTCCCAGATGTCACTGCTCCCCCCACATTCCCCCAGTTCTCTTAACCATTTAATTGTGTAGCCAGGACATGGGGATAGACATCAGGTCCCCCATTCTGGTGCACAAACAAGATTCTGAGATGATGCAAGGCTTGACTTAATAACAGTGTCCACAAAATGGCTCCTGCCTGCTTGCTATAATTATGAATTCCCAGACTGAAGAAAACAAGATTAAAATAATTTATATAGTGTAATTAATGTTCATTTTGCTTGACTAATGTGATAAAATATGATTTTGAATTTTTGGGGGTGACGGGTACACTTTAATGATGTGTGGATTGACCTGAAAATCACGGTCATCTGCAGGTTGACCACTAGTTGGTTGGGGTTGAAATTTGGGAAACCATTGCAGGTTAGGGTTGGGTGCAGGTCAGACTGGGTAAGTAGGCTCCTCTGCTCCTGGAGATTCCCTGTCTTGAAACCCAAGGTGGGCACAGAGGTAGCATAAAGGGCAAGGTGACACAGGTACAGGTCGGGTGCAGGTCCTACAATGGCAACATTTTGCAGTTTATGGTTAGGTGCAGGTTAAACTTTTGCAGGTGGTGCAGGTTAGGGACGGGTGCAAGTTAAGCATTTTTGGTTTAGGGTTCGGGTTAAAGATTTACGGGTTAGAATTGGGTGCGGGTTAAGACTTACAGTTTAGGGTCAGGTGTGGGTTAAGAATTTCCAGGTTAGGTTTCTTTGTTAGGGTCGGGTGCAGGGTAAGAATTTGTGGGTTAGGGTTGGGTGTGGGTTAAAGATTTGCGGGTTATGATCGGGTGCGGGTTAAGGTGGGAAGCATGTTATTGCTGACCCGCCCATCACTAGTTCCTTTAGTTAAAATATCCCATCGGCTTCCTTTAGTGTTATAATTCTTTAAGAAGAAGCCATAAAGGACATTGGCTTCAAAACACTGATGGTGAAGCCAACTGAAAAGAATTGTGCATGGATCTTTAGCAGGGTCAACCCTCCTGGGTTTCTGTACATGGAGGCCACAAATAGCTTTTTTTTTATACTATACTTTATTGCAGAAAACCATGAGGGTACAACAGCGCTATTAATGAAAAAGAAATGATGTTGTTTTATCATTCTCAGTTTGACACCATGTGTTCTTGCAGTGCTGACGCCCGGCCAGACTTCCAGTTAAAGTTGGAGCTGTTTAGCTGTTGCATGGAAGACTCTTCTATAGCCAACACTCCCAAGAAACTCGCACGGAAGCTCAGAAACTCAATTGGCAAATCTGCAGGGAAGAAATTCAATTCGGAACTCGAAGCAACGGAGCCAGAGGCCTTTTTATTCTCAACTCCTCACATGCCGTGAGTTATTGTTTCAACAATTCGGGGGTTATATATTAAAGGTCGAGTTGTGCTTTTCCCGAAAATTTTTCGAGGGTAATTTCAATAAAAACTAACATTTATTATGTCCCAAAGCTGCAACAAGCTTGAATCTGAAAATTCTCCAGGTAAAACCTATTGAGGTCATTTAGAAGTCAATGGCAGAGGTTCCATGAACCATTTAAAGGGCATGTAAAGGCAAAAACAATCATACTTTGTTTTAGGTGGGCATAGTGATGGCTGTAGCTGACGTCTCCCACCTTAAAAATGCACAACTGAGAGATAGAAATCTCCCGGAAAAGCGGCAATAACTTAAAACCACTACATTGCTTAGTTCTTCCGAAATTGCCTCAGTTCTTGCCAGTGGAGAAGCTTTTTCGGGAGCTGTCGTCCGCAGTTGTGCATTTTTATCTCATGAGACAAATCTCCCCGTCAGCCACAGCCCTAGCCCCCCATTTGAAATCTGGAGTCAGAAATAAGTGCAAATAATTAAAAAACTATAACAATTAAATAACAAAGACCAATTGAAAAGTTGCTTAGAGTTAGCAATTCTATAACATACTAAACATAACTTAAAGATGAACCACCCCTTTAAGGAAAGCTTTATCTGGCATGTGAAAATGCCAGACGAATGAAATGCTTGTAATCAGATGTATCCATTAAATGGAAAAGAATGAATGCTTACACAAATCCTGGTAGTATGAAAGGCAAGTGTATAAGAATTAAGTCATTTTTCCATATTGTTTGTATGTTTGCTGCAACTGACAGAGCTCTTAATCTTTCAAAGAGGTGCAAGGTACAGTTTGCTGGCGCAGATCACTTTTACTCTGGACAGCATTGAGGAGACCTTCAGGACACATTCTCTTACTATCACCGGGCATGGTAAGCATTGACTGGATCAGGGATTATAGGGCTATTAGTAGAGAAGCTTCTACTTGTATACGGATGGAGGGAGAAAAAAAGGGGTTGTGTACCTTTAAATATATAGTGATATTCTGAGACAATTTGCATTTCATTTTTTATTATTTGTGGTTTTTGAAATGTATAGCTTTTTCTTCAGCAGCTCTCTAGTTTGCAATTTCAACAGTCTGGTTGCCAAATTCCCCTAGCAACCCTGACTTGAATAAGGCACTGGAATACGAATAGGAGAGGCCTGAATAGAAAGATCAGTAATAAAAAGTAGCAATAACAATACATTCGTAGCCTTACAGAGCTTTTGTTTTTGTAGTTGGGGTCAGTGACCCCCATTTGAAAGCTGGAAACTTATAATTAAAAAAAAAATGAAGTTCAGTGGAAAAGTTGCTTAGAATTGGCCATTCTATAACACACTAAAAGTTAACTTTAAGGTGAACCACCCGTTTAAAGGAATTGTTAAGTATAAAAATTAAAACTGGGTAAATAGCCTGTGGCAAATAAAATATGTTTCTAAAATAGTTAGTTAGCCAAAAATGTAATGTATAAAGGCTGGAGTGACTGGATGTCTAATATAATAACACTACTTCCTGCTTTTCAGCTCTCTTGGTTTCCGCTGATTGTTTACCAGGAAGTAACCAATCAGAGAATTGAGGGAGGGGTCACATAGGTCATAACTGTTTCTTTTAAATCTGAGCTGAATGCTGAGGATGAATTGCAGATTCACTGAACAGTTATGTCCCATGTGGCCCCCCTTCAAGTCACTGTCTAACGCAGAGTTAAGGTGGCCATTTACAGGCAGATAAAGCTGCCGATATCAGCTTATCTGCCCTTGTATGGGGGCTTCCGACGGATCTTCCCAATCGATATCTTGCCACGATATAGATCGGGAAAGTTTGATCCTCTTACAACTGACCCATCTGAGCCCCTTGGCGTCATCGTAATCTGATCATTGGACAATATGGCTGAACATACGGACTACCCCCGCTATAGCCTTGCTGTTAGTGGCATATCAGGGAAAGAAACGCTCATTTGGCGATGTCGATCTTTTGAGTCTATGGCCAGCTTTAGAGAGTAGAAAACCAGGAAGTAGTATTCTGGCAAATTTGTTAGACATCCAGGCACTCCAGCCTTTATACATTACATTTTTAGCTAACTAACTATATTAGAAGCATTTTTTATTTTGCACATACTGTGTATATACCCAGTTTTTATTTTTACAATGAGCTGTTCCTTTAAACAATCCAAGGAGGCGTCTGGGATCTGCAGCAACCCCCTCTTTGTATTGATAACAACAAAATAAATACAAAACATCAAGCATTGGATATTTAAAGGGCAAGGAAAGACAAATAAATAAAATCCCACTTTTACTTTCTTTAATGAAAAAGAAATCTATCTCCAATATA
>CM044443.1:12519618-12548970 GCA_024363595.1 Xenopus borealis | reverse complement strand
GGGGGGGGGGGGTCGCTAACCCTGTAAACTGTTCTAAAATTATACATTTAGTTGCTACATCTTTGTCCCAGCTGAGCAGAATCCCTTGGTTTCATTACAGGCAGCTGTTAGGATTGATGCAATATTTGCTAATGTTACCCATATACTGCTGATAAATGTATCCACTGAATGGAGCAAATTGTAACGGTTCAGAATCTGCACCGTGAACACTGAGCTGCCAGTCAAAATCCAGAGATCAAAAATAATAAACTTAGATTTTGGGAAAACGTTAAAAAATAAAGTATCCGTTTATGGTGAGCAATCTGAAAACAAAGTCGACTCAAAAAAAGTGTTTTTTCAAGGTGAACGTCTGCTTTAAAGGACAAGGAAAGTTAAAGTAAAGAAGTGTGTATAAATGTTGTACATGATGTTTTGTGCTTGTGTACCAGCCCAAGGCAACCACAGTCCTTTAGCAGTAAAGATCTGTGTCTCCCCAGTAGATGCCCCAGTAGCTCCCCATCTTCTTTTCTACTGATTCACTGATTCACATGCTCTGTGCTGCTGTCACTTACTGAGCTTAGGGACCCACTCACAATATACACCTGATAGTGTCATAGAAATATAGTCACAATATAAGGCTGATTAGTCATTAATACAAATAATTAGAAACCAGTGCAATTAGCATCATAATTTAATAATCAGAAAACCTGTAGCATCAGCTTATATTACAGCCAGGGAAGCTCATTTTCTTCTGCTGGAACATTAGTGATGACCCCTAAGCTTAGCCTCTAAACGTCTTCTCAGAGCCCGCTGAGCATGTGACACCAAGATGGTGACCCCCTGTAACAATTTTGAAGTCCTGGATCATTGCTGCTTTTGACAAGCTGAAACTTAAAGGGAAACTGTCATGGGAAAACATGTTTTTTTTTTTTAAATGCATCAGTTGATAGTGCTGCTCCAGTAGACTTCTGCATTGAAATCCATTTCTCAAAAGAGCAAACAGATTTTTTTATATTCAGTTTTGAAATCTGACATGGGGCTAGCCATTTTGTCAATTTCCCAGCTGCCCCAGTCATGTGACTTGTGCCAGCACTTCAGGAGGGAACTGCTTTCTGTCAGGCTGTTGTTTTTCCTTCTCAATGTAACTGAATAGTACGCAGTGGGACATGGGTTTTAATATTGAGTGTTGTTCTTAGATCTACCAGTCAGCTGTTATCTTGTGTTAGGGAGCTGTTATCTGGTTACCTTCCCATTGTTCTGTTGTTAGGCTGCTGGGTGGGGGAAAGGGAGGGGGTGATATCACTCCAACTTGCAGTACAGCAGTAAAGAGTGATTGAAGTTTATCAGAGCACAAGTCACATGACCAGGGGCAGCTGGGAAATTGACAATATATCTAACCCCATGTCAGATTTCAAAATGAAATCTAATAAAATCTGTTTGCTCTTTTGAGAAAGCGATTTCAATGCAGAATTCTTCTGGAACAGCACTATTAACGGATGCATTTTGAAAAAAAATTTTTTTCCCATAACAGGATCCCTTTAAGCTGGTGCAAAAAGTTCATTATATAAAATGACATTTTTAGCCATATTAATTTTTAGGGTTTAGTTCTCCTTTAAGAGATGTATATTGAAATGTTACCAATGCCCAGGGGAACATATTATGCACTTAACAAACAAAATAATTATACGTTACGGAATGTTTTTCGAGACTGTAATAGGCGGCAAACCCAGTCCTTGTAGGGAAGATTGAGGTATTTTAAGGTCACAGAAATGTGTCACCATATTACACACTGAGTGTTTTGACATAACATGTTAGCATTGCTCGCTTAGGCTCTTTATCTGAAAGGCAAGACAAGAATAAAAGCAGCAGTTTGAACATATTACTCAAATTCGTTCTCTTGTTATCTTGTATGCCAATAGGAAAAGGGCTAAATAAGCGTTTGTGACATACAGAAGTGACTGACAGCGTTTCAGTGACAGACTCGGCAATGTCTCTATAGCAAGTGACAAGCGTCGGGAATAGTCAGAAATAAGGAAATCGTACCACTCAATAAAGGTTGTTCACTCTTCTAATAAGATCCTGAGCCGACGTTACAAGCCAACGATGTTAAACACAAAACTGATAGATTGGCCCATGTGACTGCTCTCTAAGGCAATATTTGTGTGCTGTGAATTTAAAGAGACAGGCCGTGACTGCTAAAAGGTTAGTAATTACCTAGCAGTGGGGTAATACAGAGGCGTTGGTGGTTGGGATAATTGTGCACAATTAGGGTTTCCCTTTAGGCTAAGGCTAGACGGGGAGATTCGGGGGCATTTTGTCGCCTGGCAACTTCTTGCCGCGACTTGTAGCCCCCGAACCTCCCCGAATAGCCAAGTCCTGGGGCGCACCGGCGTTGCTTGAAAACGCCGGCGCCTATTCACACGGAGCGGCGCGCTTTTTGAAATCGCTCCAAATTGACTCGCGAGGCTTTTGTTCTCTAGCAGCCTTGTACATGGTCTATTCACAAATTCACCACTGCCATAGACACAGAACAACACTAAAGCCACCATTTCAGAACAACACTAAAGCCACCATTTCTATTTCTGGCACCTCCCCTTCATATAATACTCCTTGCACTTAAAGTGGCTGCAAAACTATAAGCCACCACCACACTTTAAAGTTCAGTGTAAAAAAATAAAAACTGGATAAATAGGCTGTGCAAAATAAAAAATGTATCTAATATAGTTAGTTAGACAAAAATGTAATGTATAAAGGCTGGAGTGACTGGATGTCGAACAGAACACTACTTCCTAATCAGTGACGTGAGGGGGGGGGGCACATGAGACATAACTGTTGCTTTTGAATCTGAGCTGAATGCTGAGGATCAATTGCAAACTCACTGAACAGTTATGTCCCATGTGGCCCCCCTTTAAGTCACTGATTAACTCAGAGTTAGAGAGCTGAAAAGCAGGAAGTAGTGTTCTGTTCTGTTATATTACACATCCAGCCACTCCAGCCTTTATACATTACATTGTTGCCTAACTAACTATATTAGATACATTTTTTATTTTGCACAGCCTATTTACCCAGTTTTTATTTTTAGACTAAACCCCTAAGGTAATGGGGTTTCCTAGGGTTCCCAGATAATAGATCTATCTGTAATTTGGATCTTCATACTTTATGGGGCACATTTACTAAGGGTCGAATTTCGAAGGTTTAAAAAAAACCCTTTTTTAAAGGGCATTTTCGAATAAAAATGTATCGTTCTATTTGAACGATTTTCAAAAAAATTCTTCTATTTTCCAGGAATCCTGGCAAGGGTTCTAGGAGTTCCCCAATAGGCTAAAATGGCAATCTGGCAAGCTTTAAGGTGGTGAAGCGTAGAATTCTAAATTCGAATTTTACCATTTTTTCAATTCTGATCGAATTTTGGGCTATTAGATAGTCGAAGTAGCCAGTGGCATAACTAGAAGTTACTGGGCCCCACAGCAAATTAATTTTAGGGCCCCCAACATATCCAAAGGCTGTCCTGTTTTACCAGTAAGTATTGATATTGTATATGAATGAGAGCCTCATGGGCCCCCTATACCTCCTGGGCCCCCCTGCGGCCGCAGGGTCTGCTTCCTCTGTAGTTACGCCCCTGGAAGTAGCCCAAAATTACTTGAAAATGAAAATTTGAATTCAATTCCAAAATTCACTTCGACCCTTCGTAAATCTGCCCCTGTCTACTAGAAAATCATATAAACATTAAATAAACTCAATAGGCTGGTTTTGCTTCCAATAAGGATTATTTATATCTTAGTTGGGATCAAGTACAAACTACTGTTTTATGATTACAGAGAAAAAAGAAACAATTATAAAAAATCTGGATTAAATGGAGTCAATGGAAGACAGCCTTTCAGTAATTCAAAGCTACAATGACCCCAAAAATAAAATTAATATTTTTGGAAAATAACCCCCCCCCCAAGTCTTGAGTTAGATAATCTTTATTTAATATATATATAATTTCTTGCTGATTTTATGTTTATTTATGCCGCATTCCTGGCAGTTAGCATTCTTCAGACAGTCCGTTAAACTCAACAGTATGAACAGATTGTAACAAAATGCAGATGCTAAAAAAAACGTTGATTTGCAATATGATTTAAATGAGACGTAAAGAATCCTTGGCAATGGAATGTCTCGAAAAAATTAGTGTCCTTCAAATAGAAAAAGCTGTTACTTCTCCTGTTGTGGCTCCAGCATGGTCCTTTTAAAGGAGATCTAAACCCTAAATATGAATTTGGATACAGATACAGAGTATTTTGCACCTGCCTAAAGTTTCAGCTTGTGAATAGCAGCAATGATCCAGGACTTGAAACTTGTCACAGGGGGTCACCATCTTGGAAAGTCTCTGTGACACTCACATGCTCAGTGGGCTCTGAGCAGCTGTTGAGAAGCTAAGCTTAGGGGTCGTCACTAATTATCCAAATGAGAAAACAAGGTTCCCTGTAATATACACTGATGCTACAGGGATGATTAATTTATGATGCTAATTGCACTGCTTTCGACCATCGAATTGTTTTAGGCTATCATTTTGCTCGATATTCGATTTCTCAATGAATTTGTACAATCGGATACCAATTGTTCGATTTCACGAAAAAAAATGGTAAAATTTCCTTCAAGTTTCCGAAAAAAATTTACGATTCGAACGATCGAACGCTTCGATCGTACAAATGGTAATCGAGCAGGACTTAGTCTCAGAAGCCTATGGGGGATTTCTCAAAGGCTTCTATTACATTTCGGTAGGTTCAATCTGGCGAAGTAAGCATTCGAACGTTTTTAAAATTTTGATTCCTTCGATCGTCGAATTATCGAATATCCGATCATTCGATCTATTTGATAATTCAGTATTCGATGATCGAAGAGGCCAAATTAGAATATCCAAATATAAGAAAAATTCGTACGATCGTTATGTGATCGAACTTCGATCATTTCACGTGAATTTTGGAAATTTGCCCCTATGTGTACTGTATATTGTGAGTGGGTCCCTAAGCTCAGTAAGTGACAGCAACACAGAGCATGTGAATCAGTGAATCAGCAGAAAAGAAGATGGGGAGCTACTGGGGCATCTACTGGGGAGACACAGATCTTTACTGCTAAAGGGCTGTGGTTGCCTTGGGCTGGTACACAAGCACAAAACATCATGTACAACATTTATACACACTTCTTTAGTTAGGCTTTACTTCTCCTTTAAGTAGCTCTCCAGTCTCCCAAGACAGAGATCGGGCACCACTGTTTTTACATTATAAACTTATCAATTCTGACACCTTTTGGTGTGCCCTTTCTAACCAACTGCATGTGCAGTACAGAATACAGAAAAGATGTGTCGATATATCTGAGAGAGCCAAAGAATATGGTGGATGTCAGCAAGTACACATGCTTATGTTTTTTTGTTTGCAAACAAGGGTATCCAGGGGTGTAACCACAGAGGATGCAGTCCCTGAGGCTGCAGGGAGCCCTATGAGGCTCTAATTAATGACCAACTTCAACATATATTTGTAAAACTGGACAATCTGATTCTGATGTTGGGGCAGTTGAGTAACTTGATGTTATTGGGCCCCACAGAAAATTCATTTTAGGGCCCCCAACATAGTCAGAGCTTGTCCTGTTTTATCAATATATGTTGAGATTTCTCATTAGTTAGGGCTTTGTGGGGTCCCTGATACCTCCTGACCCACCTGCAACCGCACAGTCTGCTTCCTCTGTAGTTACACCCTGGTCTGGGGCCCTAAAATTACTATGGGGCCCAGTAACATCTAGTTATACAACTGAGGGTACCCAATCTCTGAGAGATTTAAAAGGGTAATTTACAAAATAAGCACAATTGTGCTTGCACTTAAAGGAGAATTCAACCCTAAATTGAAAAAAAAAAAACCCTCCCCGTGTTACCCCGGGGCACATGCACCTAACATTTTACTTACCCCTCGGTGCAGATTCAGGCATCAGACTTCACAGGCGCCATACACCGAAAATCACGAGAATTGCCGAAGCGCCGGTCTCATTCCAAAGTTTAACAAAGCAGCTGAAGGTGGCGCCTGTGAAGTCTAATGCCCGTGAAGTCCAAAGCCTGAATCTGCACCAAGGTGTAAGTCAGGGGTGTCCAAACTATGGCCTGTGGGCCAAATGCGGCCCGACATCCACTTCCAACTGGCCTGCAGTGCAAAAATCCCCCCCCCTTAAAAAAAGGTTTCCAACCACAGCGTCACCGAGGGGCGGAACCCACAGCGCCCCAGCTTCCAAGACCCCGAGAAGTGTGCCAGAAGCCCAAAACCCCACCCTCCCCGTGACCGGAGCCCAATGCAGTGCGGAGAGAGGGGGCACCAGCAAGTGGAAGCACATCTCCACCCCCTCGAAACTTGGCCCGGACCTGCCCACCACACTCTGCCTGCGCCGGAAACCGTTTGTGCACTGAAAAATCGGTTACTGTGTGTGTGTGTGTATCTGTCTGTGTGTTACTGTGCATGTCTGGATGTATGTGTGTGTGTGTTTGCATGTGTGTCTCTATGCGTGTCTGTATTTGTGTGCCACCCACTTAAAATTTACAAAATGAACATGGGAATCAGGGGGCGTGACCACAGAAATGGGCATGGCCAAAAATGTTGCCACGCGGGCCGATAAAAATTGTAGGGGACCTGCATGGCACACCCATGCACCCCAACCCGAGTGAGCAGCCCGGCTGTCCACCACACATGGCCCTTGGTGAAAAAAGTTTCGACACCCCCTGGGGTAAGTAAACCGTTGAGGGCATTTGCCCAGGGTAACACTTAGGCTGTAGGGGATGGGGGGAAGGAGTTTTTTTTAAATTTAGGGTTGAATTCTCCTTTAAGAATAGGAAAATCTCTGCATTGTGGTTGAAAAACATGGCAATTGCATTCTAAATTGTACTTTGCATACTGAAGTGCAGCAAATAAACAACCAAATATATTCTGAGTATTCTGCATTATTTTAGGGATTCATTTGCTGCGTTGATATTTTTTATGAGCCTTGGTGTGACGGACACTAGTTCAGTTGTGCCTATATTGTAGTATTTAAAAGGAATTTCTAAATGGATGAACATAGGGCTGTCCCGAGAATATATTAAATAAAAGAAATATATTCATAGGCAGTCATTTAGCCTTTATCTGCCATCAAGTGTTTCTTTCTGTACTCTTATGAATCCATAAATATAGATTTCTTTTTTCACCCATCCAGTCAACCTATTTCTTTCTGCTTTTTTTTTTTTATTGATTTTTTTTCCTTAGACAGCTCTATGGAAATGAGTGATATTTTACATGTATGAATATGTAGTGAATTACTGGCTAATAGGAACCGAAATATTGGTTACATTGCGCTCAGAAATGAGCACTTCATGGACATTTTGAAAACCGGTTTATCCTTTACTTTACACAGTTGCAGAATATTATCTTGGTTATTTAAAATCACCATTTCAGAGACAGCTATGTGACTTGATATCCACAATGCTCATGTCCTTAGGTTATCCAAATAAGGGACCTTCATACCTTAAGTCTACTAGAAAATCATAAAAAACATTAAATAAACCCAATAGACTGGTTTTGTTTCCAATAAGGATTTATCATTTCTTAGTTTGGATCAAGTATAAGGTGCTGTTTTATAATTACAGAGAAAAGGGAATTTTTTTTTTAAATTTGTATTACTTGGCTAAAATGGATACTATAAAAGGTGACCATCCTGTTATGTGGAGCATTCTGGATAACTGATCCCATACCTGCATATAGTTTTCCCAATTTGGTTTACTGTTAAAAGTACGGACCAGCTGAATAAACGGATCCTGAAATTCTTTTAATCTTCCACTTTTCCTTTACTAATTGTGCAGGAGTTGGTCGGAGGCCTTCGCAGCTACACCAAGTTCTATTGTGTGTTGAAAGGAGGGAACCTTCTCTGCTATTACACTCCAGAAGAAATTGATGCTAAAGTGGAACCAGCTTTAACAGTTCCTATAAACAAGGTAACAATACCACTAAAAAAAAAAGTTCCAACATGCATGATTTCCATTCACAAAAACAATATCCTACACGAGAAACCATTTGGTAAAAATCAGTGCTGCCCAACTTCTGTGGTACTCTTTCTGGCCTACGTGGTGGAGGGCCGATAATGGAAGTCAGTCTTGACCACTCCCCCTTTTAAACCACGACCACTGTAAACCACACCCATGTTACCACAATACCGTTTAAGATCATGTCCACATAAACGGTAGTAGCACACCCAAAAACCGAATGGTTGGTGCTCACTGCAGAGATATCACTTGTGAAAGATTTAAGTCAGCCATATGCCTAATCCTCCCCCCCTGTGGATAATACAGAAACCCCCCAATACATTATTAAACACCTTAGGGATCCCTAATAACTATTTCCAAATGCTAACAAACCCCTGTCAGGCTTACATCCCACAGGATGAACATGCATCACAACATAAACATGCAAAACGTTCCTGAGGGTGCCAAATATGAGCTGCAATTGGGTATCTGGTAGCTCCTATGTGGATTGGCAGACTACAGGAGGCTCTGTTTGGCAGTACACCTGGTTTTTATACAACCAAAACTTGCCTCCAAGCCTGGAATTCAAAAATAAACACCTGCTTTGGGCCACTGGGAGCAACATCTAAGAGGTTGGGTAGCAACATGTTGCTCACAAGCCACTGGTTGGGCATCACCGGTGGTGTAACTATAGAGGAAGCAGACCCAGTGTTTGTGGGGGGGCTCACACTGCAGGGTCTATTTCCTCTACAGTTACATGGAACACCCCTTCCAGCCATTATCTTACCTTTGGCTGGGGAAGGAGGATGCAGGCTGCTCCAATGCTTGGCGGGAAGTGGGTGGGCATGAGGCAGGGGTGGGTGGTGCAAACAGGTGGGCAGGGTTGGGAAGTGCAGTGCACCTGGCCCGCCGAAGCTTTTTATACAGGGGGCCCGGCATACTGTAGTTATGGCGCTGGGGATCACTATCTTAAGCCATCTAATGGGCCACTATACTTAAATTAAAATTGGGTGCAAACCTTCTAAAAGATGAAGTACTTTGTAAGTTTCATTGTTAATCAATGCACAGAGTCTGGCTGCAACACCACAGATGTCGGACTTGCTTCATGCAGACAGACAGGCAGCAGTGCAAATAGGAAACAGAAATGTAGCCAACCAGGCCGGAACTCTGAATAGAACAACAGTTGGTGTAGAGGTAGTCGGCAATTAGTGTATTCTGTATTCAGGGGTCAAAGAGAGCTGTTAGCTCTCATGCAGATTCTTGTTGCACCGATGCAATTTAGTACCACTTTTACAACATACACTATGTGAGCCATGTTACAACATACGTGAGCCATGTTACAACATACGTGAGCCATGTTACAACATACGTGAGCCATGTTACAACATACGTGCGCCATGTTACAACATACGTGCGCCATGTTACAACATATGTGAGCCATGTTTGAAAGTAGTTCAATCTTCAGTGTGTAGTGGGTAGGGCTGTACAGGAGGCTGGGCTAACTCTTTTGTACAGGCAGGGCATAGTGGGCAATACAATAAAAAGTGTAATAATCCAAAACAGTCAATTTAAAATTAAAAA
The DNA here is from genome assembly GCA_024363595.1 of Xenopus borealis. Lineage (NCBI taxonomy): Eukaryota > Metazoa > Chordata > Amphibia > Anura > Pipidae > Xenopus > Xenopus borealis. Next base: position 12,539,399 of record CM044443.1, on the reverse strand, counting down.
TCACTCTTTATTTAGCATAGATTTAAAAGAATAGGCATACAGACCAATTGATGTTCCGCCTATTCTTTTAAATCTATGTTAAATAAAGTGGGATTTTTAATTTTAAGTTGACTGTTTGTGGAATATATTTATTACAGATTGATAGATGTGCCCTTGGAACTGGGGGCTATATTCCATTAACTTTGGACTGACCTAACATGATTTGATTTGAGTACTATTATAGCGTTTGGAAATGCAATAAAAAGCCCTAAGCTGGCACCAGGCTTTCTAACCCAAAGAAGCCAATCCGATGCTTGCGTTTGCTTCCATATTGCTCAGACAGATTATTTATTGTTCTGCCTTTCTGAGCAGGTAATGTGCAAGGGAAGAGCAAAGTCAACTAAGGGAAAGTCAACTAATTTACTGTGTTTGCTTAACAATCAATAACTTCAAGTGTGAAAGAATAAAAATGTCTGTTCTCTACTAAGTGGCACCATGTTCCCTTGTTTAGATTAGGGACAGGCAACTTTTTGACGGGTCTGTGATCAATGAGGTACCAAGAACTGGGCAGAGAGCTCTCCAGATAATTCTTTTAATTGTCAACCCTCTAATAATCAGCCGGGCTGCGTTTCCCCACCTTTCCACTCGTCTTTTAAACCACAAACTTTGTTCGCTCAAGAAGATTGATCTATAATATTTAATATTTGAAGATGTTATTCCCTCAAGCGAAAAGCTCCTTCGCCGCTCGCGCAACAGGAATCCTCCAGATAACGCTTCAAAGGTTTAGGCAAGCAAAACGCAGGCTTTGAAGTTCCCCTCCGAAAAACAATCTTCACAAGTGGCTGCCTGGGATCTGCCCACGAAAATGACATTGTCACTCTCGGAATAAAGGCGGTGGCATCGGCTTGTCAATAGAAGGAAGGAGCTGACTGCATTTCACATCTCTTATAACCCTGTCGTTAGTTTGTATTGCTTTAAGTGGACTTGCCACCTCGAAGTAATGCCTGTAATTGTGGATGAGCTATTGTCGGATAAAAACAAAGCTGGCTGAATTATTTACCAGCGATGCTGCAGCCTCACATAGTCACAACTCATTGCCCGGCCAGCAAAGCCGACATGAAAGGGGGCGCCTTCTGCTCAAATCCCTCTTCTAGTTAACTTCCAGCCGCTGCTTGTGGTGTGAGAAGAACAGAGAATGTGCTCGCTAAAATGATCTCTCATAGTTCAAAAGGATAGAAAGCTGCTTTGGGAGGATTTTTTTTTTAATTAGGCTGTTTTGGCTTGAAGTGTAAACCTGAAAGTTTCAAAACAAATAGAGGGATATCTTTACTTTTAGAGGGATGTCTTCACATTGGGATATTAAAGTCCAGGTCTGGGACCGGTTACCCAGAATGCTCAGGACCTGGCTTTTTCCAGATAATGGGTCTTTCTGTACTTTGGATCTTCATATTTCGGAAGGCGTCTTTATTAGAAATCGAATTTGTGTAGTTTTAGAGGTTTTTTCAACCTCGACTGAACTCCCATTTAAAAAAAAAAAAAAAAACATTAATACCTACTTATTATCAGAATTATCAGAATATAAAAATCACAGAATAATTTAAACGGATACTGTCAAGGGAAACCATCTTTTTTTTTTTTTTTTAAATGCATCAGTTAGTAGTGCTGCTCCAGCAGACTTCTGCACTGAAATTTGTTTTTAAAAAAAGAGGAAACATAGTTTTATATTTATTTTTGAAATCTGACATGGGAATAAACATAGTCAGTTTCCCAGCTGCCCCATGTCATGTGACTTGTGCTCTGATAAACTTCAGTCACTCTTTACTGCTGCACCTCCCTTCCCTCCCAGCTGCCCATCAGCAGAACAATGGGAAGGTAACCTGATAACAGCTGCCTGGTAGATCTCAGTTACACTGAGTAGGAGAAGCAACAGCCTGCCAGAAAGCAGTTCCATACTGTTGCACTGGCTCTTTCTGAAAGCACATGACCAGGAAAAATTACCTGAGATGGCGTCTACACACCACTATTACAACAACAAAATACACTTGTTTTTTTCAGGAATTACATTTTATATAGTACAGTGAGTTTTTTGTGGTTTTTACACTTAATAAATATTGAAACTATTGTGTATTATAACTATTCTTCGCGTACAAGATTAAAAAATACTAACATTGATATCTCCTTTGTCTACTAAAAGAAATCAGGTAAACATTTAATAAACACAATACCTTTTTTCCTTTTTTTTAACTCTGCAATAATAAAACTGTAGCTTGTACTTCCTTATTGGAAGCAAAACCAGCTTATTGGGTTTATTTTTTAGTCGGCTTAAGGTATGAAGATTCACATTATGGAAAGATCCCTTGTATGGAAAACCCCAGGTCCCAAGCATTCTTGATAACTAGTCTTGTACTTGTACATGCATTTCATCTGTTCTTCAATCCATAATGGGCTGAAAAATAAATTCTACTTGTTGTGATAACAATGCTTTTAAGACTCCCACTGTAAAAATAGCAGTATTGGATTCCTGATATATAATTGCCTATTTATTTTAGGCATGCACCAAATACACGGTTTGGTTTGGTATTCGGCCATTTTCAGCAGGATTCGGAATCCTTGTGCCTGGCCGAATCCAAAAAGCATGTGACTTTTCGTCACAAAACAAGGAAGTAAAAATTTTTTTTTGCCCTCTTTTCACCCTCCCCCCTCGCTAATTTGCATATGCAAATTAGGGTTTTTATTCGGTTCGGTATTCGACCGAATCCTTCAAAATAGATTCGGGGTTCGCCTAATCCAAAAATAGTGGATTCGGTGCATCACATCATCACTCAGGCAGCACATAAGAGAACCCAGTCTCCTGACAATATTGGAAAAACAGAGAAGCAAACTGCAGGGAAAACTGTTATGCTTGTGATGTTTTCTTTGCATATAAAAGCCCCTTGTCCTCTCCGTATTCTATGCGAATGTTCTCTTACTGATACAGAATGTTTGTGCTGCAGGAAACCAGAATTCGAGCAGTGGGAAAGGATTCCAAGACGCGAACCAGCAGTTTTTCGGTTATCAACGTGGTGTCCGGTGAAGCCGTCACTAAAGTCTTCTCAGCCGACTGTAAGGAAGAGCTTCAGAAGTGGATGGAGGCTTTCTGGCAACATTTTTACGATCTGAGTAAGTTCTCTATATGCAGTTGTCACAAACACAGATAGTATGATACCAAATTAATGTAAAACATTGGTAATTAATGGTCGTAGATTGTATAGTAAACCTAAGAGGAAAACCCTTAGTAATTGTCAGATGCACACAATATAAAGGCATGAATCTGCAGGCATGAGATATAAAGGTAACTCAACACCTGCAACATGTGACTGAACAGGCATAAAGCTGACTCTATGGCTATAGGGGCCTAAGGAAAGGGTTGATGGATGGTCAAGGAATCTGCTCTACTCCCTTTGTGGGGCTTTCTAATGGTAAGCCACCACCGCAACTTATGTTTTTGAAATACCACGGAAGAATGGAGTGCTCAAACCCTGCAAGTAAAATCCCTTAGGACCAGGTGCTTGAAACAGTAATATATCCGACCTGCCATGGGTCATAACCATATGTAGTAGTCCAATATACTGTAGCACACTGAATTGAAATACTTTTCAGCTCAAATATGGGCCAATAAAATCACCTGCTGAAAAGTACTTCATTTCAGTTTACTACAGTATATTGGCTTACTACATATGTTTTTGAAATAGGCGTACATTATTCCTTAGAGTACACATTATTCCTTAAGGCCCCCATACACGGGCCGATAAAAGCTGCCAACAGGCCGACGGGCTTCCCAGATCGATATCTGCCCAAAAGTCGGGCAGATCTCGATCAGGCAGTTTAAAATCTCCTGTTGGATTGCGTTGATGCAGTCCCGCGATCCGACTGCCCGTATCTCCTTCATTCTGATCCAATTGTTTGGCCCTACGGCCCACGATTGGATCAGCCTAATATTGCCCACCCAATGTGGACATATTGGGGAGACACCCGCTCGTCTGGCAACATCGCCAGCTTTAGAGTACACAAGTTTCAGCAATAGGGGGTTATTTATCAAAGGTCAAATTTTAGAAACTTGTGAGGTTTTTATTAGGGGTGCACCTAATCCACTATTTTGGATTCGGGCGAACCCCCGAATCCTTAGAGAAAAATTTGGCCGAATACTGAACCAAATACGCAAATTAGTTGTGGGAAGGGGAAACCATTTTTTACTTCCTTATTTTGTGACCCAAAGTCATCCAATTTCCCTCCTGCCTCTAATTTGCATATCAAATAAGGGTTCGGTTCGGATGGGCAGACGGATTTGGCAGAATCCGAATCCTGCTGAAAAAGGCCAAATCCCAAACTGTATCCCGAATTCGTTGCATCCCTAGTTTTTATACCACGAATAAACTCACATTTTAATTTTTTTCCGATTTAAGAAAAAACTTGAATGGAAAGAACTCAAATCAATGAATTTGAGGTGAAAATTGAGTTTTCTGTGGGGAAAAAAGTCATATAGCTCAAATTGATCAAGTTTTCGAGTGAAACCCAGTGAAAAATACTCGAACATCATGAAAGCTATTTACATCTTCAAATAGTTTTTAATTACAGGTTGAATTCTTGTTTAAACGGATACTGTCATGGAAAACATGTTTTTTTCAAAACGCATCAATTAATAGCAGGGGCGTAACTACCGGGGGAGCAGGGGGTGCAACTGGGCCAGGGCCCGCCCCCACCTAGTTCTGTTACTGATTAATAGTGCTGCTCCAGCAGACTTCTCCACTGAAATCCATTTCTCAAAAGAACAAACAGATTTCTTTCTATTCAGATCTGAAATCTGACATGGGGCTAGACATGTTGTCAATTTACCAGCTGCTCCTGGTCATGTGACTTGTGCCAGCACTTCAGGATGGAACTGCTTTCTGGCAGGCTTTCGTTTTCCTTCTCAATGTAACTGAATAGTACACAGTGGGACATGGGTTTTTACTATTGAGTGTTGTTCTTAGATCTACCAGGCAGCTGTTATCTTGTGTTAGGGAGCTGCTATCTGGTTACCTTCCCATTGTTCTGTTGTAAGGCTGCTGGGAAAAAGGGAGGGGTGATATCACTCCAACTTGCAGTACAGCAGTAAAAAGTGACTGAAGTTTATCAGAGCACAGTCTTGACTTGGGGCAGCTGGGAAATTGACAATGTGTCTAGCCCCATGTCAAATTTCAAAATGAAATATAAAAAAAATCTGTTTGCTCTTTTGAGAAATGGATTTCAGTGCTTTGAAAAACTATTTTTTTCCCATGACAGGATCCCTTTAAACTCGATGCTGCAAAAAGCCCAAATCCGCCATCTCAGACCTGCCGAGGTTGTGTATAAGTTAATAGCAGACGTCCCTATCTTATTTAGAAGTTTCTGTGGTCTGTGCTGGAATAAGCCCAAAAAAAAATATAGCAATTCTGGGAAAAACCCTGAAAAGTTTTACGATTCGGATTTTCACTCGATTTTATAGAGTTTTTACCCGAAATGATTAAATCAAGCTTTTTTAAATAATAAATAAAGTAAAATCAGATATGGGAGTTTGGTTGTGGTCTTTTTTATTGAAATTATACAAATTTTTTAATTGTTGAGGTTACTGTTCGTTTAAGTAATAACCCACTTAAAGCTTGACCATACATTCAAAGTGAGTGGATCTTTGCCCAGTTTGGCCACCCACCTGCTGGCCTGGATTAGGCTGTGATTGGATCTTACTGGAGACCATCAGACCTATTGGAAGAGATATAAGCAGTCCTTGCCCAATAGGATCTTTAAGAGTAAGGTCACATGGGCAGATTCGGGGGGTTTAGTAACCTGGTGACTAATCGCCTCTTCTGGGCAACAATCTCCCCGAACTGCCTTCCTTATACACGGGCCATTAAGTAGCAGTCGTATTTCTAGACGTCGATAATCTTGTAAACCATAAAGTTTTTGTGTTGTATCAAAGCTATCCCTCTTTTATTCTGACCTTCAGACAGCTTTCTGGTTGCTAGGTCACTGATCCACAGCAACTAGAGAGCAAATTGCTTTTCTTACTGGAAGCTACAGAATTAAATAAAAAATAACAATTTGAATAGAATAAAAAAGTTGATTTGGGATTGTGCTAGAAGGGCATTGTCTGTATCCTGCCAACAGGGAACTGTAAACCAGAAACAGCCATTGCCAACAGAAAAATGTTTTATATAAAGCAAAATGTGCCTGAAATGATTTGTTCTAATGGGAACATGTTATTTTTAGCCACTCATAGTTACAATGTAGATCCTGCCAAGTGTTCTGCTGTCCTAGTTTTATCCCATTATGTTTCTTGTCAAAGTGTATTAAAGCAGCTTTATTTATAGGTTGTTTTTCTAGCGGAGTTTACTTAAATGAGAAAAGATCAGCAATGACTTAATTTAACAGTTGCTTAGACTCCGCTGTATAAATCATTCTCTCAAGCCTTGCGTGGATGACCTTTCCCTCAGCAATCTGCTTCCTTCCAGCCCCACCAGCAGGCTCCTGTAATTGTTCTCTTTATGCTGGAAGCACATAGTTTAAAAAAAAAAAAAAAGGTCCAAAAACTAGGGATGCTCCGAATCCACTATTTTGGATTCCGGCAAATCCTTTGTGAAAGATTCATTCTGAATCCTAATTTGGATATGCAAATTATAGGTACAGGAAAGGAAAAAGTTGAAAAAAACTTGTTTAATGACGAAAAGTCATGTGATTTCCTTTCCCGGCCCTGATTTGCAACTGTTAATTCGGTTTGGCTAGGCACAAAGATTCGCCCAAATCCTGCTGAAAAAGGCCGAATCCTGACCGGAACCCTGGATTCAGTGCATCCCTACCAAAAAAACAATACAGGTCCTATTGCCCACGAGCTAAGATATAAATCTGGGACAGGTAGCTGTTTTGTACTCCTGGTCAATATATCACAGCAGACTTAAAGGACCAGTAACATCAATTTTTAAAAAAAAAATATTTGTTAGTATACTTAGGAAAAAAACACACCAAGACAAATTAAACTTTTAAATCGGAAAGCCTTTATTAATAAATAACTTTATTAAGAAACTTAATAAAAAAAGCAAGACAGGGCAACAATCCATTGTTCTGAGCTCGATTTCTCCTCCCTTATAAGAAAGGCAGGGAGGAGAAATCGAGCGCCGCACACTGGATTGCCCATTTGCCTTTTCTGGAGAGGAGCTCAAGCGGAGTGAAGGATTCAAATGCAAAAAAATTTAATTTTCGGATAAAATTTTAGGCTACCTCGACCATCGAATTGGCTAAATTCTATTGAATCCTTCGATTGCCTAGTTCGCAAGATTGAACCTACCGAGTTGCTATATTTGCCTATGGGCAGAGGATGGCAGATGTATATATATATATTTATTTATACATCCCAACTGATCATTCTTTAATTTCTGAGGCCTGGAACTTTCTAGATGGCATGGAAGCATATGAAGTCCTGGTAGATCAATTTCATGGACCTAGATGACATCATTTGAAGTGGGTTCATGCTGTATAGCTGCAGTACAGTCTGCAGAAAGCACCTTAAAGGAGATGGTGGGTGCCAAATGATAGGTTACCCCCAAGGAGTATGACTTACTCGATACCCTGGGCCAGTGCTCCTTTTAGCAGAAAACTGGCCCTGGTCATTAGCAAGTGAACAATCCTCTACCTTTTTTTGCATTGGCACTAGCGTTGCCACCACCAGTGGTGGGGGTGGGAACTAAAGGGGCGGTTCTCTGTGCCAAAAGAGGTGGGCCTCTGTGCAAAAAGGGGCGGTCCTCTGTGCAAAAGAGACGGGCCTCTGTGCAAAAATGGGTGGGCCTCTGTGCAAAAAGGGGTGGGCCTCTGTGCAAAAAGGGGCGGGCCTCTGTGCAAAAAGGGGCGGGCCTCTGTGCAAAAAGGGGCGGGCCTCTGCTAAAAGGGGCAGGCTGCGTCACGTGATGGCCAGAAGATGAAGAAATGGTTTTCACTGGAGGGCCAAGGGCTTTTGTTAAGGGTATTATAAATTACCGGCAACTACATTGAAATACTGGCCGTGTGGCAACCCTAGTTGGCATGCATGCAGTAGCATTAAAAAGCCAGATTTGAACAAAAAAAAAAAACAACAGCCTTTTCGCTTAACTGCGCATGCATAGGCTGCTGGATTCTGAAGAATGGAGGAACGAGTTCACTCGCTAGTGCCCTGGACCAGTGTAGGTTTCTGCTTACAGGAACACAGGGTGTCAGGTAAGTAACTAAATCCTTGGAGGGGTTCTAACGTCTGGCACCCCCGTTGACCGGAGCTTTAATTTTCCTTTAATAAAAATTGCTCGGCGTTACAGAATGTGGATTTTAAAAGGCTGATCTGGCAGCATTGTGGCTCAAAGGTTAGCCACTTAACTTGACTTTATATTTTTGGATTGTGGGAGGAATCCAGAGCACCTGGAAGTAACTCAGCCAAAAACAACTTGGTGGGCATACTTGAGTCCTGGTTGGCATCGAACCTAAGACCACAGCGCTAGGGTCTTGCGTTCGATTCCAGCTAATGATCTATTCAAAAGGGATTTGTAGATTTACATGAAATGCGTCTCATAGTCCGTTAAACATACAGGCAGGGTCAATTTATTAAAATTAACAAGTGAGTGTGTATGTGATGGGGATCTTAGACTGTGGCTTCAACAAGACTGACTGATGTGAATGTTGTATAATCTCTGCAGAGCTATTAAGAAAATGTAATTGTTATATAAATAAGAAACACTGGCATTCTAGCAAAAACTTACTGCTGATTGGTTGCTATGGCTATGTGGCTTTCTGTTATATCCTGACTACATTAGTCATTATATGCAAGCAGCTATCCGTTGCCTTCAAACACACAATGGAATCAATTGCACGTGCCTGCAGCTCCGAAGGTGCGAGGGTCCTTCTTCATACAGTTATCTCATAATAAAGCAGCGCTATTTCCATGGCCTGAGCAAATAAATACCGAGCGTGGGCCTATTATCAGCAGATGACAGCACCATATGAATTTGTTTGGAACAGCTGTTCAACAAGTTCCGTCCTGATATTCCACGACAGCTGCTCTCGGATCACTCATGGTACAAGTATGTATTCCGAATCCCATCGCATTTAGTCACACGCTTCACTGGTGGAGTAGTATCTACCAGTCCACACATACACAAAGTGTGTTCAGCAATCACAGCCCTTATAGTTTGACATTTTATGAGTTGAGAACATCACAAACCCCCAGTGTCATCCCAATCAGTTGCCCCATCTGACGTCCCGCAGGCCAATTTACTTTTTTTTTACTTTTTTTTTTAAAAATATGGAGAAAAAAAAAGCTTGTGATTGATTGCTGCGCTCGAGTAAGCGAGTTTTCCGTACAAACTATCCTTCAAACGTATCCGAGGCACATGCACATAGATTACACATCTCTCAGCATCGCATTTACTCCTGATAAACTACTTCTAAAGCTTTAGAGATTTTCATTACTGACAAATGCCTTGACCCCCCCACTGCTCCTTCATCTCCTACAATGCTCTGGTGTTATTTTGAGTTCCTGCAGAATATAGATGTGAGATATTACATTATAAGTTCAGTCATTTGTTATTTTTCTTACAAGTCCACAGTACTGCAGCACACTGACAAGTTGATCCATTTGCTGAATAGTGCTTTATTGGTTAAAACATAAGGTAGACAAGGCAACGTTTCGGGCCTCGCAGGACCCTTTGTCAAGCCTCAATTTTTCTTGACGTTCTCTAGTAGGAGCCGTTCTCATCTGCATAGCAGTGGTCAATTTTCTACTCATACTGACGCCATTACAACTTAGGCATGTTCTAAATATTGCAGTAAAGCCAAGAATTAACATTTTTATTTGCGACAAACCCACAAAAAATTGCTCATTCATTTTGTTTTTTGTTTTAAAGGGATCCTGTCATGGGAAAAAAATTTTTTTTCAAAATGTATCAATTAATAGTGCTGTTCCAGAAGAATTCTGCACTGAAATCCATTTCTCAAAAGAGCAAACAGATTTTTTTATATTTCATTTTGAAATCTGACATGGGGCTAGATATATTGTCAATTTCCCAGCTGCCCCAAGTCATGTGACTTGTGCTCTGATAAACTTCAATCACTCTTTACTGCTGTACTGCAAGTTGGAGTGATATCACCCCTCCCTTTCCCCCACCCAGCAGCCTAACAACAGAACAATGGGAAGGTAAACAGATAACAGCTCCCTAACACAAGATAACAGCTGCCTGGTAGATCTAAGAACAGCACTCACTAGTAAAACCCATGTCCCACTGCGTTCCATTCAGTTACATTGAGAAGGAAAAACAACAGTCTGCCAGAAATCAGTTCCCTCCTGAAGTGCTGGCACATGTCACATGACTGGGGCAGCTGGGAAATTGACAAAATGTCTAGCCCCATGTCAGATTTCAAAACTGAATATAAAAAAATCTGTTTGCTCTTTTGAGAAATGGATTTCATTGCAGAAGTCTATTGGGGCAGCACTATTAACTGATGCTTTTAAAAAAAAACATGTTTTCCCATGACAGTTTCCCTTTAAAGATATTAGTGGTTTTAAAAAGGAATGAAATTAATTTGGTACAACGGCGCCACCTGGTGTTCATTTTGTCCATGGAATGTCTTGTGATAGCTCAGAACAGATGAGAAACCTCCACTGTCTCTTCTCTGCCCTCAAACTCTATTTTCTTAGCAGAGCAACATCACAAGACTTCCCTCTTCTCATTAAAATAAATTTTCAGCTGAGCCATCCTGACAAAAGTAACAACAGGTGGCGCTCTTGTTTTAAAATGAATTCTACTAAGAGTTTAAAAGCTGCTGTGTGTGTATATTTATGTAAACATAGCCTGATATTTATAAGAATTTTTTTTTTTGTATTAGAATTTTCTTTTTGTGAAAGAAATCTGGTATTCTTTCCTATTTTATACATTAAAGGGAATGTAAACCCAAAAATAAAACTTAGCCCAGTGAAAGAAATTGAAAGCATACCGGTATGGGGCCTATCATCCAGAATACTTGGGAACTAGGGTTTTCTGGATAAGGAACCTTTCCATCATTCAAATCCATCTACTTAGGAATCATTTGTTTAATTATACCTTAGTTGGGATCAAGTACAAGCTACTGTTTTATTATTACAGAGAAAAAGGAATTAGAATTCTTTGCTTATAATGGGGTCTATGGGAGCCTTTCTGTTATTCAGAGCTTAGCCTTTCTGTAATTCAGAGCTTTCTGGATAACTGATCCCATACTCATTACACTGGTTTTTTAATTATTTGTAAATATAATTGCTATTGAATATATATATATATATATATATACTTGACAAGAAAAACCATCGAAAATGTATCCAACAGGGGGTTGTTCACCTTTGAGTTAACTTTTAGTATAATGTAGAGAGTGATATTCTGAGACAATTTGAAATTGGTTTTAATTTTTTATTGTTTGTGGTTTCATAATTATTTAACTTTTTATTCAGCAGCTCTCTATTTTGCAGTGTCAGCAATTTGGTTTCTAGGGTACGAATTACCCTAGCAACCCTGCATTGATTTGAGTAAGAGACTGGAATATGAATAGGAGAGGGACTGTATAGAATGATAAGTAATAAAAAGTGGCAATAACAATACATTTGTAGCCTTACAGAGCATTTGTTTTTAGATGGTGTCAGTGACCCCCATTTGAAAGCTGCAAAGAAGTAGAAGAAAATTGCAAATCATTAAAAAACTATGAAAAATAAATAATGAAGACCAATTGAAAAGTTTCTTAGAATTGGCCCTTCTACAATATACTAAAAGTTAATTTGAAGGTGAACCACCCCTTTAATTTCCATTTTTTCTCACCCCTCCCAGGCCAGTGGAAGCATTGCTCAGAAGAACTTATGAAAATAAATGAGACTTCCCTGCAAAAACCGCCATTGTTCTTAACGAAAGAACCCTCTTCAGTCTACCATGACATGAGTAAGTCGTTTTCCCTGTAGGAAATACATTGCAAGGCATTCAGCACGATCCTAGTTTTTATTTTAAACTTTGTGGTTTCAAAGCAAAACTGTTGTAATTATTATTTCCTAAAATGAAACAGACTGGGTTTTTTTTTTTTTTTTTTTTTTTTTTTTTTTTTAAATAGAGTTGGAATGCATTAAATCCACTATTTTAGTATTTTGCCAAATCCCAAATCTCTCATGAAAGATTTGGCCGAATCTCAAACCAAACTGGAACCTTAATTTATAAATGCAAATTAGGGTAAAGAGGGTTTTTTTTACATAGAAAAATAAGCTAGAAATGCTACATATGGTGTTTTGGGGGTTCTTTACCAGTCCGATGCCACCATACCAGTGAAGATATGAGCTTCCAAAGATGCCCCCGGTAGCTCCTCATCTTCTTTTCTTCGAACTCCCAGCACGTGGTCTGGACTGCTGTCACCTGAGCTTAGGGACCCATTCCTAATATACTCTATATTTATACAAGACTGATTAAATTCACTTTATGGCAGCTCAGAAACCAGATCAGAATTGCCTTATAGCAGGGCTGTCCAACTGGAAGCCCACGGACAGAATATTACTCTCCAAAATTTTTATAGCCCTCAGTCTGTTCACAGGCTCCATAGACTTCACCATATGACATCATCATTTTAATTCAGTCCGGCCCTCCAACATTTTGTATGGCATTGGATTGGCCCACTATATGCAATAAGTTGAGCAGCACTGCCCTATAGCATCAGTATCTGTAACAGAAAAAAAACACATTTTCTGCTTGTTATCAAGAGAACACTGAGCATGTGCAGTGCCACTGGCACTTAGATGGCCTTACAAGATCCAAGATGGGGAGCTCCTGTGGACAATGTTGAAAGCCTGGATCATTACTTTTATAGTACTGCCAGACATCTAGGCTGGTACAGTAAGTTCAGTATGTAAAGAACACGTTCATTTTAGGCTTTGGTTCTGTAATGGCTGTAATTTAAAGGGAAACTGTCATGGGAAAACATGTTTTTTTTTTTTTTAAATGCATCAGTTAATAGCGCTGCTCTAATAGACTTCTGCACTGAAATCCATTTCTCAAAAGAGCAAACAGATTTTTTTATATTCAATTTTGAAATCTGACATGGGGCTAGCCATTTTGTCAATTTCCCAGCTACCCCAGTCATGTGACTTGTGCCAGCACTTCAGGAGGGAACTGCTTTCTGGCAGGCTGTTGTTTTTCCTTTTCAATGTAACTGAATAGTACGCAGTGGGACATGGGTTTTACTATTGAGTGTTGTTCTTAGATCTACCAGGCAGCTGTTATCTTTTGTTAGGGAGCTGTTATCTGTTTACATTCCCATTGTTCTCTTGTTAGGCTGCTGGGTGGGGGAAAGGGAGGGGTGATTTCACTACAACTTGCAGTACAGCAGTAAAGACTGATTGAAGTTTATCAGAGCACAAGTCACATGACTTGGGGCAGCTGGGAAATTGACAATATGTCTAGCCCCATGTCAGATTTCAAAATGAAATATAAAAAAATCTGTTTGCTCTTTTGAGAAATGGATTTCAATGCAGAATTCTTCTGGAACAGCACTATTAACTGATACATTTTGAAAAAAGTTTTTTTCCCCATGACAGGGTCCCTTTAATTATTAACCCTGTTGTACAGCCCTGTTTAGTATTCTATCAACTTTAATTTTCAGGCATTGGGTCACCCATGAAATTTGAAAGCATCACCGATATCATTCACAATAAAATCGAGGAAACTGATGGACAATTCCTGATTGGACCCCAAGAAGAGTCTGCCCCAGCTCCGTGGGGGGCTTTGTTTGATGGCAACCACCAGCTCCATGTTGAAAGGAACAAGCCTCCTCTGCTTTCAAGTGATGATGCCTCAACCTGTAGCAATGGTAAAGCCAAGAAAAGAAGAGCTCCTCCCCCTCCGCCAAACAAAGCGCCATTCTCGAAATTAGTGGAAGGTAATGATCTGTCGGACAAAGAGAACATCTGGTCCCGTGCAAGTCTCGTCCGCAAGTCATTTGATACAAAGCTTTCTGCTATAATGCATCAGCTCCAAAGGCCGATGGTAGCCCCGCTCACCCCAGCCCTGTCTGAGAAAATCGAGGTGACGGAGAACAAGGCTGAGGAGCATACTGGGACTCAAGAGCCAATTAAACCAGTTCCAACGCCAAGACAAAAATCCTTAAGGGAGAAACTGGACCCTAGAGTATGGCTCCAATCTCAAGTATAACTTTTATTCAGATATACTCCAATTATAAATTTGCCATTCCAATTTAGCTGGTGAAAATGAGATAATATTTCTTTATTTAGGTACAAAGGACTCTGCGTAAAGAACCTTTTTGGGTTTTTTTTTTTTTTGGAGTAAATTGTAGCACAGATTCTCAGCTTGTTTAACCACAAGTCCCATTTATAAATGTTTAATCTTTCATTCTAATTTAGTTGGGGAAACTGGACCTATCGATTGATTCATTAGCTACAAATACTGGAAAATATGCACAATTGTACAAATGGAAAATATACCCTTTTTTTGTTACATGAAAACATTCAGTTAGTCTTATGTAATAAAGGTGCACTATATAAACTGCCATATTTTTTACACAGGCACATTGCCCAATCCCCTTAGGCTCACAGTGTTATGCAATACCTCCCATACCTTGTTCCATTGTGAAGTGATGGATTCTGGGACTTGAAGTCTTTATGCTTCCATAGTGTGTAGCCTAAAGGGGACTGAGAAGTGATTCTTACATTTAACATGACTTCCTTTCAATCTGTGGAATCCATGATATCTGGGTAGAAAAACGAAAACCTTTATGTTTGGTAGTTCAGATAAAATGTATGCACCTTTTCTACACAAGCCCAACTGAAGGAGCTCATGTCAATAAGGGGGGTATATTTTTCCCTTTAATGGGGGGATCGTGTTGAACAGTTTTGTTCGTTTTATAAGCTGTTTTTAAGGGTTTTAGTTGAGTTAGGTTTGTGTATAGCAGCTGTCTTTTTTTAAATTTTAAATGGTTCATGACATGACCGTAACTATGGGGCATTTCAGCCTGGAGAGAAACTGCCAAAACCCCATTCCACTACCTGGTACAGGTGATTCACATGGACTGTAACTGCATTACAAAGTGAAATAACAAAAATACTCATGAACTCACTTTATTAGTGCATTGTGCTAGGTAATAGACAACGTTTCAGGCTGTCTGGCTTTCATCAGGTCAGTGATACATAGAGTGGGGTGAGTATTGGTTATTTCTTTTTATTTTGTATTTGGTTCATCTGTTAGTGCTGATAATGATTAAGACCCCAGGCAAGGACGCCAAATGAGCGGATCTCTCCATGATATTCCCGCCTTGAGGTGGGTAATATTCAATGGCGGGCTCAATGATCGGATCACAACAAGGAGAAAATGGGTGTTTGATGGAGGACCACATCGTTAAACAGATCTGTTGTCAATTTTTAAGCCCGGCCAATTGACATCTGCCCAACTTTCAGCCACATATGAATCGAGGAATCCCATCGAAGGGCCCCATACACTGGCAATAAACTGCCGACATAATCCTTGGGCAGCTTATATCTGCCCATCTATGGGGACCTTAAGATGGTTCTGACCACCTCAATATATAGTTTACAGAAATACATATATAGTGGGACAAAGTCAGACTGGTCTTCCAGGATATCTGAGAATTCTGGGCTCCACTAGTACATTTGTATATTTAGTGATGCAAAGAGTAGGAGGCCCTAGTTGTCAGGTACTCGGATGGATTCTAGGAAGCCTAGTCCGGCTCCGGACAGAAAACATCCAACAAGTCAAAAATAACTGTACCAACATTCAAATCTCATCTGTAAACTACACAACAGATTTGGTATTGGACATGACTGTCTCACATTCATAAAACAAGATAGATTTCTGATTCTCATTGAGACACATTGAATCAGATCTAGAGGCATGAAACCAGGAATCCATCCGACTTTATCCAATCAGATTTTATATTATGGCATGGGGTGTCATTCCACAAAATGTGCAGAACAGGACCTTGTGGGTCTGACCGAGTAGTTCAGTTATTTCCAAAGAGAAATGCTTATGAATAATTTGCACTATTACATGTATTCGATCTGTTATCTGAAATGCGTGCGACCTCTCACCCCAAAATTTACTCACCCATTGTAGTAAAACATGTGTGTGCCTTAGGCCCCATTTTTATACTTGTTTTTTTTTTTTATCTACTAAAATTCTCTCAAAAAATGAAATATTTTAAAGTTGCAAAAATACAAACTGGATGTTTCTAATAACAGCTAAACACGATGGTTGATGTGATTGTTGATAATTATTAGAAAGGTAGAGCTGTTCGATGATAATTATTAAACAACAATTCTTCCCAAACCAGACGTCAAAATTTTTTTATTTTTATTCATTGTTGAATTTCTTTCCTGCATGTTCGTCTCTGGTAATGTCACTATATATATATATGTATGTGTGTGTGTGTGTGTTCCGGCATGTGTGTTAATTTCAATCAGATTAGCCAACCACAGGGCAGCAGCTCTGTCAGAATATGGTGCGACTCCAAGATGGCAGTCACACTTCCCAGTCTAAAAAAACATAAGCGGAAGATGATTGGCTGAACCAGCAGCATTAGGAGCTGAGACTCATTTACAGATCCACTCAACTGACAATAACTTTAGTCGCTTGTAAATATTTGTACATAAGCTGTTTGGGGTTTATATGGCTGTTGCTCCAACCATATATTACTGAGCCACACCACCCCTAGAACGGTGCTGCTTGACGGATCTTTCCCCTGCACTCCAGGATCATCAGCCGAATTCAGTGGAATCCTCTACCGAGAAATCCTTCTGTGTCCACTTAACTACCTTCTCTTGGCTTATGTAATGGTTGGTGGAAGCATGGAACATCGCACTTTATTCATTATTGTGTGCTTACATTGCTGTGTCATGTAGGCAGTTGGGAATGGATTTATATAACCTAGGTACCTGCTGATGATCAACTGAATGAGGAGGATTGTTTTCATGTACGATGTTGTTTTGGCTTGAGGAGCATATTCATATAATTTGGCCATCAATGCACGGATCATGAGAAAGAAACTTATGAGAGGACATCTTTGAAGACACCACCAAGTGTGATTTAGTTGTTCCTATGGAACCAGGCTTGCCAGCTACTTAAGACACACAACTGAACTATCCAATGCAGTGATCTCCAACCAGTGGATTATAAGAAACTCGCCAACCCTTTGATCATTGTTCTCAGAGTCCTCAAAGCAAATGCTTATTTTTTAATTCTTGGCTTGGAGGCAAGTTTTGGCTGTATAAAAACCAGGTCTATTGCCAAACAGAGCCCATGTAGGCTATAAGTTTACATAGTGTCTACAATTACTGCACTTCTTGTGCACCACCTAGAAAATTGTGCTTGTGTTGCTCCTCAACTCTTTTTTTAATCTGAATGTTGCTCCAGGAAAAAAAAAAAAAAGTTTGGGAACCCCGATCTAATTCTCTGCCATGTCTGTAAGAGCCTCACATAATCATTAGGTTTCCAATAAGAACCAGCTTTGTCTGCTGGGGTGCCTTGAAGCCATGCCTTTTATTGAAGTGAAATAACTCCACGACCCACGCAGGAATCTATCCAGAGTAACAACCTCGTTGCCAGAGAAAAAACATTTTGCTGTTTTTAGTACTTTATAAATCAGTATTGAGTTCTCAAAAATCCAATTTTGCCTAATAAAACAAGGTTCTTCTAAGCAGCTTTTTAATATATATTAATTATATTGTCTCAATGTTATTGTCTCAAAGTTATTTGTATATATTATTGCTATGGAAATGATTTGTCTGTTTATATTCTCTGCCTTGGTGGTTTTGTCTCTTGAAACAATGTAGAAGAAACCGCTTGATAAAAGCTCTCGATTTGACTGCATGATCTGAGTCAAACTCTGAGTCAAAATATACAGGGCTGCCATCAAAATTCGTGGAACCCACCACCACCACCACAAGTTTAAAAGAAACCATTGATGACCAGGACCCTCCATAAAAAGTAAAACAAAAATGTTGATGGACAGGCCCCCCCAATAAAAGTAAAACAAAAATTGATGGCCAGGATTCCCCCCATAAAGATAGCACATTATTAGTGGCCAGGGTCCCCCCATTAAGGAAAATAAAGACCATTGGTGTTCTGTAGAACTTACCTTTCAATTTTTCATACCCTCATCGGTTCCCTTCTTTGGCTTCAAATTCTTTTGTTGACTTTGAATTCTTTTGTTGGCTTTGATTTATTTTGTTGGCTTTGTCTCCTACTTCAGCAGTTAGGCTCCAACTCCAGTGTTTCAGCTCCTACTTCTGGGGCCCAGCTGATCTAGCTGATGGCTAGGCCCTCCTTAACTCTTTAAAGCCACTAGGCCCGGGACGATCATTCCCCCAATGTCCCCCCGATGATATAGACCAGTGGGGCCCAAAAGGTAGATTGGGATCTACCAGTAGACCTTTAGCTGGTGATCAGTAGATTAGTAGATGTATTTAATATTTTCTAAGGAACAGAATGCTTACTGTTTTTATGGATGTAGCTCATAATGGGCCAAAATCACTAAAACTAGCCCTCGCATTAGTACAGTATGGGCACTCCTGATATAAACCATATAGTGCTTTTCACCTTTGCTCTTGTAGTAAAACACCAAGGTCTCCGTTCCAGTCCGTAAGGGGGTAAAATGCAGCTACGCAAATAACCTCTCTTCCGCAAGAGCAATAAACATGATTATTTCTGAATTAGCCGATTTAACAAAGCTGCTGATGAGCGATGCGTCTGGCCCCTACGTACGTTACAATTCAGGGCATTTTCGTGTAAACTGCCGACATACATTGCTCATTCTTCGTTTTACATCTGTGATCTTTAATGACTCCGGCGTTTCCTCGTATGACTCACGGTCGCTTGGTTTAACGGCGTGACCGCAAGACTGAAACAATCATCTGTCATTCCAGTCTATAGAGTCTAGCACTTATCTGCCAGCTTTAATGAATGTTTAAATGTGTTTGTAAGAGTTCCCACAAACAAAAGCTGGATTTGTAATTAAACAAAACGACTAAATTGCACAAATAAAATCCAATCTTCCCGTCTCTTTTTATAGCCAGGGTTGTATCGGAAATAATAGAAATAATTGTGATGTTACGGGACACATTTATGCAACTTCAAGCTCTTCTAGGGAATTCTCACAATTTTTTTGGAGCTTGTGTTATGTATCCATATACAGTTATGGGCTCCGTTATCCAAAAACCCATTATCCAGAAAGCTCCAAATTACGGAATGGCTGTCTCCCATAGACTCCATTTAATCCAATAATCCAAATCTTTAAAAACTATTTCCTTTTTCTGTGTAATAATAGAACAGTAGCTTGTACTTGACCCAAACTAAGATATAATTAATCCTTATTGGAAGCAATAATTTTGTAGTAGACTTAAGGTATTAAGATATAAATTGCATAAAGATCTCTTTTCCAGAAACCCCAAATCCAGAGCATTCTGAATAACGGGTCCCATACCTGTTTTATAAATAAAACAGTAACTTGTACTTGATCCCAACTAAGATATAATTAATCCTTATTGGAAGCAAAACCAGCCTATTGGGTTTATTTCATGTTTACATGATTTTCTTGTAGACTTAAGGTATGAAGATCCAAATTACAAAGGTCTGTTATAGCGAAGACCCCAAATCCCGAGCATTCTGGATAACAGGTCCCATATCTGTATTATGTTTAATCTTGATATTCCTCGAATCTTAACTTGTTCAAGAAAGCTCTGAAATCAGATCAAATTTGCGATCCATCAG
>CM044443.1:12487032-12511217 GCA_024363595.1 Xenopus borealis | reverse complement strand
GGTTTCCAGCCAGTCCATATGGAAAATGTGATGGAGTTTATTTTTAACTAAAGATATAGGTGGAGAAGATGGGGAAAGCCATTGGTGTAGGATCTCCATATATATTTGATTGTAGAATTATATTTGATTTTTGGTCTGGTGAATAATAGGTCAATTTTTATCTTATTCTCAAATAAAAACAAATGGAAATTGTTTGAGACTAGTTAATGAATTTACAAATTCATAAGGAGGGAAACACCACAGGTTTCATACCTACTATATATATATAATCTATACCAGGGGTCCCCAAACTTTTTACCCAAGAGTCGCATTCAAATGTAGTGTTGGGGACCAACATAAGCATGATAAAGGTTTCTGAGGGTGCAAAATACAGGCTATGATGAGCTATTTGGTAGCCCCTATGTGGACTGGCAGCCTACAGGAGGCTCTACTTGGCAGTACACCAGGTTTTTATGCAATTAAAACTTTCCTCCAAGACTGGAATTTAAAAAAATCTCATTCTTTGAGGCCACAGAGAGCAACAGCCAAAATGTTGGGGTCACTAGTCTATACTATACAGCCATAAGAACGACAAAAATTTACATTTCACTGATGTGGAGTTGGTCTGGCATTCCACACAGAGTCGGACTGTGACACCAGGACACTGGAAAAAACCCAGTGGGCACCCGGGCACGCTCCTTGCTACCCACTGCCTGTCAGGAACTTTGTCTGCTCCACGGCCCCCTCAACCCCAGTTGCGCTTCAAAGTACGGAATGGCAGCCAAGTCCAACACTGAATCCACAAGACTCAGGAGATCTGATTGAATTATGTTATCAGAACATGTGGATATGGTTACATTTTAAAGTTTGCTTACTTTTGTGCGAGCGCCACATAGTGGTCTTTTTCATTTTTCTGTTGCCTGGGGCCGGTGTATACACCCTAGAGCAGGAAGCTCAATTTGAAGAAAATCAGCTCTTTCACTCTACTGCCCATATGCACCCACCAAGAAGAATGTAGAAGTTCACAACATGGTGCAGGAGCACTGGCCCAGGGTATCGGGTAAATCTTTTATAGGGAGCACCTAATATTTGTAAATTTCCTTCTCCTTTAAAGAGGGTTGTTAACTCCCTTTCCAACCCTCACCTGACCCCATTAAAAACTGTCCAAACCCATCCTTCCTGATTATGTCAAAGGCAGTCAAACAGATACAGAGTGGTAGGGACTATTCCTGAGCCACATCTCACTTGCCGGTTTATGTCTTGAAAATCAGAGAGTCCCTCCACTAGAATCCTGAGACCCACCTCAAACCAGGTAATTTGTTCGCTCAACCCATTTACCAGAAGAACCTGCACCAAGGTTTTGAATAATTTCCTCATTAATAGTTTCTCTTTCATAGAGTAAAGCCAAAACAATCCTTTAAATATATAAATCAGCAGGAACAACCTACTCAATTTGCTCATAGTCTACATAGAGAGATACAGCACAATAAACTAGTGGCAGCATTGGTATTCTGGTGGAGTAGTGACTACTCCACAGGAAAATCTGAGGTTATCATTTGTATGGATTCACTGTTGTAATAGCCTTTTTAATTACAGTATTTTATCTGTACAATCTCCCCCCCCCCCCACCTCTGTTAAAAAATACAATATATAATGATGTAGAGGGGCCACTGGAACACAAGATATCGCCCTTTCATACAATTCTGGTTTTACTCGCTATGCTCCAGCATCGCTTACATTCTTCTTCTTGCAATTACCAGCAGTTATGAAACAAAACACCATTTAAGATTCTGGTAATTAGTACAATACAGAATTATATCTTAATTACAAGAAACAATTACCTTGAAACTTTCGTGTTTATGCGTTTCTACGGAGCACAAATATTTGAGATCACAGGGCACCGCCGCTATATCATAATCTGACTTGTCACTCATCGCACCTTGACGTTTCACGAAACAAAGACGACACTTTGAAATTCACACTTTTGTTATATCTCGGGTGAGACCTGTTTTCAACATTTGGGTTTAGCAGATGTTTTAATAAGTTTCAGAGCCCTTGCAGTAAGGATGATCCCAGACTGGAGAGAAAGAAGACTTCAGATTCTGAGCAGGGTGATCCACATTGATGGGCAGGTCCAACTGGGGAATCCTGCTGGATTCATAGACATTCAAACTTTCATGGAATTAAATTAATTTGAATGAATTTTATTATAACAGCACCACCTGCTGGTCATTTTCCCACCAGTCTGACCATCAAGTAGTCGAGTTGTCAGGAGAAAGAAAGAGGCTGCTCTGATCTTCTTCTGCTTAGGAAAAAAATAGAAACCTTTCTCACACCTTTCCTAAGCAGAAGAACATCAGAGCAGCCTCTTTCTTTCTCCTGACAACTCGACTACTTGATGGTCAGACTGGTGAGAAACTGACCAGCAGGTGGCGCTGTTGTAACAAAATTCATTCATATTAACAGTACATGTAACCTTTCATATCTTGGAATTAAAGAGAAATAAATAATGAATGTACATTGCAAATGTTCTTCGAATAGCACCCTCATCAATTTTGCAGTCACTTATTTTAAAGGTTTACTTATCCTTTAAGTACAGCGTTCCTGTAATATTACAATAGCCAGGGGTTATAATCAGTGGAATAAAAAATAAGAATGAGGCCCTGCTTAGAATCTGTATTTATAACACAATTTCGTTGAGCTTTATTCCTTCTTCTGGTTAAAAACATTTAATAACAAAAACAGGAGTAAATGTCCATAATATCACATTAGTTTCCTATAAATACTCCCCTGTTCTTGTTCTTTGTCACACTCCATACTGGATACATTATCCCGACAGCGGGTAGAAGCACTGATATTTGTCAGTCAGAATGTCATTCGTTAATGTATTTTTCATATGAACCATGGGCGCGGTATCAAGTGCTTTCCCTGTACTTTGCCGACCTTGATTCCCATCTAATGTTGTGCTCATAATGGGATACAGCCCGCGTTATCTTCAAGGTTACATTTGAATGCACTTAATTCGGGTAGAGATGCCGCTCATTCATGTTTTCTGTATCTTATTAGTCAAAAAAGAAATGTATTTTGTAACTACAAAACACATTCTGTACAATCAGGTTAAAAGAAGATGAATTAACTGCCCAAGTAAGACTAACCCTAAACTCCTTCTTTAATGAAAGATGAAGGACTGGTCCATTACATTAGGGGGCAAATTCACTAAAGCGCGAAGCGTCTAACGATAGCACTAATTCGCCAGCGTGACGTCAATTCGCAACTTTGCCCATTCACTAACAGCTTCCCTGTTGAAAATTCGCTAGCGAAGGAGATCGACTTGCGCAACTTCTCACCCTTACGCCAGGTGAAGTTGCGCACTGACGAAGGGACGTAATTACGCTAATTCACTAAGATGAACATTTTGTGACTATAAGTCCCAAAAAACGTCAAAAAAGTTTCTTTTTTTTTTTAGGGTTCCCCTCCTTCCCCCTTACATTTCCTAACATAGGGCAACACAACTATACAGGGGGCACATGTAGGGCAATAGGACAACTTTATTTTATTTATTAAAGGTTTCCTGGGCTTGTGTAGTGGAATGTAGTGACTGTAACATATACTTCTATTATACGCTTAAGTTGGCGCCGTATACAAATTAGTCATCGCTAGCGTAAATGCGCTTTGCCTGGTGAAGTAACGGTAGCGCAACCTCGCTACCATTCGCCGCCCTGAGCACAAATTTGCATCTGACCTTCCCAAACCTAATTTGCATAAGCAAATAAGCATTTGGATTTGTTTTCGCTTTCAGACAAATCTTTCACGAAGGATTCCTCCAAATCCCAAATAGTGGAACTGGTGCATCCCTAAGTATAAACACATATAATGGGACCATACTACTAGAGCTCTTCCCAGCACCCACACACTATGGGGCAGATCCTTATTAACGTTGTGAGCTAGATTAAGGTTTTAATACATTTTCTTTTATTGAATACTTTCCCACCCCACTTGTACTAGATTTGTTATTAACCTGATAAATCTAAGAGATGAATCTATCAAAAACCTTTCAGTTAGTGCTTGAGTTGGACTCATACTTGGCACCCCATTGCTATACTCACCACTAATACAATTGTCATTGAGCGGTATTCTTCAGGTATTCCCAAACTGAATCACCTGGAAAGGCTTAGCTTGAAGGCCAGAAAGGAGCTTTTGAGGTCAGGCAATGATCCAGTACACGGGCTACATTGGGTTATCAGCCTGGCTTCTGCTTTGACAAATCAAGTTTGGTACAATCTTGGGAAGAACATATTGGGCCCTGGCTGGCATTGAACCTACGACTGCAGAATTTTGATTCCAGCGCTATTTACAAGACGTCTGTATTTACTTCTCATGGCTCCATTGATTTTCTATGAGTAACTTGTTCCCCCCCCACATTTAAAAAACATACAGTCAGGTTAATAGGCTCCTGATGACCATAGAATGAGAATGTAATAGGTCAGATAACTTAGAGACAAATAACCTGCCTCTAAGGGAGAAAACTGAAACACCAGGAAAAAGCACATGAAAGCACAGGGAGAACATACAAATAGAGCACTGCCTGGGACTGAACCTAGAACAACAGAGCTTGGTCTTAGGTTTGATTCCAGCAAGTGAATCATGTGCATAGAGTTTCTACATATCCGTATGTGAGTGGGACCTTAAAGGGATACTGTCATGGGAAAACATGTTTTTTTCAAAATGCACCAGTTAATAGTGCTGCTCCAGTAGACTTCTGCACTAAAATCCATTTCTCAAAAGAGCAAACAGATTTTTTTTATATTCAGTTTTGAAATCTGACATGAGGCTAGACTTTTGTCAATTTCCCAGCTACCCCGGTCATGTGACTTGTGCCAGTACTTTAGGAGGGAACTGCTTTCTGGCAGGCAGTTGTTTTTCCTTCTCAATGTAACTGAATAGTACGCAGTGGGACATGGGTTTTACTATTGAGTGTTGTTCTTAGATCTACCAGGCAGCTGTTATCTTGTGTTAGGGAGCTGTTATCTGGTTACCTTCCCATTGTTCTGTTGTTAGGCTGCTGGGGGGACTCCAACTTGCAGTACAGCAGCAAAGAGTGATTGAAGTTTATCAGAGCACAAGTCACATGACTTGGGGCAGCTGGGAAATATATCTAGTCCCAATGTCAAATTTCAAAATGAAATATAAAAACATCTGTTTGCTCTTTTGAGAAATGGATTTCAATGCAGAATTCTGTTGGAGCAGCTTGATGAACTGATGCATTTTGAAAAAAAAAAAAACATTTTTTTCCATGACAGTTTCCCTTTAAGGTGGTCATACATGGGTAATTTAAAGCTGCCAATATCGGTCCTTTAGACCTATTCCGCAGCTTATCTGCCCGTATGTGGGGTGTCCAATGGGTCTCCCCGATTGACATCTGTCCAAAAATCTTCCCAATTGATTTTTTCCCATGATCAAGGACCACATTGGATAGTTCAGGGGTCGGCAACCCGCGGCTCCGGAGCCGCATGCAGCTCTTTTCAAGCTCTGCAGCGGCTCTGTCAGGATGCTCGCCGCGGAGGATCATCTGTGTGCTGCCGCTGGCCGGCAGCCTATCAGAGAGGCCGCCGGATCGGCGCAGGCGGCGCAATGACGTCATCGCGCGCCAGACTGCCGCTGCGCTGCCGAGCCTGCAGTGAAGAGGAGGACCGGGCTGAAGGAAGGCGCGGGATTCGCTCTCAGGAGGTAAGTCACACTTTTCTTTTCCTCTTTTCTTTTCCTCTTTTTTCTTTTCCTCTTTTTTCTTTTCCTCTTTTCTTTTCCTCTTTTCTTTAACTCTGGACTCTGGCACATTATAGGGGGGCCTGGACTCTGGCACATTATAGGGGGGGTCTGGACTCTGGCACATTATAGGGGGGGCCTGGACTCTGGCACATTATAGGGGGGGGTCTGTGCACTGAGGTTCAGGAGCAAAAATCCCATTAACCAGGTAAATTAAATATTTTAATTAGCTATTAATGTGCAAAAATATATTTTACATTGTTAAGTGAAAAAGTCCTTTTTTTCTTCAGATTGACAGCTAACTGCATGATCCTGTATATAGCATTAAGCCTTAATAATTAAGGTAAGAAACAATAAATGCAGTGTTAGATTTGTTTTATAATGGTTTTGCGGCTCCAAGTTTTTTTTTCTTTTCGAAAACGGGTCCAAGTGGCTCTTTATGTCTTAAAGGTTGCAGACCCCTGGGATAGTTGATCCTGTCCTATGACCCATCTGCGCCAATTTCCTTGGTATAATCCAATTGTTTGGCCCTAGGGCTAGGACTTCCCAAATATTTATGTTACGTAAGTTTGTTATGAGGCTTGCACATTATAACAGAGAAAAAAAATGATAACTTCAAAGTCTTTCTGTTTCCACTGAGTAAATGAGAGCGGAAGTTCAGGAAGGAGTTATTGGCAGACAATGCACTGGGCAGAATGTACACACAATTGCTCTTCCACTTCACCCTGATACAGTGGGTTGATGATAACAATTGAAAAACAAACACTGAACATTATCAGATGCTAAAAGGGATTATCTGCGGGGCCGGGATCCGAGAGAAAACATTTTACAGCGCGGCTCTTTACTAAATGGAAACAGGCTGTCTAATGAAATCCAGAGGAGGAAACAGTGTGGCTTCCAGCCCTTGTTACAAAGCCAGCAATGCAAATAAAACCATGTTGTGAATGGGGCCCATAAGTGCAACATTCCTATGTCTGACCTGTAATTATGCAAAGCACTGTGGTTGCATTGAGAGGAAATCTACTGCAATATTGCTGGTATATGTAGTCAGGACCAGCAGTGCAGAAGATAGAAGGACATGATCAAAATGGACCATTAAAGTCTGTTCCATCTCTTAGGTTTAGTCCAGACGGGGAGATTCGGGGGCGATCCGTTGCCTGGCGACTTCTCGCCGCGACAGATCGCCCCCGAATCTCCCCGTCTGGACTAAGCCTTATAGCAAAAATTGCCCACCTCTCATTGGGCACAGGGCAGTGGTCTCTGTTCAAACTGTAGTAGCTTTTGGAGACAAGAAACATATTATTATATGTAGATAAGTCAGACGCCCAATAGCATACTGACAGTCTGCACCTAATATTCAGAGCTCATTCACGTTAATTACACCTAATTTTATATTTTCACTTTGTGCTTCTCTGAAATCCTTAGGGTGGGATTACTGAGTGTAAATAGCTTCCCTTGGAATGTGCATTGCATTGAATCTGCATTTATTTCTTTATGTACAGTATTGACTCTGAAAGAACAGCATTTGCAGCGCCACCTTGTGGCCACGTCAGAGCTCAGAGGCAGCTTGGTATTACTGGATTCTCATATTGCTCCATAGAGCATTCACAGGCTCTACACATGCCAGATCTGATTGCAAACCAATGCCTTTGGTTTGTTTTTGTTATAAAAAATCCTTTAGAACACAATCAAGTTGCTGTGTTTTGATAAGTTCTGGGAAATTGCCATGACTTTGTCCACAGTGCTCAGTACTGATCCAGAACATTTCCCTGGTGTTACTGTATTGGAAAGGGAAAATTGTCATCATCCATTAGGCATTTTATATCTTTCCATCATATGTGTATCATATCTGTTGTCTATCAGTCATCTTTCCTATGTCTGTCATCTAGCAATCTATTATATATCTATTGTCTATTATATCTATATCTATCTATATATAATTTGTCGAGCTATAATATATCCATCTATATCTATTATATAGCTATCTATCATTTATATTTCATATATCTATATGTCATATATGTATCCATTTATCTATCTTATATCTACATAGTAACATAGTAAGTTTGGCTGAAAAAAGACACACACCCATCAAGTTCAAACTTTTAACTTTTTTTTTTTATAAACTGCCTAACTGCTAGTTGATCCAGAGGAAGGCAAAAAACCCATTTTAAGCCTCTCCAATTTGCCTCAGAGGGGGAAAAATTCCTTCCTGACTCCAAAATCGGACCAGTCCCTGGATCAACTTTTATTATGAGCTTTCTCCCATAACCCTGTATTCCCTCACTTGCTAAACACCATCCAATCCCTTCTTATATCTATCTAATGTATCAGCCTGTACCACTGATTCACTTCCCTCCCTGTAACACATCTTTCACTCCTTTCCTCTAATCTCATTGGCTCCCTCCTGTCTGCTGGGAGGAGCTACTGGTGAATAAAGCATCCAACCCCTTCTTAAAGCTATCTAATGTATCAGCCTGTACCACTGATTCAGGGAGACAATTCCACATCTTCAAAGCTCTCACTGTAACAAACCCCTTCCCAATATTTAGGTGGAACCTCTTTTCTTCTATCTGTTATCTATACGTCATCTATCAAATATCTGTCATCTATGTATTATCTGTCATCCTATGTATTATCTGTCGTCTACCTATCATCTGTATATCATATATCTGTCATTTAACTAGCTATCATCTATCTGTCATCTATCTATCATATAGCTATCATATATAATATATATATGATAGCTATATGATATATCAATCTGCCATCTATGTATCTATCATCTATCTGTCATTTATCTATCTTATATCTGTCATCTATATGTCATCTATTGATTGATCGATCATATAGCTGTCATCTGTGTATTGTTTATTTATCTGTCGTCTACCTATCATCTATCTGTCATCTATCTATCTATCATCTATCTATCTGTCATCTATCTATCATATAGCTATCATATATAATATATATCAATCTGCCATTTATGTATCTATCTTCTATCTGTCATTTATCTATCTTATATCTGTCATCTATATGTCATCGATTGATCATATAGCTGTCATCTGTGTATTGTTTATTTATTTGTCGTCTACCTATCATCTATCTACCTGTCATCTATCTGTCATTTAATCATATCGCTAGCTGTTGTCTATATAACTGTCATCTGTATACAGGGCCGGGCCACACCACACCTTAGCGCTCCTGCACATGCACGTGGTGGTGCTTGCGTAAAATTGTGCTTGCATGCCAGGGAGCAAAAAAAAAAATATATAGAAAACGCAAAGCATCGGTCGGAGAGTGGAGCAGACTGGGGGTAGGCGACAGAGCAGGTACATGTCTGGTGCCCCCTCAGCTGTGCGCCCTAGGCATGTGCCTACTCTGCCTACCCCTTGGCCCTGCCCTGTCCGTGTAGTTATCATATAGCTATCATCTATCTATCTACATCATGCATCTACGTATCTCTTTGTTATGATCAGCTATATGTATGTATTTTCAGTAACAGAAACCCCTCAGCTCATAGGGCAAGTGAAAGAATTAAATGCATATTAGGAAGTATAGCACCAACACAGAGATATACTTTAAAGGCAGATGTAGTGAAGCCAATAGAAATCCGTTTATAAACTGTCTCCCCCAAAGGTGATCCACTACTTGCTGAATTATTAAAAAATAATATATATGTGTAGAAACAATGGCAGATACAATGATTTGGGGATAAAAAGGAAGAAAGAAAAACTTGTAATCCACCATTTATAACCGCTTCTGCGGCACTGTGACTCTCTACAGCTCTCGGACCCCGGCTGGGAAATAAAATGTCTATATTCTGAATATAAATACTGAAATACTGAAAATTCCATTAGAACAGAAGCAGAATGATCGTCAGGGTGAAGCTGGCAACAAACTGTTTGTGAGATGAAGAAAGTCAAATGCTCAGCACATCAGTACGAATGTAATGAAATATTGTAGAAATTTGTGTCATAGCCAGAAAAGGTTCCAGGATCCAAATCACATTGCACAGGGGTCAGATTGTGTCCAACATCACAATAGTATTTGTGTGAGGGGCATATACAGATTTTGTTAGTGATCCAAAGAGCGGCTCCTGCTCAGAACCTTTCAGGTCAACATTTGTAGGTAAGAAGAGTGTGGGACTTTATTTGTGCAACTCCCACTGACAACCAATGACTGTTTGGTGTGTGTATTTGTGGAGGTAATAAAAGTTCTAATTCAAATTCATTGAAAGGCAATAGATTTGAACAGGACTGGACTGAGAATTAAAATAGGCCCTGGCATTTCAGGTACACAGAGGCCCAATCAGCCCACATAGAGGCCCAAACAGTCCCCACCAGCCCACTAAATACTGACTTTCTATGGCACCTTATAGCAGCCCATCTGGCATTTGCCCTAACCCACAGATTGCCAGTCCAGGCCTGGATTTGAATTTGTTCTCTGTCCCTAAAGCTAATGAAACCCAGGGCAGAAGCAAGTCAAGAGGTCTCTTTCATTGTATTGGTGGAACAGGACATTCCACTCATCAGTTGCCAATATAAGGGGGTACTTTAAAAGCACTAACTAGCAGCCCATTATCTCATATCTTCCTGGTAGGAAGCCGGGTAGGATACATCCAAAAGCCCAGTTTGAAAGCCGATAAGGGTGAGATTTGTGGTGAATGTGGAATTGCTTCCCAGAATGACTAATACATCAATATTTTCCGATATAGAAGGTCTGAGACCCAAGTTTAATTCCTCTCCTGAAGAGTCAATGTCCAAATGTAGAGTCTCTCCATGTGGTGTATCTGCTAATGTTAATACAGGGTAGGTCCTCAGCTGCTTATAATAAAGGCAGTTGAATAATTGACTTTCTTGTTCTTCTGGAATATCTCAAATCTTTTTGGTGCCCAGCACCCTCTTTGCTTCTGGAAAGTCAAGTTGAATAATTTCTTTTTTCTTCTAGAATATCTCACATGTTCTTGGTGTCCAACATGCTCCTTGCTTCTGATGAAAAATCCCAGGTACTTTTATGAGCAGTAGGTTTTCTTCTGAAATCACGTCTGTATTTGGACCACGGTTGGGTTCTCTGGAAGCACAAGAACCATCCCACCCTCCACCAATTATGTTCCAACATCTATAGTACAGTGCTGTCAAAGATTTTCCATGCTGTTGGCCAATTATCCTCTATGTTCGGTTGGGAGTCTGGTTATTATAAAACAATTATATAATACAAAGTGGTCTATAGAATTATCGGACAGGTTAAGGTACCATAAAAATATCTTAGATGCTCATACCTGGCTGATAGACCTCTAGTTGGACAGCACTAGTCTAATGGAAAGCCTTCAAAGAAGAACAAAAGTTGTTCAGTTCAAGGCTCAGCTTCATAACTTTATAACTTTTTGATGGGAATAAGGTGTGACAAGAAGAAGTTTGGAGGTACTTTTACCCCTATAATGTACATTTACACAGCCACAAAGAAGAATAATTATCTCCGCAACTTCTGCCTTCTAAATTAACGATATGTCCTCCTTCTCCAGCATTCATTTTGCCTGCAATGTGCCTCCCTGCTGCTTTGTATTTTCCAAGTTCTGAACTGTTTTTCTGTTAAATTATTCTTAGTGAACAAAGTCAAGTGCCCTGGTACAAACAGTACTGTGTTGTTTGTTTTGCCTTCTGGGCTTCCAATGAGGGATCAAAGTATCTTTAAAGGACAAGGAAAGGCAAAAAATAAAATCCCATTTTTTACTTTTAATGAAAAAGAAACCTATCTCCAATATACTTCTGTGGATAGGAATTGTCAGACGGTCCCTCAAGGAAACAGTCATACTTATGAACAGCAGGGGGAGCCACTGCCTTACGTCCCAGCCATGCAGAACTCAAGCAGCTTTGTTTTGATCATTTATGACGATCCCTAAGCTTAGCCCAGATCACACTGAGCATGTGCACAGTCTTGGTCTTGCAAAGATGTATAACAAAGTTACAAGATGACAGCCCCCTGTGGCCAACTTTGAAAGCATAAATCATTTGTTTGATTAGGCTTGTGGTGCAGTAAGTTCATGTTTATATTTAGTATACAAAATACAGTATTTCTAGCCTTATTCTATTTTACACTTTCCTTGTCCTTTAATGGTACAGAGGTCTGCTTCTTATTTTTCTTGTATTTTTTAAAGCTGCTCATGAATTATCATTAAAGGTCAAGGAAAAATATTTTTTAAAAACTTCCATTCCATTGAACTCCTTGTGAGGCAACTTTGGAAATCCGAAGCAATTCTTATGCCGCCACCGTTTTGTATTCTTGTAAGAGGGAAGGGGAAATTAGTCACCCACAGTAGAGAAAATTTGTCGCTGGGCAACTAATCTCCCCATATGCCACCACCCTTATATTTATGTCACTGGCTGGAAGTTTAAAGTTCCCCCAAGTTAAAGTTTTTTTTATTATAAATATCGGCAAAGATCAAGTGAACTGGTAGATGATATTCCTTCTGTATGGAATCCAGTTCAATCAGTTTCAATATTTGGAATAATACATCCAACACTGGTTATGGTTCAATCAGAATTGACCAATCCATGCTGATCCTTTGTAAATCTTTGTAAAGTTTGTGATGGAATTGTACAAAATACAATCCTTCCAGCCCTTTATTTATACAATATGTTCCATTTATTGTGTTCCACCTCTCTGGCTCTTTAACAAGACTTTGTTTTCTGATTACTCTGCAATTTAATAATATTTGCCTTCGTGTTTTTTTTTTTTTTAAAGCACAAACATTTTTCTGCTGAACGTTCTAATTAAAGGCCTGCGCATGACTGAGTTTGCCTCTGGGCACAAAAATATATGAAAATCAGAAATAATTCGTCTTCCGTTCCTCTTGTGTTTCTGTGTGCTTTCCCCTCCCAGAGAATTAATAAAAGATTTATTATTTAGAAAAAAGAGGGGTGTGGGTGCACACCTAAATAATTTTTTTTTTTAATATTTAAGTATTTTAAAGTATTTTGAAATTTGCCTTAGGTGTGCACCCACAACCCCCCTCTTTTTAGTATTTAGAACCATGAAGAGATGAGAGTAGAATGCAGCATTTGGAGAGGTTTAGTCTGAGAGGGGACAGAAAAAAAGCAGTCATATGCAGTTTCGGACTGGCCCACGGGGATATAAGGAAAAGTCACCATATATATATGTCTTACGTGCCTATACCATGACACTTCCTCATTTCTATATGAGATAAAAAGAGAAGAAATGGAGGGACAGATATATGATAATAAGTAGAAGTGATTAAGAGAATGCAAAATGAGCTTGAAGGGAAACGGAACAATAGTTTGCAGAGTTGGGCTGTGGTCTAAGTTTTTTTGGTAGGCCACTGGCACCACCCATTCCTTATTTCATCATAGGACACTGTCGCCAGTGTCGGCAAGGCGGGTCTGTGGCCCACCAGGGCAGATGCTTCAGGGGCCCCCTCACAACCCCAGCCACAACTCCCAGCCCCCCCACATCAGCCTCGACCCCTGGGGGTGCACCCTGGCCCACACCCCCTTGAGACCCTCCGGACACTCATGCCAAAGCAAAGAAGCACAGAAAACTGAGGCCTGCACCCGAGGCTAACCCTCCTTAGTTACATTGCTGGCCCCTGTCCCAAGTATAAGTCCGTCCTGACCTCCCCCCAGTCACAAGACATCCGACCCACTGGTCCGATCACAACCCCCCCTCCCCTTTGGCCCCACTGGCACATGCTTTAATTCCTTTTTTTCATCCTGGAGGCAGATCAGTTGGGTCAGCAGGGGCCCACCGGGGTTTTTCCTGGTGTTCCGCTAGCTCAGTCCAACTGTATCTTAAAGCCTGTGGTGGATTTAGCAATTCACCCCATTGCTGGGAGGAAAAAGGCACAGGCAACTGTCACATGATCCTCAGCTTGGGTGACAAATGTTGTCTGAAATCATTGCCATAGGCCTAAACTGTGTGCATAAAATATAATTAGGTTCTCCTTACATCTGTGTAGGGTCGACATTATTTTTTATCCTCCAAGCTGGTAAATCACCAACAAATATATAGTCAATGTATTTCTAGTAAACTTGCAATTCCTTGACCTCCCCCCAGTCACTGCTCTCACTATATCCAGATCCCTGGACCCACCTCCCCATTATGTTACCACCCTAGTCCTTTTGGTGCTGTCCAGTTTATTATGTCAGCAAAGGTTTATAACCTTCTATCTATTTGTTTTGCCTTTATAAGCTCTCCTCATATCTGAAGCCCATGTTGGAAACGATGGTGAAGAAAACTGGTTCTATAATGTTCAACGCTCCTCAGCAAATTATACATTGTATTGTCCTTTTCTGTCTTGAACATCAGAAATAACAACATAATATACACTCAGAATGATTTGCTGTCACCCAGAATTGATTGAATCATTTGTTCAAAGCAGAACACTTTATGTTTTTTTTTTTTGATTCTAGGAGTGCGTGCTTTGTGCTGGGTGCCATTAGTCCTTGCTAAAAACCCAGGTAACTTTACCTGAAAGGAAAATAATTTATATATTTTCATCAAGATCCACTCGTTTGGCCACCATCTTGCTTGGTCAGAGGTCTCCAGACTTTTTTTTTTTTTTACCAGGGAGCAACATTTGATTGTACAAAGAGTTGGGGAGCAACATGCACAAAAAATGTACCTGGAGATGTCAAATACAGGCTGTGGTTGGCTCTTTGGTAGACACTATATGGTCTGGCAGCCTACAGGAGGCTCTGTTTGGCAGTACATTTGGTTTTAATGCAACCAAAGCTTGTTCTCACTGTGCTTGGTCAAACTGGGCTGATCTGAGTATATGGTCCACAGGCCAATGATTGGATTGTAATGAAGACTTATGAAGGTGGTGAATGAGGACACCATGAGCATGCAGATAAGGTCCATGTCTGTCAGATATCAGGCAAGCTGTCAGGAGGGCCCCGTCTACAGGCCAGTGAGCTTCTGGCTTAGTCTGCAGGGGTTACAACGTATATATAAACCAATGTATACCCAGCTCTACCCTTTCATTTTTAATGGCAGAACTTATAAATAATGGTGCCTACTGGGGGGGGGGGGGTTGACTTAGCGCCTGGGGATTTCCTTCCTCTTTAAAGGAAAAGTAAATGTTTTTCTTTCTGTAAATTTGCTCTAAACAGCCCCCCAGATTAATGTGCCTTAGTCCCTGCTGCAAGTCTGCTCTGGTTTCTGTGTTATCAGCAGCTTGTTTCACCTTCTTCCTGGTGCAGAGTGAAGCCCAGCCCCTTAGTTTACTGAGCAGTCCATTTGCTGCTGTTCCACAATAGAGAGGAAGAGGGAGCCAGTGTTTCATTAGTAAGCTAGTTTCCCCAAGCAAAAGCTGCTACACACACTGCTCTCTGCTATGTGATAGTATGCAAATGATCTCCTGGACTAGTCCAAGATATAAGGTCAGCTCAGAAAGCTGGCTGGGCTTCACTCAGAGCAGACTTGCAGCAGGGACTAAGGTACATTAATTTGAGGGGCTGTTTAGAGCAAATTTAGAGATAGAAAAAAAAAAGTTTACTTGTTCTTTAAGACCAGGTAGTTTGAAATTTTGGCTAGCGCATGTTTGCTCTCCCAGATACTCTAGGAAACACTGCTTTGAAGTTAATTTGAGATTTGGTCCCATATATTCGTGAAACTATGGCTAAACAACAATATTTAAATATCTATGTGCCAAGGGGGTTCCTGCCCAATTGTTGGACCTTGAGAGCGTGGGGACTTTAACCAAAAGAGTCCGAAAACCACTAATCTACTGTGATTGATTTCAGAATTGGAATATAAACTAGCAGTTCTTACTATAGACACACACACACATATATATACGTATATACAGTATATATAATACACAAAAGCCGTAAATATCTTGTAAATTATATCCTTATAAACGGTGAGTTCTGATGTCATCAGTTATAAACGGTGAGTTCTGATGTCATTTCTGTCACATGACTCACTGAAACTTGAGGAAATATGAGGATATTAGAAGTTGCCTCGGAGTTCCATGACCTGTATAAAACACTCAGCCTTCGGCCTCGTGTTTTTATATGGTCATGAAACTCCTCGGTAACTTATAATATCCTTATATTTTACAAGAGGGGGTACTTTATTCACTATATATTTATATATATATTATAATTCTGTTCTTCTGTGACATATTTTGTTAAAAGCAGAAAAATAACAATGAACAACAGATGAGAATAAATGATGTACTATGATCCGCAGGCTGGTTTGAGCTTGTTTATCCAGAATGCAGGGTTAATCAAAATAAATGCTCTCATAAATGCCCTCCTTGCAGCAGAATAGCCTGGATTCCATTCTTCAGAAGAATGTAGTTAATTCCTGATTTTGCTAAGTTGGATAAGCCACATTCTTTTGCAGCAGAGAGAGTGACCCTGAAAGATGGGAGTTCAGAGATATTCTCTATGTTTTCCAGCTGTTGTCGCTGCTCTCTTCTGTTTCTGTAGCCTTAATGGCATCTGAAAGCCTACACCCAATCTGTCATAAGATAAATACATTACTGCAAACATGCCCTTTGTGAAGGATTCCAACAAAAACCATCGTCTATCTACTAATGTTTCATAGCAGAAAAGAATGAACAAAGTGAGCTCATATTAATATCCCTTTCTGTGTAGCTACCGTCAATATCAACACATTGTTTTGGGTATAAAAGGTTGACTTTAAAAGGACAAGGAAAGTGTAAAATAGAATAAGGGTAGAAATGCTGTATTTTGTATACTAAACATAAACATGAACTTACTGCACCACAAGCCTAATCAAACAAATGATTTATGCTTTCAAAGTTGGCCACAGGGGGCTGTCATCTTGTAACTTTGTTATACATCTTTGCAAGACCAAGACTGTGCACATGCTCAGTGTGATCCGGGCTAAGCTTAGGGATTGTTATAAATTATCGAAATAAAAAAAGCTGCTTGAGTTCATGCACGGCTGGGAAGTAAGGTGGGAGCTCCCCCTGCTGTTCATAAGTATGATTGTTTCCCTGAGGGACCGTCTGACAATTCCTATCCACAGAAGTAAATGAAGGAAGAAGTTCACTGCATACAGTCAGGTTTCTTATA
Source organism: Xenopus borealis (assembly GCA_024363595.1). NCBI lineage: Eukaryota > Metazoa > Chordata > Amphibia > Anura > Pipidae > Xenopus > Xenopus borealis. The sequence continues at coordinate 12,494,406 of CM044443.1, read as the reverse complement.
AAAACCTTAGACATTTTTTAATTAAAGTATATTGGAGATAGATTTCTTTTTCATTAAAGAAAGTAAAAATGGGATTTTCTTTTTTGCCTTTCCTTGTCCTTTAAGGACCCCCAAACCTTCATATTCTCTCCATGGAGCCGAGTGTGCATATTTATCTTTTTTGCTTCCTTCCCCCAAGTTTTACAGGCTCAGCTTGCAGTTGTAATCTTCTCTAAGCAGCCATTATCCCTCTGGAAGGCTGGCCACAAGCTCAGTGGCTCCATTCCTGATATTTTGAAATAACTTTATCATGGTCTAATAATCCAGGAAACACGACAACGCTGGTAGGGTTGAAAGTGAAAAAAATCTATAGGCTATATTAAAAATGAGGGCATAATTACCATTTAAAGTTTTTTTCCATACCTTACATTGTAGTAGACTGCGGTATTCTAAAACAATAACTCATATTTGTTGTGGAGCTGCCATGCTTGGAATTTCTGGTCGGTAGGTGGCACCATAAATGGCTGAGGTTGCAGTGTATGGGACCGTACTGATTGCTTATCAGGCCAATTATTGGGCAGGTTTATTATTGTTATCAACCCATATTTATAAAGCTGGGACATATTCCACAGCATTGCATAATCCATGAGCATTTACATTGAACATATAGAGATGGTCCTGCCCAAATGAGCTTCAAAATATTGAGCAGACACCACATTGGATTGCTGATGTGGTCCTTACCCAACTTTTCTACATAGGCCAACATAATGTAGGCCTGATCATTAATTAGTCCCCTCCACCCTCGTTACCCATGGCCAAACCTCTCAGAGGTGGATGTTTAGGCGTATGACCAGTTTACGTCACAATGGAAGATAATTAGGTGAGGACCCCGTTATTACTAGAACCAATAAAACGTGAAGCCTCAACAGCTGATCTTTTCATTGGTGGCATGTTCTTGTTAGAGAGCGGGCAATTTTGAACCGTCTGCTGCCTTTAGGTGGCTCCCCCCCTTCCCCTGTGCAGACCTATTTAGTGCTCTCTGTGCTAGAAGAGCTGAAGAGTTTGAAAACTGGAAATTTGGCTCTTAAAGTTAACTGGGAATGGCTTTCTACTGCCCCAGGTAACTTGTGGGGGTGCTGCTGCCTGAGGAGCGGTTTTGTCTCATTGGTGAAACACAATCATAACTGAGACACAAACTATATTGATGATTACCACTTCTAAAAAAAAATAACCCTATTTTCATCATACTGGATACGATGGTGGAAAATAATTTTAACACTGTTGCATCGGGGGTTAGCGATTCTGATGGAGGTTAAAGTCCCGGGCTTCTGCTGAGCTCTAACAATTCCTAAACCTAAATGGTTTGTCTGTACTAATTAATATGTCCATTCATTAAAGGGATTCTGTCATGATTTTTATGATTTAGTTTTTATTTCTAAATGACACTGTTTACACTGCAAATAATTCACTCTACAATATAAAATCTAATTCCTGAACTAACAAGTGTATTTGTTTTATTTATAATATTGGTGTGTAGGTGCATCTCAGGTCATTTTGCCTGGTCATGTGCTTTCAGAAAGAGCCAGCACTTTAGGATGGAACTGCTTTCTGGCAGGCTGTTGTTTCTCCTACTCAATGTAACTGAATGTGTCTCAGTGGGACATGGGTTTTACTATTGAGTGTTGTTCTTAGATCTACCAGGCAGCTGTTATCTTGTGTTAGGGAGCTGTTATCTGGTTACCTTCCCATTGTTCTGTTGTTAGGCTGCTGGGGGGGGGGTGGAGGAGGGGGGTTATATCACTCCAACTTGCAGTACAGAAGTAAAGAGTGATTGAAGTTTATCAGAGCACAAGTCACATGACTGGGGGCAGTGGCGTAACTACTCACTGGTGCAGGATTGGCACCCGGGCCCACCCTATCGGGCTCTCCCCTATTATTGGAGTTCTCCTAGCCTCTCTGGCGGGCCCTGAGAGGGAGCAGGTCCTGGTGCAATTGCACCCCCTGCTCCCCTGGTAGTTACGCCACTGACTGGGGGCAGCTGGGAAACTGACAATATGTCAAGCCCCATGTCAGATTTAAAAATTAAATATATAAAAATCTGTTTGCTCTTTTGAGAAATTGATTTCAGAGCAGAATTCTGTTGGAGCAGCACTATTAACTGATGTGTTTTGAAAAATACTTTTTTCCCAGGACAGTATCCGTTTAACAAACTACCCTGTTCTATGCCCAAACCCAAGTGCGACAGATAAACAGCAGGACTGATAAAGGCAAGAAACCTGCATTAGGCAGAGAATCAGTGAAGAAGTTGTTGTTGTTTTCATTACAGGCAGCTGATTGTGTTTGTTTGGCAGGATATATTTTTAGATGGCTGAGCGAATGGGTTTCTGAGAATATCAGCTGCTCTTGTGTTTGGGATCTGGGCCGGCTGTAGACAAATGGAGCAGGATCTCTCCAGAGGTTATAGGAGTGTTTGGATCTGGCAGCCTCCAGCTAATGAATGTCTCACATTGCATGTAGTACAGCATTTCTTGGAATAGATTCCTGAATAGATTTAGGAGTATTGCGAATTAGACATCAGCTTTTCCTTGACAGGCCGAATGGAATAACAATGGTTTAATTGTCTGACTTCCCATTAAATCTCCTTGAGCCGTTACAGAGCAAATACACAGCAACCTAAAGCTGCAACATACACAGTATAACTGAATGGCTTCTCTCATCCAGAGACATATTCTTGTTTATCACATAAATACCATGTTTATTATTGGATTAGGCCGAATATGAAGCTTCCACAAAAGGAGTCTTTTATAAGTGTTTTATGATATATAAAGGAGCACCTACATCCTTAAGGAGAAGGAAAAGCTCTATTTGAATCACTAGTAAACTCTCAAAGTAATGCTGCTCTGAGTCCTCTGTCAAAAGAAACACAGAATTTCTTTCCTTCTATTGTGTCACATGGGCCTCTGTATCAGACTTCCTGTTTTCAGCTTAAACCTCCAGGGCTAGGGCTTGAGCATGCTCAGTTTGCTCCTCTCTACCTCCCTTCCTGCTGTAATCTGAGCTCAGCGCTATGAGGGAGCAGGTTGAGACTTAGGCAGGAAGTGATGTCACAGCAAGTTAATATGGCAGCTACTATTCTAAACAAACAGAGAACGTGTAAAGCAGTTTACTCAAGTATGGTAAAACCTTATAAAGAATAAAAATGGTGTTCCAGCTTGCACTGTTGTGGTTAATCTATTGGCAACAAACCGCCTTGGCAGCTTTCCTTCTTTAAAAATGAAACAAAAACCAGGTTACAATTGGAACAGAAGAGATTTTTGCTGATTTTCTGTAGAGGCTTTATGCTATTCACGAGCACTTGGTGGAATGGACGCCTGGCGTCAGGCAATACTATATTTGTTTATGACCTTTGCCTTCTCTGATGCCAATGGTGCCACTGGGCAATAAGGAAACATAAACAGACTTTTAATTTGCTGTTTCTTTCTTGGAGTTTCTTTTCTTGCCCTTTGACGGTGTAGCAGATGTCCTGTAATGTAACGTAAGCTATTGCAAAAATGTCAGTGGGGAAAACCTGCCTAATGCTTTGAATGCGTTTATCTGTCTCTGTACATGTGGGGCAAATTCCAGCGAGGACAAAATGCAGAATCATTGTTTTCAGACAGAAATCCACCCAGTGTGCACAGTGACAGATACCACCGATATCAACGGCAACAGACTTGGACATTATTGGAGTGAAACAGCCATACACATTTCCTGGAGATTCAGTTAATGTCAGAGGAATGGTGTCAATGTCTCCCAACCTAGTTACCAAGCCATTGTAAGATTATATACTAGACCAGTGCTTTCCAATTCTGTGGTCCCGAGGGCCAGAATGTTTCTGGTCTACATGGTGGAGGGCCAATAATGGAAGCCAGTGTTAGCCACTCCCATTTTAAACCACACCCATATTACCACAATACCTTGTCCACATTAATAGCACACCAAAAAAACAAACCATGGCACACACAGGGAACATATGGCAGACAGACTATGGCACACAGGGAGAATAGGGCAGGCAGAGTATGACACACAGGGAGCATAGGGCAGGCAGAGTATGACACACAGGGAGCATAGGGAAGGCAGAGTGTGGCGCACACACAGGGAGCATAGGGCAGGCAGCGTATGGTACACACAGGGAACATATGGCAGGCAGAGTATGGCACACAGGGAGCATAGGGAAGGCAGAGAGAGTATGGCACACACAGGGCGCATAGGGCAGGCAGAGTATGGCACACAGAGGGAACATAGGGCAGGCAGAGAAGATCCACATTACCGAAAAATCCATTATAGGGAAGACCCCATACCTGTAGTACACAAATGTTCACAGGAGAGCCAATGAAAAAGCACAACACATAAAATAAACAATAACATGCCACTGGTAACTTTACATGACGAAAGGTCATTATGAGCCACAGCATCTGTTTTTGGATCACTGTAATGGACCAGTTTATAACATCACAAACTCTCTCCTGTCTTTAAAGCTTTTTCCATTGATAATTCCCACCTTTGAGCCAGTATGAGTAATCAGCAAGAACAAAAGCTTGTAGAACTCATGAATATATTTGCGGGTCGCTAGGAGATAAAATGCAGAGGGTCACTAAGTAAAAGAATGCAGTGTTGCACCGTTTGATCCCTCAGAACATAATTCCTACTTAAATGTTAATCAAACACTAAATAAAGCTCCAGTAAGTGAACACGAAGGTGCCTAATGCATATTTTAAAAGATTTACGCCTTAATAAAAGGCTCTGCAGTCAAGGAGAAATGTTTCTGTCATGTCAAAAGCTTCTCCTTTGGTCCAATCAGTGAAGCAGCAGCAGTTCTAAAAGTGCAAGGGGGATTAAATCATATTATTCTAATTGCTAACAAGTGTTTGGTTTAAAGGAGAAATAGGTTTTGTTGTGTGCAAAAAAGTAGTGGGGTTCGTCCAAATCTAGGATTCGATGCATTTTTATCGTTAAAGGCATAATTCCGCAATGGGCCATTGGTAGCAAAAAAAAAAATTGCCAAAACAAAGTTGCAGAGACAAAAAAAAGCCACTGCAAGAAAGAATGCCCATTGACTAATGCATTTGGACAAAAAGTTGCCAAGACAAAAAAAAGTTGCCACAAGAAAAAAACACCCATTGACTTTATTGCATTTTTAATTAGAAAAAAAAATTGTGTGTTTAAAAAAAAATTGTTGAATATTGACCAATGCTTTTTTGCAAAATTTTCACTGTTTTCAGTGTTGTGCATTTTTTGGCAAAGGGAAAAGGTACAGGTTTGCTTAGCACTTAGTGCCGGAGCTCAAAAATATTTTAGTCGTCACTAATAATGATTCTTAGGGGCCAAAAGGAATTGATCCTTGTTATACAAACCTGATAAGTCATTTGGATATAAAATACAAAGCAGACGGATGGAGCAAACGCTATGGAGATCTGTGGCTCGGTGTGTTCCATCATGTCATTCCATACAAGCAGTTGTATCAATGTTGTATCCGAGAAATTAATGCTAGAACATATGCGGTGTGTGTAGCATCTCAACAAAGTTGTCCCTAGAATTGCTGGATATAGATGTAGGAAGGGGCGGATATAGAAGCTTAGTTGGAGGTAGGGTTGCCACCTGGCCGGTATTTTACCGGCCTGGCCGGTATTTTTGATGGTTGATCCCAATGTTATTAATAGGAAAAAAAGATAAATATATAGGAAGGCCGGTATTTTTTTCAGGAAAAGGTGGCAACCCTAGTTGGAGGTGATGCACAATATCTCTTGATACAAATCTTCTGGACTTTTGCTCTATTAAGTACATTTCACACTCTTCAGAGGTCAACCCTGAATACTATCATTGGTTCCTATGTAAAATTTTAAAGCTCATGTTGGTTCAAGACTTCCCGTACTAAACTAGTTGTACAGGTATGGGACCTGGTATCCAGAATGCTTGTGACCTGGGGTTTGCCGGATAACGTATCTTTCCGTAATTCGGCTCTTCATACCTTAAGTCTACTAGAAAATCATGTAAACATGAAATAAACCCAACAGGCTGGTTTTGCTTCCAATAAGGATTAATTATATCTTAGTTGGGATCAAGTACATGGCATGGTCTTATTACTGAAAACAAAAAGGAAATCATTTAAAAAAAATTGTGGGAAACGGCCTTTTCCATAATTCGGAGCTTTCTGGATAATGGATCCCATACCAGAACAAGACGTCTTATTTTTAATCTTGGGGAAAAAAAACAGAACAGGAATTTTGAGTTTCTCCACTGGAAAGAAAACAGTTAATCACCAAAAATATAAACCCCAACATATGAACCTATAGGAGTAGTAGTGACACCAGTTCCTATCAGGAGCTTATATAATGGCATGTATGAGTAGGAAGTCGTGCGTTTCTGATAAAACCATTAAAGGGCAATAACACAAGACATAATTTTTGGATTAAGCCAATGAATTCTACTCAAAAGAGTTGTCTGACCGCCAAACTAATTCATATTCTAGTTTGCATATGTAAATTAACAATGCGTCACTGCAAGCAAATACATTTCACCTTCAGTTGTCCAGAAGTCACATTACATGATTTAAGTGAACAAGCTAGATATACCCACATAAAAAAGAGACAAAGCTGCATATCCTAGGAGTTACACAACTTAGTCTCATCATCTCTCTTTTAGTTGAACTTGTGGTTGAATGCCAAGAGCTGGAGTTCTGCCAAATCTATGAAGCTGAAGGTTGCCCATTCTGCACAGACTTTCTTAATTTAGCTCTTATCTGCAGTCATTTGAAAGGCAAGTTTCTTAGAGAAGACAATGGCTCTTGTACATGGGTAATTTCATGTTTCTCAACAAAGGAAGTCTCTCTTGCTCTCCTACTGGAAGACAACACATTGGCAAATGATTTGACAACATAAAAACAAAACTGAAAAAAATGAAATGGCACACGTTTCTCATAATGCAAAAACTACTGTCCATTTAGTCATTAAAAAAGAAACAGGTGGCTGAAGTGCAATGAACACCCAATGCGTTTCGGGGGTTCCGTGATTTTGGGCACACCGAATCCTCCGTAGTCCCTCCAGGACAATTTGTAAAGGAAGCCTGGGTGAGCCTGTGTTCAGCTATTGCTAAAATAAAAACAAAGGCTTGTATTATAGTCATGTAATTTTTGGAGGGTAGAGATTTTGTAAATGCAGATATTTTCGGTGGAACAAAGCTGGTGGAATGAAATATCCCTCAAGGAAGGGCAGTGATCTGTGGTATAGGCTAAAGAATGTGAAATGGAGAGTGAGGCTGTTTCTAATTTTACATTTTGGTCCAGAACCACCCCACTTATGTATTTATATACAGTGGTGTGAAAAACTATTTGCCCCCTTCCTGATTTCTTATTCTTTT
>CM044443.1:12449225-12461147 GCA_024363595.1 Xenopus borealis | reverse complement strand
AAATGCATTGTGGGACTTGTAGTTCCTTAACAGCTGGAGGGCCAAGTTTGAGGACCACAGTTATAAACTAATGTTCTGCCTATCCCAGCCAATCAGCACCCTAGCTCAGCGATGGGCGATGTCCGGAGCGGGACTGATGATGTGGCCATCAGGGATTGGCTGATCACTATGTCATTCACTTCAATGTCCTGTCTGGATTTCCTGATTAGTAAAACCAGACAGGAACTTTTCACCTGGGCAGACCTTCCAATAACCGGGTGAAATCCAAACAGGTGGCAACCCAGTTATGTCATGGTATAAACATGGAAACAGATTCCAATTCCTTGCTGTGTCAGCCAGTAACAAAACACTGGGAAGAGCTTTTGTCGGTGTACAATAAAACATCAATTGTAAATAATAAAAAAAAAGAGGTTTCCTAACTTTCCAACATAACCGAAGCCTCAGGAATCCGTCTCAATAAAAAGACACAAACCCAATGACATTGCTGTGAGTGGCTGCAGAATGACACATCAAACCATGTGTGTTTAATAATCATCTGTTCTCCAGTCGCCGCATGGCTTTTGATCTCAGAGCAGAAAACGGTGGCGAAATAATTAAAAAAGATGGATTGCGTTACAGTCGCCCTTCTCTCTCGGTTTCTTTTTCTAATGCGTTCAACTTGATTAATGACTCAGTGTGGGATTAATGCACAACTCAGCGGCCTGAGAAAATGACCATTATTTTATTGAACTCTTTCCGTCGTTGTATTAAAGACAAATTAATTTAGTGGAGTATTGTGAGAAGCTTTGCTCTGGGACAGCACATGCAGAATGTAGTGTGCCCCCCCCCCACCCCAATTCTTGGCTTGTAAGTTCTCATTACTTACTGCTTAATGGATACTACCATTATTAGTATCATCCTTTATATAAAGCATGGGCTTATTCTGCAGTACTGTACAAAGATTAGACATAATTTCCATCAGTCTCTTCCCAGATGGATCTTACAGTCTAAGGACCCAATCACATTTCCATCAGTCCCTGCCCCAGTAGAGCTTACAGTCTAAAATCTCTACCCCATTTTCATCATTCCCTGCCCCAGTACAGCTTACATTCTAAAGTCCCTACCACAATTTCATCAGTTCCTGCTCCAATAGAGCTCACAGTCTAAAGTCACAATCACATTTCCATCAGTCCCTACCACATTTCCATCAGTCCCTGCCCCAGTGGAGCTTACAGTCTAAAATCCCTACCACATTTGCATCATTCCCTGCCCCAGTAGAGCTTACAGTCTAAAGTCCCTACCCCATTTTCATCATTCCCTGCCTCAGTAGAGCTTACAGTCTAAAATCCCTACCACATTTCCATCATTCCCTGCCCCAGTAGAGCTTACAGTCTAAAATCCTTACCACATTTCCATAATTCCCTGCCTCAGTAGAGGTTACCTTACATTATCTATGGTGTTGCACAGTGAAATATGAAACTTTTATATTAAAAAAAGTAGGGGGTACCCCTGAATGTTTACTAGAGATGCTACATTTCTAAAAACAGTTACTAGCTTGCTGGTAGGGGAGACATGGAGAGGGGCGTGGCCATGATGCAAGGGGCAGATGCTGTCAAAAGGGGCAGTGCTATTATGTGACAAATGGGTTCAGGGCAGATTAAGGGAAAAGAAAATGTAAGATTTGGGCAGATTTGGATTTAAGTGACATAAACTAAGTGTATTAAAGATTTACCCATAATTCGCTCCTGGTCAGTTTGTAATTCCAGACCCAGTCTTGACATGGCGTCAACCCTAATGAGGAGTAGAGAGTTTGCCTTAGTTATTTGCAGAATTATGTAAAATGATGGCAAATGGCTACTTTGTATGCAGAATCCCAGCCATTAAGTGAGACTACACTGCTGTTTCAGTGGAAATGAATTGGGTGCACATTATGTGAATCAGGCGACCAGGAGAGTAAACGTATACACCAATACGTAGACCAGTCATCATTCTGTATCCCTGATGGGCATTTCTACGTTTCTGAGAAGGGCCGGCTGGTAATGCCAGTGTTTCACAGAAGAGCCGTGACAAAATAACAACTCTGGTTACATTACGGCAAATACAAAATTCATTAAGAAAGTATGTTCTGACACGGTATACGCGCAGGCCAGTGACTAATGCTTTCTAACTCAAAGCATGGCCGCCTGCCAGCAGAACAGCTAAACAGCGCCCGTGGGGGAATAGTCCTCCTCAGATCCTATTACAGACCAAGTTAAACATGTTACAGCTGCTAAAATTGTAAACTCCTCGGTCTCTCTATGAAGCCTTCCCAAAATAATACTGCAATGCCAAATACCTGCTTCCTGCTGTAATATTACAGTCCATGTTTACATAATAAACAGAAGATGCGTTTTGCTGCATTCAAACGCAGGGGAGCGCAGGTCCAAAACGCCCTTAGCAAGGGTCGAATTGAAAATTCGAACTAGGGAGTTATTAAAATGCGACTATTTGCCACCTAAAATCTGGCGAATTGCTGTTTAAGTCTAAGGGAGACCTCCAGGGATCAATTTCAAGTTATTTGCAGCCTTCCTGACATTAAAAAAAAAAAACTGGAATCGAATTCCATTAGAATTTTTGGGTCGATATAATTCATCTGAGTTTGAAAAATTTGATTTTTTTAAAATAAATTTTGATTTTGGTTGAATTTTGAATTCATGGGAGTTTCAAAATTTGCCCTTTGATAACATACTTCCCAACATTTTGGTAATAAAAAGAGAGGCAAAAAAAGTTGCCGTGCTTAGTGTGGCGAATTTTGTTGACCACACCCAATTTTGTGGCCACACCCCCTAATTACCGTGTTCATTTTACAAAATTGGGCAGATTATGAAAGTTTTAACATATTACTGCGTTTTTGTTTTCAGTTATTACAGTTTTGCTAATGAAGGTGAATTGCCCTTTAAGCTGTGAGTCTAACTTTTCCCAAGAGCCCTGTTGGGTAAATTGTTACAATTAATCATTTGCTTATCTCAAAATTGTTACAAAAGTATCTTATTCGCACCTGCTACCTGTTTTGGGCTCTCTGCCAAAAGACAATTAAGTTAGAAGCATTGTATCTTTCTTAAGCTGTTTAGTGCAGAGAAAATCAGGACTATCCAGTACAAACGTGGGACTAGCTGTCAAAAACCGGACTGTCCCGCTAAAAATGTGACAGTTGGGAGGTATGTGATAAATGTGCCTCCCTTTGTCTTAAATGAATGTCATATATATATATATATATATATATATATATATATATATACACTTTTGTTCCATTCCAACTCACAGACATTTCACAGCAATAATTATCAGCTTAATAGGATAACTCCTGTGTTAAGTATTGATGCGAATCTACTCGCCAGGCATGGATTCCCAGCAAATTTATGGATTATGCCGACTGTGAATGTTTTTGCAGAATTGCTGCAAAAAATTCACGGGGGGAAATTCCCTGCAAAATAAAATGGCAAAAAAATGATTGCACATCAAAATTATTCGGACACCCAATGATTTTAGTACATTGGACAAAAGAGTTACGCATAAAAAAATCCAGATAATGGATTCCATACTTGTAATATTCAATGACACGCCACAAAAATTTGAATAAAAGATCATTACATTTTTCTACCTCTACTTCCAACTACAACACCCAGCATATTCCACCAACTGAGACAATGCTTACAGAGCTCAGGATATCCATCTATACATCATACTAAAAGTTACATTTAAAGGTGAACAACCACTTTAATGACCTTCTTCTCCACTTGCACACTTCTTATCCTGCTCACACGGAGGCCTTCAGGCTCCTTCTGGCTTTGCTTTCTTACTAATTCCATTACTTTTTGCCACTCGGAGAAGCAGAGGAACTATTTTCATATTAAAGTTATTTTTTTTTTCATTGAGCTTAGCAGCTGGCAGCAACACAGAGGTAGAATGAAAATACATTTTATGCAGCTGGTCAAAAACCGAGAGCCAAGAGCAGGAAATGTGGAATTAAATGTTTCTTTACTGTGAAAAAAACCGAGGCATGACTAAGGTAAAACTGAACGGAAAACACAAGGCACTCTTGTTTTGGGGAAAGAGGTTCTGTATAATGGGGTAAACGTGCTGTGATGGGTAACGAACAACACACACATATCTGGGACATGCTGCCCTCCAGCTGGTGATGTAAATGTCCCTGGATTCTAGGAGAAACAAAAGAATTGTTTTCAGTACTAATCCTATCCCATAAATAGGAAAATAAAACGTTTGCACCACATCTGGTAACCCTGAACAGCCAATCAGATATCTGCTATTAAAGGAGAAGGAAAGGTTAAAACTAAGTAAGCCTTATCAGAAAGGTCCACCTAAATATACCAGTAAACCCTCAAAGTAATGCTGCTCTGAGTCGTCTGTTAAAAGAAACACAGCATTTCTTTACTTCTATTGTGTCACATGGGCTTCTGTATCAGACTTCCTGTTTCCAGCTTAAACCTCCTTGCCCCGGGCGTGAGCATGCTCAGTTTGCTCCTCTCCCCCAGTTGTAATCTGAGCCCAGAGCTATAAGTGAACAGGGAGAGACTCAGGCAGGCAGATTGTATTTAGAAAACTTTTCATTTCAGTTTGCAGAAGCTTATTTTAAATTTTCATTTTCGTGATAGTTTCCCTTAAAGGGGTGGTTCACCTTCAAGTTAACTTTTAGTATATTGTAGAAGGGCCAATTCTAAGAAACTTTTCAATGTGTCTTCATTATTTATTTTTCATACTTTTTTAATGATGTGCAATTTTCTTCTGTTTCTTTGCAGCTTTAAAATGGGGGTCACTGACACCATCTAAAAACAAATGCTTCTCTAAGGCTACAAATGTATTGTTATTGCCACTTTTTATTACTTATCTTTCTATTCAGTCCATCCCCTATTCATATTCCAGTCACTTATTCATATCAATGCAGGGTTGCTAGGGTAATTTGTACCCTAGAAACCAAATTGCTGACACTGCAAACTAGAGAGCTGCTGAATAAAAAGCTAAATAACTCAAAAACCACAAACAATAAAAAATGAAAACCAATTGCAAATTGTCTCAGAATATCACTCTCTACATTATACTAAAAGTTAACTCAAAGGTGAACAACCCCTTTAAGGGCTGGGACAGACAGGGAGAATCGGGGAGATTCTGTCGCCTGGCGTTTAATCGCAGGCGACAATCTCCCCGAACTGACTTCTCCCTGTCTGCCGCCTGTTAAAATGAAAAAAATGAAAAAGCGCGGCGATTTCCGTAATCGCCCGAAGTTTCCTCACAAAGTAACTTTGTGCGATTCCGGAAATCGCTGCGCTGCGTGTGGATTAGTGCTAGCGTTTTTTCATTTTAACAGGCGGCAGACAGGGAGAAGGCAGTTCGGGGAGATTGTCGCCTGCGATTAAACGCCAGGCGACAGAATCTCCCCGAATCTCCCTGTCTGCCCCAGCCCTAAAGGAGTAGCTCACCTTAAAGGAAAACTATACCCCGAAAATGAATTTTTGAGCAACAGATAGTTTATATCAAATCAAGTGACATATTAAATAATCTTACCTACCTGGTATACATATTTAAGTAAATATTGCCCTTTCACATCTCTTACCTTGAACCACCATTTCATGATGGTCTGTGTGCTGCCTCAGAGATCACCTGACCAGAAATATTTAAACTCTAACTGTAAAGGGAAGAAGTGTTGAAGCAAAAGACACAACTCTGTCTGTTAATTGGCTAATGTGACCTAACTTTATTGTTTGTTTGGTATGTTTGTGTGCACCGTAGGATCCTAGGATCCCAGGAGGCTGTCCTTATTTTTTAAAATGGATATTTTCTATTTATAATTACCCAATGGCACATGCTACTAAAAAAGTGTATTATTATGAAAATGGTTTATTTACATGAAGCAGGGTTTTACATAGGAGTTGTTTTATGCAGTATCTGTTTATAGAGACCTACATTGTTCGGGGGGTATAGTTTTCCTTTAAGTTAACATTTAGTTACGTTATAGAATGGCTAATTCCAATCAATCAGTCTAAGACAAACAAATGCAGATAAGAGAACGGACTGCTAAAATTAACGAAAATGCAGCAGTATAGGTAAACTAATCCCAGAGCTAACCCCCCAGCTTTTGAATAAGAATAAGGTAAGACACACAGGTCTTAAATAAAAGCAACAGTGCCCCTTTAACACAAATATGGATGTCATGACTTACAGGTTAACACAGAATTAGCATTTTACCATCAACAATAAAGAAATGTAACACTTTAGGGATCACTCAAAACTGTAAAAATACATTTTCAAATACATTTTCCATGAAATCCTTTTGCTTTTATTTTTTTTACAGTTCTTTTGTAATTGTACAACACCAGTTCCCTACAGGATGAGATCTAATCATTCAATTACGACAGAGGGTTTTATATTCTGTTTGCTCTTAAAATAACAAGGGCTTCACTACAGATTGTAGCTCTATTCACTGGGAACACTAGAAAACCAGAGGTCAAGAAAATAGACAGCCCTCCCTAAATAAATAAATATACTGTATATCCCAAGTTAATGACTTGGTAAAAAGGCAAAAGAATACATTGCTGTGATATTTACTTATTGAGCAATCAATAGGATACTATATTAATTTACTTTTAAATGTACACACTAAGTTGAAAAACTTGAAAGTTTTAAAGTACACACTAAGTTGAATTCACCGCAAACATACCTCCCAACATTTTGGAAATAGAAAGAGGGACAAAAAGATTTGCCGCATGGAGCACAGTGAAACTTTCAGACTACGCCCATTTTTGTGGCCACGCCCCCTAATTACAGTGTTCATTTTTACAAAATTTGTCAGGTTATGAAAGTTTGAACACATTTCTGTGGTTTTTAGGTGTTATTAAATATTAGCTAATGAAGGTGAATTTCCCTTTAAGCTGCAAGTCTGAGTTTCCCCAAGAGACCAGCTTACCTTAAATTGTTACAAATGTATCTAAGTGCACCTGCCATGTATTCTGGGCTCTTTGCCAAAAGTCAATTAAGTTTTAGAAACTTTGTATCTTTTTATGGTTTTTCAGTGCAAACCTGGGACTGTGGGTAGAGTTGTCAAAATCGGGATAGTTGGGAGGTATGTGCAAATTGTCAGAAGATCACAAATATGGTCAAAAATGATCATCCATTCTGCCAGACTGCACCCAAGCTGCACAGTGCTCTGCATTAGCATCTGATTCGCTTGACTAGCACCTATTGATACAAACCAGTGATCCTCAAACTTGGCCCTCCAGCTGTTAAGGAACTACAAGTCCCACAATGCAATGGAGTCTGACACCCACAGTCAGGCAAATGCATTGTGGGACTTGTAGTTCCTTAACAGCTGGAGGGCCAAGTTTGAGGATCACTTATACAAACCAACTACGAGCACCCTAAAATTTCCACCAGCACTTTAGCATTGCTAGGTAACCCTAAGTAACAGTTGCAGTTTCCACTAGAGGGGTTAAAGCTGTAGAGAAAGAGCAGAACAGCTGTAAAGGAAGTACAAGCATCCCACCCTTACACATTATTTTAGCAGCTTTTTTATTTCACAAGGGCCAATGACAGATGGGAGGATATATCTTTTGACTGGGTTACATTTACATCTCTAAATAAATGAAGTTAGAGTATGAAGAGAAATCCTTACAGTTCCCTGGGAGCGCTAGTATGGGTCCAAATGTGACCAGCTGCAGGCTCAAACACAATCACACCAGCCTTGATTTAATAGCTTGCAACCTCACGGGGTTGTTTTACAGATGGAAATGAATACTCGAAAAGGTGTAAAAGGTATAAAGAGGCATGTCTAGAGCGACGCAACAGAAAAACGTAAATCGAGTAATATTGAACTTTTTCTTGGACCATAATGCATAAACAGCTCATAAAAATAAATTAAGAGGAAGGAAAATGAGTAATTAGTTGAACTGATAAAAATCTTTCCTAAAGTGCATTCATAGTGTTCTAATATAGAAGTGTGAAAAAAAAAAAAAGACACATTCGGGGAGCTTCAAGTCATTCCAGAGAAAAGAAGGAAACAATTGAGCCTGAAATCACATTCACTTTTCCACGATGGTGGGAAAAAAATACTTGTAATAATCAGTTTGAAAGTATATTCATGTATAAAGGAATAAACTTTCCAAATACAGTTTTTTTGTTTGCTGCTTAGGGTCTGATTTATCATTGGTCGAATTTCGAATGAAAATTAATTCGAAATTCGACTATATGAATAAAAGGGAAGTAAAATCCTTCAAATTCGACTATTGAATTCGAAGGATTTTACCACTATTCGATCGAATAAAAAAAAATTTGATTGATTGATCAATCTTTCGAATCGATCGATTCAAACGATTTAATCGATCAAATTTGTTTTATTCGATCAAAACTAATGATTCCCAATTCGGTAGCTTGGTTCTGGCGCAGTAGGTGGTCGAATAAAAATTTTAATGAATTTTAAAGGAAGAAATTCGACCATCGAATAAAATTTTATTCAAATATTCTAATTATTCTAATTCGAATATTCAATGGTCGAATTTGCCTAATTTGCATATTCGAAGATTTGAATTCGAATTTATTTAAAATTCGATTGAACTTCGAATTATTGATGTGAATTTAGTAAATCTGCCCTTTAAAGGGGCTTTTCACCAATAAGTCAACTTTTAGTATGTTATAGATTAGCTGATTCTAAGCAGTTTTTGAAATTATTTGCCTTCTTCTGACTCTTTCCAGCTTTCAAATGGAGGTAACTGACGCCATCTAAAAACAAATGCTCTGTAAGGCTATAGATGTATTTTTATTGCTACTTTTTATTCTTCATCTTTCTGTTCGGGGCCTCTCCTATTCATATTCCAGTCTCTTATTAAAATTAATGCATGGTTGCTAGGGTAACTTAGACCCTAGCAACCAGATGGCTGACATTGCAAACTGGAGAGCTGCTGAATAAAAAGCTAAATAACTCAAAAACCTCAAATAAGAAAACATGAAAACCAATTGCAAATTGTCTCAGACTGTCACTACGTCAGTGATCCCCAACCAGTAGCCCGTGAGCAACATGTTGCTCTCCAACCCCTTGGATGTTGCTCCCAGTGGCCTCACAGCAGGTGCTTATTTTTGGTTGCACTGCCAAACACAGCCTCAATGTAGGCTGACCATCCACATAGGGGTTATCAAATGGCCATTCACAGAACTTATTTGGCACCCTAGGAAAATTTTTCATGCTTTTGTTGCTCTTCAACTCCTTTAACTTCCGACTGTTGATCACTGGTTGAAAAGGTTGGGAATCCCTGCACTACGCCATAATAAAAGTTAAACCTCAAGGTGAATGGGCCTCTCCCAGTGGCCTACTAAATCAATATCTGGCTAAAAGTCATACAGATGTCTATCAAGCAGGTTAGAAATCCTTTGGGATGAGATCCGTACCAGTAAGTTGATGCAGCCTTTCTTAATTCGTCTTGGTAGGCCTTGAGGTTAAAAATGGAACCATCCTGACTTCAACAATCATGTTGGTGGCCAAATCAGGTAATAATCTGCTTCTTATGGTGATGTGGCCAAATATTCAGGCTTTTCATGCATAGTCAACTTTAACCTTTTGGCTTTTCACCTCTGTTTTTTTTCACTTCTGTTTAATGATAGAATCTGCAGCAGACTGGATAGATGGAGAGAAAGAGTCCCAAGAAAATCCAGCATATGCACTTTTATAAAGATAAACCAGAAATCTACATTCTACAGTATATTCATGATGTATGGGTAAAGAGGAAGTAGATATTTTAAATATAAAGTGAATTTAATGCTAAAAAAAAAAAACAAATAATACAAAATGAATCCAAATCCAAAGAATCAAATGGACTTTGTGCATTTTCCTAAAACCTCGATTACTATGTAACTGTATTGTGGCAAAAAAAGAAAAGAAGGCATCCCAAGCACAATGCCCTTATACTCTAGCACCTACACAAAGATAAATACATTTAAGAAATACAATATGCTTAACCTTTAAAACGGCAATTTTGTTTACATTAGGGTTTCGATATCCCTTTTGGAACGTATCCAGTGTTTATAAAATAAAGGTTGGTAAATGGACACGGCTCAGTTCGGGAGAGTTTAAACAAATGAACATTTCACTGCTGCTGCACACATCAGTTACGTTTTTTTCACATTATTGTGAGTAAATGGATTTGCGCTGCTGAAGAAATAATGACTCATACTGCAACGCTCCCCGACTGAAATGGGTTTCACACGCTGCTCTGAAATGAAAGAAAGGTGCACATGGTCTTTGAATTTCGTTTTTTTCCCCCCATCACAACTTATGAAAATCAAATGCACGGCACTGGCAAAGGTCACACATCTATTACAGTAAGTAATCTGGGCAAGTAACAGAGGGGACTGAGCTGAGTCGAGAAAACAGTTTGTTTGCAGAGTGTCGAAGGACAGAAACTCTATTGAAATCAGAGTATTAAAATGTTACTTCCAGGAAACTGTTGCCTCTTTAAAAGCATGAACCATCATGGGAATATTAATAAAGCAGTTTCAACAAAAATATTTTATCCTTGAGCTTATATAGCGCTGCCATATTCCCTACTCCAGTGGAGCTAACAGTTTAAAGGTGGCCATACAGTACATGGCCCGTTAAAAGCTGCCGGCAGACCGAGTCGGCAGCTTATTGCCCCGTGTATGGGGCCCTCTGACGGGCATCCCAGATTGATATCTGCCCGAAAATCGTTCAGTTGTTGATCAAATGGAACTAAAAATCCTGTTGGATCATGGTCGTATCTGTTCGTTGAGGTGGTCCCGCGATCCGACCGCCCATATCTGCTCCATTCTGATCCAATTGTTGGCCCTAGGGCATATATTGGAGAGATCTGCTTGTTTGGCAATGTCACCAAACGAGCAGATCTCTCCTTGTATGGTCACCTTAAGTCTCTATTACACTCACATGTGCTATGGTCTATTTTAGCAGAAAATAATTTAACTGCTTGCATTCATTTGTGTGGGAAGAAACT
Organism: Xenopus borealis; assembly: GCA_024363595.1. Classification (NCBI taxonomy): domain Eukaryota; kingdom Metazoa; phylum Chordata; class Amphibia; order Anura; family Pipidae; genus Xenopus; species Xenopus borealis. The sequence continues at coordinate 12,450,162 of CM044443.1, read as the reverse complement.
ATTGTAAATGGAGGAAAGCCATGCAGATACGAGAACGTATAAACTCCTTGCAGAAAATTCCCTGGCTGGAATTGAACCTGGGACCCCCATCTCTGTAGTACAGCAGAGATTTCTAATAGTATTCAGATTACTTCTTGAAATACATACGCATACCTTCCATTGACTTAACTGGGACAGCAGAATCTTGATTCCTAAATGGGGTGTGGGTTCAGTGTTGAACTGGGGTGTCTGGGGCCCACTAGCAATGCCACTTGGGGGCCCCACCCTAGTTGCCAGCTACAGCTCCTCCATATGGCACTGACCAGGCACCCCTCATCACCACCACTACACTCAGATCGTACCATAGGTCTGCAGCGCACATGTCCCAATGAGGTGTTCAGGCCTGGGTCAGTGGGAGCCCACAAGGCCAAGGGACCACCAGGTTTTTTCTGGTGTCCTACCAGCCCAGTCAGACCCTGTGTGGGTTACTAGAACATGAGTAGGTTTGTGGCCAGATCAAGAATGTGTCACGGTGTTATCAGAATTGTGCCAGGGGACACAGTATGCACCATAGAAACAATTAACATTTACTAGTGACCGTTTTTTACCTGTTACAGTAGGTTTACAGACTTCTCTGTTGACCAAAATTCCGATTAATAAACACAAAGAACCCATAGCTCCTTGTATGTCACTTTCTACTTCCCAGTAACCATGTGATGTTTGTCTATCTTCTTAATGTCCAAAGCATCATCACTTTAATGTTTACAACTTGATTATTAATTAAAAAGGGCCTTGCTGTGCTTATGAAACGTTGAAGGAACTCAGGTAGGTGCAACATAAATCATTGATTTATTTATCTTTTATTAAACTAAGTTTACCGTACACGGAACATAAACCTCTTAATGAATATCTAGACTCGTCAATGTCTGAAGATTTTTAGACCATTGCACAACGGGGG
>CM044443.1:12404803-12448951 GCA_024363595.1 Xenopus borealis | reverse complement strand
TAGAAAATGAAGCTCCCTTAATGTTATGAAAACACTCATCCTTGTATCTTATGGACTACTCAAAGCATTTATGACACTCAAAGAAAAAGGTAGCCAGTATGCCATGGGATTTTAAATCAAATGAGGATGGAAATGTAATTGACTCTAGTGGGCTAGACCCACTTTTTGGGATGCACAGATGTAAATCCTTGGGAAGCAGCAATAAAGACATTGTAAGGAGACAGAGAGAGGCCCTGTGGATGAATATTTATAAGAAGGGCAAGGGACTATACACTATTTGTTGGCAATTCTGAGTTTTCCATCATTATTTAGGGCAGTGATTCTCAGTGGCTCGGGAGCAAAATGTTGCTTCCAAACCCCTTGGATGTTGCTTCTAGTGGCCTCAAAGAGAGTCCTTATTTTTTAATTCTAGGTTTGGTGGCAAGCTTTAGTAAAAATGAGGCTCGGGAGCAACATAATTGGATGTTGCAGTGGCCTCAAAGAGGGTCAATATTTTGGAATTGCAGATTTGGAAGCAAGTTTTGGTTGCATAAAAACCAGGTGTACTGCCAAACAGAGCCCCCTGATGGCTGCCAGTCCTCATAGAGGCTACCATGTAGTCAACCACTGCCCTTTTTAGCACCATCTGGAACTATTTTCATAATCACCTCTCTCGTGCGCAGGAAGGAGTGGCCACGGACCAAAACTAGAATCCCGCTCCAAATGGGATCCCAGCCACTCCCACTCGGCATCAGCAACTCAACATATTGTTAAACTTGTAGCCAAAGGATCAACCGCTGTGTTTGTAAACTTACTTATCTTTATGAATATGTGGAACTATTTTCATGCCTTTGTTGCTCCCCAACTTTCTTAACATTTGAATGTGGCTCACAGAAAATAAAACTTGGGGATCTGATCTGATTTAGAGGTATGTAACTCAACATTTTCTCTGGTGGTGCCAATACTGTTCCAAACCTGAAAATAAACACTAAAGTATTGGGGCAGTTTGGCACAGCATTGCCACTTTCTCCTGATCTTAAAAGCAAATAATATTTTAAATATCTTTCCTGAATGTAAACATTACAAAATGCTCTTTCCTACAGAGCAAGCCAAGAGCTTATTTTAGTCATAGTTTTCTTTGTATCTTTGGAGAAAAGCTGAAATATACCTATTAATAATCACCAGCTAAGTCCCATCTTTATGTTGATTCTGCATGAAGGTTTAATGTAAAATAATCACATTCTGATGACATCTGAGTTTTTTTTCCCCTAACAAGCTTTACTACTTTTCAATAGGCCCTTTGTTAGAGCATCTGTTATTCGCATAATTGGAAAGATGTTTGTGCAGCGATATGTATGGAGTACAGTTACTTAATGCTAATGATGGAGCCCGAGGAAACAGAATATATACCTCATTATGTGTCAAGAGGGAGGGGGGCTGCTGTGAAATGTGTGTGCTATAATATTTTGTTAAAAATATTAAGCCTCATCTATAATGAGATTAATTATATGGTCTTGAATAATTTGTGTGTCTTATATAATTTGTTTGTTATTTTACCTTAGTCATTACGTTATAATATGACTTTATTTTTTCCACTAAAACATGACCCAGTTGAAGGGAATTTAAATAAATAATCCAATCAAGATTAAATGAACTCAGCACTTATCTAGAATTAGGTCGGCTTGTTACCCAGTTATGGGGCTCCACAACATGATAGGAGAGACAAATGTCAGAACTTAATTGAGGAATTATAGGACACAGTTGTTTTGTCTATCAGTTACCTCATCCCTGTTTTAAAGCTGATGGACAACAAGGTAATCAGATGCTGGAACAACAAGTAAGTGAAATTCAGCACGAGGGTTTTATGTATAGACCAAGGGCAAGATCACTTTCCATGAATGGATCTTGTTTCATGTTATGGAATCACAAGCTCTTGTGCAATGAAGTATTGCTTAAACGCCTGCACTATGGAATGTGTGGAGCCACTATTTTATTTGTTCTAAATGTGAACATGGTTTTGTATAACGACTTGCAGATTGATGTTTATTGAAAATAAACTAATTCAAGAAAAAGGAGAACCGAGTACAGCATTGAAAAAAGTGTTTTATTCATTCATTCTGGAAAGGTTAACAGGAGAGAAGGAAAGCAGCCAATACCAAAAGAAAGGACTGCAAAATACACACCCCTCGGCCCTCGAAAATTGTTAGGGTGTCAGCTTCCAATGAAAAGATGAATTCTGCCTATAAATTGTATATGCTTATGTATCCAAAAATATTTATGAATGTCCAGGTTTGTGCAGGTAGGTGTAAATAAGAGGAAACTTCTTAATGTTATACTAAATTTCTGGTGGCATAAACAAGGGAGCCTTTTTTGCCATACAGGAACAAGCTTAGCAGTTCTACCAGGGCCTGATTTCAAAGTGAGTGCCCCTAGACCCCCCACATATTGCACCCCTGCACACACCTGACCTCCCTACTTGCACCACCCACCTCCTCCCTGGCACTCACAATATTCACACCAATAATACATACCAACCTGCTTCCCCCATCAGCTCTCCTTCTTCCAGCTTATTGCGATCTCTTCCACTAGGGACTGGGTGGGAGATTCATAGTTACATAGTTAAATTGGGTTGAAAAAAGACAAAGTCCATCAAGTTTAACCCCTCCAAATTAAAAACCCAGCATACATACACACACACATCTCCACTCTTTCACACAAACCATATATGCCCATAGCTATACTAACTGTAGAGTTTAGTATCACAGTAGCCTTTGATATTATATCTGTCCTGTAAATCATCCAAAACCCTCTTATAGTCATTAACAGAATGAGCATCACTACATCACCCGGCAGTGCATTCCACAACCTCACTGTCCTCACTGTGAAGAACCACCTACTCTGTTCCTTTAAATGAAAGTCCTTTTCTTCTAGTCTGAAGGGGTGGCCTCTGGTGATCCTCTTTATGGGTAAAAAGGTCCCCTGATGTTTGTCTATAATGTCCTCTAATGTACTTGTAAAGTGTAATCATGTCCCCTCGCAAGTGCCTTTTTTCCAGAGAAAACAACCCAAACCTCGACAGTCTCCCAGTCTCATAATTTAAGTCTTCCATCCCTCTAACCCTCAAACCTTTATCAAAATCTCCTGTCCAGTTCCCAGTGGTGATGCGACCAGTGGATGGCATGCGGTCCCCCAATATTTGCTGCCTTAGGCCTGGGCCTTTGTGGCCTGCCCACAAATCTGGGCCTGGGTTCTACCCTGATTACTACAGCTGCAAAAAGCCCCAGTGTTGATGCACATAATGTAATGGGCACTTCTTAGAAGATGAAACGTCTTTTGATCTGAATAAAGCATGGGAAGGCCTTGCTTTGGACAACAAGGAGTCTCTGGCAGGAGATAATCTTTGGCTTTATGAAGCATGAACTACAGTCTCTAAAATGCAACAGGATCGCTCAAGCAGATATGGGCCAAGCCAGTGGAGCGTTCTTGGCAAAAACAGTGACAAGTGATGGACAGAGAAAGAGAGCCTAGACTAGGGATAAGCAGAGGCGGTACCTGCCCAGTGCCCCCCCCCACATATTTGCACCCTAGGTAGATGCCTCTACTGCCTTCCCTTAGTTCCAGCCGTGTGCTCAAGCCCGTGCTGAACTCTACAAAAATCGTTCAGCAAAAGCAGAACAGAGCCTCAAATTTTAGATCCAACATAAAGAGTTTGACGGACAGTAGCTCTTAACATGTGCTGCTGCTGCTTCTTAAATGATGTCACTTACTATCTAGCGGTCACCCAATGTCTGTGTGTATGTGTCCAATGACTATTTTTATACACTGACGAAAACCTAAATGTATCCACATAACCCCTGATTGTAAGACTAAGTTTTACAATCCACGAGGGCGTTAAACAAGTCTAATGAAACGTCTCAGCACTTGCTTGTAATACAACATCAGTCTTCTGTTAACAATGCAAATTATATATTCAGGAAACTATGTTTAATATGATGCCCCCTCTGACAAATGCAGTGTAATGTAGGAAATAATAGATACTGTTCTGGAAGGAATAAAGAGCAGGGAGCATTAGATAATGGTTTTCTACAGTGTCTTTGAAGTCTATATCTGAACGGAAAATAAATACTTCAGTCATCACATATCACCAAGTCTCTTTTTGAAGTTAATATAACTAATATTTAAACAATTTTCTAAAAAATATAAAAATATATATATTTTTCTTTGCAACACTTGAGCTATACATTGGCAGTACATTTTCTGAGACCAAATGGAACCCTTTCCCCCAATCAGTCTTTTAAAGTGGACCTGTCACCCCAAAAAAAATATTCAAAATCATATTTTATCACATTAGTCAAGCAAAATGAACATTAATTACACTATATAAATTATTTTAATCTTGTTTTCTTCAGTCTGGGAATTCATAATTATAGCAAGCAGGCAGGAGCCATTTTGTGGACACTGTTATTAAGGCAAGCCTTGCATCATCTCAGAATCTTGTTTGTGCACCAGAATTGGGGACCCGATGTCTATCCCCATGTCCTGGCTACACAATTAAATGGTTAAGAGAACTTCGGGAATGTTTGGGGAGCAGTGACATCTAGGAAGTGCTGAATGGAAAGTGAAAGTAATTATCTGCCCCGCCTCTATGCCTAAGGCATAGAGGAGTGGCAGACAATATTTGATTGACAGCTGAGATTTTTAAATGAGCTTAAAACAGCTATGAATGCTTTAATAAAAAATTGAAATTGGATTTCATGTTTAATTTGAAAAGGGCTTTTATTATACAGATTTTTGTGTCTGGGTGACAGGTCCACTTTAAAACAAACATATATTTAAAAATGTATAAAGTACGGTACTGTTAAGCAACTATTCGTGTCTCCAGAATTTATGCAGGCGCTAATTTTTCACACTGCATGAGAATAAACAGCTATTAACATATGTAAACTGTGAACCGTGAAATCAAAATGAAATGGGAATAAAAATTTAATTTTTTTTCAGGCTTCACAAATTGTGTTATTCTGTAAGAAAAGCCAGCAGGCACTTTATTTTTATATAGAACATCATCTGTATACAATTATATCACTGCCCAATAAAATATATCAAAGCTTAAACAAATTCCGTTTCCCATGTGTTAACTCAGTTACAAGAATAACATTTAATATATATTTTTTTTAATAAGTAACCACAAGTGAATGCCTGTTGCATGAACTCATTGCTTATATGGAAATACTAAACAGAATCAAGACCTTCTAAAAGCTCCTTTATGGTTCAAAACAAGCTCAAGAGAAAAGATTGTTTAAAGATATGTTCTTAAGTCTTGTGTCACGACAACAGAAATTTTTGGGAAGAAAGCCTAACACATACCAGAGGAATTTCAGAAACAATGTTTGAGCTGGCTATTTTGTTTCATCTAAAGTTGGTTTCCTTGAATCATGGCCTATATCAACTGAAGAGCTTCCAACTGGAATATTCTAGATGAGGTTAATGTTTCGGCAAGGCTTTGCTTATAAAGTCGTGATGCGTGTTTTGTGCTGTACATGCAAGATTAAACATGAAGTCCAACAAATGGCTTTATTATATTGTCTTTCATTAAGAACTGTGTAATGAGTAAATAATACAAATAACTGGTGCAGGGCTGGCTTCTTACAAGATGGGAGCATCAAGGGAAGACATCATCACGAAGAATTGTTTTCTTGGTTACATCATACATTGATGACATCATGCATGCATTGATAAAGAATATATTTCTCAGGGTTTTTAGTGATGACTGGTTTTAGTTCTACCACCACATGACACGTTACACTAAGGCACTAGGGTGGGCCTTGATTCCACACTGCTTTCCCCACTGACCTAGGCCCCAAACATCACAGAGGCCCTTTGGGGTGAACACTAAGGGTTTAGCAGCTCAGATACTGGCCCAGTCCTACCCTGTTCACATTCCTCACACACAAAGTCTTGTTTTATAACCAAGAATGCGCTAGAAAGTAAATAACCCTGCATCTGTTGGATGAAGTTTGCCTGGCCCAATATTTAAGCAAATCACACCAGATTTACCAATGTCTATCCTGTAATGCTGAACTTACATGAGGTGATAATATCATTTCTAGCCCATTAAACTGGTTGAAGGAATGGCCAGGGCAACTGCCCATTTTGGGAGTCTATATACTGAGAGACTGATTGGCCTGCCACTATGACAACAGATTAAAGATGACAATTTTATTTGTACAGCTATACAAAACACCGCTTTGTAACATTAGCTTCTTGGTGAAAATATTTCATGAGCCGACTGAGACTTGTTAACTAGAATTCAGTTAAGCAAATCTGCACATTAAAATCTGTCTAAACTGAAAATGCATTCTACTGATCAGCCTTGTTTGTTGGCAGTTCAGCCAGTGTTGGCCACCCTATCAAATGAATCAACTACTGCAAAAACAATGTGAATACTTGAATTGTAACATTTTAATATGTTATGGAAAAAAAAAACATTTTCTTAGAGACCAGCAGACACGGAGTATTAAAAATGAAGCACAATAAACACTTCACGTACAGAATTACTTGAACAGTCAAGATGTGTAACATTATGTTTCATATTTAAACCCACATGTTCCCAACTCTCCGAAAGTTTTTTTTTTTTAATGCCTTTTATAAATGAAACTCTGGAAAAGTGTCCAAGAATTGTCAGATGTCAAACAATGGGCGATATACAGTATACAGACGTGCACGGTTTAGGGAAGAATGTGTCAAAGTCAACACCTGCCTACTCTTGGTTAAATGCACCAGCTTTGACACAAATGTGAATTGTAACAGAACACCGACAGAAAAAGAAAAAAAAAACAACCTTAGCATTCAATATGAATAAGAGACCAGATGGTATGAATAAAAGTGAATCACTGCATACACATAACATGGATTTAAAACAAATCAAGTTTTGGAAACTGGAATAACTGATAATATTCCCAGAATGCTACAGGAGAAGGGAACTTGTTGCCCTCGCTGCTCACATATGAACTAATTTCATCGTGGGTGTCTCACTGGGCACACAGCTATTAGCTGACTCTTCTGGTGTCTTTGGACCATTTTGTAGCATGCTTTCAAAAGGTAACAACAAATTATCCCCTATATATACAGTATATTGTCATTAGTTCTGGTGTGACCAACTGTGGAAAACTGTGAACAGACTAAACGGGCACCTGTTGGGTAAAAATGTTATCCCTGACTAAAGGTGTGGGCTAATAAAGCCCAAATTCTGGTTAGAGATAAAAGTAGTTTTCTAAAATAAAATGCCCCCGCCCCCCCCCACCAGCACTAGGCTACCCACACTGGGAGGTAGCTCCCAGTGCAAGCAGCCATATCCATTCACTCGCATGCAAATAATGGAAAGCTGCCCCAAATCTTTCATTATGTGCATGCGAGTGACCAGACATGGCTGCGTTGCGTCTTCCCGGTCGGTGTGTGTTAACAAAAAAAAAAACTACTGTTACCCCCAACAAGACTGCACCTTTGGTTGGGGATAACATTTTTACCATTTTTAACAGTTGCCCTTTAAATGGAAAGATATGCCACCGTAACAAGGGTTTACTTTGAGGGTTATGGCCTACAGGATGAATACCTACATATAAACTAAGGCTGGTGTTGACAAGGTCTTATTTGCAAGTGCTAAATAACAAATATCTTTACATGTATTAATGTTTCACTTTATGGGTTTACTGGCCCTATATGATGATGATGATTACATTTAAGAGAAAGAGGATCTCTTTTTCACTGTCCCAATCTGGGCAAAAATCCTATAGTTGTAAAGGTGGCCATACATATGCTGATCAGCCCATTGGAGAGGTTGCCAAAAGCAGATCTTGCCCCGACATGCCCACCTTGAGTGGGCAATATTGGGCAGATCCAATCATGGGCCCAAGGATCCAATGACTGGATTACTATGTCAGGAATGCAAATGGTTGGTGCAAAGACCTCATCAATGAACCAATGTGGTCCTTGATCCAACAGGATTTCTAAATCTGTCCAATCAGTACACCAGGTCTTTAGGGCCAAGATCCACAGGATTCTTCCTGCTGTGATCTCCCTTTTTCGGGAGGTAGCGGTAAATATAAACAGTCAGAAAAAAGAAACCGCTCCAAACTCACCCCTCGCGGTGTGCTATACTTATAGTTTCCACTCTAGAACCGGGTGCTCAGCCAACAGCGCCTCTGCTGAACCTCATTCGGAAAAATAGAGACCAGCGGCACACCGGATAAAAGAATCGGCATCGGTAAATATACATGTGCATATGCATGGTGGAGTAGAAAGGGGGGGTCGGAGCGGGGCATTGGACAGCATGTGTCCAATCGACATCTGCCTGATGTTCTTCCAGATAATGGTTGGGGTTGATTAACTGGCATTCTCTAACTAATCAGAAGTTCATAGAGGGCACTAGTGGGCATTCAAAGGGTAAAACTGGATGAATATTTGACCATGAAACAAAGTATATCAATTTTCAATAACAGTATGCTTTAAAATGTGACTATTTTCACAGTATGAGATTTTAAGCACTTGAAAAGATGTTTAAGATTATTTCAGCTATACAAAGGGATACACAAAAAAACATGCAAATGTGCATTCCTTAGATGACATTTCTCTATTAATATTGGTTACATATAAATGCAATGGACAGCCAAACATTGCTAGCCTTGAGAAGAGCCAGACACTTTCACATATTCTAGTTAGGTCATGCAGACAGAAACCTGCACCCTCACACTGACAATTTGATTTATGTTCTGATACAAAGCCCATCTTCATTTGCATCCAATACATCATGTGAAATTCACTGCAGAGAGATAGCTGCACAAGTCCAAAAAAAAAAAAAACCGTGGTAGTGTATTCCATTACATTCAGAATAAGTTCTGCAGAATCTATCAATTTCGGGTTTTTGCAGTTTTCCTTGCTCCAAACCACCTAAAATTGCTCTATAGGTTTTCCAATAGCTAATACAAAGAGCCTTTGCCTACACAGCTATTTCCTTGCACCAAGCACAATTCTGCAGGAATAATTTCTAATTTAGTAATATATACTAGCCTTTACATAACATAAGCTACCTGTACACCTGTTGTCTGACTTTTTTTTAGTTCAGGTGCCTCCTGGAGGTCCACCCTTTGGTCAAAATTCTTTTTAGCTCATGAAAGGTTACAGTTATAGAAAGGCATCAGTATTTCAGTTCAATGAGTATCTAGAACAACAAATGCATTTTCGCCAAATCCAGCTCTGCTTTCAGGTGTTTCTTGAAGAACAAACAGGCATTCTCCCAAAACTCAGCCACTACTCCTATGGGAAGGCAGCTCCACATTTTGGGAACCACTGCTGTAAATCAACATTGTAGTGCTCTCTCTGAAAATGGAGTGAACTACATGAGAGACTTTACCAAATGTCTTTAAACCAACAGATCACATCCTAGAGGTCACATGTAGTTGCACAGGTCCAATATAATGTAATTGATATATCAACATTGGATCTTTAAGTGACCTGATCATTTTTACATCCACGACAACATGACTATCAAGGGCAACCAAGCATGGTGCATTTTCATCAAACAAGATAATGTGCCAGATTCAGTTTAGTTACAGATTTCATGGATAACGATTTTTACTGAATTGAACAGAATTTAGTTTATTTTTGTTACACAATTGCTGGGACCCATAGATACACAACAAAAAATAAAGTGTAGTTGCATATTTAGATTTTGTGCATATTTAGATTTTTGTGTGGATTTCCAAAATTGAATATATAAAAACCAGAGAAGAAGTAATAATTAATCTGCAAGTGTAACCCCCTGATGTCCTCAATGAAATAGTCACATGGACCATATGGGAGTTTGCAGTTTGGTATTACACATGCCCAGGTGGATTGTTGGCTTCAATTAAACACCAAATGTTGCCTGCACAATAGTCACACACCTTCTGGTGGAACTTTGCATAAAAATATCAAGCAACCTCAGTTGGAGAAAGTAGATTTATTTTTCTACTAAAAATCTAAACCCGATAGGGTTGTTCTGTCTTCAGTAAGGATTAATTATATCGTTGTTTTGGATCAAGTATAGTGATGGGCGAAACGCCAGCGAAATTTTGCTTGGCGAAAATTCGCCGAAAAACGAGTCGCGCGTCGACAATGACGCGCCGAAGTTGACGCGACGCTCGTCAAAGGCGTGCCGCGACTCGTTTCGTGATTTTTTCGCTAATTCGTTTCGCGAATTTTTCGGCAAAGTGAATCTCGGGAGATTCACCCATCACTAATCAAGTACAATTATTATTTTTATTATTATATTTTTAAAAAAAATTATTTAATTAATATAGAGTCTGTGGGAGATTGTCTTCCAATAATTTGTAGCATTCTGGATAATAGGTTTATGGTTAACCTATCCCATACCTGTGTACAAGATAAGAAATAAAAGACGTCCTATAATTAAATTATTTTGATGTACACCAACCACAGAGTTTGATATATCGAGTATATAAATTATCTGGCTTCAGGTCTAAACGTTATGCAAATACACCATCATTCTTCTTCTTAGGCACTTCCAATATTAAGCTCATTAATAAAGAAGAAGTGGCAGAAGTGATATGGGAACACCACTTACTGAAACAAGATCTGCTCTCGCTCTCTCTTCAAAAACAAATTCACTTACTGGAAACTTTGTGCCACCGATGAGTCAGCGTATAAAACCCTGCTTTCCTGCTCACTTTTTCTCACGTGCACCAAGGAGAAATGTGAGCTCCGCAAGAAAGCCCCAAAACTTCAGTTTTGAAAGCATCAATAATCACAGTTCTATATTAATATAGCGATGCTGGTAAATGTCAGTCCAAGAAAATTGAATAAAAAATATATCAATACATAATATTAATCCAGAAGAATTAAAGTCTTAAAATGGAATATAAAATACTTCAACAACTATTCTGTAATTAGTTATTTTCTCTTCCCTTTCTCCCTTTAATAGAACCTAATGCTTTCAAATGACCTTTGGAAAAGGTTTTCTAATAACTAGATGGTTTGGGTAAGCACGTGTGACTGTTTTATGGCTCAAAGGTCAGGCTCATAAGAACTCGGGTTAAATTTAAGCGTTTTTTTATTCTACGCAACTCAGTTGATGCGTGCAGTTGAAATGGAACTGGAATCTCATTATGTAAGCCTCAATAAAAGACATATTGAGATAATGGAATGATTAGGCAATGACATAAGCGGTGACATCATTTAGCAGCTGGGGGGGTGAAAAATAAACAGCGGTGATTAATCTCTCCAACGTTTAACATGCGTTTGCTTGGATGTACGTATAAAGCGCCTGATATTAATGGGCACTGGCAATGCAGTTGTTTGACATTCCATACACTGGTCTCAAATGTAAGACATTTTCTTTTCAACAATATATGGCAATTACATAAGCAACGCAATAACATCTATCATAACAGCTCCCTACTATATTTAATTGGTAAATTTCTATGAGTGCCTGGTACTTTTAGACCACCTATCATTGCTCAAAATAATTTGAGCCTGTAGAGAGCTTTCAAGGTTGGGATAATTTAAAGAAAAATATAGCCTTTATAAATAGGATTTAACTCTCAATTTAGCAACATACCCAGGGCATAGATTATAGTGTGCACAGATTATTCCTGAATGGTATGTTTGTATTCCTACAGCCAAGCTCAAACTGTCAAGTTACAGTACTTAATGCAAACCTCCCTGAGGAAAAACAGAGCGCAACAGAGGCAGTCTTATGCAGTATCGTAGAAAGGGTTAGCATTGGAAGATTTACCCAAAATTTGTTTAACTTCTTTTGTATCATCTTAACCAAAAAACAGAGAGTGTTGAGTATTCAGACTAGTACTAGGTTGCCAGTTAACATTTTACTTAGGCACTTTTCTCTCGTCCACATGAAGAAATAGCGTTGACATTTTAATGACTTGTATTACTGAGTCCTAAGTCCTATCAACGCTGGATTCAGCATATAAACCTAAACTGAGCTTTGCCAACCATAGCACCCTGCTATTTTCATTGGTCTATGTTTTTTAAGATGGTGAGAAGACAAAGGTTGAGGCTTAAGGTGGCCATAGATGCACCGATAATATCGTACAAAATTAAGTTTCTTATGAAATTTGCTGTGTGTATGGTGGGAGAGGAGCCGACCGATATCAGCCGAAGACTTGGATATCGGTTTCATTGGACACCTTTGAACAAACTTGAACACACTTATTCAGAAAAATTCAAGTTTTTAATTAAACTACCCTAGAAGACTCAAATGTTTGGGGAAAAAACACAACTCAACCTTTTTATAAATAACCCCCTATGTGTATAAGATGACTACATTTACATTTAAAGAATTCAGCATTGTGGCTGAGTTCTAACACCCCATAAAGCAGAATGGCATCTGACAGCTCAAGGAAATAAAAAAATATTCTGACAAATGGACACATTCATTCGCTTTGTTAAATATGTAATTGGTTAAAGCATAATTTTTATGAATGGGGAAAATATTGCTCTGCTGGGAAGCCTTCATGATTCCCTAGTTCGATATCTGCTAAAGCAGCCTGTGTCTGGCAAATTGCATTCTACAACAGCATAAACAGATGTTTGCCAACTTTGGCACATAACCAGCAACAGTAAGCTTGAACTTCATCATCTTCTCCACAGAGAGAATTGTTACTACCAGTCAATAATCATCTCCCTTAACAAAAATAAAGGCACAGGCTCATTTGACTTTTGTATTCAACATTACCTTTGTTTCTACACCTCAAGTTCAAATAGATTCCAGATCCTGCTGGTTGCAACTTTCTCCTTCCTGGAATTCCATTCAACTGACTCTCTATATCTGCTCTATATTCTGTTTCCAGACATATCCATCCATGCCAGCACTCCATATGTGCTGTATCCCTATTGAAATCCTTTTGTTGCCCCCATTGCTACTCAATTTAACTTCAACACCTAAATATCATCAGAAAGTTTTGTAAAGTTTGCCCCATGACAACTTAACAACTGGTGGAATTTATTGGAAATATGCCATTGGCTGATATGGGTTACTAGAAATGGCACAAACTTTGCTGACTTCATTACACTACCACCATAATGCAAAACGGAAAATAAGGAGGCTCTCATCAATGAAGTTTTGGAGCCCCCAAGTGAAGGAATAATTCTGTGCTTCCCACTACAATAGAACATCATCCAGTTCTTATGTAATGTAAGAAATAGTTTGTACCAAAAACAATTTAGTACCAAGGTGGCCTTTCACTCGTTAGGGGGAAGTCTATCGTATACCTCCCACTCTGGTCTTACATTTCCTGTTAATAGTAAAATACACTGATACATTACAAGAAACTTAATTTTTCATAAATGTATACAGCAAAATTATTTATTACAAAGGATCTGTTGGGTCATATACTGTATGTGTTGTATTTACACCATATATTTACTATTCACAATTAACCTACATTTTAAAGACCAACTCTTTAATTTTATGGGTAGTAGTGAACATTGTTTTTAGACAATGAACACAGTGGGACTTCAAAACACGCTGTGATTTTAAACTCCGAACTGCCAAAACCATTTTTTTTGCCTGTTACTTTTGCAGTAATAACATGGAAAGGAAATATTGCACATACATAAGTTTCTCTTTCTCTGCACCACTGTCTAGTCAAGCAACAGAGACCATTCGCGTGCCCCGAGGGGTTAATAACTTTAAAAAATGAAGAGACATTTTGGGAAAAGCAATTGCATGGAGCAGTTAAATAGAGAAAAAAAATCTGCAGCAATGTTACAAGAAACAACTTGGCATGAATTTTTACAGGAGAAGAGAAATTAGGAATTTCCCCCAGAGAGGAATAGATCGGTAAAGCTAGCAATTTAACATATGGAGGAAACAGCTTTTAGAAAAGCAAGCGATCTATCAATAAGCATCCAAACCAGAGAGATTTTTTTTTTACTGTTAAAAGAATGTTGTATGTTTAAAGTTACTTTGCATTTGAAATGAGGTTTAACAGCCAGGAGGAGTATTTATGCAATGAAACCCGATGCGTTTAAAGCTGAAGGCTTCTACATTACATTATTTTTCTTGCTCACAACATACTGAAAATGTTACACTTATGGATCTGTGGACACTTAAGTAAAAGATTCATTGTGCACTACCTGGTAAATGTTTTGAGTAAACATAGAAAAAAGTGAAAGGTAGCATGAGAAAAACACAGCATTACATTGAACTGTTACTTCAACCCCACCTTAAACCTGGACAAAGTAAAGCTACATTGTTCAAGGATTATTTACAGTTTAACCAAAATGCAACTGTAATTAACAAGTGCAATTTTGTTCTGATTTTCAGGATTCTAAACCCAACAAGGATAAATAAAAACATTTTAAATGGCATTTCTTTTCAACATGGATGTAAATGTCAGTTTACCTGTCGTATAACTAAAAAAACTGTACATGCTCTTTTTGTCAAAAATATTCTCTTTTAATACCTATGATCTTTTAAGACAGTGAAGGGCAACAAATAACCCCACACTAGAAACTGAAGGTTGTCCGGGATCAAGGGAGCTTTAGTTCCAGATCTGGAAGGCCAACGGTTGAGAATAAACACATGTAAGCTAGAAAGCTGATGTTGGAACATAGTCCATTACCAAACTGACAAATCACACTCTAGAGATAACAATATCAAATCTGTGAGTATTCACAACCATATACTTTTCAGGAAAATTGTTAAGATGATTCCTCACGAATGTTTCAGTGTTTGAATTCCCTTTGCACTAAGCACAAAGGGAAGTGTCTCAAGACCCTAGGAACAAATCCCAAGGGGCTTAGCAAAATACCACTGTACATTACAGATATTTTTCATTTCAAGTGACACAGACAGGATGGCTTTCCATCACTATCATGTCTGAACCATAAATTTCAATCCAACATTGAAAATGCCATTGCAACTCCAACTGCCAAGTTAAGGCTTTGCAAAAGATCAATCTAGGTCAGGAATATGAAATCTAATGCTCTCTAGTTCTTTGCTCCTCAGAACAAATTACAGCACCTTCACCGATAAGACAGTATTTGGCAATTAAACTCCAATTAAAGTATTAGGGTTGACAGCCTCTTCTTTTCTGTTCAAGAAATGCAAGGTATACGGTAGATGCTTTATTAAACCTTGACAAGTTTTACACTTATAATGCATAAGCCAAATCATCGCTAGAAAGATGCCTTTAAATGGCATGCTCCATCGTATCCTTCTGACATTCAATAAATTGCAGATCTGAGTGACATGTAAACCACTGAGATCTCCTTTTTCGGTCCTGCACTCTGAAGAACTAGTTTTGGATATTGGCACATGTTCTGTGATTCAAAGCAACAGGTCTGCACCTCTGTTCTATGGCTTTATTTTAAGAATATCATTTGCATTTCAGATTAGCCTACCTTTCGTAATGTCTCCGAGTACACGTAGCAGCGCTTGTACTTCCAGGGTTTCCTCCTAATTCATCATAAATATGTTTCCATTGCCTCCGTGCAGTAATCTGTTACAAAATTACCACAACACCATCATTGTAATGTGTGTACAATCAATCAAAATAATACAAATACACAAATCAACACAATTCAGTGTGCCATTTGAGACAACACTGGTGCCTCATGCTTGACAAGGGGAGTGATAGTTGGTATCAATTTTAACAATTTGTTTGACAAAACATCTCTGTATCTATTAGGCTGGGGACAGACAGGGAGATTCGAGGAGATTCGGTCGCCTGGCGTTTAATAGCAGGCGACAATCTCCCCGAATCTCCCTGTCTGTCCCCAGCCTTAGAAACTTGCTTAAGTCTAGAGGAGAGATTCTTAGCCTGCTGCTCAGGAGCCATAAATATGTCCACGTGCTTTTTGGAGTTGGTCTCCATAAATCCCTTAAATAAAGCAATTTATTTACTTTAAAACAAGGCCCAGTTCATGTATGGGACCTGTTATCCAAAATGCCAGGGGTTTTCCCGATAAGCGGTCTTTCTGTAATTTGGATCTCCACACTTGAGTCTACTAACAAATAATTTAAATATGTATTAAACCTAATAGCATTGTTTTGCCTTCAATGAGGATTAGTTATATCTTATTTGGGATCAAGTACGAGGCACAGTTTTATTATTACAGAGAAAAAGAAAATACTTTTAAAAGTTCTGAATTATTTGATTAAAATTGAGTCTATGGGAAGATGGCCTTTCTGTAATTTGGAGCTTTATGGATAATGGGTTTCCGGATAACGGATCCCATACCTGTATCTCATTTGCTCAAGAACTTATGTCACTACACTTCCTATTCGATATGAGCCAATGAAAACCTTTGTATTTTTATAATAAAGCCCTTTCCTCACAGTTTCCCTTCCACCACACACTCTCTCTCCGCCTTCACACAAACACACACAAACAGATATCCGAGATAAGCACAACTCTCAGTTCAGCAAAATACATTAGACTGAATCAAAGCAGGATCTGGAAACAATTTGTAATGACATCTTGCATTTCCCTGCTGCAGATGTCATCTGTATACGCTTCATCTAAACGCTGTGCATTAGCAGAAATTAAACAAAAAAAACTTACATTGTCTGTTTTTTTTTTTTTTTTCAAAGAACACAGTGTTTTTAGCCGGGGATTATTTCTTTTCTCATGAGCTAAATTTAGCCGTCTCTTGTCATATATCATTAGCTATTAGACACCAGTCAGGAGAGGGCTCTGCATGCAGAACAACTTCCTGTTTACTTCCTGGTCACTGTTTTCCCTACTGCTGAAGCAATAAAGGTGAAAAACACGTTCTCCCCCACCCCCTCACAACAAATATACAGTTGCCTACGGCTGATTAAATCAGGTATAAGTTCAAACGTGGCCAACCCATCAATTCCACATTGCAGATCTCTATAAAAAAAATTACCTCATTACAGTCATTACAGTAACTAGATATTACTGGGTCTCGTAGCAACTTATTTTTCAGGCCCCCTCTGCTTCCACTATAGTTACACCCCTGGACTGAGGCATATTTCCTGTAAGGTGATCAGTGAGTGGTAGGGTTGCCACCTGTGGTACCAAGCAGGTCTCGACTGAGAATCAAAATCGGCCCTGGCATTTCAGGTATACAGAGGCCCAATCAGCCCAAACAGAGGCCCACCAGCCCACTAAATACTGCCTTTCTATGGCAACTTATAGCAGCCCCTCTAAAATTTGCCAGAACCCACAGATTCTGGTACCAAGAAAATCCTGGCAGGGGGCATGGTGGGTGACATAAGAGAGTTGATGAGGTTTAGGGGGCAGTCTTGTGGCATCATGAGGCTGGGCTATGACGGCCAGTGACCACTGCATTATTTAAATTTCTAACTTTGTGCAAATACCCCTATTTCTTTTTCATTTCATTAAGAGTATACCAGCCACTGCCTTGGCAGGGATTTTACCTGCTAGGCTGGTGAAATACTGGCCAAGTGGCAACCCTACCCCATACCTCACAACATTTTGAAACTAGAAAGAGGGACAAAAAGTTTTGCCGCATGCGACTCTCCTGACCCTAGAACAGTTAAGTAAGTGATTAGGAGGAATTACCAGAGTTAACACCTAGGCAGGGGGGCAGAGCAGGGGGACTATGTAAGGGATTTTAAGCATAAGGGGTTAGGTTCTCCTTTAAAGGCCTAGGAGTTGCAGAACAAAAAAGTTATGCCTCTTCTAACATTTACTTGTCTATATTACTATTAGGGCCGTATACATAGGAACCTCAAGGCCTAGGGCGGCAGTTTTTGGGGGTGGCCCTCAAGTGCCTATATATATTGAATACATTTAATTAAAGAAAAATAAATACCCCCCCCCAGCTGCCATGGTGGAGCTGGGGGGGTGTGAGGGGTAAAAGGCCCATTGCAGCAAAAACCAGAAGTGATGTTTGGCTGAAGTGACTTCATGAGCCCCTGTATGCGTAACGTCACTTCATGTACATCACATTTACATTTACGGGGCTACTGGAGCTAAATACAGCCCTGGTATGACATAAGATTTACATGTATAAAAAATGTTATAAAAACTATTTTTGCCTATAAAAAAAGTCAATGATCTTCTATCAGGTAAGCAGCATACATTTAAGACTTGCTTTCAGCATTTACACACAGATTACATTTGCCCAGACAATTCTACCCAGCACCAATTATTACCCTTTTTTCATTTCCCTTTAATGTTCATTAAATGCCTGTTACACTAGCAATTAAACTGACTAAGTGCATAGCCACAATGTCTTACTAGCGAAGTGCGATGTTGAATTTAGGCTTCTAATACATTCCACATATTATACATGAGCAGATGTCAGGTATGTTGCCAAGTGAAATTTTCTTTTTATGCAATCTTGGCCACGGGAACAATAATAAGCTCTTTCTTAACATGGGAAAAAATTACAGAGCCAACCAATTTCCTTGACGGGGAAGGGTTACATATGTTTTCCACTTGCAGATTTTTTACAAGTTTACAATTTTTCTAAACTTAGAGCTAATCAGGCGTCTCTCCAGGACTGGTTAACTAGCCCCCCCCATGTGAAAACAAAAAGTCTTGTTTGTCTTAAGCTGTAATGTTACTCTCTTCATCCAGCAAAAAATCTCATTGCACAATTAATTTTCCAGAAAGTCACTTAAAAGCACTTACCGTTTCATATCCTCCCAGTTTTTGCGCAGCTTGAAACATAGTCCAAAGGTTAACTGTTAGAGGGACAATAAGTATTTAGATAAGCGTTGCATTAACCATCGCATTTCAAACAAATGTTAATTGAACAATTTTCCATGACAAACAGTATGATTGATGATTACTTTGATGTGAGCATGCTGGGTAATTGAAAAAAGGACTTTTTAAAATCCATCTTTGAAGGGAAAATATGTATAAAGGGCTACATTACACTATTAAGGTTTAATGTTATGTTTATGTTAAAAAAACAAACCCGTTAAAGACTCTCCACCTTTATAAAGGAAAGCATGCCTTAAGCTGGCCATAGACTATAAGATCCACTCGTTTGGCGAAACATCACCAAACAAGCCAATCTTTCCCCGATACGCCACTAACGGCAGGGCTATATCGGCGTAATCCGAATGTTCGGCCCTATGGCGAAACGATCGGATTATGACAAGGGCAATGGGCTCTGACGGGTAGGTCGGGGAAAAATCAAACTTTCCCAAATATTGTGGGCAGAAGAGCTGTCAAATTGGTCTAAAGGCCCCCATACACCGAGTCAGCAGCTTATAATCCCGTGTGTGGGGCCATCTGACGGGCTTCCCCGATCGATATCTGGCCGAAAGTCGTCCAGATCTCGATTTGGCAGGTTAAAAAACCCAGTCGGATCGCGGGAGCAACTCTGCGTGTATGCGATCCCGCAATCCAACAGCCCGTATCACCTCCATTATGATCCAATCGTTGGGCCCTAGGGCCCACACAAAGCTACTGGGGAGATTATTTGCCCAGCGATAAACTGCCTCTTCTTCGGGCAACTAATCTTCCCTAAATGAAGCTTTCCAAGTGCTATTCCGCCAACAATTTACATTCAGAAAGTTGCCTCACAAGGAAACTTCAGGCAACTTTGGAAACCGTAGTGTCTGAGTGCCATCTAGCCGGTAATTTACACTCTAGCCGGCAGGGAGGCTGTCCAGGGAGATTAGCCACCCGAAGAAGAAGCGATTTGTCGCAGGGCTACTAATGTCCCCCCTGTAGCTTCATGTGCCCTTGCCCTTAGGATGCAGGATTTTTAATCCATTTTAATGCTACCCTACAATGATCCCCAACAAAAGATTAAGATGAATTATAGAACCAAATTCTTATTTTAGTTTGTACATGCAAATTTTAAACAAATTAAAAAATCTCAATCCTGAAAAAGTTTCAGAATCCTGGGAATTTTTTTTTAGGATTTGGATTGAGACAAAGTCCTGGATTTGGGGGAATACCTACTATAAAGGCAATAGGTTTCTGGGTATTGTTATATCTAGAACAAATGAGAGCTGATTTGTGGTGCTTTTACAACAGTATCATTTGTCAAGGACTTTAGTGAAGCATTTTTCATGTAAAGGCATGCACCATATAGTGGCTGAATTCAGAATCTGTTATGAAATATTAGTAGTAGTGATATGAAATATTAGAAAGTTAGGGCTAAAGATATAAAAAGGGAGCACTATGGAAAATTAAAGGAGGAGTACTAAACCCTGAAAAGTGAATATGGCTGGGAATGTCATATTTTATATACTGAACTTATTGCCTAAAGGTTCAGCATCTCTACAGTAGTAATGAGCCATGCCTTCAAAGTTGTCACAGTCTGTGACACTCACATGCTCAATGGTGCAATATTTAAGTGTTTATGAAAAAACACAGGCTATACAACCATTCACAAATATGTGTTGCACTTTATAAATGACCCCCACTAAGTTTGCCCAGGAGCAGTAACCCATAGCAACCAATAAGATGCTTGCATTTAAAGGAGAATTAAACCCTTAAAATTCATATACCTGAAGATGCCATGTTTAACATACTGAACTTATTGCACGAGGCTAAAGTTTCAGCTTGTCAATAGCAGCAATGATCCAGGACTTCAAACTTGTCACAGGGGGTCACCATCTTGGAAAGTGTCTGTGACACTCACATGCTCAGTGGGCTCTGAGCAGCTGTTGAGAAGCTAAGCTTAGGGGCCGTCACTAATTATCCAGCAGCAGAAAATGAGGTTGGTCTGTAATATAAGCTGATGCTACAGGGTTGATTATTAAAGCCTGCTGCTAATTGCACTGGTTTATGTGCTGCCAGGTAGTATCTGAATTATATACTAATCAGCTTTATATTGTTATACTTATATTATAAATATGTGTTATCTTGTGCATCAGTTCCTAAGCTCAGTAAGTGACAGCAGCACAGAGCATATGCAGAGAATTAGTAGAAGTAAAAGAAGATGGGGAGCTACTGGGGCATCTTTTGGGGCACTTATAACATAACTTCCCTGCTAAAGGCTGTGGTTGCCTTGGGCTTGTACAGAAGTCCAAAATATAATGTACAGCATTTCTGCACTACTTATTTAGATACGCTTTAGTTCTCCTTTAAAGGGGTGGTTCACCTACAAGTTAACTTTTAGTATATTGTAGAAGGGCAAATTCTAAGAAACTTTTCAGTTGGTCTTCATTATTTATTTTTCATAGTTTTTAAATGATTTGCAGTTTTCTTCTTTTTCTTTGCAGCTTTCAAATGGGGGTCACTGACACCATCTAAAAACAAATGCTCTGTAAGGCTACAAATATATAGTTATTGCCACTTTTTATTACTTATTCTATTCAGTCCCTCTCCTATTCATATTCCAGTCTCTAATTCAAATCAGTGCAGGGTTGCTAGGGTAATTTGTACCATAGAAACCAAATTGCTGACACTGCAAACTAGAGAGCTGCTGAAAAAAAAGCTAAATAACTATAAAACCAAAAAACAATAAAAAAATGAAAACCAATTGCAAATTGTCTCAGAATATCACTCTCTACATTATACTAAAAGTTAACTCAAAGGTGAACAACCCCTTTAAACAGGTGACCAGTAAATTCTACCTGCTGATTGGTTGCTATAGGTTACTGCATCTGATCAAACTTAGTGCATTTTATTACATAACCCCCTTTGTGTTATAGTACGTCTACATCAGTGATTGGACACTATTGGACAATAAGAATTGGAAACAGATAAAAATAACCTAACTGGTTTCCTACAATCTATTTATTTCTTTGATTTCCTTACAGCATGCATTTGCATGTTCTGCTCACAATGGCTTCTTTGGCTGGAGGGGGGGGGGACAGCAATTAAATTAAAAGCAGCCATATAGCTGAGAATTTAAGACCTGTTTAGCATGCAGTTAATCGCTGGTTTAGAAGGAGTTCAAGAAAATTAACACGCAGCCTCCAACACAAAACATTCGGAAAAGCCTGGCTGAACCCTGGCAATGTTTTTAGAGCCATTAACAGATTTGCTTAGGTCTTGATTTAATCTAAACCGCTGCATAATGTAACAAAGCTGTTCTGAGAACATTCATTTCAATTCTGTTTCAGGGCGGCAGTTTGGAGACGAATGCTGTAATCATCTGCAGTTCATCCACTTTATCATGGCTGCTAGGGCTATGCAGCAATCACTGCCAATTAGGTATGTAAATTGTTATGTAGAACACGTAGGGGTGACATCTTTCATAAAATAACACACGGTTTCAATGAGGGCAAATCACTCCAGTGCATGTAGCACAGGAGCAAAAGGCAAAAAGTTTTGGCCTGTTGAATAAAACAATAACCTTTTTATCACATTTATTGGGAGGCAGATTTATTCATTTTCAAAATATTTTTTTACAGAATTTGATGAGTTGTATTTCTCAGTCACTAGAATATATATAAAAAAATTGGAAAAACATGATGGGATTAATTTGAGGGGAAAAAAACAATCACATTGCTCAATTCATTTTTATTCAATTGTTTAAATTAAAAAACAAAACAGCTTCAGTGTTAAAAATGCACCTTCTATTGATTTATATAGAAGCTTGTCAAGTTTTAGCCGCCAAGAAGTTTTTTTTTTTTTTTTAAATATGAACTTTTAAAAACTTTTTAAAAATTCGCAATTGATTTTTGTTTTGCAATAAAAATTGTCTATCAAAATGAAATAGTTTCAGTGCTGAAAACACACTCCCTGTTGATTTATATAGATGGCAAGGTTTTTTTCATTTGAATTTTCAAGATATTTTTACCAATAAATCTCAAAAAGTCATGTTTGTAAAACTCAAATTACAAAAAAAAAAAACCAAGAACGTTTTTTCGCCATGATTTTTCAAAAAACGTGATCCAAATGCCTTTGAACTGTGGGAAAGATGACAAAATGATACTTGGCCAAATTAATCCAAGCTTGATCTTTAACCTGAATCAAAAATAACCAGAAGCCTTTTTCTGCACATATTACAAAATATACCAAATTTACTGGAAAAGAAAATCATGCTCAGAAAAGTGGAATTAAAAAAGGAAGAGGACAACCAAACAGCAAGAATAGAGTTTATATATACATCTACCCCATGCTAGTTTGTATGTCAATTAATTTGTCCCTGCACTTTATTACAGAATCTAGTTTTTTTATAAGAATTTTTGACACAATGTGTTGGCTTTATGTTAATGATGAAGCAAATTACTTTTGAGCATTATTCAAGATCCGTCTTCCTCTACTATATGATATTGATTATCTTAAAGTAATAAATGTCTACTTACTCTGCTTGAAGCCTAAATATGGTATCCTTTCAATGGGAGTTTTTCGATCTTTCATGTATTTATAGAGTGCCACTAAAAATGCCTGCTCGTCCTCCTTTCCTTCCTCTACTTTACATCCATCATCTTCAACAGCTTTTGGTTTATCTTCAATCAGTATCTTTTTGCAATTCCCATTAGGAGTCTTTGTTTTGGGTAACGTGGTCTTGACTTCACATTTGACCTAAAACAATCACAAGGTTGAAGTTGGAATGGATTGAATGCAATAGAAAATATTCAATATAATATGACCTCATAGACTGGAGTAACGCAAAAAACAATGGTAAAGTTTTACACTAGGGATCCAGAATTTTGTTGGTATGACCAAACCCAGGAGGGCGGATTCATTTATTTTCGAATATGAGGATTTTAAATAAAATTTAAACTCCAAGACACGAACTTATTGATAAACTTAAAATAAACTCAATATCACATTGCTCCATTTAAAAAATTTTACTGCTTAGAAAAATCCAAAAAATAAAATAGCCAAATTGTAACTTTTCAAGATTTTTTTTCTCTCTGTGGGGCAAATTCACTAAAGCACGAAGCGTCTAACGCTAGCGCTAATTCGCAAGCGTGACGTCATTTCGCAACTTCACAAATTCACTAACATGGACTCTGGCAAATTTTCGCTAGCGAAGTAGATAGACTTGCGCAACTTCGCACTACAGGCGAAGTTGCGCACTGACGAAGGATCGTAAATTCGCAAATTCACTAAGATGAGCATTTTCCTCTACGTTAGCACTTACGCTAGACGTTACTTCACCTGGTCAGACCAGGCGAAGATCAATACAATAGATAGGAGGTTGAAAAAAAAATGTTAAATCTTTTCGAAGTCCCAAAAAAACGCTGGCGTATTTTAGCATAGGAGGGTGATAGTCTGAAAAAGATCGATTTTTTTGGGGGGTTACCCTTCTTCCCCCCTACATTTCCTAACATATGGCAACACAACTATACAGGGGGGCACATGTAGAGCAATAGGACAACTTTATTTTATTTATTAAAGGTTTCCTGGGCTTGTGTAGTGGGATGTAGTGGCTGTAACATATACTTCTATTATAAGTTAAAGTTCCCGGCGTATGCAAATTAGGCATCGCTAGCGTAACAGCACTCTGCCTAGCGAAGTTAAACTAGCGCAACAACGCTACCGTTCACCGACCTGAGCGTAAATTCGCACTTTACTGAATTTGCGTAGCGCTGACGAAAATTCGCCTGGCGAAGTGCGGCTTACGCTGGTGACGTTTCGGATCTTAGTGAATTTGCCCCAAAATATATATTATATAGTTGGAATCATTTGAAAAATGCTGAATCCACAATCTTGAATTTAAATACATTTGCCTATGAGGGTCATATGATTTTAAGGCTCTGGACAAGTGAATGCTACACTTTTTTAAATTGATGCCATTCTTAAAATATTTTCAAAGTTGAATAGCTACACATTCAGTTCACCATTTCGTCCAAATCTGAAAACTATTGATTTGGTGCATTTTACACAACTCTAGACCAGGAGTACCCCAATTACATTATTATTTTAAATTCCCAAGTTTGTAAAATATGGCAATAATAAATAAATTTGCACTGCTGATTCTGACTAGCAGAAACCAACTCTCCTCCAGACAAGGCTCCAGATGCTACAATACATTGTATGCTCTGCCACAGAAGTAGCTGTCTTTGCTGCACTGTTTCAATAGTTAGAATTAGCAGCGCAGAAAACAGAAATGAACAGAATCAAACTCAGCTTTGCAGCCCCCCCCCCAACTAAATGTTGTTGTTACAGGCTCCAATAAATGCTAAGCTAGATTCTACAAGCTGTAGTAAATTATTCTAACAATGAAAGGAGCCCCTAACCCTTATCTTCTAGTTAAGGCATTGGTGCTGGAGCTGAAGGGTGACAGCAAGGATATAAAGCCTCTTGTTTATTTTCTCAGTGTAGAATCACTTCAGCAACCTGCTATGTCAGCTAATCTGAACTCTGACCCTACATGACAGGAGTGCAATGGAGCTGTTGCGTGGAGCTTTAAAGGGTAAGTCAAACCTACAGTCAACAGTCTTTCCTTTTTTATTAGTCTTACAGCACACACTGCTCTATAGCTTAGAAGAGAAAGCTTTTTAATTAAACCTGTGGTCAATCAGCATCGCGTTTTGGTTTGCTCAGTCAAACCTGCTTGCTGCAGGGTTCTAGCATGTATTCAAGCCCCCTGCACCCCAACCCAAACTAAATATAGCCCCCCCCCTATCTGAGAAATGAGAATAACAATCAGGGGGTGTAACATGGATTTACCTTGGCAACAGTTTTCCCATCACAAATTCCAATCGACTCCTTCCCTCCATTAACAGACTCTCTTCTCTGTAGACCAAGCTTCTTCTTGCGTGGTCTGCCTTTAAGATTTGGTGCTGGAAAAGTAATATACAGTTAAATTAGTCTCCACTCATGTCACCATCATGTATTGCCTTGGCATTATGAGGAGCTCTACCCAAAAATGAATTTTCTATTATTAGGCAAAAAGTAATTCTAAGAGGAGAAATTACTGCTGTACTGTTGCAGGAGTCAGATCCAAGAACCAGGCAGTTATGTTGCAACCTTTGAACCCCAATACATGTATCAGTCTGCAGCATAACATATTATTATTGGTCAGATTTAAAAGGTTCAACTATAGGCTCTATGGAAAAAAGCGGCCCGTCATATTTATTTATTAGTAATTAGTTGATAGTTATCTTTTGAGGTAACAGCCTAAATCCCTGCTTGAATCTGATTAGTTGAATTTTATAAATCCCCTTACAGTGCAGCCAGTTTTCAGCAGGATTATGATGGATGGAGGGTGATGAGCTGTTATATAACTCTGTTCACTAAAGACAGAAAGTGCAAAATGAAATATTAAGGTTACAGTGGAAATGAAGAAAGGCTCCGATGAATTATGCAGGCTCCCTCGTACAGAAGAACCAGTGTTTCAATATTTATGTCCCTACCATCAGTCTGAGATCTTGAATCACTGAGTTTTATGTAAAGATACTGACATTAGAAGGAGAAATAACAGTTTTAGAAAATCTATTTTCCCACCACAAATTTATCCTTGCGGCTATGGAACGTTCTAGAAATTCACAAAATTAGCACTTTATATAAATGTAACACTTCAGCACTATATTCTGTAATGTTAATGGCTGCTGTGTATATTCAGCCAGTGTTATTCAGCGACGAGGCACCTGACAATGCCACTTTTGGGCTGGAATGTACCATTTCCTGTAATAGGTTCCCCATTGAAGTGAATGTGAAACACCAGAGGCAGAGTTGGGGGCTTCTTCATTGGGGAGAATGAGTCCTTTGTACCACTGGCTCTGTTTGTTATGCTATACCCAGAGCTTTTCCATGGTCACATAGACAAGAAACCATTTCAGGCCTCAGTGCCACATATAAGACTTTCAGATAAAGAATAATTGATCATGCTTGATTGGTAAAGTCACCAAATAAATGGATCTCTACTCGATTTGGTCACACAGATGCTCTGTCAAATCAGGCTTATCCAATTGCCTGGGCTAATATTCAGATTATAATAGTGACCTGGACATACCCATCAGAGGAGAACCACATCAACAGACCCTCTCCCCATGGTATTTTTACACAGAGTTTGGTTGGGTGTTGGTTGGATTGGGAAGGCCCTAAAGAGCCTCAAAACGTTGGTGACTCAGTCTGGTGGGGAGTTAATACTGACCCATGGATGGCCAGTATAAGTGTAAATTTAAAATCCATGTCCGTAAGCATGGAATGACTGTTTTTTTGTTATTTTTTGCTATTTTTGCAAACAAGAAATGCCCTTCCTCATGAAAGCAAAAAAAAATATCACTATATAAAATACACTTTTTTCCTCCAAACTACAGTAATGTACGTAACATTACACATTGTTTCCAGACACAGGTAAAACCAAACAAGTTGCCTGGGTATCTGGTCTGCCAGTTTCTGAAAATATTCCGCTATGGGTTTAGTAGAGCAGCCTAAGACACATTAGAAATGTATTTTCCATCACAGTTGAAGTCTCGCACTGCATTATGATAAAGTCCATGCCCACTTTCCACTTCCACTTGATATTTACACAAAAATCACAGATGCATGAAAATAGCATCAATGCTGTACTATATTGGAATCAAGCTCAACCACATTAATCGTTAAGCTTTACATACACCTAATGGACTCTGATGCTGGGCTACATATCTGCCAGTACGAAAGACATTTTATCAGTCAATGTACCAACTAATTTACTTCCATAGTTTAAA
Organism: Xenopus borealis; assembly: GCA_024363595.1. Lineage (NCBI taxonomy): Eukaryota > Metazoa > Chordata > Amphibia > Anura > Pipidae > Xenopus > Xenopus borealis. The sequence goes on along the minus strand of CM044443.1, from coordinate 12,421,434 downwards.
AATGCACCTGCAAAACTTTAGTAGAACAACAATGTATACCAGGGGTGCAGAACTGGAGGCTTGCAAAAGGCATGTACAGTTTGTGGGCCTCCAAAGGTTTTTTAACCTTGGTTTACTCACTGGTACCTTAGAAACTTGTCCCCAAGCATATTAGTCTACTATGGGGAAAGCCTGATCTTGACGACATAAATTGTAGAAAATGATGCTTCTAAGAATTTCTCACACACATTAGTCTGACAGAGAAAAAAGTATTTTTTTCACAGGCCATCTCATTTATTCTGACCATGAGCAGAAACAACAGCAGGATGATACATAATAGCGATAGTTTTCAATTAGTTATGACTGATATGGATTGCTCATTTATGGCCTCTGGTCTTTGTCACTCGCTCCCTTACTACAGGAATGTTTTCAAACTGAACACATAAAGGTGATAAGAAATACAGATTTATGACATAATCAGGCTGACTCATAACACTGACATTTTCAAGTATGACTAAGTACTTACTAGAAATACATTTGTTTTGAACAAACTGGATCAATTTATATTTCACTGTAACTTCTGAGATGAGACATTTAACATTTCCCTAATGCATTGTAGGATGTAATCAAACTCAGTAGTGAATGTTCTTCATGAGAGTACTCCTATAGCATTCCCAGTAATACCAGACAGAGGTTACCGTTAAGATGCCATACATGGGCTGATATAAAAATGACCATACACAAGCCGATAAAAACTGCCGACAGACAAATCGAGGACTGCATAGGTTTGTTGATACGGTTCTCGATTCTTTGCATTCTTTGCCTTGTGATCTGATTGTTGGGCCCTAGTACAAGTCGGATCAGTCCAATATCACCAACTCAAGATGGGCATATTGGTGCAAGATTCACATTTTTTGGCAATGTCGTCCAACGAGTGGATCTACCAATGTATGGTGACCTTAAATTGCCAACTTGGTCCTTGCAGTCTAGTCAGCTTAGTATTCCCCCAAGCATGTGGGGGAAAAGACAGCATTCCAACTGTCCAAGCTGGATGAAAAACCACATCTGGCAAGGATTGAATTGGTCTGTTTATGTGGCCCTCTCCAAACAGGGCTAGAGAGGGCCCCTTTGCTATCAGGGGACAAATGATCAGGTCAACCAGATTGTCCAACTGCATGGATAGTGAAAATGGGCAAAGAACATATCTATTTATTTATGGCCAACTTTATGAATATTGCTGGAAGGGTTAGGAGATCATTCTACTAATTTTGAATACATTTTTTGGTAATTTTTTGTTCTTGGTGATGAAGCCCGACTACATTTCTATTGGTAGATTCTTTTGTACTTTACTAGATGTGTGCAGAAATACAGGGGTCATCGGTTGCTCCAGCATTGCATGGAGCCACATATCTGTGCAGCAATCTGGTAGACATTACCTTTAAAAGTGTATTAAAATATGACTGATACAATGATACTGCGAATCATGATTATCATGAGTATCGCACAGGTAATATGTACAAATAAATAAAAGCTGCAAAAAAAAAAATCCAAGTTTGTTTCAGGTGGAATCCATAGACATTTGTTTATTTTAGGAACTTTCTTGATGCTACGGTGAACTTCAAACAGCCAAAAATGTTACTCATAAGCCAGGTAATTAAAAAATAAAGTTGTTTTTTCACTTGCCCTATTAGTCATTAAATAACCTTTCCAATGACATCAAAGAAAGAACTCCAATGGAACAATCAAAATATGCTTACACAGTAACACATCTGCAAACATTATAATAGGCACGAGAATAGACTTTATGTGGTCTGTTAGCCGCAAAAGTTAATTACTTGCTAAGCCCCCAAGTATCACTCCATTAGTTCTAACCCTACATACAGCCCTGCCTAAGTATAGCATGTTGTAAATAATTCATTACATTAAAGTTTAAGGCTGTGGTGACTATTAGTATAATAGTATAACAATCCTACTTCTATTTTACTAAATGAACTCAATTTGTGTTGAAGGAAGAGAATGACAATTCCATACTTTCTCTCCCCAGTGGAGACTTTAATGTATGAAATGTTGAAATCATCCCATGCAAGCATAACAGAGAAAACAATAGGCATTCTCCAGGGCTTTTCCTGCTGAGATGCTTCATTCAAGAGTTATTCTTTCATAAACAACAATTTTTTTATGAACATCTAGTCCAGAGAGGACACAATTTCACCTATTTACTACAACTCTACCTCCTCCAACCAATTATGGCTATCCCCACTTATATAAACAATGCAGTAATGCAAATACACATTCAAATAACACTTTTATTGAAAAGTGCACTATTAGGAAAGGTCGCCCATAAACAGGCTTCATCTACTGTTTAGAGAGAACCAAAGAACCAACACCTGCTCTGGTGCTGCCTTGGCTGCAGAAACTCTACAAGAGAGAGAGGGTGCCCTCCAGAGAGAAAGAGAAAGGGTGCCATCAAGAGAGAGAGAAAGGGTGCCATCAAGAGAGAGAGAAAGGGTGCCATCAAGAGAGAGAGGGTGCCCTCAAAAGTCCTCAAGGACATCCAGATTGGTGCAAGTCAAGGCTTCAGTCCCTCCAGTGATAAAGGTATGAACTGGAGAGTCCACCACTATCTCTACAAATTAGATCACATTGAGAAGCATGTGCACACCCTCAATAGTAGTCATGTGCTACTGGAGGAGCCCTAGATGTTGTTTATGCCAGAATATCACTGCCAATACAAATATTTTTCAATGGACCACAATGCATGAAGTGTTCCAGCTGTCATGTTGAATCACGAAAAACAATTTTCTTTTGAGGTGACCTCTTTATTATTCCATAATAATATTAAAGTAGAAACCCATTTTACATTTTTTCAGGGGAACAGAAAAACAATGGTGTAAAATCCAGGAAAATATAAAATCAGGGAAAAGTATTATGTATAATATATAAGTGGGACCACAAAATGTAGGAAAACTTAAAATCAGGGGATGTAAAATTGAGATTTCCATTATTTGCTACTATGTACCTTTTTAAAAGCAGCATGGAAGTACTGTAGCATTCCATGTCTGGAACAGGTCCCTCAATGAGAACATAAACACATCATGTACTTTCAAAACAACATCTCAACCAATGTCATGTCCTAACAATAAAAGTCAGACAACGATCAAAAGCAAACAAACTCTTTTTTTTATCCTTTACTAACACCACCATGTGCTGTAACGACCCACTCCCCTCCCATGATAACGTAAACATAAATGTGTTTAAAAGTGATTTCAGTGATACTGATTCTACACATCACGTAGGGCAAGTCCTACTGAGTAACAATGTATCCATCAGTAGCTGCCAAACACCATTCAAAACATGAAATATTCACAGGGTAACTGCTAGATAATTCACTCTCCACCTCCAATCACTGTCACATTCCAAGTTACATCAGATCTAGCCCTGACCTTAATTTTATTTAAAATTTGTCCCACAATCTAAGAGCCTCGGCTACTGACACATGACATTTCCATTTGAATCAATCTGCAAACACCGAGCACTTTGGCACCAAACAGTCTCAAGTCTCTGCTAAAGATGCTCTTTATCTATCATCCCAGGGACTCAAAGCCACAAGCTGAAATGTTTAACAATCATGGTTTGTCATAGAAATAAACTCATCACACAAATTCTAATTTAAAATCTAGCCCTTTATACATAGACTACAACATATCTATATGTGTCGCAAGTTTCCTCTCTTCAAGAAGTAGAAACAAAACAAGCACAGTGAAGTGGAAAAACAGAGAGAATGATATAAAGTCTTTACCCATTCCAGTCGACTAGCATCTGTCTCATTTGTATCACTTCTCATGAACGCTACAGAGCATCTGACTTGCCATTAAATCCCTGGAAGTCTTGACTCGGCAGTGATGTAGCCTTAACACAGAATGAACACTCGGAGTATGTGCCGTGTGCTTAGCAATCCCTCTCCCCCCCAGCTACACTACATTAGTCGTATAAACACACATTACATTAGTGGCTAGAAAGTGGGATGAGCTCTTGCTTCAGCGAGCAGCCAGTTGGTGCTGCACTACACCACCTTTTAAATGTGGGTTATGGACTTTTTTTTTTTTTGCTGTTGAATCTGACCTTCTAAGAAGCCTTTCTGATCTCACTAGAGTTTTCTTGAAATTGAGAGCAGCAGTGGAAACAAAGTCAGGCTACAACGTAAACAATTAACAGTGTAATCTCCAGGGAAGTACCAAGTTCTCTCCTAAGGGTAAGGCCAGACGGGAAGATTCGAGGAGATTTGTCGCCTGGCGACTAATCGCCTCTTGTCAAATCTCCCTGAACCGCTTTCCCCTGCATTCCAGCGTCTTTAATAAATAATCGTGTGCGCCTATTCACACGCGGCACTGGCTTTTCCGAAGTCGCTTGACTTAGGGAATTTCGAGTGAATTCGGGAAAGCACGTGTGTTATAGGCGCAGGCGAATTATTGTTAATTACTAGTGATGGGCGAATCTCCCCAGTTTCGCTTCGCCGAAAAAGAATTGGCGAAAAAATTTTGAAACGAGTCGCGGCACGCTTTTGACGCGCGTCGTGTCAACTTCAACTCGATACGTCGTTTTTTTCGTCAAATTTTCGCCAGGCGAAATTTCGCTGGCGTTTCGCGAGAATTCACAGCGAATTTGCCCCATGCGAATAAATTCGCCCATCACTATTAATTACTGTTAATGCAGCTACACTTAGCTGAACCACCTGCCTACAAAACACAAGTGGAGAGCAGCACAGCCAACGCTCTGTGGGACCAGAGTCTTAAGGCGGCCATAGATGCACAGATAAAATTATACTAAATACATTTTTGTACGATCTTCGGTGCGTGTTTGGTGGGAAATGAGCTGACCAATATCAACAGAAGTCTGGTGGACAGAAGATCCAGCTGGACTGAAAATTTTGATTGGATGCCTTTGAAAGCACCCCTAACATTGTCCATTGTTAGTGCTGAATCCGGAACTTTCTGTTTCACTGATCCCATACCTGTAGTGGCCACCTATTCTGCATATTTTTACAGATAATTCATCATTCCCTGCCCCAGTGAAGCTTACAATCTAAGGTCCCCATACAACATGGTCAGCTTTATCAGGTGACAATCAAACTGCCCATATGTTTTTGCAGAGGAATGACTATAGTTGGAGTCTATAGAGTGATTACAAATTAAGGTATCGGATCTGATATTTGGATAATCCAAATTTTTAAAACCATACCTTGTACTGGATTTAAACTAATTACACATAACTAGCCTTAATTTTAATTATTAAGTTAATTTAATGCTCACATGATTTTCTAGAAGATTAAGCGGCAGATTTATCAAGGTTCGAATGGTGATGAATTCGACCCCCGAGTAATTTTCGAATTAAAATCCGGCAAAATTCACAGGTTTTGAGGGCTTTTCGATTTCTCAATAAAATCGTATGATCGAACAATTTTACAAAAAAAAAAAAAAATTTCCTTCGATTTCTTGATAAAATTGTACGATCGAAGCGTTCGATCGAACGAATAGTATTCTATAAGAAAACTTAAAAGAAAAAGCCTATGGGGGATTCCCATAGGTTTGTATTGCAATTCGGTAGGTTTAATCTGGCGAAGTAGGCAGTCGAATAAAAATTTAAAGGGCAAGTTCTTCGACCATCGACTAATCGAATAGATTTTTATTCGATCTATTCAATATTGTTGAATTTTGCATATTCGATGGTCAAAGTGACCTAATTTGCATATTCGGAAAATCGAAAATGGGCAATTCGATCGAAATTCGAATCCTTCACACAAATTTGATAAATCTGCCCCTTAAGGTATGACGATCCAGATTACAGAAAGATCTGTTATCTGGAACTCCCCCCCCCGGTCCAGAGCATTCTGGATATCAGGTCTCATACCTGTACTACTCTTCAAGTAGTGCCCTGATTGAAATTGGACCCAGTAACCCAGTTCTAACCACTGTGCCACAATCCTAAATGTTTATAAAACACACACATCCCAGATGAAAACAAGGTAACAGAATCATCCTTTAAGCCGAGGGAAATCGTCACTGCAGCAAACGCAGCATTATATAAATAAATAACAATTAAAGCGAATCGCCAGGGGAACATGCAAATGGCGAGTGTATAAATAAGTGCTGTGAGCTAATGAAAGCACAGGCTTTGTGAACTCATCTCTGCAGGTGATTAATAATATAGGATCACTATTACAGTTGAAATCCGAGAGTTCAGCCGCGATATATAATTAATGGCTGTGCCTTTTTCCCTGACAGATTGCTGCGCCCGTCCATATTTCATAGGCTTTGATGACATCATTAGGATGTTGTCAAACAGTTTCTATAAATGTCCTTAACTCAAACAATGACCAAATAAATGTGCTTGTTCAACTGCCCCCCCAACGGCGGAAAATATTTTTCAACAGAGATAATCTTATTAATGATGCAAAATACATTCATTTATTTAAAAAAAAAAACTCCCACTATAAAAGTCTCTCAACAATCAGAGAAATTAGAATTTTTTTTCTACCCCCCTCCCTTTCAAATAATGGTGGTAAAGCTGGCTGCTCCTTGACCTAATTATTTTTTTTTTTTGCTCACTAACCCTTTGCACTGTAATGCAAATCTAATTAAGGACTGCTGCCAAATAACTGTAGCTCAGTGATTACACACAGCGCAGGGAGGTCAAAGGGTACCTGGGAGTTTTCAATTATTGCAGTAGGGGAAAAAAATCCTTCTAATGACCTTTTATTTTATTTTTTAAGACAGAAATGATATCACAGAATAGCTCTGGAACAGGGTTAAGGCTAACTAAAACAGAGGCTGTAAATATTATTTTGGAGTCACTTAAAGACAACGATTTCTTTAGGGAGTTAAAGCTCTGCGTTGCTGACTGCAGTTCCAACAGTATAAAGTTAGTAAGGATGTCCAACTACAACACGCTGTATCTGTGCAACATCAGGAGTTTTCTTAACCACTGGATATATACATGCCCTTTCATTATAGATACGTAGGATTTTTTTTTTTTGTTTTTGTCTTGTCCCATTCAAGTCAACGGGGGGCAGCAGGGGGCCATGATACTGGAGAATATAGCCATGCATTTTGACCTGCACCCAACCCTGTCCCACCCCTTACCAAGTTAGGCCCATTCTGGGTTTGCCCCTCTGGTAACATCAGAGATAGGTGGGGCAACAGTGATTTCATTAAGGGACCCTGAAGAAAATTTGGTCCGAAACCCACCTATCACCTCCCGTTGGTATTAGTATGCTTGGCCGAATTTGTGTAGCCCCCAGGTACAATCCTGCTGACTAGTGATGGGCAAATTTGTGGATGCCCGCACCGTAATGGACACTGGTGTCAAAATGGACGTTGGTGACAATTTACCGTGTGCCCATCGACGCCGGCATCCATTTTGGCGCTGGCGAATCTTTGCGGAAGCTTCTCGAATGTATTCACCGGCTACGAAACGTGGAAATTCGCCACAAATTTGTGGCTGGTGAATAAATTTGCCCATCGCTACTGCTGACAAACACACCACTAAAGGTTTGGTTGATTTGATATCATGGTCCATGATATTTCTCCCTCAGATCCAAGTGTGTGTGCCCCTGTTACACCCAGACCACACCCCCTGACCACTTAGGCCACACCCCCAGACAGCGCTCTGTACTCCACCTGTTTCTAAAAATTCAAGACCCACTTCCATTTCAGTGGTGGGGGGTATGTTGAGATTCAAGTGCAAAATACCGGGTGAAGGAGGTGAAATCAAGTCCGATCTTATGATATTAAGTAAATAACAGAGCAACAGGCATTTCTTTTCTGGTGGAAATATACAATCTACAGTATTCCTAACTGCATAATACTCATTCCTTTCTATGAATAACCCCTCTTAAGTATCAATAGACTAGGCGGAGCTTTGTTTAAAAATGGCCGAACACAGTAGTGTAGATATAAAACACACTCTATGAATGGTGGTAATTCTGTTGAAATGGAATTATCTTCACACAGGAACAGGATAAAAATAAATCAGAAAACCAAGTCAATGGAATATCTTTTACTGTGGAAGTTGCAGAATGTAATTATTGCGGTGCTCCCTGGATAAATGCACCTTTATAGACTGCTGCAGCTTTTTTACAGGAACTCTTTTAACAGAATACGGATTAGCTCCCACGTTTGCAGGCTCCAGCAATCAAAGTACTAAACACTGGTGTCAAGGGTGTGTTAAAAGACAAGATTTCGTTTGCATGCTACATTAGCTAATTGCTTCAAATTCAACAGACAGGTTTGAAAAGAACCGAGGAAGAGCCAAGCTCCCACAGCACATTAGACAGAATTTCAGAAAAGTCTTCAGCTGCGACTGACCCGGGCCCTAAACTCGGGGGGCGTATACAACAGTTTAATGCAATAATAATCAAAAAAACTCTTTATTTAAAAAGGGCTGTAATCGCAAGATCGTGTGTATAATAATCCAAGAAAGATATTTGAGTGAGTTATGTAGCTTTTTATTCAGCTTCTCTCTAGGTTGTTTTGCTAGTTTCAAAATTACTCTAGCAACCATGCATTGATTTGAATAAGAGATGCAGAATTGGAGAGGCCTGAATAGAAACAGGAGTAACAAAAAGTAGCAATAACAATATATTTGACGCCTTACACAGCATTTGTTTTTTAGATGGGGGTCCATGCCCCCCAATATGTAAACTGGAAAGAGTCAGAATAAGAAGGAAAATCATTAAAAACTATACAAAATAAAAAATGTTCAATTGAAAAGCTCAGCCATTCGTACCATACTAAAGGTGAACCAACATCCCATCCACCACACCCATGTCCAAGGCTGATCCACCCCAAACCACACCCACATTTGTATAACCCCACCTCCTGTTCCACACCCAAGAATTACAGCTGTCATATTAAACTACAACTCCCAGTCCTGAAGAATTGGCATTCCCTAGGTTTTCTCAGGAACAGATATGTAAAGAAATGCTGGCCCTTTAAATAAGAATAAATAAAAGATTGCACTGAGCATATATTATATATACCGTAGCTCAATATAATGCTATTGGGCTCATGAATAATGCTGAAGAGTTCACACAAGCTCGCAGAGCCGTAATCTAGTGAGACTCTGTGATTTATTGACCCATTACTATAGATTTATCTTTATAGATCACATTTACCCATTCTCATATTGATCTACCCCATGCAGTCATATTTATTGGTTTATAATTATACCTCTGGAGAATCATGCTGAAAAATTACATTTTCCCATGAATTACAGTGCAATGCCTGTTTTATGCTGTGCTATTTGCTCCATAGTGTCTCACAGGGCAAAGCAGTCTGCCCATTGCACTAAAGGTGGCCATAAACGGCAAATTTAAAGTGGTTGTTCACCTTTGAGTTACTTTTAGTAGGATGTTAAAAGATATATACTGAGACAATGTGCAATTGGTTTTTGTTTTTTATTATTTGTGGGGTTTTTTTTTTTAAACTTATTTAGCTTTTTATTCAGTAACTCTGCAGTTTGCAATTTCAGTAATCTGTTTGCCAGGGTTCAAATTCCCCTAGCAACAATGCATTGATTTGAATAAGAGACTGGAATATGAATAGGAGAGGCCTGAATAGAAAGAGGAGTAATAAAAAGTAACAATAACAATTAATTTGCAGCCTTACAGAACATTTGTTTTGAGATGGGGTCACTGACCCCCATTTGAAAGCTTGAAAGAGTCAGAAGAAGAAGGCAAATGATTTAGAAACCATAAAAAAAAATAATGAAGACCAATTGAAAACTTGCTGAGAATCGGACATTCTATAACGTACTAAGTGTTAACTTAAAGGAGAACCACCCCTTTAAGCTACCGATTGAGGTCCAAAAGACTGATTGGGCAGCTTATTTCCCAGTATATGAGGCCCTACGACAGGACTCCCAATACCTGCCCAAAAATCAAGCAGATCTTGATTGGGTAGAGTAGATTTTCGTGCCCGATCAAGGGCTGCATTGGCTAGTTGATAGAGTCCTCATCCTGTCGGCTGGAATGCCTTTCATTGCAATATGATCATTTGGTAGTACGGCCCTACGATCGGATCAGCCCAATATCACCCTCCTTTTGGTGGGCATGTCGGGAGAAAAGTCTGCTCATTTGGAAATCTTGCCAAACAAGCAGATCTTATAGTGTATGGCCACCTTAGGAAGGAAAGCTACCAAAGCAGTTTATTGCCAAAAGATTAGCCACAATAGTGAAAGCAAGAACACTATATTTATTCTGCAGAATGTTTTACCATACCTGAGTAAACAGTTTTAGAAGCTCTGTTTGTTTAGGATAGCAGCTGCCATATCAACTTGTGACATCGCTTCCTGCCCGAGTCTCTCCCTCCTCCATAATAGCTCTGGGGAGGAGGGAGGGGGGAAAGGAAGGAGGGAGAGTGGAGCAAACTGAGCATGCTCAAGCCCCAGCCCTGGAGGTTTAAGCTGAAAACAGGAAGTCTGATACAGAAGCCCATGTGTACACAATAGAATTAAAGAAAAACTCGGAGCAGCATTACTTTGAGGGTTTACTGTTGTATTTACATAGACCTTTCTGGTAATTTTAGCCTTTCCTTCTCCTTTAATAAAACCACAGCAACCCCCTGCCTCCTTCTCTTGATTTATTTCATTATTTTTTCCCCCCCAAAAACATGACTTTTCAAAAAAGAAATTTGAAGGAGAAATTGCAGCAACTTTTAATTTGTGAACCTACAGACAAAAAATATATGGAAAAATCAAGAATACAATTTCCAGTTGCAAAATAAACTACACGAAGATCACAACCTGCTCTACCTGGCTCTGTCCCTCTCTGCAGCATGAGCCAATCAGAAACCAGCGACGCTTACGAGTGGCATCACAATCGGCAACTTTTAAAATTTAAAAAGTATTGAACTTTCTGTTTGTTCATCAGAAATTATTCTGTCGTTAATATGACTATGACGTCACAGGATCCTTAGGCAATATCATACAAAGAACCCGGCACCCATGAACAAAAAAGGGTAAAAAGGAGACAAATAAATATATATTTCCTTTGAGAAGCTGCTAAGACTGTTCTTCAATAAGTCTAAATAAAAATTTATTTTAAACAATAATCTGATATGCCTATGTTGGTGAATCAACAATGGTAGTTACAGTGTAAAGCAAATGAATCCTTGGCTCCAGTTTTCTGATGCATAGGGGGAAATGTGTGGTCCATGAGTTAAGTTGTTGTGTGCAATAGATACAGTGAAGTCCCAAGACTGGTGCACATAATCCGTTTTGTAATACATATATATAATCAACAAAAAGAAACCGCACACATAGGACTTTCTCAAAAGTGAAAAATAAAAAAACAGTTTATTCAACTTTTCGGCCCTGGTCTGTGGGCCTTCTTCAGGACCCAGAACCATGGCAAAATATACATCTGGTTAGTATTTTAAGCCTCTTTATTTCACAATTAATAACATTCATAGAGGGGAAAAACAAGTTTTTTGGAACATCAGGACAACATTTTGATGTAAAATCCAGGAAAACCTTACTTGAAATCAAAGAAATGCACCCATTGAAATGCATTATAAATTTATGGGACCACAAATAAAAAAATTAAAATCAGTTGACATAAAATCAAGGTTTTACTGTAGTAATCTTCGAAACTACACGTTTCCCTTCACCAAAAAATTACAAAGACATTTTTTTTCAATATGGTTACATTTCGCCAGATGCATTGATGTCAATGCATTAAAATTAATGGTCCTAGTGCCAAATGCACTGAAGTCAAAAGGCATTTTTAACATGCACCAATGTATTGGAGTCAATGGGCAGTTTTTCGTGTTCCAAATGAATTGGCTTTTCTTTTTCTTGCACCAAATGCATTGGAGTCAGTTGGCATTTTTTTCTTGCACCAAATGCATTGGAGTCAATTGGCCTTTTATTCTTGCACCAAATGCATTGGAGTCAATTGGCATTTTTTAATTGCACCAAATGCATTGGAGTTAATTAACTTTTTTTCAATGCACCAAATTTATTGGAGTCAATGAGTATTTTTTCTTGCACCAAATGCATTGGAGTTAAAGGAGAACTAAACCCCATAATTTGTACCCCCCATCCCACCTACCCTAAATAGGCCCCCCTCCCTCCTGACATACCCATATGCCTTGGTAATTTTTTTTTTTTTGCACCAAATGCATTAGAGTCAATTGGCAATTTTTTATTGCACCAAATGCATTGGAGATAATTGGCATTTTTTCTTGCATCAAATGCATTGGAGTTAATGAGCATTTTTTTTTATGACTTTCGGCGCATGGGCAGTTGATCCGCAGTGGAAGATCACTCCAACTGCACTACAGGAATAAGACCGAAGGAGACAAGATGGCTGCTGTGAACTCTGCTGGACAGGACCTGCAAGGAGGGGTAAGTAGAAAGTTATGGGCATTTGCCCAGGATACTAGGGGGGAGGGGGCATATTTAGGGTAGGGGGGAGGGTGATACAAATGAGGGGGTTTGGTTCTCCTTTAATGTGCATTTTTTCCCTGCACCAAATGCATTGCAGCCAATGGTGAAACGTGAGTATTAAACAATATAAAACCCATTTCTATTTTGTAAGCAGAAAACTCTCAGTTGCCCTCTAGTGTTCAGGAAATAAACACCAAACAGAAATGGCCCCAGACATACATCATGCAGTAGCAAGTGCACCATAGCGTTGAACAAAACGGGGCTATGGAAAGGTGCAACTGATTTAAGAACAATGTGTTTCCATTCTTGTGCAGGGGGGGGCACAGAAAAAGAACTGCTGTACATGGCACTGTGATTATCAGCTGTCAGTCCCATCCCTGATCTTGCAATAAACAAACCCCATAAAAGCAGCCTGCGCGATATGTTAATGCTTATTTGTATGCTAAATTTAGATTGATGCATAAATGGATTAAAGCACTTTCTACGGCTTGACTGATGGCGCTCGGCAGGACTTCCTAATATGGAGAAAATATGATTGATTTTATTCTCCAGCCTGTAGATTGCTCACGGGTGAATGAAGAGTAATAGGGCTGGAAACGCTTACATAAATATATCCGATGACTAATTCTTCAGAACACCGACAATGAGAGAGACGAAAAAGATTCTGGTTTTGAACAAATCATTTCATTTTAAGAATGGGGCGAAGGAACAAATATTTGTAGCTGGTTTATGTATAGAGTGAGAAATGGTGGCCCCCGGGGAGTATTTCTATGAAGTAGTTACAGTGTATAAAGCGCATGGAGACAGGGGCACAATACACGCTGGAACACAAATTTATAAACGCTACAATAATAGAACTCATGTTCCTATTAGGAATGGATTGTGTCCATTTATGTAACAACCCAGCGCAGTGTTTAACCCTTCCCCATGCACTGCAGAACCTTTAGAGGGGCTTAAGCACCCATTTTCTACACCTAATTGCCCCTAAGGCAAACTGGGATAAAGCCAATGTGATGCATTGAGAGGGCTGCCCCCTAAGCATCCTGACCTGGCCATGACATCATCCAAAGAAATCCAATGGCACACAGGACTTATCAAACACGCAAGTGTTTATTGCAATTAGCGGTGCAACGTTTCGGGGTTACCCCCTTTGTCAAGCTTGACAAAGGAGGTAACCCCGAAACGTTGCAATGCTAATTGCAATAAACACTTGCGTGTTTGATAAGTCCTGTGTGCCATTGGATTTCTTTGGATGCTGTCTTGTGGGAGGTTGCCGGATCTCCACCATTGAGCACCAGGCGTCTCTAATCAGCCTGATACAGAGGGCGTGCGAGAGCCACAACTATTCTAACTGGCCATGACATCACCAGCTCAATCCTATGACATCATCTCTTCCACCCACCGTCCGAAATGTGAAGATCGAAAGGTGGCAATCTTAAAAACGCAGCTCCTGTTTGTCCCACGGATAGGGGAGTGGGACAAACCCACCCCTTCTCCTACAGTGCCCTGAAGCTGCCTTCCCAAAGCCAACCTCTCCCATCCCAGTTCTTACTTTTTACAGGGGCAGGGGGTCACATATCTTGTGCATAGAGAACAATTACTGAGAATCCGCCTTTACCAGAATTTCGGCCCATGCATCTAACAGGACTAGACTTTTTCTGCTATGGCCACCTTTAGTTGGGATCAAGAGTCTAAGAGATGGCCTTCCCGTAATTCAGTTTTTTCTGAGTAATGGGTTTCTGGATAACAGATCCTATTCCTGTATTAACCCTACATTTAAAGGGCCCTATGGGCTAAAAAAAATACCCAAACCGAAGGTGCGGGCTGATAGAGGCCGCATTCCGGTTTGGGGTTCTATTAGTTAAAAAAAAAAAAGCCTGCGCTGGCTTGCTCGCACCGGGAGGAAGCTCCCGGTGCGAGCTGCCATGACACCTCATGCGCAGAATTAAAAGCTGCCTGAACTTGTGGCAGCTTTTCATTCAGCTTATGCGCATGACGTCGCATGCGCATGGGGTGTCATGGCGGCTCGCACCAGGAGCTCCCTCCCGGCGCGAGTTAGCTAGAGCAGGCAGGGGGGATTTTTTTTTTTTTAACTACTAGAACCCCAAACCGGAATGCGGGCTCTATCAGCCCGCACCTTCAGTTTGGGTTTTTTTTTAGCCCATAGGTGCCCTTTAAGTCTTTCTGAGCTAAGGCCATGGGAAAGAGATGGGGAAATGTAAAAAGAAGTGCAGCAATAGGAAACGTAATGTTTGCCAACACATAATTCTGCATCAAAAACCACAAGATGCTTTTTATACCTGCTGCTAAATAAATCAGCCCCAATACACTGCATCACTGGCAATTAGTGCAGATTCATTCCATATTACTTGCTAAATATTTAACTCTCTCCCCCATAAGGATGTATGTCTTGCTCCTCCCTTAGATTTCTCTGTGTAACACAAGCTTTTGTTTACTCTTTACTGTTACTCTGCTGAAAGGGGAAATTAAATATTTAAAGCCCATCTGCAAGGCATGTTTTTCTAGCAGATATCTGAAAAAAAAAAGTCCTCAGTGTTATTTTTAAAATACCTTGCCATGTTGTGCACGTTACTGAGAGAGATGCCGTGCCATTTGGGCCATTAAAGAAAAAAAAAAAATCAATGCAATTACATTGTTCATCTGTTTTGAAGACTGACTTATTGACAAGAATTCCAAGTAATGTAAGCGATACAGTAAATACGATCAAGCCATGAGTCGGACGATGCTGTGCTCATTGTTTCACATTCCTGCAGAAACGAAATTAGGAACGAACGTCTTTGAACAGTCGTATTCAATTAAAATCAACATGTGAAATCTTTATTACTTTGGGGGTGAGGGGGCTGAAACATGTCTGTACTGGATGTAATCCCAACGAGCAGGCTATATATTCACACTGAATGTGTGTTTATTATTCTAATCACCACTTAATAGATGTGTTACATCTAATGATCCTGTGACGTATAGGAGCGGGGAGAATAATTTAGTTCCAAACCCTTTTCTGGGGCAGGGTAAAATGGACCAAGGTAAAAAGTAGGAAAGGAAATTATCCACTTTTGTGCTACCTGCGCTTTCATATACAGCTATGGCAAATGTTTTACAGAAATCCATTATCGAGAAAGTATAAGGGCAAGGTGAGCTCCCTTGGACGTCATTTTGTCCAAGTACAGTAGAACCAACATTTTACATCCCCTGATTTTAAGTTTTCCCTCATTTTACATTGTTGTTTTGAGGTCCCACTTTTATAAAAAAAAACTGATTTTACATTTTCCTTGATTTTACAGCATTTTTGAAAAACGTAAAACGAGGATTCTACTGTAATTCAAAATCTTAAACTTGATTTCCTTTTTCCCTGCAAGGGCTTGGGCACAAGAGATTAACCGCCCAGCGACAAATCGTTTCTTCTTCTGGTGACGAAGATATAATTTATCCTTATTGGAAGCAAAACCAGCCTATTGGGTTTATTTGATGTTTACATGATCTATTGCCAGAAATTGTACGAATATCCATTTATGGAACAATCCATTATCTGGAAAACCCCAAGTCCTGAACATTTTTTAACAGGTTTCAATTGTCAAACCAGAATGGCTACTTGATTGGGCAAAACAACAGGAATCCTGTGGATGGGAGGCAGATTTATAATTTTATTTATAAAATGAGTTTGATGTTGAAAATAAACAAAATCATACTTGTTGAAGGGTGAAAATGGAGCTTGTCACAACAAATTTACTGGTTCTAAGTTCACCTGCATATGATTTCTGGGGGGAGGGGGGTGATTAAGGGGTGAAAACAACAACAAACTTGACCATGACAAATATGCCTCATATTACAAGTAAATGTACAGCTTGACCTTTTCATGCTTTCACTAAACGAAAGTAGGCATTCCACTATTTATCTAGCCACTAGGGGCTCTGTTTTTATCGGCATCTTGAATGAACAGGTCAGGAATTTCCCACTAGGCGCTTGGACCCCTCTTCAAATTATGACCAAATTAGCCCAATATCAGTTCACCCTAATTTTTAGGGCGTCTTCCTGATTTGCCCCTCTCATGATCACCTGCAGTAACATCCCTCTGTCTGAATTTTACTAAACCGGTACCACTGAAAAGCAATGAAATCTACCCTCAATGCTCCAAAGCAAGGAATGTAACCTAGGGTGGGAAATGGGGGTATGTGTGGATGGGAAAT
>CM044443.1:12388623-12404611 GCA_024363595.1 Xenopus borealis | reverse complement strand
GATGGGAAATGGGGGTATGTGTGGATGGGAAATGGGGGTATGTGTGGATGGGACAGGCATAGCTTGGGCACAACAGGGGAGTGGCTAAGAGTAGGTATAACAAACATGTTTATAATAAAATAGGGTTGAGGTCTCTGAAGATATCACTGGAGGATGGAAATAATGTCACAGAAGGGGTTGGATTTGAACAATTACATTACTGGGGTTGGGCTATGACTTAAAAAAAACCTCAGCCTGCCACCTTTATGTTGGCCTGAACCTGACCCTACAGAGGGTTTTGAGTAGACCCTCAAACAACTTTTGGGGGTCCATGCATGAGATTTATTTGAATAAGCAGTATGCAACCAACTGAAGAAGCAATATGGCACCTTTCACTACTAATAATAAAGCAGATAAATACTGTATGTTCTCCCAAATATTTCCACAAAGAGAAATCAATAGCCATGCCACAAATACAATAACAAAGCACTCTCCTAATTATAATGTCCTAATTTGTTATTCCTACTCCTGCAGCAGAAGACATTTATAAATATGGACCATTACACCTTTTAAATATGAAGAATCGGTATTAACGGCTGCGTGTGCATTCTGTAAGTAAGCTACGGGAGCCGCTGCCTTCATCTATTTAATAACTATTTCGTCATGCTCGGCAGCATGAGTTTTAAACTATTACAATCCTGGATCGTTGGGATGAGTCACTGCTGCTGCAATAAAGCAACAATAACTGCAAATACTCTCTAATGTAACAGAAGTGTTTATTAGTATTATTTTAGGGACATTTTCCATGGAATGTATCAAGACAAGGCAGCCTGGACATAAGAAGTTTTTCTTTACAGAGTACATTACTGAAGATCATTCTTTTCAAAAACAGTCAGCCGATACTCAATGAAATCTGGTAAGATTCCCCCTTCTTCTTTTGTATCAAGTCATCCCTGGTACGAGGAACAATGCGTGGCAATTTAAATTAAACGTTTCAGAGAGATTCCAAAAATGATTTGTTTAAAACGCGTTACTTCCTTTGCCAACTGGGTTTATTACTGTATGAATGCTACAGGCCTTTATTCCAGGACATTCAATAAGGCACGTCAACATTAGGTATAATAATAGTGTAGGGGTCCGATTAAAGCGCAGCTCCGACCTTGAAAGTTTATTAAAATTTAAAAGACATAAGGAACATCAGTTTGCAAATTGACACTTGTCTATTTCAGAATGAGAGTATGGGTGTCAAATGAACACATCTTTAAATAGTCTTTAACAAGGAACCTTAATAAATGATTGAATTTCTAGCTGTATCAAAAGGCCAACTTTCTTAAAGTGGCAATTCCTGCATATGATAGGAAAAAAAAAAAAGATTGCTTAAATTTAAAACTGCACCTCCTGTTGACTCCTATAAAAGATCGACAGGTTTCATGGAAGACCTTCGCTTGAATTTGCGATTTTTCAGATTGAAATCAAAATTATTAAAAATGTTAAATCCTAAAACAAAAAGTTAAGAATTTGTTTTCTATATTCTTAGAAGAAAAGTGACCTCAAGTTTTCATAAAATGTCCCATTTAAAATCTTAGTTTCTCTAGGAATTTACCTCTGAATATCTAAAACACCAGTCCTTAAGATGACCATACATTGGCCCATACCGATGGCCTACTAAACAAAAAACATAAGTAGCTACACCTAGACAAGGTACCAAAATATCACATGCCTTTAATTGAACCAACTGTGAGTTTTAAGAACATTCACACTTAAAATAAAAACAAGATTGCTTGCATTTTTAAAAATACAACTCCCTTACAATCTCAATGTTTGAAGGACTACCTAATCAAAATGATCAATGATCAATTTTTTAGCTACAGTTTTCTTGATTATTAGAAGGAAAGTGATCTTGAGTTTTCATAAAATGTCCCACTTAAAATCTAGTTTTTCTAGGAAGTCATCATTGAATAACACCTAAAAACACCAGTCCTGAAGACGGTCATGCATTGGCTCATACTGAGGGCCAAAAGGACAGATAAATGAACGAATAGCCATTCCTATCTCGATCCATTGGTTAAGGTCAACAGTCCAAATAAATGGAGCTGTGGGCATTGTTGCTTCTCTCTACTTTCTCATCTGCCAAGCCACCGCAAATCAATTTGAGGTATAAAATGGCAACAAGTTTAGGTTCAACAAATAAATACGGTATATGCAAAGAATATGATCACAGCCATAACAGAGAGATGGATGGTTCAGGGTAAAATTGGACTTATATAGTATCCATCCTTTTGGATAAAGTTCCCGCCGTATGCAAATTAGGCTTCGCTAGCGTAACAGCGCTCTACCAACGAAGTAACACTAGCGCAACTACGCTACCGTTCACCGACCAGAGCGTAACTTCGCACTTTAGTGAATTTGCGTAGCGTTGGCGAAAATTCGCCTGGCGAAGTGCGGCGAACGCTATCGAAGCCAATGCTGGCGAATTTTCGGATCTTAGTGAATTTGCCCCCATATAGGATTGGTCATTATATGGCAAACGTAATATGTTACTAATGACAGGTTCAATGTAATTTGCCGATAACAAATTAAAGCAATTAACCCAACCAACGGCCTATAAACTGGGTCATGCTGCCCATCCAGCCAGGAGTATCTGTCATTCGTTTCTGCAATCGGACCGAGCAGAGTTTAATAGGAGCAACTGATGACATTTCAAGCAACGTCCCTTGGCATTTAATCACGGCTGGAATTTTTACTCTGTGAGTTAAGATAATCGATGCAAATGTAATCATATTGCATAATCCTTTGTGTTGTTTAGTAAAAGCTTCAACAGAAAAAAACCAACACATTCCTTCCCTTGAATAATGAAAGAATTAAAGCTCCTCTTATCACCTCAAGCATTTTAATTATTTACTAACCTTTACTTACTGATTTGTTACTATCACGCTGCTCAAGATCTCGCCTGGAATTTTTTTCTTCCCCGAGACCAATAGACATATCAGAAGGAAATAAAAAAAAGAAGACAAAATTCCACATGCCATACAATTAACGTAATGGCTGAATGAGCTGCATGTACTGTACAAAATGTACTTTTTCTGTTGCTGAAGCAATTCTACATCTATGTAACCTCACCGGCTGGAAAAAATAACATCAATAAAATGCTAATGAGGTCACGTGCGAGAAGCCCGGTGAGAAAGAGAGGCTAGATCATAACTGGAGGAAGATCAATGAAAAAATGAGGTTTTGAAATGAAGCTGAACAGAACTGCAGCTACAAAAGATTTCTCCCACCATGACATTCTAGAACTTTCAAGTAAAGCTTTCATATTGATTGCAAAATAAGGGCTGAGACCAGGGCCAAACAGGAGAACATACAAGCAATCCAACACAATTCATTATGCAGGAATTCTAGTGCTGGAGTTACGTCTATGTTACAATCATATGTTGGAAAAGAGGGGGTCAATCACCAGAAGTGGAAAAAAATGCTAATTATGAGATCTAGCCCTGGATAAACTCCAACAAATACGTGATGTCATCAGTTTAGTGATGTTTAGTGATGGCACTTGACTCATGGAAAGGTGTGTATTCTAATAACTAATAAGGATATTAGGAATAGCCTCAGTGTTCCATGACCTGTAAAAAAGCATTGGCTTTGTGGTCTTGTGCATTTGTAAGTCATAGAATCCTTAGTGATTTGTAATATGGTTGTATTTTACAATACGGGGTACATTATTCCCTATATAACAGGGATGTCAAGGTTTTAGCCCTTTAGCTGTTTTCAACTGCAACTTCTAGCATCCCTCAAACTGTTGAAGGGCTTGGTCGGAACTTGAATTCAGTAATAAGTGGTAGACTTCAGGTTGGTCAAACCCAATTTATGTAATTTATCTCCCAAGCATCTCCGCCTCCATATACCAGCCTTTCTGTATAAGTGTGGTACTTAGCTAACTTCAAACTAGAAAGTTCACTGAAACTAAACTGGTACAGTTTAAGATCAAAATCAAATAGTATTTATTTGCTTGCTTTGGCCAACCAATTGGTAAGAAAAGTTAGCGTGAACTAATAGTTTGGTCTTTGGGCTACTGATGATCCACATGGCGGGGACCAATGTAGACCATGGGATTTTCCATCCTGCCAAATCGATAACTGAGCAAGCTCCAACCAGATATCAACCCTGAATGGCAAGTACCAAAATGTTGCAATTCAGTTAAGGGTTTCCAAGTAGGCTACAAAACTGGCACCTCCCAATATTCCTGGGTTATATTCTGGAACCCTTTTCCAATCTACTCAGCTCACACCCCATTTTGCCAGTCTGTTCCCCTGATCCATCCTAGCACCACACCTTTACTTTTGGACAATAGTTGGGTATGGTGGACAATTCATTTGTAAAATGCTCAACATCTTCTAAAGCAATGTTAAGCTTTGTACAAGTACAGACAAACAGAACATTAGAAGAGTTGATGTCACTGGCCCTTGCAGGATAATGAATAGCATCTGTGCTGGTAGGAAAAAAACAAAACAGACGATTTCAAAACATGTGTAAAGAAAACATACCCTGAATTTAAACCGGTTCTTGCTTGCATTTGCTGACATTCAAATATTCGGTTAAAGATGAGAGCATCATTATGTTGACAGAATATCAAAACAAGCAGATGGAGAAGTTATACTTCACTGTAGTCAGGTTTTATAGTCTTTTGAGGTGCAGCACCCCTTTTTTTCCCCAGAAACCTTGCAAATATAGGAACATATTATTGTTTTATAGATTAAAAAATATTTTGGACAATTGTTTTTCTAAATCTTACTCATATTGTTCAAGGTAACCCTTGTCAACTGCTTAGGAACCACTAGAGGGCAGCCCCATGGTTCGGGAACCATAAAACAGAATCTTTTATCACCACTAGGGTTGCTGTAATATGTCTATCAGCTCTAAGAACAGAAGGAATATACAATAACAGGGTACAGCCTATTTAATTGAAACTAAATGCACAATAAACACTAATTAGAAATATAGTATATTATGCTTTATAGTTCAGTTGAGGTATGTTTCAACATGCCCTTTCACAACAGGAAAAAAAAACACATTTTCGCTTTTGTGTTCCTTCAAGCAGAGGCACAAACACAATAAAAAGAAAAATATTAAAGACGGCAGATAATTGAGAAGAAAATACAGGGCGCTTGTGTTCTACTTGAATACCTTGTATAAGTATTCATTGTCTATTTCTTCTGGCAAACATCCCAGCCTGCTCCATGCTATGCTGTGCTAATTTTACAATAATAAACTGTTACACCAGCTTTATGCAGTCGTGCATAGAGAGAGGCAAGGGATTGTATTACACAGTATAATCCTGCTCACTATGACACACCTTCATCATGTTAAACATTGCTAGGTTTAAATGTCTTTCCAGTCCACATCCTTTGTTAAAGGGACACAATGCATTTTATTTTATTGCTTTTACACCACTTGGCCAGGGGTATTCCAATATTAAAGCTAACTGAGGCGGTGTTTGCGATGACTACCCCTACGCTTAGGGGGAACCCTGCAGTTACCTTCATATCGCTAGCCCAGAGAGGAACATTTCACTCTCTGCACTGTAAAAGTTTAATAACCAGAAATTTGGCTCTTAAATTTACCAAGATCAGCTTATTGATGCCCTTGGTAACTACTGGGCAACTGCTGCACTTGGCATATTTATCTCGAACCTCAAGATCAACAAGATGTCAGAGGGACACTAGGCCTTTTCTCCGCAATTGAAGTAAACGCCTAATATCACTGGACATTGACTTCATAGGCTAGTATCACACAAAGCATTTTCTGTGCATAAAACAGTAGTGGTCAAGGCACACAGATCACCCCATTTGGGCATGAAGGTCCATCAGTCAATGATCAAGGAACATCAGAAATGGTGAAGGGTAGACGTATGTTTCCACCAGATGGCAACAGCTTTCTAGACACTGAAGACTTTAGGCTAATAGCAGAGGGAGCCACCATCCCATGTAGCATCTCCGACTGATTTGGAAACCTCCAGATACCACTGGTACTGATAGTTTCATTAATATCTTTAAAGAGGTGAACGGGTGGTTTCACGCATTTCTCCACCAAGGAGAAAGTGCCCAGTGTGGTATTGGTCTGAATGAAAATCTAGAACTCAAAGAATTAGTGCAGATATGCTAAGTTTCTATTTTAGCTTTCTCTACCAGCCTGTGGCCTCCACAACCTTGTAACAAAGAAGATATGTAGCTCACCATCTTTCTTCATGCCAATCCACAGTTAATGTTTAGATTGCCATTAGTTGAGCTTGGGGTCTAAGTCCTATTATACAGTATGTATATTTAATATCAGATTCACAATACATAGCTGATAAAAATGTGTTCACTATTCTGCATTAGCACAAACACCAACATATTATGCATTAGAAATGATGAATAAGCTTTCTAGTTTTGATTTCTGTTGACCGCTAAGCATCACTTCTCAAGCATAAGACCGGAGCACATTGAGCATGTGCAGTGCCGCCGTCACACGAAAGATAACCTAACAAGATCCAAGATGGCGAGCTGCTGGGGACAACTTTAAAAAGCTGGATCACTACTGTTAATGGCCAGTTGATCCTCTGGGTTGGTACAGAATGTTTACTATTTGAAACACATCATATTTAGCCATATTTAATTATTTTAGCCTTTACTCCTTATTTAAGGCTTCTGAGTGACCTGAATATCATATGGGTGCTAAAAGAAAGACCTAGCTTAATGGACAAGGAAAAAATAAAATCCCATCTCCAATATAATTTAATTAAAAATGTCTAATGTTTTTATAAAAAACCTGACTGTATGCAGTGAATTTCTCCCTTCATTTACTGCTCTGGATAGGAATTGTCAGACGGTCCCTCAGGGAAACAATCATACTTATGAACAGCAGGGGGAGCCCCTGCCTTACTTCCCAACCGTGCAGAACTCTAGCAGCTTTGTTTGTTTCCATGTTTTGATCATTTATGACAATCCCTAAGCTTAGCCCAGATCACACTGAGCATGTGCACAGTCTTGGTCTTGCAAAGATGTATAACAAAGTTACAAGATGACAACTTTGAAAGCATAAATCATTTGTTTGATTAGGCTTGTGGTGCAGTAAGTTCACGTTTATGTTTAGTATACAAAATACAGCATTTCTAGCCTTATTCTATTTTACACTTTCCTTGTCCTTTAACTCCCTTTCAAGAAAAATACAGATTTTGAAATAAACTAAAAGTAGACTGTAGACTGACCACAAGTTCATGATTATGATCACATACAGGGGTTTTAAAACATATAATAAATACATTTATGAATGGCACACAATCTTTCTTATCATAATCAGGTTTCAGTGAGTCATGTAACACAAGGGACATCAACAAGCACCAATTACAACTGATGATATTACCCAACATCAATTATATGATAAAGTTTACAGGTTGTCCATGGCTTGTGTGTGTTATAATTCTATTAACCTTCCATGACCGGTGCCCCTTCCCCTTAACAACTCATCACATCGTTAAAGCCAATATGTTATACTGAATCCCTTCGCGTTAATAGATCGCCTGCAGAATGGTAGGGGATAACTTTCTGCAGTGGCAAAGGCATTATGGGTCACTGCTGACATCATGGGTCAAATATGCATCTCTTAAATGTTAACTTGAGAAATATTTGCCTGTGTGCAAAAAAAAAACAAAAAAAAACCTTTCAACTTGGCTCTGTAAAAATAGACCTACATAATGAATTGATTTACTGTTCAACTATTTATACTGCATAGCATCACGGAAAATATAGCTTTAATGTTTTCCTTATGCACATCAAATTATATCCTGGGCAGCAGGCTGACAATTTTCTGATGCACTGCTCTCCGTCCGTAAACAAGCACAAACCACAAGCTCCAAATATCTGAAGAATGAAGTCAGACTTTTTTTTACTTGATAAAGATAATGGTGAAGAGTGGTGAAAGGGGGCTTGTAACTGAATTTAAACAGAAATTTCATCAAAATAACCGATTTCTTTTGAGGTAACAGGTCACGTTGTGCAAAGGGGAGATGGTTGGAAACCGCTTTCATAAAGCTTTTGCTGTGTTTTAATTCAAGGTGCAAAGTTTAAACCAGGTCTTGTAACTCATAGCAACTAATCAGATATTTGTTTTATTAACTGCTGACAAAGTAGGTTTGGGTGGTTTACTAGACCTATACCCATATAATGTTCACCAGCGGCAAATATTTTCACTAATCCATGCTAGAATTTCATCAGAAAAAACAAATTTTCTCCATGCATTTGCTTTGCTTAAAAAAATGCAGAAAAATGGCAAATTATGCATTTTAGTAAATTTTCAACAAAGCAAAAAAAATTTCTCATCACTTATGAGGATATTGGAAGTCACCCTAGAGGTCCATGACCCGTATAACTCAGCCTGCAGTCTTGTGCCTTTATATGGTCACACACCCAGTGACTTCTAATATCCTTATCATTTACAGTAGGGGGTACATTATCCCTTATAATACATGAGTGATACTCAGAGTTCCCTGTATAACTCAGCCTGCAGCCTTGTGCCTTTATATGGTCACAGAACTCCTCAATTAAAATATGGCCTCATAATTTACAATGGGATGTACATTTTCCCTATAATAATTATATGCAAACATTTCTTTAAGATTAAAAATGTTTTTGGAACAAGCCTTATTTATACGGTTTTATTATTGTTGCAGAATCAGTGTTTTTAAACCAAGGCTTCTTCAAAGGTAACATAGTCCAGAGCTTTCCCTTTTGCAAAAGTAAATAATCTATAATTATTATCCATAAAGACATCGTGTCCGGGCATATCTGGCATCAGAGCAGCATGCTGTTTCCAATTCTAGCAAATCATGTACTTGGCATAAATAATCAAACTCAAACATTGGTGGTTAAAAAAAAAAAAAAAAACACTTTCTATTTTGCCGTCTGAGAAATATTTCTGGCAATTTAGCCAAAAAGTGCCCATATCAAAGGGGTTAATCTTATCAATGTAAAGTGTAAATGCTCATTTATTTAAAAATTAACCAGACTGGATGTGCTCAAATCTAAACCTAAAAAAAAAACCTGGGATTTGGCTGGGCAGCAAAATTTCCAGATACAGATCCAGATCTGCTAACCCTAAAACTAGTTATCCAGATAGCTCTGAATTACTGAAAGGCTGTCTCCCATAGACTCCATTTTATCCTTATAATACAAATTGAAAAAAAAAATGTTTCCTTTTTCGCTGTAATAATAAAACAGTAGCTTTTGCATTATCCAAAAGATAGAATTGTTGGAATCCTTGTTGGAAGCAAATCCAGCCTAAGTTTATTTCATGGTTAATTTATATTCAAGTGGACTTTAGGTATGGAGATCCAAATTCTGGAAAGATGTGTTATCCGGAAAGACCCAGGTCCTGAGGATTCTGGATAACATGTCCTATGCCTGTACATGAGAAAATTTAGCTGAAAGTCCCTTTGTCTACAAATATCCATAGGCCTACAGAACCCAGTCCAAAAGACGACTATCATCAGCAGATATTGAAGGCTAAAGGTGGCCATACATGGGCCGATAAAAGCTGCAGATTATTGTGTATGGGGCCCTCCAACTGGCTGCTCTGATCAATATCTGGCCTAAAGTCGGGCAGATGTCGATCGGGCAGGATTAAAAATCCCGTCGGATCGCGGCTGCATCTGTGCAATGGGGGGCAACCTAGAGCCCACGATCGGATCAGCCCGATATCACCCACCTCATATCGGACAGAGATCCGCTCGTTTGGCGGCATTGCCAAACGAGCGGATCTCTCAGTGTTTGGCCACCTTAAGACTCACAAAAAAATATATATAATTTTTTTTCCTAAACAAACAGATGTAGGTATTATACACATAATTAGTGATGGGCGAATCTACACCATTTTGCTTCGCCGAAAAATTCGCGAATTTTGTCGTTTTCGATGCGCGTCGCGTCATTTTCGTTGCGTCGCGTCAAAAACGAAGCACGTTTTTTTCAGTGAATTTTCACTGGTGTTTCACTAATTTGTTCGCTAGCGGCAAATCGAGGGAATTCGCCGCAAATTCGCCCATCTCTACACATAATAAGTAAAGTTTACGTTTTTTCAATCAAGCAGACGCAACTATTATTATTAACATGTATTTCTATACCGCCAAGCGCTTTAGCAACGAAGATATAATTAATCCTTATTGGAAGCAAACACAGTCTACTGGGTGTATTTCATGTTTACATGATTTTCTAGTAGACTTAAGGTATGAAGATCCAAATTATGGAAATATCCATTATCCAGAAAACCCCAGGTGCTGAGCATTCTGGATAACAGGTCCCATACCTGTATATAATAATGTGTCAACTTCAGTATGGCTGGTTTAAAATAAACTGTCTACGGCATACATATAACATAGAGGTTCATTTTAAATAGGGCAGGTTTTTTTCTGTTCGCTTTATACCAACACGGTGGAATGTCAATGCTAAACACGCTGAGCCATTATCAAAAATGAACACCTACAGGGCTGTGGATATGACAGATTTCAAAGTCACGCGTTTCTTTCATTTTGCTTCAGTTAGAGAATAAAATCAGTTTTTTTGAAGTGGCCACTTACATAAAAAGATGTCATTTCTTTTTTCCTAGTAAAACCAAAGTAGCCATTGCTATCTACCCACACACGGACAATTCTAAACGCCGGCTCTTTTTGTTTCTATTAAGAAAATTAATTTTCCCTGCCACAGCTGAGCAATCGTTGGAGAGACGCGAGGCAACGGAAAAAGTTGCCGACTTCGGAAACAGTCAAAAAGTTTCTATTTGTCCAATTTAATGGTTAGTAATAGCATAGTTTAACTACGCTGGCGGCAGCAAGGAAGGACCATGGAAGCCTCTGTAAGCGATAAAAGCTCAGATTTTGAAATTCAAAAGGATGAAAGAGTAGAAACATCTCTTGCTTTATGTAAGTAAAAAAAAAATCCCCTTTTATTTATTGCTTGATTTGGTCGGAAACAGGAATGGAAGGTTTTACATCTGTTTGAGTCGTTCGTTTTATTTGATTTGCAGACTTAAATGTCTTTATAGAATGCTATTAAATTATGTATTTTTTTTTTTTTGTTTGCTCGGAATAAGTAAATTAAAGGCTTAGCCACTACTGGGTTCTCTCATCCGTGGAAACATTCCCTCCAGGAGATAAAAAGGAGTTCCAAACTGCATTTCCTTTACTGGGCTATAAAGGAATAAACCAAATTGGAGGATTGAAAAGGAGAAGTTTTTTTTATTTTGTTGTGTTTGGTAGCCGAGGATGAGGAGAGTATAACAATGCTTTATTAGCAGGTCATGCAGCCATTACATAACAGCAGTAAGTCTTACTTTCACTTTCAAGTTGTACAGAAAGTCCTGTGTATGCACAGTGCCACCTGCAGGCCATTTGTATAAACACCACATATTCCTATTACATTGCCCCAACAGAGGGACCCCACATGAACCAAACCTGAAGACACCTCTACTCCCCAATACTTGATTTAAAAAGCATAGGGATTTGCAGCCACAATTTCATTAGCTGGTTATATCCAAGAACAATGGTTGAGAACTTGATACCACCTTCTGGATTGTGGATGGTAAGGTTGGGGAACGGGAGCTATGATGTAGAAAACACTTCTCACTTAACTTTGTTCTGACCCCAAACATACCCCAGTTGTTGGTTTTACCTTAAAATAAAATTAAAGTAGAAGTTTAGCTTTAGGACTAGTCCAGCCGAGAACATTGGCGACGAATTGCCCTGAACCGCTTCAATGAAGAATTGCCTGCGCCTATTCACACATGGTGCTACGTTTTCCGAAATCGCTCGAAATTGCCTAACGAGGCAACTACTTTGATCGACTTTGGAAAACGCAGAGCCACGTGTGAATAAGCGCAGGCGATTCTTCATTGAAGCAGCTGGAAGGCAGGGGGTAGCAGCTCGGGGAGATAGTCGCAAGGCAATTAGTCGCCAGACGATGACTCTCCCTGAATCTTCTCGTCTGGACTAGCCCTTAGTGTGTGGAAAGAACATTCTAATAATCATTTGTACGACTGGGGGCTGCCACCTTGCCTTAGGTGATCACGTTACTACAAAATAACTTATCAAGGGAAACGCAAGGTAATAGCTATAGGTGTTAACGGCTTAAGGTAGCAATTCTCTAGCTGTAGGACTTGCCGCACTCTTGGGAACCTGCAGCAGTAATGACAGGTAGTGGCTTAGCCTGAATAATAATTAGCATCTTAAAGGACAATTAAGATTGAGATTTAGTGGGTTGACAATAATTTCTGCTCTATATACTAGAACAACGGCTGAAACACCAATGTCTTCCTTTATCTGCAACCTTAAAAGACTAGACATTCAAAGGTGGCCTCAACCATATCAACCATAAAGGTCTGAACCATAAAAGTCCAACCAGTATACACCCAATGATACCTCTGACGATCCTTAAGGGCTCTTCCAGACGAAGAGATTGCAGGGAGATTTGTAGCCTGCGTCAAATCGCCGCGTGTTTGAAGCAACAAATCTCCCTACATCTCTTCCCCCAGTCTTGCGCCCGCTTAAGTTAAAGTCGCGTGTGCCTATTCACACGCGGCGCGGCGCTTTTGCAAATCGCTCGCCAATGCATTTTCGCGCGATTTTCAAAAGCGCCGCATGTGAATAGGCGCACGCAACTTTGACTTTACCGGGCGCAAGACTGGGGGAAGAGATGCAGGGAGATTTGTTGCCCCAAACATGCGGCGATTTGTAGCCTGCGACAAATCTCCCTGCAATCTCTTTGTCTGGAAGAGCCCTAAAACCGCCCGTTTGCTATTAAACTCCAACAATTTTCATATCTAAGAGTTGGGGGAAGTCTCACCTAAATCTAAAGAACTTCAAAAGAAGCGGTTTATTGGTTTTTTTTTTCTTTGATGTTAAGCACAAAAAAACTGAAGATTTTTTTTTGTAGTACACAAAAAGCAAATTTGGTCATTCCCTATTTTACTTTGTACCATGTTTTAGGATTTATTTATTGAGCCTTTTTACGCTCACATTAGAAGAACATTATGGCATATAATTGCTATAATCAAATAATAACCTTAAAAATAACCTTAAAAAAACTTGAATCTACTGTATTTAAAAGGTAAAAATATATATATATATATTGGCAAGAACAGAATGTTTGTGTAGTTGTTTCTTGTCTCAGCAGCTCAAGAGTTGTAGAGACAAAGCTCCAAAGAATATTTTTTTCCCTCCACCAGTGATACAGCTGTAAAAAAAAAACACAAGGACAAAAAGAAATGCATCAAAGTTTGTACATGCCCTTCACTTCCAGCAAAGCAACAGGGAAATACGAAACAAGGTCTGCGAGAAATACAAAAGCAATATATAATCTCAATGTCAAGATCTGAGGGCGAAGAAAAAGCTCAACAAGTGCTGAGATTTCAAGAATGATAAAGCGCAGTTACCATTAAAGGGATTAAAGGGATACTGCCATCATTAATTATTGCACTTTTTCATCCTCTCATACAATTACTCATGTTTTAAATAGGACAACAGGGCTTTTTATTTTTGTTTAGTCGGTAGTTCGTCCAAAAGATTTAAATAATGTGACTTTGGAGTCTTGTCTTAGACATAATTTTGCTGAATTAGTCTTTGCAGTCTCATTTTAAAAATGGCAACAATTGTACAGACTCAAGCGCACATTTTATCACCGAAAACATTGTATTGCATATCTACTTACTATACTCTACTCTCCCATTATTAAGTCTATTTTTCCCCCCCATAAAGAAATAAGGAATTGCTGTAAAACACACCAAATGGTTAGAAGCAGGACTGGACTGAGAATCAAAATAGGCCCTGGCATTTCAGGTACACAGAGGCCCAATCAGCTCACATAGAGGCCCAAACAGTCCCCACCAGCCCACTAAATACTGACTTTCTATGGCACCTTATAGCAGCCCATCTGGCATTTGCCCTAACCCACAAATGGCCAGTCCGGGCCTGGTTAGAAGCAAGAGGGCCCACTGACACTTGGGGCCACCTAGATTTTTTCTGGTATCCAGGTGGGCCAGTCTGACACTGATTTAAGGAAACGTGTAGCCATAAGGTTGTGTGACCAAATAACCTGGGACAGAGCATGGGTGACTGGTGGCAGGGGTGCTGACTTGAAGTAGAAGTCAGTCAGTGTTTTCAGTAGTCAGGATGAATTAGGATAATGGAATAAGATGTTTAAATGTTCTAAAAGTCTAATACAAAAATAAATAATATTAATTGTTAGGTATAGCATGAAAGAGATAACATTTAAAATAGGAGAAAAAAAAATTTGAACCAGTAGTAACTGTATTTTGAGTATTATGCAGAGAAATGTTCATACCCCACCAAATGCAGAACTCCTAGACTGGGTTGAAGGTTCTAGGTGCAGTTTGAAATTAGGCTGTTCTCATGTATCATGTATACAACTTGTTCCTTTATAGTGATGGGCGAATCTCCCGCGATTCGCTTTGCCGAAAAATTCTCGAATTTCTAGAGAAATTCGCGAATCGGCGAAAAATTCGCGAAACGAGTCGTGGGACGCTCTTGACGCGCGTCGCATCGTTTCCGGCGCGCGTCGCATCGAAAACGACGCGCGACTCGTTTTTCCGGTGAAATTTTGCTTGGCAAAATTTCGCTGGTGATTCACGAATTTATTCGCCAGTGGCGAATTGTGGGAATTCGCCGCGAATTCGACCCTGGCGAATAAATTCGCCCATCACTATTCCTTTAGCTTAAAACTGCCCACAAATTTGATTTGGTTGGCGATCTAAAATAAATACGTCTAATCAAACTAAACAAGACATTTCACAACAAGAAACGCCATCCAAATATTGTTCCCCATTCTTCAGCTGAAGTCGTGTCTTACAGTAAAAAAATAAACCCCATTCAAACGAGGCTTGAGAATATTATCCGAACTGCGATCAATCTGACTTTTTTTTTTTTTTAAATTCCCTCATTCCCATAAATATTGCTTGTGTGGAACTCTCAAGCCCTTCTAAATAAACAGATACAGTAGTGCAATGTCTCCCCTTTTCCAAAGCTGCTTCAGAAACACGGCGTATTTTCCCATATGTTTCGCATTTTCAACATTTTAACAAATTAAAAACAAATACGGAGATCAGGGTTTGGATTTAGTTTTCTATTTTTCTTTTTAAATGAAAAACATCAATGCATTCAAGTGATTTTTCTTTAAAGGGGTGGTTCACCTTCAAGTTAACTTAGGGCCAATTCTAAGAAACTTTGCAATTGGTCTTCATTATTTATTTTTCATAGTTTTTTTTTAATGATTTGCAATTTTCTTCTGTTTCTTTGCAGCTTTCAAATGGGGGTCACTGACACCATCTAAAAACAAATGCTCTGTAAGGCTACAAATGTATTGTTATTGCCGCTTGTTTTTACTTATCATTCTATTCAGTCCATCTCCTATTCATATTCCAGTCTCTTATTCAAATCAATGCAGGGTTGCTAGGGTAATTTATGCCCTAGAAACCAAATTGCTGACACTGCAAACTAGAGAGCTGCTGAATAAAAAGCTAAATAACTATAAAACCCCAAACAATAAAAAATGTAAACCAACTGCAAATTGTCTCAGAATGTCACTCTCTACATTATACTAAAAGTTAACTCAAAGGTGAACAACCCCTTTAAGTAAAAAAAAAAAAAATGAGAGGAGATTGTATTAAAATACTCTACATTGTGAAATACAGAGCTCTACTTATTTCTTATTTGGGTGATGGCTTTTAATGACTCATTCAGGAGAAGAACGCGACCAAGAATGTTAAACATATTGTTAACATTTACACACACACAGATGTGAGGAGTCCATGATCTTAATGCAGAGACAGAAAGTGCTTATTAGTGCATATTACAGTTAGAACTTAAGCCTTGATACGTTCAGCATATTAAGCTCTGACTTATCAGCTACTAATTTCAGTCCTCACTTTACTGCTGATGTTTCATGTTTGGTTTCCTCTTTTTTTTTTTTTTTTT
>CM044443.1:12288360-12388561 GCA_024363595.1 Xenopus borealis | reverse complement strand
TCTTTTTTTTTTTTTTTGTTGAAATGTAAATATCCGTAATCGGCACTTTTCATACAATTTTCAGTGAGGTAATATGCTTTACACAGGAAACTTTTACACCAGTTTTCTGATATTTAAGAGTTAGGGGAATATACAGGTGTGGGATCCGTTATCCAGATAGCTCTGAATTACAGGAAGGCCATCTGCCACTGTCTCCATTTTTTCAAATATAAAAACGATTCCCTTTTCCTCTGTAGTAAAAAAAAAAAGGCTTTGTACTTGATCCAAACTAAGATATAGTTGATCCTTATTGCACACCTCCCAACATTTTGGAAATAAAAAGAGGGACAAAAAAGTTGGCGCGTGTAGCCAGGTTAAAATGTTTTGACCACGCCCATTTATGTGGTCACATCCCCCTAATTACCAAGTTCATTCTACAAAACTTGACAGGTTATGAAAGTTTGAACATTTTTCTGTGTTTTTTTTCCAGTTATTACAGTTTTGCTAATGAAGGTGAATTGCCTGGCGACTAATCGCAGCTTCTTTGGGGCGACTAATCTCCCTGAATTGCTTGCCCACGTCTCACGCCCGCTAAACTGTAAGTCGCCTGCGCCTATTTCACACATGCCGTGAGGCAATTTCGAGCGACTTAGAAAAACGCAGCGCCGCGTGTGAAATAGGCGCAGTCGATTTACAGTTTAGCAGGCACGAGACACGGGTAAGCAATTCAGGGAGATTAGTTGCCCCAAAGAAGTGGCGATTAGTCGCCAGGTGACTAATCTTCCTGAATCTTCCCATGTGGTCTAACCCTAAAGCTGTGAGTCTAAAGGTGACCATAGACAGGGAGATCCGATTGTTTGGCGATATCGCAAACGAGCGGATCTCTCCCCCACATGCCCACATTGAAGTGGGTGATATTGGGCAGATCCGATCGTGGGCCCAACGATCGGATCATAATGGAGGCGATACGGGCAGTTGGAACGCGGGACCGCATACACGCAGAGATGAGCCCACAATCGGACTGGGTTTTTTAACCTGCCCGAGATGTGGCCGACTTTCCCCGTGTATGGGGGGGCCTTAACTTTTCCTTTCCCTAACTTATCTTGTTACAATTACTTATTTTCCGTAATTTGTATCTTCATACCTTAAGTCTACTAGAAAATCATGTAAACATTAAAAAAAACCAATAGGCTGGTTTTGCTTGCAATAAGGAATAATCTTAGTTAGGATCAAGTACAAGTTACTATTTTATTTTTATGGGTAAAAAGGAGATGATTTAAAAAAAATTTGGATTATTTGAGTATAATGGAGTCTATGGGAGATGGTCTTTCCGTAAATTGGAACTTTCTGGATAATGGGGTTCCGGATAATGGATCCCATACCTGTATAATTAATATCCCCTACATTTTTTTAGTCTATTACAATGTTTAGGGGACATGGCCCATTGTCAATTCAGGAGTCGGTGGGGGGTTGGTTAATTGTTTAATATATAAAGGTATTGGATCTCTTATCCGGAAACCTGTTATTCAGAAAGCTCCAAATTATGGAATGGCCATCTCCCATAGACTCCATTATAATGATATAATCCAAATTTTTAAAAATGATTTCCTTTTTTCTCTGTAATAATAAAACAGTAGCTTGTACTTGATCCCAACTAAGCCTCTTTCTCCTGACAATTTCCTTGACTACTTGGTGGTCAGAATTGTCAGAAACTGGCCAGCAGGTGGAGCTGTTCTAACAAAATTAATTAGGCATCCCATAATATCTTAGAATTGTATTAAAAAAATGAATGCACATTGCAAAAGTACTTAAAATAGCACCCTCATCAATTTTACATTCACTTATTTTAACCTTTATTTAACGTAAATAAATGACTCTTGTTGGAAAAAGATACCGTAGAGTCATACTAAAGTCTAATCTTAGATAACAGCATTAAATTATGTTATTATATCCCCCTGCTCATCAAAAGTAGAAAGTTGTATGGTTTATGGGACTGTTGGGGTTAAAAATATGTGTTCGGCTGTACAAAACAGTAACACTATATTAACATTAAGTCTTACTGTCCCTACATGTGACAGACAGCGAGGGTGATACACAATATTGCTAGAAATAAAGATGTATTTATAAAGTGGCTATGCTCTTCAGTCATTATTATGTAACAGATACCAGCAAATGCCAAAGATGTCACACTCCTGTTTCACCAAATGATTCATAACATTAAACCGGGGGATCAAGATCTCCAAACAGTAGCAAGGAGAAGTAAAAACATTCCATTAGTAACCAAAATCAAGGGAACAGCCATTGACGTACTTTTAGTACTTTGCTTTCTAAAGATTCTGAGACTATAGATGCCGATATGGGTCGTTTAGACCGATTTGACAGTTTATCTGCCCGTGTATAGGGGCTTCCGACGGGTCATTCCGATCGATATCTGGACACGATATCGATCGGGAAGGTCAGATTTTCTTCTGATCGACCTGTTGGAAGTCCATTGCTCTAGTCGTAATCCGATCATTGAGCCATAGCGGGCCGAACGTTCAGATTATCCCGATATAGCTCTGTCGCCAAAAGAGCGGATCTTTGCATTAGGGATGCACCGAATCCAGGATTCGGTTCGGTATTCTGCCATTTTCAGCAGGATTCGGACGAATCCTTGTGCCTGGCCGAACTGAATCCGAATTCTTAAAATCATGTGACTTTTCGTCATAAAACGTAACATTTTTTTTTACCTCCCCCTTGCTAATTTGCATATGCAAATTAGGGTTCGGATTTGGTATTCAGCCGAATCTTTTGCAACGGATTCGGGGGTTTGGCCGAATCCAAAATAGTGGATTCGGTGCATTCCTACTTTGCATCTATGGCCAACCAAAACTTGCCTCCAAACCAGGAATTCAAACATAGGCAACTGAGAGCAACATCCAAGTGGTTGGTGAGCAACATGTAGTTATTCCTTTTTTCTTTACTAATATGTTAAATTGTGCTGGGATTTGCAGAGCAACTATACTCAAGTATGGTTAAGCAAACAGTATTTAGATCCCTTTTTATAGCCTGAGAACACACAGCACTTTAAAGTCACCTAGAAATGAGTCCGTAAATGCAATGTTATGCAAAACCTGATTTTTGTATATCTTTAGATATTTTTATCATTTCATTTTCCAAGTGAGTGGAGAATATTTATTTCTCCTCCTTTACCGATTACTGAGCAGCTTCCACTTCAGATAACTAATGTGCAGAGCAAATCAAAATACAGATTATGTCACTTTAACTCACTTGATTATTAAGACAAATCCACGAAAGGCATAATTTAGACATTATTTTGATTGAACAAAAAAGAAAGAAAGTATCGGTTCCTGCCAGCACAAACAAATAGCAAAAGTCAAACAGAAATAAAGAGACAAGAAGGCACTGTCACAACAAACAACTTTGTACAAAGCGGCTGAAAGTTTCATCTTATTGGATCTAAATGCTTTATAAATAAAGTCACTGCAATGCAAACCATGAACATATAAACACTATATTTATTTTTATTAAAGTGCATATTAAAAAAATTCCAGCCACACACAAAAAAAAAAAAAGACAAACCAACTGAAAGAAATTGTTCACATATGTAAAAGGTCTATTTGTTCTTTGAAATCTTTTTTGGCTCACCCCCACACACTTCCTTTTCAATGTAAACATGTTCTGCACAATACACACAGCTTTAGAAGCAAAGATCTGACTTTTGCCCATTGTAGAACAAAAGTACATTGCTTGCCGAAACTTGTCCCTTCTTCCATTAGGAGAAAACAAACAATCTGATCCACTTAACGCCCAAATTAGGAAGGCAGCAGAGAAGTCTTCTAAAGCCACCGGTTTCACTTGGACTATAGAGATCTAATATTAAAGAGAAACTAATGCCTAAAATAAATATAAACTGCTGGATTTAGGGATTTAGATGTTCTGTCTCTCATTAATTCAGCATTACACAGTTCCACTGGCAGCAATAAACCCATTCCATGAACAAGAACATTGCTTTATTATAGATTGGTAATATTGATCTTGTAATATTTAAGAAGCTCGTCCCAGCTCTGAAAAGAGCTTTGTACAGTTGTCAGTTGCACTTTATTCAATGCTAGAAATCTGGTGCAGTGTTAACCGAGCTCTAACACCCCATAGAAAAGATTGGCATCTGCATTTGCAATCAAGCAAATTCCGATGACAAAACACATAGCTAATTCCTTAGCAAGTGGTGCCTCCATAGAATTCAAAAGACAGCAGTGTGACCTGAGGGAATCTATGGCACATGAGAGGTCATCAGATTTGGGTGTGCGAGGCCAGGGTTGGACTGGGTTGGTGGGACACCGGGAAAAAACCTGGTGGGCACCAGGTCAGATCCCTTCTCCTGATCTGCTGGCCCTACAAAAAAAACAAAATTTTCGGCACTGTGCAGCACCGTATGCGGTGTCGTAGTAGGGGGGATGGAGGAGGCCCTGGAGAGCAGTTCCGGTGGGCCACTGGCCCCCCCAGTCAAACACTGAGCAAGGCTAACCAGAGCTGCTACCCCAGGTTCACCCACACCACCACGTGCACCATCCTTTGTTGTTTACCTTTCAAACACCTTTTCCAGTTTAATAGTTTTCACATTTTTCTGCAGATATAAAGACTTTCTTCAGTTACTTTTCATTTTTTATTTTTTTTTTACATTTTTTTCAAAATCTAAGTTTAATGCTGTCTCTGGTGTTTGAGTATGGCAGCTCAGTAATTCAGGTGCAGACTCTAAACTAGAGTACTGCGCGGGTCCATTTTTCTGTACCCTTACTTGGAATCCGGACACACAACCCACATTCTGAACCACTTGGACCCGCTACTTGACACGACCCGCAAGTACCTTATCCACGTGGTTGTAACCTGGAAGTGACATAATCGGAAGTGGGTTGAAGTAGGCATTCTCAGAAAAACAAGGAGGAAGTGCTGGCGTAAACCCAGAAGTGACATCATCGGAAGTAGGCGGAAGTAGACATCATCAGAAAAAAAGACAAAAAATTTGCTTTTGAGAAGATCCACGGCCCGATCCCCCACCTGCAAACCTGGAGAACCACCGACCCGCGTCCATACCCGATCCTGAAACTCCTACCTGCAACCCGCAGAGTACCGCCAGTTTTTGCGGGTAACCCGCGGGTACCTGACCCGATGCAGGACTCTACTCTAAACTGTTACAATTTTGCAACATTTAGTTTATCCATTTCTCAGCAGCATCTCTGGAGTATTACCAACTATTGTATCAATTCTAACATCTGTCTGTAATGAAACCCAGAGATTCTGCTCAACAGGATAAGAAATGGATCAACTAAATATATCAATTTAAAACCATTTACAGGGTCAGCGCCCCCCCCCCCCCCCCCCCCCCCGAGAGCTGCTTTAGTAGGTGAAAAATTACACTTTACTCTTGAATATGAGAAAAACACACACAGAAACTAGAAAGTAGTTGAAACCAACTGAACTTAAAAAAGTGTTGGCAGGTGAACAATTCCTTTAATCTGGATCAGGGGAGGGCCAGATCATGCCTCAATTTGGGAAGGGAAGGCAGCGAGAGAAGGACAGGGGAGAGCAGGATCAGATCTGTAATGGAGGGACCCACCTTTTTTTCCCATGTCTCACCAGTCCAGTCCAACTCTGAATGCCACACTGCTAAGGCTACAGTAAACTCTGCTACTGCCTAACGGTGCCCAGAGTAAGGCCAACAAGTTTAAGATCTCCCTTGTCCAACCAATCAGTCCACGGTCCGAATGGATGAAGAACGTACAAGAGTCCCACACGGTATGGCTCCCTTTCTATTGTTCTGATCACCTATAGAGCATGTAACATCTGGACAGCAGGTTCTTCTACTGGTGCACCATGAACTGGCCAACATGGGGCATTGACAGATTAAATGTTCAAACATGTCTAATACTTACAGGCCTATTTATCAAATGTTAATTTGTGAGGTATTAAAGGTATTTTCCTACTTTGAATAAACTCACCATTTTTAAAGAAAATCAAATTTTTACTTATTAAACAATCCAAGTCTAAAAACTGTGTAAAAACATTTAATACCTCATATTAATGAGTTTAAAAGCTCAAAAAAACTGGAAAAGCTTGAACTGAAAAAGATTTTTTGTATAGGACAGCTCCCATTGACTCCAACAAGGCCGTGCGTGCCAAATATTTATGTTCATTTTTTTAAAGCTTAATACATGATATTTGATTTCAAGTTATAAATAAAAGTTATAAAGTTATAGAGTGTGGATAAAACAGGAACAAAAATTTTAATCACAAAATGTTTTTTTAATAATAAACCTGTAATAAAAAGTGACATTTTAAACTAACATTTTTCAGCACAATTTTAATGATATATAAAATTCAATACTTTCAAAATTTCAATAAAATGTTGCATTTCATGGAAGATTATCTATATAAAAAGATGCTTCTTTCATTACCTTCCATTAGATGATAAGAAAGGTTAATAAGGACAATTATTTCTACTTTATCATCAATCTCAACCCGACGAAGCAGATTATCCTGAACTTTATAGTGAGAAAATGACTCAAAGCCCGATTCTACTTTCAAGCTTTATTTTGATGTGGCCTGATTTTGATATATGCCGAGATTAAAAAAAAAAATTCAGGGAGATGCTAGAGATCTGCAAATTACCCAGAAAAACACAAGCCTCAGTTGGCAGATGTGCAAAGTGTAAACACGTTTGGAAAGTTAGAAAAGAAAAGGCTTCCTGATAAGATTCGGCAGAAGGAAATCACCTAAAAAAACCTAGTGTAACAAGTGAAAGAAAAACCTTTGGCCCCTAAAGCAAAAACAATCAAAGAAGTTAAAACAATGTCAATATGGACAATAGATCACTTGAAATTGAAAAAATGCACCTAATTTAGACAGAACAGTCACTGTTAAATGTGTCCTTTATCTGACAGTAGAATATAAAGATGTAGGTGTATCAGTAGCACAAAAGTATCCTGTTTGGAGGTTTACTGAGATTTCTATTAAACTAGGGGGTCCTTAAAGGATAAGTAAACCTTAAAAATAAGTGTAAATGTAAAATTGATGAGAATTTTATATTGAATTTTCATTTTCTTTTCATTCCGATATTAAGGATACAAGTACTGTAAGGGGCAGATTTACTGTTGGTCAAATTTTGA
The DNA here is from genome assembly GCA_024363595.1 of Xenopus borealis. Lineage (NCBI taxonomy): Eukaryota > Metazoa > Chordata > Amphibia > Anura > Pipidae > Xenopus > Xenopus borealis. Next base: position 12,381,416 of record CM044443.1, on the reverse strand, counting down.
ATGGAAAAAAATTCAACCAATCTAAATTTTTTTGTTGGTGGTTTCCAATCGAAAACGGACCATTTTCAATCGAATAGGTCAGTTTTCGATCGAATTCGAATCGTTCGATCTCATCGTTCGAATCAAATGATTGGAACAATTTTCCAAAAAATTTTGATTTTCCAAAAGTTAGAAAAAAGCTCTGTTAAGGCTATGGGAGGCAAAAAATAAAATCCAATTTTTTCTTTCTTTAGTGAAAAAGAAACATATCTCCAATATACTTAATTAAAAAATGTCTAACATTTTTATAATAAACCTGACTGTATGCAGTGAAATTCTGCCTTTATTTACTTCTGTGGATAGGAATTGTCAGCTGGTCCCTCAGGGACACAATCATACATATGAACAGCAGGGGGAGCCCCCACCATACTTCACAGCCGTGCAGAACTCAAGTAGCTTTGTTTGTTTCTATGTTTTGATAATTTAGGATGATCCCTAAGCTTAGCCCAGATCACACTGAGCATGTGCACAGTCTTGGTCTTGCAAAGATGTTGAACAAAGTTACAAGATGGCGACCCCCTGTGGCCAACTTTGAAAGCATAAATCATTTGTTTGATTAGGCTTGTGGTGCAGTAAGTTCATGTTTATGTTTAGTATATAAAACACAGTATTTCTAGCCTTATTCTATTTTACACTTTCCTTGTCCTTTAACAGTATATGTATCCCTTAATATCTTGATAAGAAAAAAAATAATGAATGTGCATTACAAAAGTTCTTAGAATAGCACTCTCAACAATTTTACACTCATTTAAGGTTTACTTATGTTTTAAATGTGATCCATGCTAAATATGGACATGTATAGTTCCCAAGCACAATCCTGCAACATGGATACCCCACCCCCCAATCAAAGTAAAAGTAGCTTGATCCTAATAATTCATTCAATAACCCTTTTGTATCAATTGTAACCTCTGGGTTCTACATGAATAATTAAAGATGGAAATTGTTGTTTGGAAGCAGCTGGTGTTCCACATGTTCATATATCCAGAGGCAACAGACTTTTTGTTAAAGAGGATATACAGTAGCTTAACCTCTACTGTATTGCGTTTACTTACCCTTTAAAAAGTAATTTTTTTTTCAGTTTACTTGCAGCAAATAACATAATAAACTGACAGCATAAAACATTACTCTTTAGAAAAAAACAGCAGTCTGACATGAACAGTAGACAACAAAATAATTTTCAGCATCTACATTTGGTGGTACATTTATTAAAGGTGGAATTTCGAATTCATGCAAGTTTTTTTAAAACTCTATAAAATTTGAATACATTTGAAATTCGACTGGGGGTTTGTTTATATTTATAAAAAATCGAATATCTAAAACTCTGACAAATTTTAACATCCCGAAAACTCTAATCGAATTCAACCAAACTTGATTCCAAGTTATTTCTCTGAAAAGAACTCGAATGTCAGGAAGGCTGCAAACATGTCCAAATTGGCACTGGACCTCTCACAGTGACTTATACATGAATTCATCAGGTTTTTAGGTAAGAAATAGCCAAATTTGAATTCTTAAAGGGCCAAAGTATGATAAATGTTGAAAATCAAATTCAAATTAAAAAAAATATTGCATCGAGTTTGGATAATTCCCTAGTTGAATTTGACAGTTTTGACCATACAAAAAAACTCAAAAATTAGAATTAAAATTTTCAATTCGACACCAAAATATTACTCTGTTTTTATGTGGTCCCGTGGAAAGTGTTAAACCGGGGATCTACTGTAGAACTGAGCAGAGAAGCATCTGGAGATGCCTCACACATTAGTAACTGCTGGACAAAAGAGCAGGAGATGCTCCTGCTGCAGCTGTAGAATATCAGCTGTGCAAAACTGTGAATATAATTAAACTAAAAGAAAAAAAAATATTAGGTCAGTTGCAAAAGTGCTGCTATGAACTAGTGTAGCCAACAGCACAAATGCTCACCAACAGTGATGTGGGGTCTGGTTGTACATGCACATGCCCCAGGCCCTCACAAATTCTACAATCAAGCGATGTAAACAAAAAGTCAATTTATACAAATTCTGTTCCCATAATAGCCTTACGCGTTTCACGCACATAGGACAATTAAAAAAACACACCATATACAACATTTGAAGCTATACCCCACCAATAAACAAAGCCCATAAATTAACGAATGGAAAAAAGGTGGAGGGACTTTAGAAAGAGCAAAGGAAAGAACAAAAATAGAAAAGGATAAAGGCATCTTTTGACATACACATTTGCCATTCATTATAAAAGGACAAATTCTGAATTCAGACCCACAGGTTTTTAAAACAAAAGTCTATTTTAGATCCTTGTAATATATTAGAATAAACAAGGTTTCTCCTCTGCATCTCTGCTTGACTCTCGCTAGAATGGGCACAGAAAGAAATCCGGCACTTCCATCAGAAACATTTTACCAAACATTTGTTTCTTTATGTCACCATATTTCTAGAATTCTACAAATTCGAATTTCGAAGTAATTTTTGGCTACTTCAACTGTCGAATAGCCAAAAACAATTTGCCACCTTAAAGCTGCCGAATAGTCATTTTAGCCTATGGGGGACCTCCTGGAACCTGTACAGGGATTTTTTCAAAGTCTTGGAAAATCGAAGGATTTTGCCCAAAATCGTTAGAATCGAACGATTCAAATGATTTTTATTCGATTGAACACAGACCTATTCAGCCCTTTGAAATTTGATGGCCAAATTTCAAAGTTTTTTTAACCTAGAAATTCGACCCTTAGTAAATCTGCCCCTAAAGCTGGCCATAGACGTAAAGATTTTTGAAAGATCCAATAGTTATCGTGAGACTACGATTGTCTCAAAACGATCGTTTAAATGCCCGATGTGTCCATCAACTAAAAAGACCATTTCAGGTGATATTGCAGCAAAACTGAAGGATCACAGCCTGCTTGGCCCTGCAAACATAGGTAGATTGCATGGGGACCGATAAAGATTTTCTAACCTGGCCGATCAATCATCAGACCAATGTCGGACGAAAAATCGTAAGATGAACGATCGTTTGTATCTCACTAACCGCACGATAATTTGACAGATTGGTCGGAATTCCCCAAGATCGGTCGTTCGGCAGGGAAAGATCGTTGTGTCTATGGGGAGCTTAAGTCTACTAGAAAATCAAGTAACCTTTAAATAAACCCAATAGGCTGGTTTTGCTTACAAAAAGGATTAATTAAATCTTAGTTGGGATCAAGTACAAGCTACTGTTTTATCATTACACAGAAAAAGGAAATCATTTTTAAAAAATTGGATTATTTGGATAAAATGGAGTTTATAAAAGACAGTAGGGTTGCCACTTGTCTGGTTTTGAGCCAGACAACCCGTTTTTTTGAAAGGCTTTCAAATTAGGGAAAACCGGGCAGGATCTCCTCAGACTGACGTGGAAACTGGCCAATCGGCAATTGGTAAGAGATAGCCCTGCCCCCAACATACAATCCCACCCCTACAACATCATAACCCGGCCCATCTATGGCACAACCAGCACCCACCACCGCGTCACAGCCTCACCTCCCCCCGGAGTTTGTCTGGGGGAACGGTGGCAACCATAGGAAACAGCTTTTCGCAATTCAGAGCTTTCTGGATAACGGGTTTCCGGATAATGGAACTATACCTGTACTTGATCCAAACTAATATATATAATCAATTCTTACTGGAGGCAAAACCAGACTATTCCAAGCATTCTCAATTACAGGTTCTATACCTGTGTATATTTAAACAGTTTCTAGATATTTGTATATACGTACTGCATGGAGGAAGATAGCACTGCAATAGAATAATTCTCCCCACAAAACAAAAGCGGTTTGTTTGGCAAATTTCACATCTATGAAAGTCACAAATATAAACGGCTAAATGTGTATAAGGATAAAATAACTGAAATTGTAATGCAAGCCGTAACCAACCTATCATAACCCATCAGTGGAAAATATTAGCTGTCTTTTAGAAGCTTGAAGAAGTAACGTGATTAAATTATAAACCACTTCTCTTTTCCATTGCACTAACTGCAAGAACTGTAAGAGTCTGTGTGTGTGTTTATACCTGTAAAACATATATTTTAATCTGCTTTATGATATCACAATGAGTTATAATCAGTTTCTGCCTTTTCAGTCACATAACTCACTGAATAATGTCCTTTTAAAGAAATAATCTATAACTTTAATGTATATGTAAAGAGGCGCTGGAGTTTTATGACTTATATAAAAGCTTTCTGCTTTCTTAGCTCCTACCTTAGAACCATGAACTCTTATTCAGGTAAGGGATCAGTTATCCGGAAATCCATTAAATAGAAAGCTCCGAATTACAGAAAAGGCCATCTCCCACAGTCTCAATTTTATCCGAATAATTCAAATTTTTAAAAATTATTTCCTTTTTCTGTGTAATAATAAAACAGTAGCTTGTACTTGATCCCAGCTGAGAGATAATTAATCCTAATTCCAAACAAAAACAGTCTATTGGATTTATTTAATGTATAAATTAATTTTAAACGTCAGATAATTCGAATTTAATTGTATTCGAATATTCAAATATTCGATGGTCGAAGTACTTCCTCTTTAAAAAAAAAAAAAATGCAATAGGCCAGTTCGCCAACTTGGACCTACCTAATTACTTTAAAACCCTATAGGAAGCCATAGGGAGCTTTTTTAGATCGAATAAAAAAATTCGATCGAAGGGTTAAAATCGTTCGAATCGTTTCAGTTGAATGATTTTATCAAATCGATCGAATCTTTTATATTCAATCGGTCGAATTTCGTTAAATCCATTCGAATTCGAAGGGTTTTAAGATTCGACCAGTTTCCCTTTAAATTGAAAAAGTCAAATTCGAGGGTTTATTAACCCTCAAATTCGATTTTTAGTGAATCTGCCCCCATCTGTATAAAGATACAAATTATGGAAAGATCCCTTACGGAAAAATACCTTGTACTTGATCCCAACTATGATATAATTAATCCTTATTGGAAGCAAAACCAGCCTATTGGGTTTATTTCATGTTTATATTATTTTCTTAAGGTATGAAGATCCAAACTACAGAAATATCAGGAAAACCCCAGGTCTCGATCATTCTTCATAACAGGTTATATTTTATCTTAAGGATACATTATCCCCCGGGGAAACGTAATCTGGTGTCGTAAAAATAAATGAATAAATTGCACTTCCCCGTCATTTATATTGGGATAATTGGCTACAAATATTGTTCTAAGGCCGAACAAGCTGAAAATGAGCTTCCTGTGCCCCAGAGAACTTGGCTGAAAACATGACAATTAAATTTTGCTCTCAGGAAAAGTTGTAAATCTCTGTGCAAACAGATGTTTTTACTGCAAATACACCCATAACACAACATGATTTTGATTTCAATTTCCACCTTGTATTCATTTATAAAGTACAAGGATATGATGTGGTAGCTCATAGTCATGTAGATAGAGCAACGTTCCTAGCTCCTACCTGTGTTTTTAGCCCCTAAGCAACTGTAACGGCTGCATATAATAATGTTTTAAATCAGAGAAACCTTAATTTTACATACTGTACCATGGTGGGGTTTACACTATTTTTTTTTGTGACGCAGCCAATACATGTATGGAAGCAGTTATTCAAAACCCAGTATCCAGAAAGCTTGGAATTACGGAAAGGCTGTCTCCCGTAGACTCCATTTTATCCAAATAATGACAGTTTTTTTTAAAATCATTTCCCTTTTCTCTGTAATAATAAAACAGTAGCATGTACTTGATCCCACCTAAGATATAAATAATTCTTATTAGAAGCAAAACAAATCTATTGGGGGTAATGTTTACATCATTTTCTAGTAGACTTAAGGCATTTAGATTCAAATTATGGAAAGATACGTAATCCAAGAACCAGGTCCCAATCTTTTTGGATAACATGATGTCCCATACCCCTCTTTCTCTATATACAATGCATTTATTTTCTCTGCTTTAACATGTTGCTGGAAAAAATGAGGTTTGTACTGCAGCCAATAAATGAATTAGAGTTTAAAGCAGTGATCTCCAACCAGTAGCTCAGGAGCAACATGTTGCTCACCAACTCCTTGGATGTTGCTCTCAGTGTCCTTAAAGCCGGTTCCTTTTTTTTTTTAATTCCAAGCTTGTAAGCAAGTTTTAATTGCATAAACGAAGTATAGTGCCAAGTACAGCCTCTTGTAAGCTGCCAGCCCAAATAGGTGGCTACCAAATAGCCAATAACAGCCCTTATTGGCACCACCAGGGGCTTTATTCATGCCTGTGTTGCTCCCCAACTCTTTTTACATTTGAATGTGGCTCAGGGGTAAAAAAAAGGTTGGGGATCCCTGGTCTAGAGTTTAATTCCAGTCAGGGCACTCTATGCAAGCAGTGCCCCATCTCAGCATATTTCACCTGGGAACACCAGTTTAATTCCACACCCCAAATACATATAATCAAGCTAATTGGTTCCTGATGTAATTGACCCTAATGTGTTTGTGTATGAGGGACCTTAAGATTGTAAGCTCTATATAAAGATAACAGTGATCAAAACTAATTGTACAATCACTATTTTTTCACAATTAAATGTAAAAAAAAAACTAAAATAAAAAAAAAACAATAATTTTGTCTCAACTTCTCACTATACTTGCATTTTTACATATGGATAGGGCTGTTCTGCATCCTAATCTAAAATTACACCTACAAAATACACATGCTGCAGGGCTGAATACTCTCCATTCAGATGCTGTAGGGATGCATTTCTATCTTGAGTTCCTACACAAGATCCATATGTCAGTCTCCCAGCCTACAGCAAATATATTGTAAGTTTTTAGTGTATTATTAACCCAAGCAGCAACATAAAGAGAAGGATGTAAATAGAGAATGGAAGATAAAATTATGTTTTCTGTAGTGGTGTAAAGTGGAGCCGACAGGTTTATGGTCTGATTTTCCAGCGCTTGAATATCCCCAGAGAGCTGCTTTGTGGGTTACAATTTGTCTCTGGTGACTTAAACTTTCACGAGAAACTGAGATGATTAGACGTTGGTTCACCTGAGAAGGCACATGAACTTCAATAAAGGGCTTTTCCTGCTGAGTAAAACCAGGTATTCAAAATGAGGCTCAGACTTAACCACAGCTAGCAAAAAAGTTAAATAAACACGGCATGTCGGATGTACAATGGGTGATTTTCTATGAGCTTTCCTGTAGCTGTAACTAGAGGCGAGGGATCAATATGTAAATTATTTGCCACAAAACCACAAAATGTTGTGAGATGCTGCAAAATGCATCATGAATCAAATTGGAAAGATCATCAAATGAATTTGAGTATTATAAAAACTAAAGTTACTGCACTTCCAGTTGCTTTGGTCACATCCATTACAAGTGCATCTTTTTACAATACACCGATTGTTGCAGCATTTTGTGGCTCTGGTGCCCAATTCAATATATGTCAAAGCAAATTTGGCTTATCAGTAACAATGTGAACCCTACATGCAGTAGCTGCTTTGTGCGTGTCCATAACACACAGGGTCCAGTTTTAAAAGTATGAGTACGAATGTGCTCAAGAATATTCTTTGTAACCTCAAATAGTCTCCATTTCTTAAAGAATAAAAACACGAAAAGTCTCCAGGAAAAAAACCCTCAGGTTGTATAGAAGTCAATAGAAATTAACTCTGACAACTTTATTTATTTTCCAAGTTTATTAAAGCATTTAAGATTTTCAGTTGCATTGAAAATGAAAACGTGTTCGTGTTTTTTTCCTTAAAATAGCTAGAATTTGAGATAAAAAGATGCACGAGTTTTGTCAGCGTTGTTTTTCCTTGTCTGCTTTTTTCCACAAACTCAGATTTTGCGGGCAGCATACACACAGTACGTCATGTGCCTAAAGTCACCCTCAGTCATGTACTGAAAATATGCAGGGATATATGTAACATATGGGGGTGACCTTTCAACACTCAATGCGTCATGTGTGACATTTACAACTGCAATAGCCAGTGTGTGGTCAAATTAAGAGAAACTTCTGAAAGAATATTGACTATGGTCCAAAGACCTTCAGTCATGGTCTTAAACCCAAAAAGTTGGTTTGAGGAGCATCTTTACAACCTCCAGTATGTATGCAGTATTCACCAGTGGGTATCTCAGTTGACCCATACTTTTCTTTCTCTACTGCAGCCAAGTTAGTACCTTGCAAGTGTCTATAAACATCCTGAAAATGTTCTAAATGCTACCACCAGCCTCACTGACTGCACTCATTCTAGGAAGCCTATAAGCAGAAGTTTCTCCTGAACTTAGAGGCACGGTCACTAATTTCCCTTACGTACATTAAGTTTGAGGTGGTGGGTATTCTTGGGCACTAGCCTTACTTTCTGGAGTAGCTTGGCTTCTTATCTGCGTTCTTCTGCAATAGATTTCTTAAGGTCTATCTACAGATACAATCTTCTCTAGAGAAAAACTATTCAATTTCTATTCATGTTTTCAGATAAAAAAAAGATTACAAAAAGTTTCTTCCAATTAGATATGAAATAGACTTGAAAAATAATGTTGAAAATACACTTACAGGTTTTAGCTGTTAATATACTTCATTAGAATGTTTAAGTTTCCCATATATCTTTATTAAGGTTCGAGTTGTGTTTTCCACAAAAAATTTGGGTTTTCAAGGTTATAGGTTTGGAATAAAAAACTATTTTTTTTTTTTGGATTAAAGAAAAACTCACTTTTGTTGAGATTTACCATACCCAACACTGGAAATAGCTCAAATCTAAAAATACACCATCTAAAACCTATCAAAGTCATGTAGAAGTTAATGGCAGAGGTCCCTTGAACCATTTGAAAATGTTAATAGCCTTCATGATGTTTGAGTTGTTTTTCGGTGGGTATCTCAAAAACTCAATCTATTCGGGTTTTCGGGTTGTTAATACCTGAACTCGCTGATTCGAGTTTTTTTCTTAAATAAGAAGCTATTCGTGTTATGAGTTCAATTGAGGTTTTAAAAAGCTCACATAACTCTAAAATTCAACCTTTGATAAATAACCCCCTAAGTGTTTGGGAAACCCAAATTTGAAAAACATTCAAGCTTGCATTTTGTCGTTGCGATTTTGTCAAATCTCATAAATAAAACAGCCTCGAAATGGGCCACTAAACAATAAAATGGAGAACTGATTAATAAAATATTGATAGGTTATGGGCATGGCTATAGAATATATAAAAAATTACCACTAAAAAACAAATAGCAAAATAAGCAGCTTCCATAATTCACAGACACCAAAACTTTGACTGTAAGATCTATGGGAAGTATATTAATATTTCGCCATTATAATAATTATAAATGGATTTTCTACCTTCAAAGTAATGTTCTTTAAAGATAATTCTCAAGCTAAAATAAAAGATTTTGCCTCGTTATTTCAGAAGCTCTTGGATTCCCTGGAATGTTGATGCCATTTCAGCAGTGATGTTGAAACATAAATGAAAAGGCAGCAAAAATAATGTAAGGAACAAAAGCCTGCTGGGCATGAATGACTTTCCTCCTGGACAGAGCTAAAACATACATAACATACCCTACGGATTTGCTGGTATGTCTGTGCAAACAAAAAGCTCTAATGCTACTTTTATCAGGCAAAAAAGCCTATTCATAAGGATTTATCTCCCACCATTTAGGCCTTGTCAGGAATAAAGAAAAAAACCTGTGTCAACATGATTGCAAAGTGGCAGCGTAGAAACAATAAAAGCAAGTACTGGCAGACATCCTTATTCATGGAGCTGAAAGCAATTATTACTGTCTCAATCAAATACAATAAAATTGAGCAGAATACTAACTGCCTGAAGGTTGAAGGTGGTGTTGTGGTTGCAGGTGTTCTATATTTTCATTTAATTCTTTGCAAATCATTTGGATTTCAATTTCTAAAATTTAAAAAATGTGTTGCCCTTATTTACTAAGGCAGTGCCATGTCCCATCCCTTCCTAAAATCCAGCATAAATTTCTAACCACAATCTGGCAGAAATTTGAACCTCATACTGGAAGTCAAAATATTTGTGGGTTGGGCATGGACTTATCAGTATGGACTCATCAGTAATGTCATGTGTAGTGATGGGCGAATCTCCCGAGATTCGATTCGCCGAAAAATTAGCGAATTTCCAGAGAAATTCGAGAATTGGCGAAAAATTTGTGAAACGAGTCGCGGGACGCTTTTGACGCGCGTCGCGTTGATTTCGGCACGTCGCGTCATTTTTCCAGCAAATTTTCGCTAAGCAAAATTTCGCTGGCGATTCGCGAATTTATTCGCCGCAAATTCGCCCCTGGCGAATAAATTCGCCCATCACTAGTGATATGCGTAATGTGACAAAAGCAAAAAAAGGACGGTAAAAGATCCCTTATCCAGAGACCTGTTATCTAGAAAATTCCAAATTATTGGAAGGCCATTTAAGCTAATAATTCTAATTTTTACAATGTCCTTTTTTCTGCAATAATAAAACGGTACCTTGTACTTGATTTGGCTGAATCCCAGAATCCTTTGTGAACGATTTGACCAAATAAGGAACCAAATCCTAATTTGCATTGGCAACATGGGGGCAGGAAAGGAGAAATCAGAAAATATTTTTTTTCTTTTTTTAAACTTTTCGTTCTCTTGTTTTTTGACTAAAAGCCATGTATTTTCCCTTGTCGCCCCTAATTTACATATACAAATTAGGATTTCAAATCAGTTCGGTCAGGCCTAAGAATTCGGCTGAATCTGAATCATGCAGAAACAGGCTGAATTATGAACTGATTCCTAAATTCGGTACATCCATAGGCGTATGTATCAAACTTTTAATTTGTAAATTCAAGTTTTCAGAATTCCTCAAAGTCGATTGTTCACTTATTTAAAAAGAAATTGGAATTTTGAATGCTTTATTGCTTAAAAACATAAGAAACAGCAAAATCACATTCTCTTCATCATTTTTAATGAGTGTACCAACTTTAAAAACACTTGGAAAAACTATTAATTTAAATTTTTTTAAAAAAAAGATTTCAAATTTGCTAGGACAACTCCCTTTGACCTCTACATGAACTCATCAGCTTTAAGATGGGGAGCTTTTACATTCCAGTTTTTTTGCACTTTAACATTTAAGTTTGTAAAACCCTTATTCAAATTTATGATAAAACCCTAAATGTTTGTGTAAAAGACATTGCATCATGGCAAAAACTTGAATTTGAATATTAATAAACTGGCTCCTTAAGGTTTAAAGGAAAACTATACCCAAAAAATGAATACTTGATCAAAATATAGTTTATATCAAATTAAGTGACATATTAAACCTACCTGGTATATATATTTTAGTAAATATTGCCCCTTTACATCTCTTGCTTTGAACCACCATTTGGTGATGGTCTGTGTGCTGCCTCAGAGATCACCTGACCAGAAATATTTCAACTCTAACTGTAACAGGAAGAAGTGTTGAAGCAAAAGACACAAATAATATGGCAGGTGTCATCATGATAAAGAATTATACTGATTTCTACTACTATTTGTAATTAAAACTCTGCATTCTGTTAGGTACTAATTATTAATGAATATAAAATAATGAAATATTTATTAAATAAAATAAGGCCTTTTCCCCTCATGGAGGCCCAAAGCAGAAGATGATGGAGCTAAGCCTTAGGGACAGTCGCATTAAGATTTAAGCTCAATATTTATTTCATGTGTTAGATTGTTTTTATATATAAGTATAGCAGCACCCACAGCCATATCTTATTATTCGTAATCCTTGTATCAGACAAAAAGGAGACTGAAGTTAGACTATAAAAGTGCCCTTAAATGGAAAAAAGCTGAAGCATGGGATTTAGTGTTTAGCTTTGTATCATTTTTTTCTTCGTCTCGGTGTCATTTTACAGATATCTGACATAGTTATTTTGATATTTCGAGCTTTCCATTATAACATTCTTATCCATTATCCCTCCTACACTGCCCGTTAGTTCTGTTAACAGTAATATTTCACATATAACCTAAGTCGGTGTTATGTGACTGCTACTATGTTTATTCTAATCACTCATCCTGTCTTGACTGCTGCTCTCTGTGCCAAATAAAGTCTGTGCCGGAGATCCTGGACAGGAAGTAATTTCGTCACATGATTACAGGGAAGTAAATATTTCCATGTAACCAAAAACTGTAACACAAAAATAATAGTTCAATACACAAGGGGCCTATTTATTAACATTCAAGTTTCTGTTTTATACTGAATCAAATTTTTTCTCTTTTTTTTCCCCTCAATAGGTTCACTGATAGTGTCACCCATAAAAGAGAGTCGTTGCATATAAAGCCTGACTAATGGTATAAACTACATAAAACTGCTAACATCTAATATTCAATATATAGGCATTTGCCTAAGGTGGGAGCATTAGGGGCTGGCCCTCGGGTGGCTATATGGTAAATTCCATCAATTTTTCTGGGGAGAAAAAAATCCCCTGCCAGCACCAGATACTTCGTACCTATATCTGTGGGGTGAGGGGTACCTATATCTGTGGGGTGAAGGATACCTAGGATCGTCAACTGTCTGGTTTTGACCCAATGGAAAGGTCTGTCCAGTTTTCTAAATTAGTAAAACCAAGCATAATTGTCCTAGAGACTGACAGTGTGATCAGCCAGTCGCCACGTCATGATGTCATGGGATGCTCACTTTGATGTCACATTCCCTGCCCCCCCTTTGCACCATGAGCCGGCAAAAAGTGGAATCTCTAGGGGTACCCTGACAATCGTAGACTGACATTACGAGTATGCTCTGTTTGAGGGTTGGTGCATTATTTAGGACAGCAACGCACATAAAAACTGCTTTTTAAATGAATCACAAAAAATCCATGAAAAATTAAAAAAAAAAATGGCACTTTTTAAGATTTAGATTACCTTTAAAAGCCATACACATAATTTCCACCTTGTTATACTCGTTATACTATCATGACAATCTATGTTGTAATGATTTTCTAATAAATCGTTTACATGAATGATACCAGTACACTTCCAGTTTTCCTTGTTCCAAACACGATGCTTATACAATGACAAAGATTTAAATGCATCCCTCTCCAAAATTAATACGTGCCAACTGGCTCACCCAATATTCTAGTTTCTGCATCTACAAGAAGGTTAATGGTGTATTTCAGGAAGACAACATGTATTACTTTTTGTTAAAGTGAGCAAATATTTCATGTTCTGTAATGAGTAGTAAAATGCAAAACTTGCACGTATTTATTTTTAGCTGTATGGGAAAAACAGCAATTAAGAGCTAAAACGTTAAAACTGAAGAACTCACTTAACAGAAGCAATTATATTAGTCATACAAACAAAGCAGTTCTGCTTTCCAGCTCACCCCCACCCATGAAAGCCCCATATAACAAAGCCACTTGCACTTAAAGGATACTGTTAGTTGTTATTTTTCCGCTGCAGAAATGGATCCTTGCTAACTACACCTGGGTAACATCAATAATAGGCTCAGTGGTTAAATAAATATGCTCATGGATCTAGCTCATCAGGAATTCAAAGCATTTCCTGATTTTCTTTTCTTTTGTTTAAGCCACTTTCTGAACAAATGGTATAATGTATAAATATATATATAGAGTATAGGGCCAGGATACGCTTATGTGCAGATCCCTGCAAAGGTTTGTTGGTTCTATAACATGTTCCATATGGCCTGTTTGCTACTGAGATATATAGCAATTAGAAATAAGCCACAAAATGTTCATCATTCACTTGGTATCAAAAGGATGGGAATTCCACACTGGCTGCTTTCTGTGTGCCTTAATATGCCACTGGCCAACCCATTTGCGTGTAGTATTTGCACCCACAATTCCCTACCTATCCCATGTTACATTATGATCCCGTGCTTCTAGGTTTCTTCAATTCTATCTGTTCATTCCTTCCCGCTGTTTACACATGTCCTTAGCACTTCCAATCCTTATTACCTCTATTGTATGATTTTATTTTATTAATTTCTCCTTAAGCTAACCACACACCTGAAGATGTTATGGTTTCAGAACCTACCAAATGAATAAATCATTGGTTGATAGGGTCACTTTGTGCTGGGAGATATTGGGCTGACAATAGCAAGTACCTATGCGGCCCGTAAGGAGCAGACTTCATCAACGAACCAGTGCAGCCTTTGCCCAATGGGTCTTTTAAACTTGTATGATAGATAACTGGCCCATTTTGAGCCGGATATATATTGCATAGGCAGTTTGAAAAGGTACATGAATGAGCAGATAAGCTGAAGACTCTGAAGGTGCCGAATTGGCAGTTTAACTCTGCCCATTTATGGACAACTTTACACTTTTTTGCACTCCTACTTCTCCAGCATCTCCCATTCATATTAATTCATCATTACCTCTCCTGTCACTTATAGTCATTGATAACTAAACCTTCAGCATGCCATCCTTGTGTGTACTCCCCTTGCTATCCACAACTTTATTACTTCACATATACATTTCCTCCCACAATACTTTTGATGTTTGGGGTGGTGTGGTGGTCCTTCACAAGGCCACCCAGTGGGCCCAAGTCTCATGCTGTGTGTTCCTCACTCATATCCATTGAACCGTGTCCATTTAAAAATTGTATATTCCTGTGTATGCTACTTTTCAGATAACATAGTAGCATGGCCAGACCCGGGCAAACCTGTGGCAGATGCCTTCAATCTGTCATTATATTTGTGGTTCCATAGACTATACAAAAATAATTTGGGCTTGAACTAAACCTCACTCAAATTCATAACAAAACAACTAACAATCAGTTTTCCAACAGCAAGTCAAAATCAACTGAACAACCAAGACAGCATTCTGTCAAGGATATAAATATGTCTCCATTATCTTGTGAAAGCCAGTAAAAGTAAACGGCAGGCTTCATTTTATTTTATGAAGTTGTATTTTCTCAAGAACGTGAATGTAAAGTTTTCTGGTGGAAAGCAATGACCTGACATTCTGCAGAGCTTTAGGCACACTGAAAGGTAAGTCTATCACAGATTGCTGCTTTAAAACATTTTTTCCCAGGAACAGAACAACACTTTTAGCATCCTATAAGAAAAGTCATAAAATATTGCAGCTTGACCTTTAAGGAAGTTTCAACAAATAAAACAGGGACAATGAAATGCCCTTAGGTGAAATATTGGGATCTTCAAGGGAAGACACAAGTGAAAGCATAAACATTTGAATGCAGGAAAAACAACAAATTCAGTGTCAAAATATTTAGCTCGAACAGGAATTGCTTTGCAAGAAAATCCTGGTCAATGTGTTCTTCAACTCCTTTAAACAGACATTATTGCTTAAAAAAACAAGACGTTCTCATGACTAATATTTTAGTGTTTACATAACACAATGCAACCCATGATACCCTGTACAGTACATATTATTCTCTGTGTTTCTGGATAAAATAATCTTTCCTGCCAATTTGTTGTCACACTGCATAACTTGTTGTTGAGATTTTTCCTATCTATTAAAAGGGACACGGTCATTACTATAAAAACTGTATTAAATAAGCATTCAAAAGTCTCATAAGTTCCTCTTACTCCCCTTTGCCTGATTTAGAAATTCTCAATAACTCATGGCTTTACACTAAGGCAGTGATCCACAACCACTGGCTCTTGAGCAATACATTGGATGCTGCTCCAAGTGGCCTCAAAGCAGATGCTTATTTTTGAATTCCACTGCCAAACAGAGCCTCCTGTAGTCCTTATTTGGGTTCCCAAGGGACTATTCATGTTTGTGTTTTTGTGTTGTTCCCCAACTCTTTTTACATTTGAATGTGGCTCATGGGTAAAAAAGGTTTGGGGACCCCCACACTAAGTGGTATATTTGCAACCCCTCAATGATCATGGTCTGGCAAACAAAGGCAGAAAAGAGAAGTACTCATGTTTTCCTACAACGGATTGCTTTTGTGTTTTCCCGATTTCCTGGTTTGAAAAGCCAGTGCATATTTTTTTCCATGGGTGGATTGTTGTTAAAAATAAATTGTCAGGTGTTAAGGGGTGAGCTTTTTATTTCTTGCAAAAATCCTATGGGAAAAAACACACAATCAGGAAAAACCAAAAGCAATTGATTACAAAAAATGCATACTTGCTATTTCTGCTTTTGTTTTGCCCAACCAGGATCCTTGAGGAATCATCAATAAGCCCTTTGATTAAAGAGACACAATCTAATAAACACACTCCAAATGTTGTCCCCTAAAGCCACATAAGATCAGTTGCTCAAACAAAATACATTTTGAAAGCCTATTTCATTAGTTCCTTAAAAAGGATAACAAAATAAACTATGGATTTCTGAGGAAAAGGTTAAAGCACTAATCTAGTAAACTACATGTAATATAACTAAACAAATGCTACAGTTTTTTCATGTCCTGTTATGGTTTTTAAAAAAAAAAAAAATTTAAAACAGATATTTTTATGATTAATGGGACAAATAAATTAGAACAAACTGCATAAAAGGAAATGTAGTTATTGACTGGAAATGAGATTCAGTTGAAGAAAGTATTAACCCAACAAAAATAAGCTGGAAAAAAAAACAATATTGTTGAAATAAAAACCCATAATATCACAAAAGGAAGCGAAATTATGCAAAAAGGAAATTTATGTTTTGTAGTGGGGAAGTGAAATTTCCTTTCAGTCATTACTTTCAGTTTGAACACAAGATGTGAGAAAAGACATTTTATTTCACTATACCATATCTGGTATACAATCTGCTATACAAACATATTAGTTTGTGGGAAATTTTGTGTCAAAGACCTGAGATAAAAATAAAAAAACAATTTAAAAAGTGTGAGATGCTAAATAATAAGGCAGTAATGGAAAAAAATAGGGAAGGATCTATATTTATAAATGGCTATATTTGTAGGAACCAGATGGTAGAGTCCTGCAATGGGTACCCACAAAGTGGTTGGGTTTTGGGTAGAAATTGCTTGATTTCCTGACAATGTGGACAGTCTTTTGTCAGGTTTTGGCAAGTTATTTCCTCTTACCCTGCTGTTCCAGCAACCAAGTAACACTACTTTTGGTCCATGATGACATCACTTCCAGTTTTGCAGGTCCTGGGATGGAAGGTAAGTTAATAATTTGCCATCTGGGCTTGGTAGTGGTTATGGGTAGTGGACATATTGGGTAGTGGGTGCAGGTTGGTTTATGGGTCAGCAGGTCTGGGTCGGGCATGGGTCTGCCCAAATGGACCCATGCAAAACTCTATCAGATGGAAAGGGGCCATATATAACAATAAATTGATGGGCTAAACAAGCTTTGCCTCCAGCTATTGATCATTACAGTGGAGGACATTATGCTGGATAGACAACGCAAAATATAAAAATGTCCAAGAAATGGAAGAGAACATTTTACAAAAACAAATTTTCCAGACCTGAATTCTAAGCAACTTTCCAATATACATTAACTGCAAATTTTTTAATTTGCAAAAACATGTTATGAAAATTGTTCAATAAAATGCAGTGGTGTGTTGGGAATCAAACAGATGGTATATAAAGGATAAAATAGGTTATTAGAGCATCCCCTTTTTCTTGCCGAGGAATTGTCAGAGGAAGCGTAAGCAATCGCTGCATGTGATGCAGAGATACATTTCCCTTTCTGTAATGCTGCAGGTTTAGATAGCCTTTATTAAATGTTTGCTGTGTTAGTAAATGTTTTAGTAGCAGGAGTTCCAGTCGTATAATAATAAAAATAAGGTATTGGGGTTCAGTACGCATAACATACTGCATGGGCCCCCCTGTCAGGCCCTTACCTCTATAAATCCAATGCTGGAGTGTTGATAGCATGTTTGCTGTGTCCCCCTAGATAACCGCCTGCCGTAAACCATTATTGTGGCTCTGATGAGCCCCAAGGGGGTGGGGGCCCTGATGCAATTGCACCCTCTGCACCCCTGGTAATTAAGCCACTGTTCGGGTTGATACAGGAACTTCAGGGAAGACAAATGAACAAATTAATAATCACTGCAGGGCTCGATGACTATTGCCCTGTTTTTGTACATATTTAATATTTACCAAAATATATTTAATATCACTATATGGACATGTTAATAACCAACATGTCTATGGCTGCACAATAGAACCTCAGCCAATCTGTTTGGCCTTCTGCTAAATTAAAGCAGCAATTGAATCTTGAGCCTCGTCAATGCATGCCCCTACATACAAGAAATATCCCCTCCACGCACACATAAATTGCCTTCAACATTGGAAGGCTGTTGAGCATTCTTTATGAAAGATGTACTATTGTCTAAACACATAAGGAAAAGATTAATGGAAAAAAATCTGTTCCGTGTGTCAATTGAGAAGCTCAATTCCACATTTATCTTGGGTATAAAACATACTGTTCCCATGTTTACAAATCATTATACTGCTTTACAGCCGTCAAAAATGTTTTCCTAAGCTAGTGAATCAATAATTATGAAGATTATATCATCTAATTAACATTCACAAACAACAACCCCTGCTAATTAAAGTATGAGCATCAGGATTGGTTCTTTAATACAGTCTCCAAATGAAATTTTGTTGAGTGATTGCTTATAAAATGTATGAAGACACTGCTGGAGGCTCTTTATGAGACGAGTATGAAAGGGGTCCAAATATTTACTTCCACTGGGGAAATATTTCTGCATCGCTTATCAAAGCAAAATACGTGGCCACCACCGAGACATTTAACTGCAGAATGCTGCTTAGCAAAGATGGGTCAAGACTGATGCAACTAATGATGTTAATGGAAGAAGTGCTCCCCAAGCTTTGAATACTGTGTAGTTTGGTTGGATATAGAACATAAAACATGGCAAGCGTCGGTACCAACAAACATTAAAGGATGCATTTATTAATTTTTAAGATAACAGTTTGCCCAGCCCAAAATACGATTGACATTCTTTTATATTTGTCGATTGTGGTTTGAAGAAAATCTTGAAAAATAAAAATTTGCATCCAAAAACCTGCACCCATCAAGGGGTAAAAACACAAGGGACGTCATTTCTCTACACTGTGCAAATGTGCTCATGACCAGTAACTAGGGATGCACCGAATCCAGGATTCGGTTCGGGATTCGGCCTTTATCAGCAGGATTCGGATTCGGCCGAATCCTTCTGCCTGGCCGAACCGAATCCGAATCCTAATTTGCATATGCAAATTAGGGCCAGGGAGCTAAATCACGTGACTTTTTGGCACAAAACAAGGAAGTAAAAAATGTTTTCCCCTTCCCACCCATAATTTGCATATGCAAATTAGGGTTCGGATTCGGTTCGGTATTCGGCCAAATCTTTCGGGAAGGATTTGGGGGTTCGGCCGAATCCAAAATAGTGGATTCGGTGCATCCCTACCAGTAACCTATGGCAACCAATCCAATTGCTGAATTCATTGTTCTACTTGCAGCTGGCTTATTGGTTACTTTAGGTAACTGCCCATGGGCAAATTTGCCCAATGTTGATAAATGAGCTCCAAAGTCTCTAGGCGGGTTGTTATTAAAGTCCGAATGCCAAAAACTTGAAACATTCAAGTTTTTTACTATAAAATCTGAATTTGTAGTGGGAAAAAAAATACTTGAATTTTTCTGAATGTATTAAACCCTGAGGGTGTTAAAAGTCAGAATAAAAAAGTACTCCAACTCAGAACTGCTGAGTTCATGTAGAAGTCAACTGGAGAAGTCCCGAAGTTATTTTGGTCTGTGCAATAATCCGGAGATTTTGTGGTTTTCGGATAAAGATCTGAAAAAAACAGAGTCTTGGGTGGAAAATTCGATTTTTTTTTTCCTGTGCAGGATATTTTTGGAAAAATTTATTGATAAATAAGGGGGAAAAAACCTGAGCGAATTTTGGTCGGAGTATATTCGGATTTTGCTAAATAACCCCTAGATCCTACATAAACCTACATAATTTTCATTAAGCATATGTAAATGCCGGCCACTATTTGTCAGATCCTTGGTACAGGCTAATTTATATTCTGAAAGCCTCATCCTTATTCTCGTTTCAGTAATGCAATGCTTGCATTCTTCTCATCTCTTTACAAATCCTTTAAACAAATATCAGTGGCATAGATTAATAGCACCAGACTCTGTTCCATTCGGTTTTCTGCTTATGCTTCTCAAGCATCAGGTTACACATATGAAAGTACCTGGCTGCCTACCAGAAGAACCTGTTTTGATATTCAATTTGAGGCGTCTCATAGAAAGAAAGTAAACAAAATCCTTAGCCTGAAATGCAGTTTTGCTCTTCTAAAAATAACAACTCCATTATATTATAGGGCTGCAAGCAAAATACAAGAGGCCAGGCTTGCCCTCCTACAAGGAATAGGTCAACATTTTGTTGGGAACCCAAATATATTTTATTGAATTCGGTTCATTTTAAACTAAAACTTACAATTTTCAATTCATTCAATTTCAAACTGAAACATATCTCTGTGTGTTGCCCACAAAAAAATACAATTGTTCTGGATGATCATTAATGGAATGATCTGATTTGATGTATATAGTCAAAGGCCAGAAATGTATGGAACTAATACCAGAGTTCTGGCCATAAATTTGGGCAACTAAACCTTTGCTCAACACACAGACCCCGTGTTTGGTCAGCAGAAGAACACATATTGCCTCCATGGATGTCTGGGGTCTCAGTATTCTGCAAGTATAGTGAAAAGTTGGCTACCACATTTCTGAAGTGTTCACAGAATATTTATTGAGTGATAAATAGTGATGGGCGAATCTCCCGAGAATTTCCAGAGAAATTTGCGAATTGGTGAAAAATTCGCGAAACGAGTCGCGGCATGCTTTTCACACGCGCCGCGTCAACTTTGGCGCGTCGCGTCGTTTCCGGCGCGCGTCGCGTCATTATCGCCAGGCGAAATTTCACTGGTGATTCGCTAATTTATTCGCCAGCGGCGAATCGCGGGAATTCGCTGCGAATTCGCCCCTGGCGAATAAATTCGCTCATCACTAGTGATAAACAGAGACACAGCCTGTCAGAAATCAGTTCCATAGTGCAGCACTGGTTCTTTTCAAAAACACATTGACCAGGCTAAATGACCTGAGATGGTGTCTACACACCAATATTACAACTTAAAAAAATACACTTGGTGGTTTAGGAATGAAATTTTAGTGTAATTTAGAAATAAAAACTACACCATACCTTTTTGGGAGGGACAGTCGCTCTTTTTCACAGCTCAACCTGCAGTCCCTTTTTTCTCTGCACTGAACAGCCAGAAAAAGAAACAAAGTTTCTAACTTAATTGGCTTTTGGCAGAGAGCCCAGAACAGGTGCAAATAAGATACTTTGTGACAATATTGAGATAAGAAAATTAGTAATTGTAACAGTTTAGATAAGGAGAAGTATTTTCAAACTTTCATAACCTGCCAAATTTTGTAAAAAGAACTTAATTAGGGGGTGTGGCCATGAAAAATGGGTATGGTCAAAAATGTTTGCAGCTCTACGTGTGAAAAAAAATGTTGTCCCTATTTTTACTTTCAAAATGTTGGGAGGAATGACTACACCATAAACATCATTACAGAATCCCTTTAACTATTTTTCATTAATGATAAAGCTATATATGTTATTTGACTGGCCATCTAATGACCTAAGGATTTTATTTTTTTTCAGCTTTCCCTTTTATATTATAACTATTTGAACTTCATAATTTTTTCTTTTACCAGCTTGGTATTTACATTTTGTTATGCACAAAAGACAAGATATTATTTGATAGGTCAGAATTGACACAAACTGGGGCATAACATTGAGGGTAGAGAAAATTACATCATTGGATTTTACAGTAGTGGGTACATAATTCCTTATATATCTCATGCAATATATACTATTGTAAATAATCAATCATTGCTCAGTCCCTCTTCTACTCTATCTCTACTATCCTTTTCTGCTTCTTAATTAGCAGACAATTTCTAGTATGCTAGATTATTTTTCCACTTTATTTTATTTGGCTAACCCTCTAATGACCTCTGTAAGAGTTTTTACAGATCCACCCACTTTATTTTTTAAACCATTTCTTTTATATAAATTTTTTTTTACTTTTAATTTTATAAGGAAAATTAAAAAAAAAAAAAATTTGATTAAAAACAGCCATTGACTTCAATGCATTTGGCGAAGTTCTTTAAGGGGCAGATTTACTAAGGGTCGAATTGATTCAAAGTGAAAATTCGAATCAAATTCGAATTAAAAATACGGCAGATAAAACCTACCAAATTGCTATATATCCCTATGGGAAGCTCCCAACATTTTTTCATTGAATAAAAAAAAAATTGATTGAATGCTTAAAAATCTATTTTATCCATTGACTTTTTCATATTCAATTGTTCAAAAAATCAAATTGCGTTAATACCCTTCGAATTTGAATTCGACCCTTAGTAAATCTGCCCCTGAGTGTAGCAAAATGAGACGGTTTAGCTCATCACTAAAGCTATGTTGTTTATACAGATTGATCACTGGATAAATGGTGGCACACGTAGTTTTTCCTCGTGGGTGCATTTCTACTGCCAGAGATTCCTGTGATTTCTTAAGACATAAATGGAAACTATCCTGGAAATACCCAAACAGATTTTTCTTCCAGGCTGAAAATTCATGTCAACAATCGATTGAAGATGAGGCCACACAAATTTCTACATGCTATGGGCAGATTTATCAAAGGTTGAATAGTGAATCCAAATTTTCAAATATTTTTGTGTAAAAATTTACACATTCAAATTTTAATCCCCCAATTCGAATGTAAATTTGAATGTGAGATTTATTACACCTTGACCATGGAAACAGTTCTAATTCAAATATTAGCCAACTAAAACCTGCCATATTCACTTACAAGTCAATGGCAGAGGTGCCTTGACCCATTTGAAGATTTCCTGACATTCAGGTTTTCTTTTTCCAAGGAAAATTTCGTTCTTACTCGAATTGAATGTAAAACAAGTTTTCGGGACATTCCCATGTGATTGAATTTTAGATCATTGCATTTTTTTTTCAATTTATTAGTGTACAAAAAAATTCACATACAGTAGAATTTTGATAAAATCTCCCCCTATGCGGTGTGTTTCCGAGCAACCCCCAATGTGCCAAAACCAATGGATTGCGTCAAACACACAGAAATATTATTAAACCAATAAACCAAGAGGTCATTCTGATGGACCCCTATGATGAAAACTGAGCATCTGCCATGGACCTTCTGTGTCCTCAATTCTATATTTTATATACAAATATAGGACGTGAGAAATTAAATTGAAAATAACAATATGAAATGTCTATGTCCTCTCAAAAACAGAGCAGGAAGCAGTGGATTGTTGGGATTATATACATATTAACTGTGCTATTTTAAAGGGCAATTATTGCGAGTGGGTGTTAAAAGAATGCAAATCATTTTTTTTTTCTTTTTAAACAGTTGGGTTGTAAAAGGAATTATTCATGCATTAAGTATTCAGCAACAGTCCTTCCACTGTACCAGTAAATAAAAAGGAGGATGTTGTATTTGCATTTCAAAGCTTTTGAAAGGACTTGCACAATGCTGTAAACAATAGCTTCCGCAAAGCAATGCTGTTGTGCAGACCAATCAAACCTAATTTCCTCAATGGCAGATGCCTGTAAAATATGTTTCCTATATCGTTACTGTGTTGAAATAGTAATTAATCATGTGCTTGCATGTTATAGGGATCAAATACATTACAAAATGAGCAGATTTCATCATGCCTTAAGCATATTGCAATCTTACACGGAATACTAAAATATTATTCATGATCATTAGAGAGAAAGCACTTTAATAATTCCAGATGCTTATTTGGACAAGAGAGAAATTTACAAAATCTACGTTTCAAAAGAGAGGTTTTTCCATTGATCTTTTTCAGTATCTCTTTACATTATTCATAAATGCATTTTAAAAAAACACCCGAATGCCGAGTCAAGAATTTTTCAGAACTCGAGAAACCTTAAGAATGTTGAGTGATAGGAACAATTAAATTTAATCCATGAGGATGATGTGGACACTGGTTTTAACAGAAACTAGAGAAATCTCCAAAAATATAATCATGGAAGAGAAACATATTTTAACAGTCAAAGTTGAGTTGAGAAGAAGCTCCTGCCCTAAATTATCCACCTTAATAAAACCGAGATTATGGGACAGATTTATCAAGGCTCGATTTCGAAGAGCAAAAACTTAGAATTCGAAAAGACCTGAACTGAAATTTATTTGAATTTTTTTTATCAAATAGGTCAGTTTTCAACCAAATAGGTCCATATTTGATCAAATTCGAATCAATCGATTAGAATTCTTAGCTCTTTCGATTCAACGTTTTTCCCAAAAAAACCTTTAAACTTTCAAAGTCCACAATTGACCCCAAATACTGTAGGTTCTAGGAGCCCCCCATAGACAAACAGAAATTCGTCAGGTTTTAGATGGCGAATGGTTGAATTCGAATTTTTAGAGAGACAGTACATGATAAATTTCAAAATCCGAATTTTTTAATTTGGACTATTCCCTAGTCAAAGTACACAAAAATAACTAAACATTCTATTTTTTTTTTAATTTGAACTTTCAATTTGACCCTTAATAAATCTGCCCCATGTGTTGTAACCATTCAACAATTTAACATTTTGTTTTTAAAATTCCACACATTTTTCAATAAAAATAAAATTTTATTAGACTAATTTCTCTATAAATCTATTAATTGCACTTTGTTGTGATAAGATGTAAATTTTTGTTTACCATAACTCCCAGTAGGACACACTTTCATTTTGAACTGAAAACAGGTAGCACTTAGGGGCAGATTTACTAAGGGCCGAATTTTCGAGGGCTATTTGCCCTCGAATAGACCTTTCTACGATTTTCAAATGAAAATTTGATAAAATAGTAGAAAAATTCGAAGGTTTTTGGCCGCTTTTCGATAATTTGATAAAATCGTATGATTTTACGAAAAAAAAAACGTTAAAAAACGTTTGATTGTTCGAAAAAATCATACAAATCTACTGATCAAAGCATTCGATTGTATGATTGATTTTCGAACATAAAACTTAGAAAAGAAGCCTATGGGGGGTTCCCATTGGCTTCTATTGCAATTCATTAGGTTCAATCTGGCGAAGTAGGCAGTCGAATAAAATTTTAAAGGGGAAGTACTTCGATCATCGAAAGGTCAAATATTCGATCTATTCGATACGATCAAATTTTGAATTTTTGAATTTTGAATTTGATGATTGAAGTGGCCAAATTTGCATATTCGAACAAATCGTACGATCGGAATTCGATCGAATTCGATTGAATTTCGAATCCTTCACACGAATTTAGTAAATCGCCCCCTTAATGTGTGTTTAGATATGAAATTATTTAGGTATAGTTTACCTGATAATGGTACAGGCCTTATCTAGAATCTTTTTACCACAGGGGTTTCCCTGAAATTCCAAGTGTTATGCTACAATTTATTTACTGACAACCAATCAGGAGGAAGGGGTGGGTGTCTAAAACTCCTTTCTCATTCTTTAAAGAGTGCATGTGCAAAACTTGTGATGAGAATACTTTTTTCACTGGGTAAAGTTTAGTGGTTTGAATCCATGATATAATTTTGCCATATGTTTGTTTCAGGAAAAGAAAAAAGTTTTTTTTGTGGCAAGATAAAACTGCAAATGTTATTATTGGAATGTCTCCATGTGTGTATTTCACAGAAAAAATGTCAATAACATTATTAAAATTTCTCCAAACTTTTAACACTTGAAAAATTCTGGCAAAACCTCACTATTTGGCTAATTGTTTCGTATTTATATCTTGTCATATAAGTATTTTGTCATATCAAAACAAAATTGGATTTTAAAGCACAAATAGATGTCAAGTGCAATTTAGTCAAGACTACTGTATGTTAAAAGTTAATACTTCAAAGTTGGGTAAAATACTGTTTATCAATTTGCATACGTTTAGCCAAGTGAAATGTATAAAAAAAATCGTACAGAATAAGTGCATCATACAAGATTAAAAACAACTGCAG
This sequence comes from Xenopus borealis, assembly GCA_024363595.1. Taxonomy (NCBI): domain Eukaryota; kingdom Metazoa; phylum Chordata; class Amphibia; order Anura; family Pipidae; genus Xenopus; species Xenopus borealis. Next base: position 12,355,513 of record CM044443.1, on the reverse strand, counting down.
AACACAACTAGCAAAACAAACAGAAAACAAGCTGAAGAACACTCCACACATATATTGAGAATGAAAATCAATTAGGAAACTTCAGAAAGATCTAAAGTTTTGAGCGATGAATAAATAACTTATATCTGGATTCTGAGACAAGCATACAAAAGAGAAGTAATTATCCCAGTAAATACACCCTCCCTGCGACTGCATTATTAGACTTGACATTGACTAAGACATCTAAAGAAACGTAGGTCAAGTGTTCTCAGATGTTTGTAGAATGGATTTCAGAAAAGCATTCTATTAGGGGCTAAATGCATTTGTACAGATTAATTTATATCTACAATATATATTCCCTTCAAGAAAACATGCTGAACAAAGAACAAATATTGCCAGAGGACAGATTTTCTTTTCTAGCGAAAAAATGCATAGCAAAAAATGCATAGCTTTCTATATATACACATTCTAGGCCTTTAAACAATTTATTTGGAACTCTGTTTTCCCAGTAATATCCAAACAAGCAGCATAAGGTCAATACATAATTACAAAACCTATATTCATATTAACATGTATTTTTATAGCGCCAACATATTTCGTAGCACTGTATATAAACAGCTCCAAACAATAACAAAACAGAGTTCTAAATAAAAACAGTATTTTCTTATAAGTGTACTATTGGTGCTGAAGGGATGTTCAGCACTAACTACGTTTTCATTAAAACTACAGGGTGGGACTGGATAATTGGGGGCCCACTGGGTTCCAAACTTCTGGGGCCCAGTGAACGTTGGTGTCCCACCAGCCCAGTCCGACCCTGTAAAAGTATAATTAGGTAATGAATTAAAAGGTGCAAAGTTTGCTCAGTTCTAACAACCCATAAAAACCAATAAGATGCTTTCTTTTAAACAGGTGACATGATAATATTGGAATTCTAGAAAAAAAAACTCTACATTTGTGAAAATAAACATGACATTTTTCATCAAGGAGAACGTTGATCGGTAACTGGCTGGATAGACTATGGCAGTGGTCCCCAACCAGTAGCTCGTGAGTAACATGTTGCTCTCCAACCCCTTGGATGTTGCTCCCAGCGGCCTCAAACAAAGAGCTTATTTTTGAATTCCAGGCTTGGAGAAAAATTTTAGTTGTATAAAAACCAGGTGCACTGCCATACAGAGCCTTTGTGTAGAATGGCAATCCACATAGGGGCTACTAAATGTCCAATCACAGCACTTATTTGGCAAGCCAAGAACATTTTTCATGCTTGTGTTGCTCCCCAACTCCTTTTACTTCTGAATGTTGCTCACGGGTTCAAAAGGTTGGGGATCCCTGGCCTATGGTGTCACACAGGACAAACAACACACAATATCAATCCAATCTCTCTATACTATATATATAATATTGTCAATGCAAAATAAATTTACATGAATTGGTACTTACCAAATTCATCACATATACTTTCATTTTCAATCAGAGTTGGGTGGTCAAAAGTGTCCCGACAATAAAGTATCTTTGTATTGTGGTTGATGACTGCAATCCCACCAAGGGCCTGAACAAATTGGTCCGCTAGTAAAGAGGATGGTTCTGCCTGAATTCTTTTCAGAATTGACCGATAACGGCAATACTGGGGATAACTTAAAACCATCACATTTTTGTCGTCTTCACCTTCACCTGTGGATGAAAAATAAAATGTATAAATTAGTCATAAAACTCAGAGAATAACACCTGTATCACAGTACTGTGGCTTTTAAAAACCAAAAACACTCACAAATTGAATTCAATAAGTCTGCATATCTATATATATATGGTTTTGCTAAATGCCTTAGACATACTGTACACGTTTCCACTGGCACAGTTCTTTATCATATACAGATAATACATACAATCAAACTGAAATGTCAGCAATTTAAGTGAAATTATCCACTTCCAATAAAATGTAAATAGATATTTAGATATGATCTGTAATGTGTACATGAAATATTTTTTACTAAAGGTCAAGTTGAGAAAATTAGTCAATTTGCCTTTATTAACACTAAATAATTATCCACTAGGAAGCAATTAAATGAAATACAGATTTTTTTTTAATTTTTTTGGATGGACAAATGGAATGAAATAAATGTGTAAATGTTAAGAATCTTCAAGCATATTCAAGGAATTTAGAAGAAAAATTAGATTCGCTTGATAAGTGTCATCAAAGATGATTGATGTAAAGATGTCCTTAGGCTTAGAAGGTGAATTAAAGGGCCACCATATATTTTTTTTTCCTTGTTGTGGAAACCTTAAAAGGTGAAGTATTTTACTCTTGTTTTTATCTGTACTAGCTCCAAAAAACCATATCTGGTTCAGCTTACATTTTTAGCCTTGGATAAGGTTTAACTGTATGTAATTTAATCTGCTCCAATATTATAGAAGAACTTTTCCTTATGGTTGCCCAATTATCCAGATTATTACAAACTGATGAATCAAGAAGGTTAATGGAGCTTTGGGATATGCTGAGAGCCATGAAATCTCTCAAGGTGGCCCAAGGGCCCAATGATCAGATCATAATGCAGCCAATACGGGCGGTCGGATTGCAAGACCCATCAACTACCAGCTGCAGCAGCAATCTGAAGGGAGTTTTAACCTAGCCCGATTGACGACTGGCCAGATATCAATCGGGGAAGCCCATTGCAGGGCCCCACACATGGGCCAATAAGCTGGCAACTCAACCTGTCGGTGAATGGCCAGCTTAAGAGTTCACATTTGGCTAGAAGTACTACAATCATGAACTGGCCTACCTATACAGATTTGGTTGGCTGCACTGATTTTTAACAATACTTTCCAACTATTTGGGCATGTATGGCCAAGTAGCAGACAGATAATTCAGTTATCTAAATACATTGGCTCTGACAGAAAATATCCTCTAATCAATCTAAAGTAAGTGCAGAAGTGACATGGGGGCCACCCTGAAACCCACAGGAAACATGGGTTGGCATGTTCGGGCCAACTTTCACAAAAAATTTGCAATCAGCGGGTGAACTGAACTTTAGCCTGTGTACACCCCAGTTGTGACTTTCTAGTGCTCCACTTCCGCCTGCACATGCTTCTTTTTATATACTTGCGTAAACGAGCCCCGTCCCTTTCCGTGACATCACAGCGGGCAGGCGTGGGTATATAAATAGGAGTGTGCAGTGAGTTAGGGTCAGATGCTCAACCCCCACATCAATAAAGTGCAGCTCCACTTCCTGCTGTTCAGATCGTTTGATGGTTGTCAATGCAATAGAGGATTACATGCTCATGGCCTCCACTGGCAACAAGGAGTAGGAGAGCAACATGTTTCTCACAAGCAACTGGATGGGGATCACGAGTTTAAATTTGGACACACCCAGACAAAAAATAATGATAAACTTTCAATTATATTCCATTGAAGTCCACCAGAATAATTTCTTTTTGTGCCTCAAAAATATTTGAAAAATACTTTAAAATTGGTTAAAACAACATCTGTCTTCTTTAGAGAAACATATTTAACTTCTGCTGGAAGTCTGACCAGTTTGTCTGCTTATTTGGCAGGAATTTCAATTTTACATTCATCATCACATATTTGCTGTCAACGGATTCAGTGGCCATGAAAACCTCCTGTATTCCTCTATGGCAGCAGGTGCTTCATTTAATCCCTGCACATGACCTCCTTTCTCTGTGACTCTGTGTACAGAACCATTGCAAAATATGACTATATCTTGTTTTAAGAATGTTTTAACAGATTTGTATGCTCGGTTCTGTTGAAAATCTAAAGTGGATTTTTTATACGCAAGGCTACAAGATAAACAGCTTTATAAATGAGATCAAGGTTTTATTTACAATAGGGAAGATGGAATAAAATAAGTAAAAATAAAATGTCAAGGGAAGTAAATCACAAGGAAACCGATTGTAATATCCTGCACATACACAGCAGTATGCTTGAGGTTACTGATTTCTTTACCATTATAAGGATAATGCCATTATAGGCATCATTCCATATATAGAAACATAGTTCTGATGGGCAGTATTTTGGCAATATTGGGGGAATGGTTGGCAGGTGAAGAAAAGAGGGAAATTACTTATAATGCAGGCTAAATAAGCATAATGGGGCCCCTTGAATTTCATGGCCCCTATAATCCAAAATCTTAGAATATTATGCAATGTTCCAGCACCATTTTTACACTGCTGATCTCCATTGTTACTAGATGGTCTACTCAACTATTGTTTCAGGAGAAATGGTCAAGAGACTGAGGTTTATGTGAACATTCCACATTTATTGCACATGCAGGCTTAGCTTTCAGTAAGCTTCTTTTAAGGTGTCTTTGACAAAATAGGGGCAATTGCATGGTATAAGCATTATCCAGATCAGTTTTATCAGGAGCCAATTAACCTGAACGTATGCTTATTGAGTGTAGCAGGAACATGGATGAACAAGAGCCTGTATGTGCCTTTGTATGTGCCTTTGCATACATGGGGAAGAACATGCAAATTCCTTGTAAATAGCATCCTGGCTGGAATTGTCACAAGACAAACATGATAAAAGCTCAAAGAAAGAAATTATCTTAAAAGCATGAAAGTTAAAATAACAGCCTGTAAATAACACACGTTACAAAGTCTACTCTATTCTACCAATAGTCTTTTCTACAGTTGCACATTTTTGTTCTATACACCCCTTGCCGAGTGCAATGACCCCATTTGTCCGGTTACCCTGCTGGAACTCATATGTAAATCCTTACTGCTGAAAGTCACTACGGGAACAGCGTAAGAAAGTTTCTACTAGCTCTGAGAGTGATATATTACGGCACAAAGGTTATGCGAAATAGTTCTATATCTCCTCCACTTTCACAATGGCAGGCTGATATGTGGCTCATCTTTATGGTTTTAGGGTTGTTAAGTCATAAAATGTAGATTCATTTACTTTCAGTCTTCCTGCTTGAAAACACTCCATAAAAACAGATACATTAGCTTTGTCACCGTGTTTATTTTATGATATAGTAATGGAACTGATTTTATTACTAGGTTGCAATAATGGAGTGATTTTTTTATGGATCCAACATTAGTCCATCAAACATGTTCAAGTATATTTCACATATAAATATGTACCAAAGCACTTCTGTTGTACAAGCAGTTGACACTATCATAATTTTCACTGATTGGCTTAGGCTAAAGGCTAAGAAGAAAATTATTCACACATAGTACTGGGGCTCATTTATAAACACTGGGCAAGTCTGCATCTGGGCAAGAACACATAGCAACCAATCAGTGATTAGCATTTCCCTGACGGTAGAACAATGAAAGCAAACATCTGACTTTCATGAGTTTCTGTCCATGTGCAAACTGGCCCACTACTATGTTTGTCCTGGTCTACAGAAGGTGCATGCCATCTATAGGGAGTAGGTAGCTCTCGTCAGCGTATAACAGTCACGTATCAAGCCCAGTACAGTTAACAGGGGGAAATATCTGAAATTGAGATGCACACAAATGCACCAAATCCAAGATTCTACCAAATCTGAGCCTTTTTCACCAAAACATGTTGAAAAATCATGTCACTTCAGAACATTTTCTTCCTGGCAGAGAAATGAAAATTATTCAGTTTACAATTTGAGTGAATTCTTGATGGAAGGTTTGATATTCAACTAAATAAAAAAATTGGATTTGGTGTATTCCTAACTCATACTTCATGACGGAACTTGGGCTAAGTCAATCAAAAGATCAAAAATGGCGAGATATATTCTAAAGTAGCAATTCACCCAGGTGGTCCTTGATTGATGGCCTGAAGAAGCATATTGATTGGAGGTGAGGTTGGACAGCAGCCAATCACACTTTCAGATCAGATATGCTGATATCTAGCTGACCAACCAAGACACCTTGGCAGAACTGCCACCACAAATTGCTTTAGAAAATGCATTTTTCTAATGTTCTAATCATTACACAATTCCTATTTTACAACATCACCCATTTCTACATTTCACAGTTCTTCAAGAAAGCTTCAGCCAATTTAAGGAAAATGGGTATATTGGGAATAAATGGTCCATGGATACAGCTGCCTTTTTGGGTTTAAATAATAAATGGAGCATAGACTACATATTCAGAATTAAATTAAAATACAGCTAAGTGGAAATTAGAACGGATATGCATAAAAGGTTCCAAAAGGCATGATAAGACCAAGCATAAATTTATAAGAAAATTGGAAAACTTAGGGAAAAAAAGGCTGAATATTGGAGTGACCACCCCCAGTTTTTGCAGGGTCAATAAACTTTTGAAAACATTGCTCATTCTTCAAAACAGAATGTTCTCTCTTCCAGGATTTCTTGCAACAACCCAAAAATATGAACTAAAACATGACATAATTTCCCAGAAAGCATTACAGTTTGAGATGAAAATACATTAATACCTTCTTGCAATTATTAAATCTACTACATGGCAACATTTTCTGAACTGTGGTCTATAAAGTTTATTTTTGTGGAGTCGTAAAAGCTTAAAATTCCTTTTCAAGTAACACTTCTCCAGTAATTTTTTTATTTATACTCTTGGCAGTACATTAAGTCTGATGCCAATTTAAGATCATGACTATAGTGGTGATTACATTTTGCTGTCACCTGGTCACCATCTTTGTCCAAACAGGCATAGAATAATATAACAAAAGGTCCTAAATGTGAAGCTTGGACAGCAGTGTGATATTTTGCCTAACACAGTTAGGCCTAAAACTGTTTTTTTAGTTTTTCAATATGATGTGACATCAAATTTCAGGTAATCTTGTAATGGCAAAAAATACAAATTGCAAACTAAACTTTGTCTCAGACCTATTGTAATAATACAGTGCTCTCCACTAAGGCGAGCAATTTGTTAGCTCCTATGGCTAAGAGGAATAAAATTAGATAAATATAGTGATATATTAAAGAACTCCGACGATATTCTTTATCTACAAACATTGTATTTTTCCTCTTGGCACTAATTTGGACAATTTAGGATGCATCTTTCATCATCATTTATTATATTGCCACACTGAATGCAAAAGTAATACTCTATCATAAACTACCATGGGATAAACCTGACATTTATTGTTACTTGTACTTTACTGTTGATTTTGGCAATGAGCAAACTTTGTTTGGATCAGCACCAGCTTGACTCCGTCATTCTTTGTTTCCGATCTCTCATACACTTTCTGCTACACAATAAGTCCATTTGCAACAGCAGCATGGCACTAAGTTGGAGCTACGTGTAACAATAATCTGCTATAATGTTAGCCTTAGTGTAAATAATATGAGCAGGTTTAAAACATTCTAATGATGTCACAATTATATCAATGTGTTCATAGAATGGAGATAATAAAACAATGCAATCTCTCATTTTAATGCAGGACATGAAATATTGTGCAAAAGGTAAGCACTTTAGGACTTAAGCAACTATTATTTCCTACTCTGGCCAATAAAAGGTTTTGTGCCAATAAATGTGTCCAAGAAGTGTTCTTGAGGATGGGGAGTGGCACATTCTGGTTTGAATAGATTGTGGTACTTTTAATGGCTCTTTTGTAATGTTATAAGTTTCTAAAATTAAGAGCTTGAGAAAACTCCAACAAGGTATTCAAACAGAGGTCAGTTGCCTCACTTCACTGTTGAAATTCCTTACATTGCCAGAAACAACTACTAAAACAAGACCAGTGATGGGAAAGTGAATGACCCTAGAATATTCTTGACTAGATACATTGGCACTTGTATGCTTTATATCAGGGGTGTCCAACCTGCGGCCCAGCATGGAAATGAATGCGGCCCAGCTTGAAACCCTTGGTTCCCAAGGAAACTTCATATTGCAAAAGATATAGGAGTAGGCAGGAGGGGGGACTCTGCCCATTGCCCTGTTAGTAGTAGTAATAATAATAATAATATAATAATTAGTCTATTCAATATCCATGTGTCCCATATTCCATTGCATAGCTCCATCTGGTAATGCAACTGGTATTGCCGTTCTTTTATGTGCATTTTCTTTACTTTTACAAATCAAAAGAGTTTGTGTATTTCATGTGTGGCCCCAGACAATTTTATTTTCCATTGTGGCCCAGGGAAGCCAAAAGGTTGGACACCCCTGCTTTATATGAAGGTCCAGAGACAATTATGAACAAGGAAAATGATGGGAAATTTGCGGGCCTAAAGATATTCTTGGTTAAATCCATTAGTATTTATATGCTTTATTCGAGGGCTCAAAGACAATTACTAACTAGAACAGCAATGATGAAGGAGAGGCCCTCCAGATATTGGCACTTCTATGATTTACCTCAAGCCCCAGATACAACTATGGGAGGCCCTGCATATATTCATGGTTAGCTCTATTAGCACTTGGCCCAAAGACAACTACTAACTGTGACAGTGATAGGTAAGTGAAGGCTCAGCTAAAGCCATTGGCACTTGTATGCTTTTTCTGATTGCCCAGAGACAATAACTAACAAGGACAATGATGGGTAATTGGGGGCCCTGAATATATTCTTGGTGGGATCCTTTAACACTTTATTTGAGGGACCTCCAGATATTCTTGGCTAGTTGCATTGGTACGTGTATGCTTTATCTCAAGGCCCAGAGACAACTACTAACAAAGACAGCCAAGTTCCCAGACAGCCATTGCAATCCCCTGCCTCAGCCAATCACTCATAACTACCCCACAACTGGCCACCGAAAATCCATCCCACTCCAACCAAACCACTTGCACCCCAGAGCTGCCACATACCTCCCTCACCTTGGTCTCTTAGCTCACTACTCTCAATCCATACTGCCCTCACACACAATGCTGTGCCCTAGGCAGCCGCCTATGCTGCCTACCTCTTATTGCGGTCCTGGATGGAGAAATAACACACTTAGCAATATGGAGTCCTGGATAGGGAAGTATTGGTCCTTCAGATACTCATGGCTAGACTCACAGGCAGTTAGTGGGATCTTTAATCTTTCAGTGGGATGCACCACTTGTTCATGCTGGAACTAGGAGATAGCCTTATAGTGATATACATAGGTACTCAAAAATTCAGCAGACGTCTACTAGTGGCTTATTAATAACAACAGGAAAGAAAAATCTTGTATTCCCTTTTCTTGACTCTTTATAAAAATTCTTGAGAAAGAATTTCAACAGACATTATAGTCAAACGTTTGATGCCAACCCCCGTAGGGGAGAATATGATTATTTCCTGTGGGAGGCTGTCAAATACATTTTTGGCAAAATAAGTATGAATCTTATTGGAATTTACAAGCTTGAGAAAACTATAAAGCAAAATCATAACATGGGGTAAGAACTGTTTTAATTAGCTTTTTATTTTGTTATCAATTACCATTTAATTCCCTATTGATATCAAAGGTGCATTATAAATAGGCAACTGGATTTAACAAACAACAGTCAATATCCAAAGAAATAGAATTCTATTGCTTCTGTTTATGTGCAGGGCCCCGAATGCTGCTTTAGCCTTACACGTTTCAGAAAAAGACGCTCATTATAAAAATGAGAATAATTATGTTATGAAAGCTGCTGCTTTCCAAAATACAAATTAATACTCAAGCCAGACACCATATTTAAAACGCATTTATTTCTAAGAACTAATAACCATTAAAATTTGCATATACACGCCAAGAAAATGACGGTAGCTTCCAACCTTTGAAGCAGACATAAATATGTTTGGTTAAGCATTTTATTAAGCGTTTGTGTACAAAAAAAAGTAATTAGATGTGATTTGCTGCAACTAAAAGTTAAAAGCATTAAAAATAAATTCCCTAGGGGCAGTGGTCAGATAGAGCGTTCCAACGTTGAAGGAGACTATTTAATTGAATACCCCCGCTAAAGAGAAAAAAAAAATAATGAAAAAAAAAAAATTAAATAGATCCAGAGAAAGCCATTATGCAAATGTGCCGTACACCAAGAACTAGATTATTTTCTCTTCCATTTAAAATAACATTTTATTAACGAGGAACAGTGTAATATAATATTTGAGAAACGCAGATCACACACCCCGGGGACACTATCCTATTAAGTATAATACATTTCGCAAAAGAGAGGAGATGTAAGTATTCCCGGCATGTCAGGGCAAAAAAAAAATGTTTTATTTGAGGTGCTCGTCATAGAAATCTTCAGGTTCGGATACAATTGGTATAAGGAGAGTGGGCTAGTGGTCCAGTTATGCAACAAGTAGTTTATAAAGATAATATACTGTAAGCTCATTTTCAGAATTTCAGTCCAGTAACCCATAGCAAACAATCAGGTGGTTGACTTAAAACAGCAGCATAATGAGTTGGTGAGCTGGGCCTGTAACCAATCAGACGGCCACTTTGTACATAGTAACAAAAACGTCTAATGAGCTGATATTTAACATATATTTCTATTGCCAATACAAATGTAGTGTCTCTAAAATTGAGCAAGACAAGACTGGGGGTGTTACCTCCCAATAATTAAAGAGACCTAGGCCACTGTTCCTGTTTGCTGAAAACTGCACCAGCCCAGAGTTCAACTGTAGGTAGCCCCTGGCCAGGCACCCTAGGCAACCACAGACATGCACAGGGGCAACCGGATATGGAGAATAGGCACAAGAGCACAGTCCCTCATGGGACTCATTCAGCTCAAAAAGCTAAAAGCATGGTGCATTAAGCCCCAACAACATCCACATATAGTAGTTCAAAACTACTATTTAGCATTAAGGGCTTGCACACTTAAAGGGATACTGTCATGGGAGTCATTCAGTTAATAGTGTTGCTCCAGCAGAATTCTGCAGTCAAATCCGTTTCTCAAAAGATTTTGTTTTATACTTAATTTTGAAATGTGGCATGGGGCTAGACATATTGTCAGTTTCCCAGCTGCCCCGAGTCATGTGACTTGTGCTCTGATAAACTTCAGACACACTTTGCTGCTGTACTGAAAGTTGGAGTGATATCAGCTCCCTTTCCACCCAGCAGTCTAAAAACAGAACAATACAGCTGCCTTGTAGATATGAGAACAGGGCTCAATAGTAAAATCCAGAATCCCTTCAAAGAAAAATGGAGGAAATAGACTGAGGTGGTAAAAATATTTTTTATATAGGTAGTACATTAATAGTCAGTTAATATCAGTGGGTGGCTCTACGACATTAGTGGGTGGATCAATGGAGCGTTTGGACGGAGCAGTGACGTTAGTGGGGGGTGCAGATAAAGTCTTCTCCACAGATTGTCAAGAGAAATAGGTATTAGGGCAGATCAGGGATTAAATGGGCAGACCAGGGGTGCAACAAAGAGTATTACAAATTTATCAGTGACTACATTGTAAGTAAACTTGTAATACCTGCCCTGGCCTTTGGCAGGTGTTTTTACTGGCTGGGTGGCAACCCTATGCCCATGCGTCTGTCTCAGAGAGGAGATCAACGAGGAATAAGAAAATGGTGACAATGCACTCATACAATAGTACCAGAGGCTGGTGTCATTTTCAGAGAACAGTAGCATTGGGCGGGTTTCAATTAAAAGGGCACCCCCTCCCATTTATTATGCCTTTCCTTCTAAAACACTGCTATTGTTTCAATATTCTATAACAATGACTCACATTTTTTGTTGAGTAGGAAAACGGATACAATTTGCCAAAAGAAATGTCTTTTCTTTTTAATACAAGCAAATATGTGCACATTTTTTCTTGCTCTCCTATGGGAAAATACATCTGGAAATTATCTGTACATCACTCAATATTGCATAACCTAAGTCCAAGCCAGCCTACTAAATATCGATTGAGCCATGACCAGATTTTGTTTGGGGAGCCCATCATATCAGCACTAAACATGGGCCACAATCTGAATACAGTAGAAATTTGATTTTACATACTGTACCTGATTTTATTGTTTCCCTTTTTTTGATGGACCCATACAAGGAAGTGGCTTAATTTTTTCCCCTGAGTTGACATTTTCCAAGATTTTACGCCATCCTCTGGGAAACATAAAATCTGGGTTCTACTGTATTTGCTCTAAGTTGGCATTGACCTGAATATGGCCAGTTTTACAGTGAGCTGTGTACAGGAGTCCTCTGTTAACAATGGATTTGCAAGAAGGACACCATAAAACTATATATTTTTTTGTTTTTTTTTAAAGAATAACTTGAAAAACTATTAAATAAATGTGTTGGGATAAAATCTCAAGCAAGAACAGTTCTTTATAGCAGTTTCATTTTTAAACCCAACTTAGTGGCTCATGCTCATGTGAGGGAATGCTGTGTTCTCAGTGCTGATCCAGACTTGCCAATATCAGGTTTGACATCTACCAATTCTTTTATGGATATAGAATGCCAAGTATTTTCGTATGCAAATGAACTAGAAGGCATTTCTTAAAATAGCAAGATGTACTACGGATGATAAAATTCATCCCTATTATTTACAGTAGGGGGTACATTATCCCTTATATAATACATGAGTGATACTCAGAGTTCCCTGTATAACTCAGCCTGCAGCCTTGTGCCTTTATATGGTCACACCCCTCAGTGACTTCTAATATCCTTATCATTTACAGTAGGGGGTACATTATCCCTTATAATACATGAGTGATACTCAAAGTTCCCTGTATAACTCAGCCTGCAGCCGTGTGCCTCTCATTGACTTCCAATATCCTTATCATTTACAGTAGGGGGTAATGATGTCCTTTGCTAAGCCAATTAAAAAAAAAAAAAACACACACACACACACACACAAAAACCCACATTGAAACCAACTAAAGTTTTAACCTTGTCTGAAATTTCAAGCGAATGATGGAATTACCAATGATTTTTTTTTTTTTTTAGTTTTGTTTTTAAAGCCATCCATATATCACAAGGACGAAAATAAAATTGAATCAAAATGTTTCATTTGTATAAAGGTTCAGGATCAGGCCTGAAATATCAATGCATTCTTGAAGCTAGAACGATTCCTTTTGTTAAGTCCCTCGAGCACTGATGTTTTTTAAATGGATTTTTATGTACTTATGTCTACACATTTATTATTTCTTTTTCCCAATATGTTTTGTTTTTTTTCCCTTTGACAATCCGAGAGGAAATATCAAACCTCTATATATTTCAGGCCAGTTTAGGCTGAATCGTATGTAAAGAGGTTGCAATTAGTCCCCTGGATTCCAGCCCTCAAGCACAAAGATTCTATGAAACTAAATGGAAAATGTATGCATGTTCCTTCCTGTAAACCTAATTACACCGACTGCGAAATCTGCCAACTATTTCACCCTTTGGTTCTCTTAATCGCATTAGCGCAATTGCATTTGGATGCCAGTGGAAACAAATATTTAATGATTTCAGCACAAAAGGTCCTTGAGATGCATTAAAATCCCGTTGAAAACAATACGCACTTTGCAACCCAAAAAAAAAAAAGAAAAAATGTCCAAGTATTTATAAGAACAAGAATTCATTCACTTAAAAACCTAAATGGCTTGTTGAAAGTGAATTTAAGCAATACGGTGTCAATAGGAAGCTCTCTTGAAATGATTTATGTTACCTTGAGTTCGTTTATTGAATCCGACATTCCTTTCTCCCAGCTTCTCACTTTTGTTCTGTTCATAGCAACCAAGCAAGAAAAGCTGGCATTTGTTCAGTCCTACATTTTATTGATAGCCATATTAAAATTTCATTTGAAAAAAAAAAAAAAAAAAAAAGGTTTGCTTTGGTGCACTCATATAATTAGCTACTTCCTTCTTCTTTCTGCAAAACAATGTGTTACTCTCTGAAATGTAATATAAAAAAACCTTTTTTTTTCCTCTTGAAAACACAAATGCTGTAATAAGATAAAAAATCATGTACATCTGTTATTATCATTACAGGCTTTGCAAAAGGGAAGACAAAAAAAAAAAAAAAATGAGAATAGAATTTCTCGGAAGGTAATTTTCTCTTTCAGTTTGTGAGAGCTCATGTTCATCTTGCAGTTATTCAATGATTTCCTGTTCTTATTATGAGATATATTGCAAAAGCGAGGCAAGCAAGAGAGAGAACTGTGGTTGTGCAGTGAAGTGGTCATCGTTGGGTTGCAAAAACTCTACATTCCTATTAAGCGAAGCCTCAGTCCGGTCCTACAGTATCCGGGATATTTGTTTTTTTCTTTGCAGAGATGCAGCAGTTGTGGTTAAGGGTTGGAAATGAAAAACAAAAACAGGCCAAGCATAGAGAAAACAGTTAGTGGAGGTTTCATTTAATTTTTGAATGACCTTCTATTAAAGGGGTTGTTCACCTTTGAGTTAACTTTTAGTATAATGTAGAGAGGGATATTCTGAGACAATTTGCAATTGGTTTTAATTTTTTATTGTTTGTGGTTTTATAGTTATTTAGCTTTTTATTCAGCAGCTCTCTAATTTGCAGTGTCAGCAATTTGGTTTCTAGGGTACAAATTACCCTAGCAACCCTGCATTGATTTGAATAAGAGATTGGAATATGAATAGGGCAGGGACTGAATAGAAAGATAAGTAATAAAAAGTGGCAATAACAATACATTTGTAGCCTTACAGAGCATTTGTTTTTAGATGGTGTCAGTGACCCCCATTTGAAAGCTGCAAAGAAACTGAAGAAAATTGCAAATCATTAAAAAACTATGAAAAATAAATAATGAAGACCAATTGAAAAGTTACTTAGAATTGGCCATTCTACAACATACTAAAAGTTAACTTGAAGGTGAACCACCCCTTTAATTAGAAAATTGCATTTACATGGTACAGGTATGGGATCCGTTATCCAGAAAGCTCCGAATTACTTGAACGCCATCTCCCACAGTTTCATTATAATCAAATAAACTAAAGTTTAAAACATTATTTCCTTTTTCTCTGTAATAACAAAACAGTATCTTGTTTTTCATCCCAACTGAGATTTAATTAATCCTTCCTGCAAAACCAGCCTATTGGTTTTATTTAATGATGACATGATTTTCTAGTGGACAATGTATGAAGATCAAAATTATGGAAAGACCCAATATCCGGAAAGTGCCAGGTTCCAAGCATTCTGGATAACAGGTCCCATACTTGTAACAAATTACTTAGTGACTTAAAGGGATTTTGTCATGATATTTATGGTTTACCTATTTATTTCTAAATAACACTGTTTACATTGCAAATAATTCACTCTACCAATTAAAATTTTATTCTCGACCCAACAAATGTATTTTTTTAGCTGTAATATTGGTGTGAAGGCCATCATTATTGTTTCTCCCCTTCTCACTGCACTGCAATACGACCCAAGTTATCCTCCCTAGCGCCACCTAGTTGTAGACATGAGAATAGCACCCAAGCAGGAAAAAGCAGGAGCACTTTTAGCAGTGAAAATGAATCCTTCACCAGGTATCAGGTAGCTGCTATCTGGTTAGCTTCCCATTGTTTTGTTGATAGGCTGCTGATGGGCTGAAAAGGGATGATATCACACCAACTTGTGTATCATTAAAGTGGATGTAAAGCGTTCCTATTAAGCAAGCAACTTCGCAGTACACATGATTTATTTTATTCTTACTGTTGAAGATAAAGTACCCAGTGTCTTGAGTTCTAACTTGGCAGCCTTAGCCAACCCTACTTCAGCTGTTCATGAAAGTTAGACTGCTGCCAACCATCCCTATCAGGCATGGGTCTATAAATGGTGATGCCAGCCGGGTTCGAGTTTGGAGCAGGCAGGTTAGGGTTGGGTGTGGGTCACATTTTTGTCCCCATACCACTAATGCGTGCCATATAAATCAACAATGGGCACAGGGTTAAATACGTATGGGACCTTTCATCTAAAATGGCCAGGACCTGGCATTTTCCAGATAAGGGAGCTTTCCATCATTTGGATAGCCATACATTTGGGGAAATCTTGTTTTTTTTTCACTTGATTTTTTAAGATTTAGTATACCCCCAATGCTGCAAAAAGCCAGAATCTGAAAATCCTCCACCTCAGACCTGTCAAGGCCCTATATAAGCCCATGGCAAAGTTGCCAATCTGAATTTGAAGTTTTCATGGCATGCGCTTGGTTTAGCCTGAAAATCAGGGATGCACCGAATCCAGGATTCGGTTCGGTATTTGCCCATTTTCAGCAGGATTCGGATTCGGCCGAATCCTTGTGCCTGGCCGAACCAAATCTGAATACTTAAAATCATGTGACTTTTTGTCACAAAACAAGGAAGTAAAATATTTTTTAGCCACGTGCTACGTGCGCGGCTTACTTTTGCCCTTCCTATCATTAATTTGCATAGGCAAATTAGGGTTCGGATTCAGTTTGGTATTCAGCTGAATCTTTCTCAATGGATTCGGGGGTTTGCCCAAATCCAAAATAGTGGATTCGGTGCATCCCTACTGAAAATCCAACTTTTTGGGGGCTTTCGGGCAAAACTCTAAATATTAGAGCATTTTGGGGAAAAAAGCCCGAAAAATTTTAACTATTCAGGTTTTTGCTCGAATTTACGAAGTTTTTTCACGATCCGATTAAATCGAGTTTTTTTTTATTAATAAATAAGCTAAAATCTGGCATGGGAACTTGGTTGTGTTTTTTTTTAAATAAATTTTTAAAATAAAATATGAGATAAATTTGGATTTTAGTAAAAGAAATCCCTAAGTCTACTGAAAATTACTTTATTACACATTAAATAAACCCAATAGGCTTGTTTTGCCTGCCAGAAAGCAGTTCCCTCCTAAAGTGCTGGCACAAGTCACATGACCGGGGCAGCTGGGAAATTGACAATATGTCTAGCCCCACTTTAGATTTCAAAAATGAAATATAAAAAAAACAGTTTGCTCTTTTGAGAAATGGATTTCAGTGCAGAAGTCTACTGGAGAAGATCTATTAACTGATGCTTTCTTAAAAAAAACATTTTTTCCCATGACTCTGTGGGATTCAAAGCTTTCTAGATAATGGCTTTCTGGATAATTGGTCCCATACCCGTGTAGCGCCCACACATTTACACACTGCTTTTACAGACATCATTCACAAGTTCCAGTGAGTCGTGACAAATGACATCACTAAGCAATGATTATCACTGATGACATCACAAAGCACGGCTCTTAAGAATACTGTCAGCTCTTTTATTATATATTTATTACAAGAATATATTTAATATGCTACTTTCGGCTTTTGAGCAGCATAAAGTTCTAAATGCCAACTAGTTTCCAAGGTTATAAATGACAGGTTCTAATAATTGCAATGACTTGGTTAAATAACCTTTTTACATGTTACTGAAATTCCCATTTATAGTTATTCTACCACGAAAAAAAAAAAAAATCAACTAGAGTGGAGAAAAAAAAAAAAAAGTCAACGGAGCTCGAAAGAATTAAAATGAATTCTCCCTCGTCAGTGAATTTTTACGGGAGGCGAGCCAAGAAGGCGGTGTGGGAAACGCTGCCCCGAACAAAAGAAAGACCCGGTAGAAAATCTTTTTAAAAAGTATCTCAACTCGACACACCACAAGCCATCAAATGAAAACATGCAGTGACGTAAATTACACAACAGCATTGTGGTTATTTTCAGAAACGGTTTGTACTGTAAGTCAGCTGGTACAACTTGCCTTTGCCCCCACCCCAATCTCCCTCGTGAAGAATGTAAAAATTCACTGTGAAATCAACGGAAGGGAGGAAAAAACAAATAAATCTAAATGTCGCAGAGCGTAATAAAAGCTAGATTTTCCTGGTCACGAGCCAACGGCTGTAGCTTAGTCAGATGACTCTGGCACAACAATCAACATTTTATATTATATGAAATAATCCCTTTTAGACAATTTTCTCTTTTTACTTTAGTGTCTTTTCCTGTGGAACGTGGCTGGACTCCGCATGTTGAAAAATATCAATCTGCATTGTTATTGCAGTTATTGGAGAAGCAAAAATATTTGTATCAGATCCCTTTAACATTCCTCCCACTCTCAACAAACATACCCGGCAGTAGAGTCCTGCACGGGTCCATTTTTCAGGACCCGTACCCGAACCATACCCGCAACCGGCAATCCGCAACCCGGACCCGCGACCCGCATTGTTACCCTCTTGGACCCGCGACCCGACCCGTACCCGCAACCAGAGATCCGCAACCCGGACCCGCGACCCGCTGACCATCAAGAATCAGGAAGTGCTGTCATTGTAAACCGGAAGTGACATCATCGGAAGTAGCCGTGGTCAGAAAAAAAAGGAGTCAATTTAAACCGGATGTGACATCATCAGAAGTAGAAATGCTGAGAAAAAGGAGTAAAAATCGCTATAGCGAGGATCCGCGACCCAAACCTGCAGAACCACCGGCCCGCTTCTATACCCGCACCCAGAAATTCTATGAGCAACCCGCAGGGTACCGCGGGTTTTTGCGGGTAACCCGCGGGTACCCGACCCGATGCAGGACTCTACCCGGCAGTTTCATTGGCTCCTGATAGAACTGTTCCCAGTGTGTTTGAATAACAGAGATTAAGCACTCAAAGCTCAATAAACACCTTTTGTAGTTTCCGGTTCTTTTATGAAAACCCCAAAAAAGTGGAATTTATTGGCTCAGAACCACAAAATTAAAGGAGTTGGTCAACTTTTTGTATGACATGGTAATATTCTGAGACAATTTGCAAATGGTTCTCATTTTTTATGATTCATGGCGTTTGAATTTTTTTTGTTTTTTATTCAGCAGCTCTCCAGTTTGCAATTTCAGCTCTCGGGTTGCTAGTGTCCAAATAAACTATAGCAACCATGCATTGATTCAAATAAGAGCCTGAAAGATGAATAAGAGAGGCCTGAATAGAAAGATGAGTATTAAAAAGTAGTAATGACAATACATTTCTAGTTTTACGGAACATTACTAGTCTTACGGAACAACTCTATTTTAGATGGGGTCAGTGACCCACAATTTAGCACTGGAAGAAAAAATTAAGAGCAATTGAGACGTTCCTTAGAATAAGCCAGTCTATAACATACTTAGGGGCAGATTTACAAAATTCACATGAAGGATTTCGAAGTTCGATCGAATTTTAAAAAAAGTTTAGAATTTTCGAATGTTTTTGAAGACCACTTCGACCAGTGAATTTTGAAAATTCGAATAAAAATCTATTTGAATATTCGACAGTCGAAGTACTTCCCCTTAAAAAATGTTATTTCGAATCGCCAGATCAAAACTACCGAATAAAAAAATTCAATTAAATGGTTAAAATCGTTCGAATCGATTTTTATTCCATAACTATTCCGATGGTCGAATTCGAAGGTTTTTAAACCCTCGAATTCAACCCTTAGTAAATCTGCCCCCTAAAGTTAATGTGAAGGTTAACAACCCATTTAAAGGCAACTTTAAAAAAAGCTGCTCCTGGTAACTTAAAGATCAGAAATTCCAATTAAAAAAAAAAAGTAATTTTGGCTCTTGTATGCGGGGGTGTTGAGGGGGCGTCATTGACTTGGCCACCTCAGCTCCGCGTGGGGGCCTGAAATACCCCTGCAGGTAGAAAATTTCAATGTCAATTTGCTCAAATTGAAATTGGGCATTGCACAAATTTTAATCAAAATACATTTTTATGGATGAATTCCATAATATTAATATTGATTACTGTACAGGCCTTTGGAATTTGTTATGCCCAACCAGATAAAATGACAACTGTCTAAGGATATTGAATGCCTTTTTTTTTTCCAAGTGACTGATCAATAATGATATTGTTGACTCTCCTGTAATCATGACCACACTCTCCAGCAATACTGGGAAACTTTGATGGATCCGTAGAAGCAGTTCAGTCGTAAATAACAATAATCATAAGGGATTGAATATCTGTACTGATTGTTCCTTGAGATTCCACATCTGTTATTGCCCTTAAAGCCACAGTATGACCTCTTTTGAAAATGAGCTCAATAAATACAGCTTGTGCTGAAAATGCTTTTTGCTTATTGTTTTAATAAAGACATATCTATGGTTTTTGTTCTTTATTAGAACTTTAGCACTTCCTGGTCCTGCCGAGTAGAGAAAAAACTGAGAAGCCTCCTGATAATGAGCTCAAGGCGGGAGGAGTAGATCAGAAGATATAAGCCACATTTCATGTTTATAAAAGATGGGCGGTGAGAAGTTTAGTACGTTTAAAATTATTAGTGTTTTATAATGGTAAAAAATACTAATATAAGAATTTTTTTTACATTATCGGGACAAAATGCATTTTTAAGTATTATATATAGTGCTATTTTTTAGCAGAAGTGTATACTGCCCCTTTAAACATGCAACACAATTGCTGTATTCTCTATTTTAAGTACTCTAAAGTAACTTAAATGGAGAACCTCTCAGATCTAGGAATGTCTATGAGATAAAGATGTGAAAAACTGGTGTGTGTGCGATGTTAGTTTTATTTAAATACTAAGGGGCAGATTTATTATGGGTCGAATTGTCGAGGGCTATTAGCCCTCAAATTCGACTGGCGAATATTTGGCAAATAAATATTCGCCAAAATCTAATGGAATATTCGCCAATTTTGAGCGCATATTCGACTATTCGCCAGAATCGTACGATCGAATAGTTGCAGGAATAGTCCCAGGAAAAAATGCTCGAATATTTGCCAAAATCGAACGCTCCAAGAGTTCGATCATACAAATGAAATTCGGCAAAAGACTTTGATGGTCGAAAATACTTAATTTGCATATTCAAATAGTCGCACAATCATATTCGAATAGTCGCACAATAGAATTGAGACTATTCTCGACTATTCGCGCGAATATTCGAATCCTTCACATGAATTTAATAAATCTGCCCCTTAGTGGGGAACTTATATGTCATTATCAGGGTAACAGATATGAGAAAGAGGCCAAATAAAAGAATTTTGGGTTCATATAGGAAACCAACACTGCAGGCTGATTTACTAAGGGTCGAATTTTTTTTATGGGGTCATTTTTGTTCGAATGAAAATCCTTCTAATCATTCGATTCGGTCAAACAATTTGAACGATTTTCACCAAAATCCTTTGATTTCTCAGAACTTACATAGGACAAGTTCTGTGAGGTCCCCCATAGGCTAAAATGGCAATTCTGCAGCTTTAAAGGGCCAGCTTTAAAGGGCCAGTACTTCGAAATTCAAATTTTTGAAATTCGAATTTTAAAAGAATTTTCACTTCGACCCTATTCGACCCTTAGTAAATCAGCCACTGCATGTCTTGATGTATACCTAATGGCATTACCTTCCCCTATGTACTAGGCCACCCCACCATGATCCCTTGTAGGTGTATTATTAACAAGTAAAGTAGCACAGAGATAGGAGATTGTAGCCCTTTCAAAAAGAATTTCACACCGAGTTATTTTACTATCTGGGACATCTGAGAGATGCCTAAAAATACACAGCGAAGTCTTACTTTGAGAGACACCGAGCTCCTGACTTGATCACAGTGACTGCATTCGGTAGGCTGAGGTTGGAAAAGAAGCCGCACACTTGCAAACACTTAAACCACTGAACCAAACCTTCTCCAAATACGATAGGATACACATTATTTATATGACTCATTGTGAAAGTAACACAAGTCTTGATTAAACTGTCCAAATATCAAACAAAAAGCTTTGCAACACTGCACTTATTAGGTTTAGAAGCAGGCAAAATATACAGCCCCATATGGTCATCTGAGATATATATATATATATTTATATTAATATAATATATATTTATATTAAAGTCCAGAAACAGAAAGCAAGTGACCTAGACCACTGTTGAGGATATCAGAGGAAAGTTAACACCCAGGGTCAGACCTGCTCCCCCAAGAGGTTGTCCTGTGTCTTTCGTGCATGTGTGAGGCGTCACGTCTTTCACGCATGCACGCGGTGTAAATATAGAGGTCAGCAGGGGGGCCCCCAGGGACAGCCAGGAGGGCACTTCATTTTGCAGCCCCAGTGGCCCCCATTGCCCCAGTCCTACCCTGTTTACACCATGGAGGAAGGCTGACAAATATATTTGGGGACACTGCAAACAAATGGCTTGCCATGTCACAGCTCTTAATTCTACACTTGTTGCTCTCATTTTAGGGAGGAAAAACACCCCTGCCTATGGCCTTACACATACTGTATTCTTGGGACTGGCATATCGGTTTTTGGACATGTTATTTTTGATCAATGGCAAGGGAAATATTATAAAGGTTGCTTTATCTACAACTGATAGGGTCAGCAATTGAGGTATATTAATTCTTATGTATTTAGGCCTCAGGATGAGTGGCCTTGTAGTTTGCATAATTAAAATGTCTTTACACCCTATAGAACCAAACATCCCTACTGTTATAGGGATGCGTTTCGACCAAACTCCTGTATGCAAAATAGGGAACTGAAGGGGAATGAATGAAAATGTTTGATCCCCTTAAAGGAGAATTCAACCCCTCCTGCGCTAACCCCCAGCCCCCCACCCCCGTAGGCACACTCCCTCCTCCCTCCCAGCCTACCTCTTCCCCAGGTCAAATGCCCCTAATTTGCTACTTAACCCCTCCGTGCAGATCCCCTCCAGACAGGTTCCCGGGCGCCATTTCGACCACAACTTCTTCCTTCTTCAGTAGGACACATTTGCCGGGTTGTACTACTGCGCGTTCGCAGAAAGTTCACAAAGTTTGCTGATTGAACTTTATGAACTTTTGTCGCATGCTGGGGGTTTAAAGAAGAATGATACCCCTCTAAAGTTAAGCTCTGCCAACCTCCATTGGCCCCCTTTCTTGCTTCCTCAACGCATAGTCTTTTACTAGAAAAAGTGTCCCTGGCAGCAATGCTGACCTATCTATGCAGAGTAGCGCAGTGGAGATCATGGGCACCATATTTGGTTGATTGGTATTTCTTTGTGAAGTGACTACCGACACTTGAGGTTTTAGTGCATTTGCAGTTGGAGCCAGTCCCTATTAGTGGCAACTGAGCCGAAAAAGTTTAACTTACAAAAGAGAAAGAAGAGGATCCTTTAATCTCTTGATCTAAAGTCATGTGACTTAAGGGTTCAGATCTTGGTTCCAGCCAAATCAAAATCCTGCTAAAAAAAACTCCAAATCCAGAATTATGTGCATCCCTTCTAGAGACCATTATGAATAGTGATGGGCGAAACGGTCACGTTTCGCTTGGCCAAAAAATTAGCGAATTTCCAAAGAAATTCGCGAATTTTTCTCCAATTCGCGAAACGAGTCGCGCGTCGCCAAAAACGACGCGCGACTCATTTTTGGCGGCAAATTTTTTTCGGCAAATTTTTCCTGACGTTTCGCGAATTTATTCGCCAGTGGCGAATCGCGGGAATTCGCAGCGAATTCGCCCCTGGCAAATAAATTCGCCCATCACTAATTATGAATTCTGATATACAGTAGACACCCTTAAGTCACTAATCCATACACAGAATGGAACAGTCAGATTTAAGGCCATTAACTTATCATATAGCCTCATAATGTACATTTTACCATGAAATTACTTTGCAATGACTTAAAAACACAGCACAAATGAACAAATTATTTCCCAGACATAAAAAACCCGACAAAACGAATAAAATAATATTCTTTAAGCCTGTTTCACACAGAGATCCTCAAACATCATCTTTTTTCCTCATTACACTTAATTGCTTCATTTGTACAATCTATGATCACAAACCCACTAAGCTTCTATCACATGTCTGCTCCTTGACATGCAATAGAGCATCTTATTAATGTGAATGAAGTCTTCAAAAATGAACTGTAAATGGTATCCATGATCCCGACAGCATCGACAGAATAGAAAGGTTTCAGAATAAGAGGTCTCCATGCCAACTAGAATGCACAGATTGATTTTGCACAAGGAAATGAGTATAACAAAAGAAATTGATTTAAGAAAGAATTGGCAGCTTCCAAATGATTTGCTTCTGAGATGAAGGTTGTTCGACATAATCAAAACAAGCTTTCAAGGGTGTGTAGGTCTCGAACTGCAATTAACATTTATGGGTTATTTATTAAAGATGAAGTTGTGTTTTCCTCCCAAAAAAATCGTGTTTCTTGAGGGTAGTCTCACAAAAACTCAAATTTTTCAGGATAACATTTTTTTTTTTTGCCCCTTTATGCTCCAAAGCACACAAATCCAAACATACTGTACTCCAGCTAAAACCTGTCAAGGTCATGTAGATGTCAGTGGCAAATGTCACTTAAACCATTTGAAGCTGTTTTTTGCCTTCCTGATTTGTGGGTTTCACTCAAAAACTCAGTTTTAGGGTAGGGACAGACAGGGAGATTCGGGGAGATTCTGTCGCCTGGCGTTTTTAGCAGGCGACAATCTCCCCGAATTTCCTTCTCCCTGTCTGCCACTAGTAAAAGGGACAAAGCGCCAGCCCCTGTGCACACGCTGCGCGGCGATTTCCGGAATCGCCCGAAGATACCTCGTGAGGAAACTTCGGGCGATTCCGGGAATCGTCGCGCAGCGTGTGCACAGGCGCTGGCGCTTTGTCCCTTTTACTAGCGGCAGACAGGGAGAAGGAAATTCGGGGAGATTGTCGCCTGCTAAAAACGCCAGGCGACAGAATCTCCCCGAATCTCCCTGTCTGTCCCTAGCCTAAGGTATTTGAGATTTTTTAGCCTATATCTCGATCAATTAGAGGCATTCAAGTTTTTCCCCCAATTGCATTCAAGCAAGTCTTTCACATTCAGATTTTTTCATAAATATGCAAACATTCAAGTTAAGAGTTTATTTGAATTAGGAAAAAAAAGCACAAGCTCAACTTTTGATAAATAAACCCCTTAATGACCATAAAAGCGTTTCTCCTTTAATAGTCAACTATTTTAAATTGTACATATACAAACCAAATTATTATCATGGTCATGCTATTGCCCTATGGTAAATCACCTGAGTTTTAGTCATTGTTTTGCCAGTGGTTTACGGGGAATTTTTCTTAGCACTATAACAACCCACCTCTAGACAGTAACTGATTTTAATTACTTAAAGGGATTCTGTCATGATTTTTATTTCTAAATTACACTGTTTACACTGCAAATAATTCACTATAGAATAGAACATTTAATTCTTGAACCAACAAGGTAGGTCACTTTGCCTGGTCATGTGCTTTCAGAAAGAGCCAGCACTTTAGGGTGGAACTGCTTTCTGGCAGGCTGTTGTTTCTCCTACTCAATGTAACTGAATGTGCTGCAGTGGGACCTGGATTTTACTATTGAGTGTTGTTATTAGATCTACCAGGCAGCTGTTTTCTTGTGTTAGGGAGCTGCTATCTGGTTAGCTTCCCATTGTTCTGTTGTTAGTCTGGGGCAGGGGAAGGGAGTACAGCAGTAAAGAGTAACTGAAGTTTATCAGAGCACAAGTTAAATGTTTCAGGGCACCTGGGAAATTGACAATATGTCTAGCCGTATGTCAGGTTTCAAAATTAAATATAAAATAGTCTGTTTGGTCTTTTGAGAAACGGATTTCAGGGCAGAATTTTTTCCCCATGAGTTATCACCTCTGTGTTACACTTGGTACATTACAACATACCTTTATAATGTTCATATTACAGAAACATACATAAAATCCATAATTTTTCAATTTGGCTGAATACTGAAAGAAATTCTAATTTCAGATAAAAAAAAGCCATCATATGTCAACAAAAATGCTTTGCATTTTCTTCAAATCTTTAACATCACATGATTTTAGCATTCAGCCAAAATGGAATACAGCAATGGGATCAGTTATTCAGAAAACTCTGACTTACAGAAAGGCCGTTTCCCATAGATTCCATTTTATCCAAATAATCCAAATCTTTAAAAACAATTTCCCTTTTCTCTGTAATAACAAAACAGCAGCTCATACTTGATCCACACTAAGATATAATTAACCCTTGCTGGAAGCAGAAAAAGACTATTGGGATTATTTAATGTTTAGCTCATTTTCTAGTAGACGTACGTTATGAAGGTCCAAATTATGGAAATATCCATTATTCGGAAAACTCAAAGCATCCTGAGCATTCTGGATTCTATATATTGGGTAAAGAATATGCTAGAATGGTGATGACACATACATATTATATTTACAGCCATGTAAGCACCAGGATAAATTCCATTTCCATTTATGGCCTAGTGCACTTTAATAGATTCACAGTAAAATGTAATGCACTTTCATTCTTACTCAACAGTCGGGATTATTGAATACACAAAGGCAGCAATATAGAAATTAATCTTGATAGTAGTTACAGAGAAAAACAGCTTATAATGGGATACACTTATTATTGTATTGAATGAAATCATTGTCAACATGAAGGTGTATTTCATGCATGAATGGGAGGACATGCCTTACAAACACCTACATTTGATGCCATGTTTCCAAGCGACAATGACTAGTGATGAGCAAAAACATTTTTTAAATGAAAATGCCAATTGATTTTGTGAATTTTTGCCATTCCGCTAAATTTTCACTGAAACAAAATGAGACAGATTTGCACATCACTAACCAAGACCAAAAACACAGGTGCACCAGCAAATGGCGTGTAAATCAGTGGGGGAGATTCAAAGGGGCAGATTTACAAAATTTTCATGAAGGATTCAAAGTTCGATCGAATTTTAAAAAAGTTTCTAATTCGAATTTTTTAATGTTTTTGAATACAAATTCGACCAGTGAATTTTGAAAATTTGATTGAATCGAATAAAAATCGATTTGAATATTCGACTATTCGACAGTCAAGGTACTTCCCCTTAAAATTTGTATTCGACTGCCTAGTTTGCCAGATCAATGCTACCGAATTGGGATTCAAAAAGTTGGATCCAATAAAAAAATTTGATCAAGTGGTTAAAATCGTTCGATTCGAACGATTTGATTAATCAAATTTTTACTATTCGATCATTCGACCAATCGAATAGCGGTAAAAATTCTCCCTAATTCGAATTTGGAGAATTTTTATTCCCTAATAGTAAATCTACCCCCAAATGTTTGGTCTTGGCAAAAATGAATGGAATCAAATTTACAAAAAGCAGAAAGTGTAAAAAAAAAAAAGTAACAGAACCTATGTAAGTTTATACACTACACCAGGTTATTAGATTTACTAAGGTTCAAATGGAATTTGAGTTGTTTTTTTTTTTTTGGTCAAAACTCACAATTTCGAGTTGTGAATCAAATTCAAATCCAAGTTTTATCATCCCCCTTCCCTGGAAGTAACTCTAAGTCGCCACTTAAAACCTGCCAAGTTCATGCAAAATTCAATGGCAGAGATTCAATGACTTATTTGTAGAAGTTAACAGCCTTCCTGACATTTGAGTATCTTTCTTAGAAGAACTTGATTCGAATTGAGTTCCAAATGCGATTCGAGGTTTTCGGGACGATAATATTCATTTTAGATGTTCAAATTTTTCTTTAATAAGATACCATTCGAGTTTCAAGGCCATTTCAGTTCATTTCAGGTTAAAAAACCTAACATTTGACCCTTTTTAAATAAGCTTGTGGTTACAATTTTTGGCTACTAGTAGTGATGGGCGAATCTCACCCGTTTTGCTTCGCCGAAAAATTTGCGAATTTCCAGCTAAATTCACGAATTGGCAAAAAAATTTGCGAAACGAGTCGCGCGTCGTTTTTGACGCACGTCGCGTCGTTTCCGACGCGCATCACGTAAAAAAACGACGCTGACTCGTTTTTTTTCCCCGAATTTTTGCTGGCGTTTCGCGAATTTATTCGCCAGCGGCGAATCGCGGGAATCCGCCGCGAATTCGCCCATCACTAGCTACTAGCAACGACATCTTTGCAACAATTACCCAGCTTTATTACTGCATGCAAAAATACACAGGGAAGTGTAAACTGTGTTAATGAAAACAACTCTGAATTTTTTGTAACACCATTTAATAAATATGTCCCATAGTATTTATATAAAATACTGGAAAACAGCGCTATGATGTGATCATGGGATGAAATAAGTCAAAATCCTAGTACAAGTAAGCACAATTTAATTACACCTTTCTGTAATTGCAAAATATAATTACTTTACACAGCATGGCCTCCCTACAATTTACTTTCAAGCTGCTGACTTATTACATATATTTATGTAATGTGTATATATATATATATGTGTATTTGTGTGTGTGCTGTGCCAAGGAAATAGTTTCTCTAACAGGTCTGTTAGTATTTATGTTTTTTATTTTACCGGTATGGTAGATACATTACCTGCAATATGAAAATCAAAAAATGGTTTAATCCAAATAGTTTTACATCTTTCTGCTAACAAGAATTGTGAATACAATCTGGGCGCACATTTGTACCTATTGTTTTCGAGAATTTTTCATGAGTGAAACTCATGACAAATGTTAGTGAATGAATACAAGAGTCAGTTTGTTGCGGTTTGATTCATGAACAGCCCATACATTTGCTTATGTAAGCAAAATTTCAAACTGAAATATTCTTCAGTTATTAGTACATTACAAGAAGTGTATTTACGGTTACGTAAAGTATTACAAAAAATAATACAAATAAATCACAAACAGGGATGGCTGTTTTCAGCAAAAGAAAATATGTTGAGGGACCAACAAATCCAAATCTTTTATATATTTTAGGTGTATCCTCTTTATTGCCGTTGTGGTGTACCTGTTTTTTTTTTTCTAACACTTTGAGATTCATTAAGGATCAGATTTTTCTAGGGTCGAATTTAGACGTTAAAAATCTTTGAAATTTGACCAAATTTTTTTAAAAAGGGGGTTTCAGATCAAAAATAGACCATTTTTGAACGATTAGGTCCATTTTCGATCAAATTTAAATTCCCCCCCCCAAAAAAAATTTTTTAAAAATTTTCAAAAACAATCAAGGGTTCTAGGCTAAAACAGCAATTCGGCAGGTTTAAGGTAGCGAAGGGTTGAATTCAAATTTTTTTTTAGAGACTACTTTGATTTTTGAATGGTTGAATTTTAAATTCCGAATAAAATTTTTTCAATTCAAATCGAATTTTGGCCTATTTGATAATCAAAGTAGCCAAAAATTACTTCAATATTAAAAAATTTTTACTGCGAATTTTCACTATGGGATCTATAATCCAAAATGCCGGGGATCTAGAATTTTCCAGAAGTTTCTGTAATTTTTATCGCTGTGCCTAAACACACCCACATTGGTTCAGAAATTAAAATTTCCTGTGTGCCAATTCCCATTGCTCTGTCCTGATGATGACAATTTGAGCAAATAAAAGGTAGGGGACAGGGGTGACAAATGACAGCTGGGCCTGGTACCTGCCCCCCAATTCAATGTTTCACTGGGGCGTGGCCTAACATTCTGGTACACCCCTCCCCCTGTTGCTTATACCTTTAGTTCTCCTTCACATTAATAGCACTATCCCTCTATGAACAATCAGATCCTCTAGTTTATTGTAGATTGTAGTTTTCACAAAAAAAATGCATTTTGTTCTATTTTTTGTGCCCTGTTGCACTGATTTAGAAGCTTTTAATATGTTAATTTGGCAAAATTTCACTAACTAAATAGAAACAATATTATGCAATATCTGCCAAGTACAAGTAATATTTCTTTGTGCCTTTCCAAGAAGCTGGAATGGAAAAAAAAAGACAATTAATATAATACTTTACATACACAATACCTAGTCATTTGTATTGCACATTAGCTTTGTGCCTGGCAGCTATATTACAGTATATACTTAATCTAGGCTCTGAAAGAAAAAAGGAAAAAACATGATTATACATGTGCACCAATGCCTTTATTCTTCATCATGATTCACCTACAGCATTTATAAACACTCATTGTGTAATATCTCTCTTTTGTTTTAACCAAAGGGCATTTTAACATTCCAGGACTCTGAACGCAAGCATGAATTTTAATGAATTTATGAGATCAGTTCTTTTTTTTTTTCCATGATTCATGTGCAGAGAATTTCATTTTCAAATGATTTAATACAGAGATTAATTTTTTTTTTTTTTTTTAAAGTGTTTGCATCCCCAGCTGCTGGCTGTACAGGGATAACTTTGGGGAGAACACATGCACCAGAGAATATGAAAAACAGAAATGTTTTTTAGATCAGATGCTTGCACAAAACTAATTTAAAGTTCTGCAGATCAGGTTTGGGCAAAGTTCCACCCTCCAGATGTTGCTGAACTACAATTTCCTGAATGTTGACAGCACTATTTAAATTGGCTATACATTTCATGGCTGTGTTCTTTAAATGGGATAAGATTACCCACTTTTAGCCTTCATTTAAAGGGACAATACGGCCAAACCTTATTGTATTAATTATGACATATCAATGGGTTACGTTATTTTGCAAACCTGCACTACAATTTTGCCATACATTTTATTTCACCTGGAAAAAAAACATGACAAAAAACTACCCATTGACTACAATGCTTTTGGCAAAGTTTTGGTGGACGGTCGCCATTTTACAATTTTTTTTCCAATAATTTTTTTGTTTTTTGCTCATTACTTGCACTAAAAATTATTTTCGCATTTTATAACTTTTTTTTTTTCCAAAGGGAATTTTTACTATTTAAACAAATCCCCCAGTTTCTGTCTGTCAGATACTTACTGAATAGAAACTTTTTTTTTTTTGGAACTCCGATTTATATTGTATCCTGTTAATTTAATCTGCGTTGAAAACTTCATGCTCCAACTAGTTTTATAACACAATTAATGCAATTAAAAATATTAAATATTTAAAAGTTATGGTTTGGGATGAAAAAGACAACACAATGTAATCAAGAATGATTCATTAACAGACAAAATATAATTTATAACAATCATGTTTCATTGCATTTTTCCACTTTCAAAAACCAGAAACAAACACACCCTTAATGAACAAATATTTGTGGGTAAAATTTCATAGAGCTACAATATTCAATGCATCGAAACTTCTACTATAAGCAGTTGGGTATAAACATTAGTGTGCGTGAACCACTCCGACAACATGTTTGTCTCATTGCAAGCGAGCATTGGTCAAGTCTATGTTTCAGTAAAATATATTGCATTGTTCGAACATGTCAAAAGACGTAATGTTTATCATTTGACCTAAAGTATTTAGAAATTTGAGGGAAACAACCTTAGTCTGAACACATCAGCGAAGGAAAGGCCACCATGTATTTTTAGCTAAGCTTATCTAACAATAACACACTCAAAAACAAATTCAATCCAGTATTCAAAAATAATGTTTGTTTAAGGAGTGCACTGTACGTGTGAATGTAGAGTGTCCATATGGTAGAGTCCTGCAGGGGGTCAGGTACCCACAGGTGTTGTGTTTGGTAGCCCGAGGATGAGGAGAGTATAACAATGCTTTATTAGCAGGTCATGCAGCCATTACATAACAGCATTAAGACTTACTTTCACTTTCAAGTTGTACAGAAAGTCCTATGTATGCACAGTGCCACCTGCAGGCCATTTGTATAAACACCACAACAGGGTACCCGCAAAAACCTGCGGTAACTTGCGGGTTGTGGGCAGAATTTCCGGGTGCAGGTATAGACGCAGGTCGGCGATTCTGCAGGTCACCTCAATAGCGATATTTAAAAAAAAAAATTTCTGATCACGCCTACTTCGGATGATGTCACTTCCGGTTACAACGACAGCACCTCCTGATTCTTGATGGTTAGCGGGTTTGGGTGTGGGTCCAGGCAGGTAAGAATGCAGGTCACGGGTCTGGGTTGTGGATTGGTACGGGTCAGGTATGGGTCGCAAAAAAATGGACCCGTGCAGGACTCAAGAAAACCATCAATACTAACAAATGAAAATTTGTCCAGTAGCCAGGAATCAAGAGAAGTCCTGCAAAACCTTGTGGCAGATATTAAGATTTAACCCAGTGGTTAAGTCAATTCTTAACTTCGCCGATTCACTAACAGTGTCCCTGACGAAAATTCGCTAGCGAAGTAGATAGACTAGCGCAACTTCGCACCCTTACGCCAGACAAAGTTGCGCACTGACGAAGGGACGTAAATACGCTAATTCATTAAGATGAACATTTTTGTGAACGTTACCGCTTACGCTAGACGTTACTTTGCCAGGTCAGACCTGGCGAAGTTCAATACAATAGATAGGAGTTTGAAAAAAAATAAAAACGTGAAATTTTTTCTAAGTCCCAAAGGTTTCCTGTAGTAGAATGTAGTGGCTGTAACATACACCATTATTATACGCTTAAGTTTGCGCCATATGCAAATTAGGCATCGCTAGGGTAAATGCGGTTTTCCTGGCAAAGTAACAGTAGTGCAACTTCGCTAATGTTCGCCACCCTGAGCACAAATTCTCATCTTAGTGAATTTGTGTATCGCTGGCAAAAATTTGCCTGGCGAAGTGCGGCGAACGTCAGCGAAAGCAACGCTAGCGCATTTTCACGCTTTAGTGTATTTGCCCCAACTACTCTTTCAAAGCTATGTAATTTTACGTTATTTATTTTTTTTTTTTAAGGTACAGTTTATTTAGAACAAAATAAAAAATTACAACCATTTCATATGCAGTACCATTAAGCTCAAACAACTGAAAAATAAGGCAAGCATCATACATCTTCCTTCATGGGTATGTTTAATTAAGGGTATCCTGTGTGGGAGGACAGTACAATTCATTATCGTTTGAAAAGTACCAGAGGAATCTGAAACTAATCACCTTAATGTGATTAGCTGACGCCAGGTCCTCCAATATTAAAGGGGTGGTTCACCTTCAAATTAACTTTTAGTATATTGTAGAAGGGCCAATACTAAAACTTTTCAATTGGTCTTCATCATTTATTTTTCATAGTTTTTTTAATGATTTGCAATTTTCTTCTGTTTCTTTGCAGCTTTCAAATGGGGGTCACTGACACCATCTAAAAACAAATGCTCTGTAAGGCTACAAATATATTGTTATTGCCACTTTTTATTACTTATCATTCTATTCAGTCCATCTCCTATTCATATTCCAGTCTCTTATTCAAATCAATGCAGGGTTGCTAGGGTAATTTGTTCCCTAGAAACCAAATTGCTGACGCTGCAAACTAGAGAGCTGCTGAATAAAAATCTAAATAACTATAAAACCAGAAATGATAAAAAATGAAAACCAATTGCAAATTGTCTCAGAATATCACTCTCTACATCATACTAAAAGTTAACCCAAAGGTGAACAACCCCTTTAACAAAAGTGGTAGGTCGGGATAATGGACCTAGGAGAAACCCAGTTCTTTTGGCAGGGATTCTACATACAACTTAGCGTCAAAATGTTATAACAGTATATGCCCATATTTTATGGAAGATGTTGAATACAGTATACCAGAGGCATGAATCACCTGTTGTCCTCACGGTCTCATTTTCTGTGGTTTTAGAGGTTTTTGAAACCATGATTAAACCATGATAAAAATCACTTTCTCATTCTCATGGGAAAAGTCACTGAAAAGTCGCACAAACCTCAACTTTTTCGAGTTGTGGAACAATAATTATGGTTTTTCTCTATTGTCGCAGAAAAAACTCAGCAGAAAAAAACTCCATCAAAAAACCTCTAAAACCAGGAATTAAAGAAAGATCTTCCAATTGTAAAAGGGACATCTGCCACTGACTTCTACATGTTTTAGCTGCAGTATTTTTCGTATTCAGAATTGTCACAGTTTTGCTGAATATTAAAGTCTTTAAATGTCATACTGTCCGGAAATGCCAGGAATCAAACTCTTGTCTATTTGTTGAACCATACCTGCCACTGGGGCCTCTTAGAGTCA
The DNA here is from genome assembly GCA_024363595.1 of Xenopus borealis. Classification (NCBI taxonomy): domain Eukaryota; kingdom Metazoa; phylum Chordata; class Amphibia; order Anura; family Pipidae; genus Xenopus; species Xenopus borealis. The sequence goes on along the minus strand of CM044443.1, from coordinate 12,322,081 downwards.
GTGTGGGTTTGTTATTATGATGGACTTATGCTCTCTCTCTCTTTGCTGCTATCTTGCCTCTTTATACAAGCAACTCCTCCTGGTGTCTTGATCATTATGTTATTTTCTGTCACTGAGGACAGGTAGGAAAGGGAAGTTCCAAGTTACCCTTGTCCTGGTTCCCTGCCTGCTTTGTGTGGGACTCCTGGTATTGACCCCGGCCTGCTATCTGGACTTTCCCTCTGGACTTCTGCCTGTCCTGACCTTGGCTTGTTCATTGGATCTTCACTGATTGCTGCCTGTCCCGACTTTTGGCCCACTGACTCGACTTTGCTTTGCCTGCCAGTACCATAGTTTTCGGTTTATTTATTAGTTACTGTTTTGAACCCTTTTTTTTTTTTTATTAAAAATATTCACCTTTTCATGTCTCCATTCTCTTATTTATGGCTATTCACCGGATTAACCAGTAAACAGGTTCCGTTCTTCTTACCTGTCAGTAACCGAATGTAACATATTTTTTTCCCTGTGACTTTTTTTTTTTTTAAGCATCAAAACACCCAATTTGAAAAAGTCATGGCTTTATTAAAATCAGCCCCATAGTCTTTTATAATGGTTTTCTTGTTGATACTTCACTTGAAGGTGAATTTTCCCAACAGTTTTGATTATTTCCATATTTAGTCAAAGTATTCCAACAATTGACATATGTAAGTATTTGCAATTCAAATTCAGGAGATACATTAGATAAAGAAATGTAAAACCAACAATGCGATTCTAGGGGATGTTTGTTCCAAATTCAGGGCCAACAATTTCCTAGATGACGGAATGTCCATTCTCTGCACTAAAAATCATTGGGAATAACATTTTTAAGAAAAATCTATCATTGTGCTTTCTTTATGTCTTATAAACAATATACTCAAGAACTATTGGAAACACACTGTTAAAGAAAACATATCACATTTCAAAACAATTACACACAATCTTTCAATGTCCAAAATCTGGCAATATTCTATGGCTTCTGTAAGGGACTGATGTGCTACAAAATATAACTCAGAGTCTTTTACTTTTCTCCAACAGGTGAAAGAACATTTACAAAAGAAAAAATTCTTTCAAAAGACACTTTGAATTAGAATGCCAAAAATGTTCTGATCTACTTCCCAGACAGACACAGAGGAGAACAAGCACAGCACTGGATAAGGGAATCGTTTATTAGAAGCAGCTGCAAATGGCTGTCATTTTACCATTCTCTTTTTAAAGGCTACGGCGTTTTTCTTTTTTTCACGGTTCCTTTTGCTAAAGTCATCATTGCCTTTACTACTGTGACAATCAATGTTTAATCACCATGCGCCGGGGGACGTGTAAAAATGTTACTCACATATAAAACATAAATACCATTTGCAGAGTGAATCATCAAGTTCTTACTCGAGTTTCAGGGGGTTGGTCGGTCGAGTACTGGTGTGAGTTTTAGGAGCCTTTAGTTTAGAATACAGCATTTATAGTACATGTTAAAAATCAGAGCTTGAACTGTTGTTTCATTGATGCACAATAAAACTATTCATTTCCTTAAAGGTCACATTTGGAAATGTATACAGTGTTTTGTAGATTACCTAATAAGCCATTATTCCATTGAATAAAGCAGCACACCAGACAGTCTGTGTATATTTGTGTCCAAGGCCAAGATTAATTTAAAGTACAATCGTATAGCAATCAATCACCCGCTACAATTACTTGATTTTCCAAACTGTTTACACTACCTAAGTCACAAATCCACTCTCTGCTATTTCAGCCTGCGATTTACTGCCTCAGATTTGAGATCATTGGAAACGAGCCAACTTCCAGTCATGGGAGAGATGATGATTCGAGCAGATCAGGGTTTTTTTTTACCCCCCTGTTAATTTAAACAATGGGGAAATGTGCACATGTAAATTTCTCCCATGTCTGTAAGTGATCAAGAGCTTGTGACTGCATATGAGGAAGTCTTTCTTTTTCATTTCTGAAGAACAAAGAACCCTCTTTGTTTTCCAAAACAAGAGTAAAACGAAAATATTTAGCACTCTGTAGCCAATGGACTCCAGAAAAAAAAATTTAATTCCAGGGGGGAAAAAAAATAAAAGTTTATGATTGAGAAAATATAGATTAATCTTCTCAACATCTCACTTTTGTAAAGGTAATGGTTTATTTTATATAACGCAGTGGTTCTCAACTTTCCTAAGGCCGAGACCCTTTAATACAGTTCCTCATGTTGTGGTGACCCACCAACCATAAAATATAAAAATATTTTCATGCCAGCCCAGAGCAGATTGTTAGGAAAGTACAGGAGACAGCGTGGCTGCATTAAGGTTTGTTTTCCATGCGTAGTGCCACACCCATTTTGTGGTCACACCCATTTTGTGGCCACACCCCAATTACCATGTTAATTTTACAAATTTTAAATGGGGAGAGCTGTATTGCAGTCCCTACTAAGGGGATATAGAAAGTTGTAGTCGAAACTGGCTTCCCTACACAGGTTACTGAACTACAACTCCCAGCACCAACACCCGGAGAGCTACAACCTTGCCCCAGGGCTAGTGGAGAGAGAGAGATGAACCTGCTCCGGGAACCCCTTAAGGGACCCCTGTGAAAGGGTCGAAGGGGTCCCGACCCCCAGGTTGAGAACCACTGATATAACGTTTTTATTTGCAGTTATAACATATTAATCAGTTCTGTTTCCATTGTACATTTTTTTTTCAAGAAAAAAATGTACATAATAGTTGCATCTACATTATATAACATTTTTAACTTTCAGATCTTTTAATAGCAGGTATAAAGGTAATATTTTAAGGTAGCCATACAAGGGCTGATACAAACTGCCAGTTTGGTCGTCCTGGTCTGAGTGGCCTCATTGGCCAATCTATGGGGCAATATCTCATCAAATATTGGCCAGATTTATATAACCAGTTCATGGGAGGAACACATTGGATCATCAATGTGGTTGCTGATCTGGCAGTTTATATTGTCATATAATTTATATCATCCAATCATTTGGCCAATCAGATCAGGTTGAAATCGAAATCTTAAGTTGGGCAAATAGAGGAAAACTTCACTTGTCTGGCAACCTCCAAATTTAGCTTTATGGCATGAGTAGCTATTGCCTAGGTTATGCCTAGTGCAAATACCTAAAATTACCCTATGCTGCCCATAGTAACACTAAAATGCTAGTACAGGTATTGCATCCCTTATCCAGAAACCCGATATCCAGAAAGCTCCAAATTATGGAATGGCCATCTCCAATAAATTCCATTAAAATTAAATAATCAAATATTTAAAAATGATTTTCATTTTCTCTGTCATAATAAAACAGTAGCTTGTACTTGATCCCAGCTAAGATATAATAAATCCTTACTGGAGGCAAAACCAGCCTATTGGGTTTATTTCATGTTTTTATCAGACTTAAAAGTATGAAAATCCAAATTACGGAGGGATCAGTTATCCAGAAAACCCTGTATCCTGAGCATTCTGGTCCCAAACCTGTATTGGCAATTTTTGTCCAATTCTTCCCTAAAAATCCACTTGACACGAAAATTGTAGTGGAAAATTTCCTGGTGTTTCCACTCAATTTCCACCAACAACAGGGGTAGTTTTAGAATGTTAAGTATTGCTAGGCTGGTTTTAGGTTGTATTTTATTGGACCACACCAAGGCAGACAGTCAGGATAAAGCCCAAAATTATGAGCTCAGGGTTTAATTTGAAAAAAGTAAGTAATAATCATATTCTCTAATTACTGGTTGACTGTAATTTAATGAAGCCTCTGAAACAAAAATATAAATGTTTATTTTGGGCAGTTGGGTCTCTTATATTATGACCAGCAGGCCTGTACCACTTGAGAATCAATGCCAAGAAAAGCGCCCCAAATCCTTTGGTCCCACTAGTATGGCCTTCAATCGACTGCTTATCCAGGTTGAAGCATACAGCAGTACTCATGGCATAGGGATGCTGGCTATAGTAACTAGCACACCATACCATAAAATAATGTTTATCCATTATCTAGAAGTTCAATTTCCCTTCAATACCTACACATTAGTGATGTGCTGGTCGGGGTTTTCCTGACCTTCACCCGACCCTAACCCACCCTCCTTCAGCCTGCTCCCGCCCACATCAGCAATTCCTTTTATAGACCTGCGCTGACCCGCCCGTCGATGACGTCACAAAAGTGGCGGAGCGAGCAGGAAGCCTGAAGTCGTTACTTGAAGGTGGCCCGTAAAGAGCAGTGCGAGGCAGGCCCGAACCAGCCCAACCCGCAGATAAACCCGTGGGTATCAGGTCGGCCCGCATATCACTATTAAACATATATAAATTTACTGTGGATGACATGGAAATTTATCTATTTAAAAAAACTAATTCTAGCAACTGAATCAGATATTTAGTCTTTTTTTTGTTTTTTTTAAAGCAGGAAATATTTTCAGCTGTTTGTTCATTAAAAAGACTGGTTATTCCATTGTTCTGTTACAGCTGCCTTTCTAATAGCTCTAATGAGATTCACACTGGCAATAAAAAGATCATCAACTTCAAGCACAATATCAACCTTCCAGCCTGACCGACTTGCAACAAGACTTTGTTTTATTTGTTCTGAGAACATAAATAACATTTTGCTTCCATAAAGCGGAATATTGGCATTCATTTCTGCATTAGCAGGTGATTACTGCATGATCATGCATTATGTTATACCTCCAATAGTGAAGGGATCACTTTTATTATCATTAATATAAATATTTAAATACTCACAGCAGAAACAAGCTGAGGCCGTGCCAAATGAACCTTGTCTATTGCCAACAGAGTAACACAGATCATATTTTCATTTAGTTAAGCACCAGAAACTTTAGAAAAATCCAGATTACTATAAAAGTGTATTTGTAATGTAGGGAAAAAACACACACTGAGGCATAAATCTCCCAGGATCCAAACTGGGAAGATTTTTGGCCAAACCTATGACAAGCCGACCATGCTGTATTACACCATGGCCACGGCTCTTTCCCTGACCTCATTGGGAGTATGAATTTAGGTGACTCCTGTAAATATTCAGCTTTTTGGTCAAAACTGCGTTTTTGGGGCAAAAGTCACAGTATCAAACAGAGGCCAATTTATTCAAGGTCAAATGTTAGTGGAATTAGAGCTTTTTTAAACCACAATTAAACTCTATTTCTTTAAAAACATGAATGTCTTGAAAATCATTAAAAGCTCCAAATATAAAAAGTATGAATGGGAAAAAACTCTGACCAATGTGCAAAAAAATAAATACTAAAACGTCAAGAAACGAGCGTTTCGCATAATTACTAGCAGAAAAATAAATCGGAAAACTTCAAAGTCTGAATTGATTAAAAAAGGTCCAATAGCATCAGCTCAGATCCCACTGACTTTGAAGGGAGCTTGACTACTTTTACTTGGCAAAGCTTTGTATGCTTTTTTGTATGCTTGTGTGTTGTGCTTTATTCACTTAATAAATCAAATTTTTTTTTTTTAGAGTTTTAAAGAAAACATTACAAATACAACCGGTTTTACAAATTTACCAGCAATGTATTTGCTGGAAATTTGTAATTCCTGGTTGTTCTGCCTCCAGCCTGCCTCATAACACCACCTACCATGATCCCTTCTTAAGAATTCTCTATCCACTTTGACCAGTGACATTATAGCCCCCTCCTGCCCTGTAGAATTATAGCCCTGCCCTGCAGAATCATAGCTCTGCGGAATCAAAGCCCTGCCCTGCGGAATCAAAGCCCTGCCCTGCGGAATCAAAGCCCTGCCCTGCGGAATCAAAGCCCTGCCCTGCGGAATCAAAGCCCTGCCCTGCGGAATCAAAGCCCTGCCCTGCGGAATCAAAGCCCTGCCCTGCGGATTCAAAGCCCTGCCCTGCAGAATCAAAGCCCTTCCCTGCAGAATCAAAGCCCTGCAGAATAAATGCCCTGCAGAATCAAAGCCCTGCCCTGTGGAATCATAGCCCAGCCCGCCCTGCTGAATCATAGCCCTGCCCCATGGAATCATAGCCCTGCCCCACTGAAAAATAGCCACACCCCATGGAATCATAGCCCCGCAGAATTATAGCCCCACTCTTTAAACCCATTGATCCACCTCTTTTACATCTGACTGGCCCATTCTCTGTCCCACCCCTGCTCTTACACTACACCATTAGCTAGCAAGGCTCTGACAAAAGGGGGCAAACCCTAATCACAGCCAGCCGCCAGTCAATTCTTAGTGAATGGCTGCCTACAAAGTAGAATGCATTTCCTTATATTACAGAGGATTCTAACACAATATTTATGGGTGTATTATAACTAAATTAGAAAAAAATCTATCAATCATATGATTCAAAATATTATACAATAATATTATATTAATGCAAAGAAACTGAAAGCAAGTTGAGCAAGAAATGTAGAGAAAAAGCAAAAAAAAAAAAAAATGAAATGTAAAAATTCACGGTAGCTGTCTTGGTAAGTGGGAATTTACATTTGGGTGAGCAAGTAAAAGGCTCTGGTTTCTAGAAGTGTTATTTTGGCAAGTTCTGCTGGAACAAGTAAGAGCATAATGGTATGTTTTAAAAATTAAACGCTCGGAGTGGGAAATGAACAAATGGACTTAAAACAATAACAAATGTTAAAATGGAAATCCATTTGTAGAACAGTGAGAGGAAAAAAAAAGATTTAATTTAGACATTGCTTTTATTTCCATTTGTTTATAGAGACATTGCCAAAAAGGAAGAAGATTACATACAAAGAAAGGGCAACTAGAGATAGTTTGCATTTTTAGCAAATTACCTTAGCAACCATGCACTGATATAAAAAAAGAGACAGGAATATGAATAGGAGAGGCCTGAATAGAAAGATAAGTAATAAAAAGTAGCAATAACAATATATTTGTAGCCTTACAGACTGTGTTTTTTTAGTTGGGGTCAGTGGCCCTTCATTTGAAATCTGGAAAGAGTCATAAGAAAAACTATTAAAAAAAATAAAATAAAAAAATGAAGACCAATTGAAAATGGTCTTAGAATGGTCCATTCTCTAACATATTAACAGTTAACTTAAAGGCGAACTACCCTTTTAAATAATATCTTAAAGGAATAGTAACACCAAAAAATGTTAGTATTTTAAAGTAATGACAATATAATGCACTGGTAAAACTGATGTGTTTGCTTCAGAAACACTACTATAGTTCATATAAATAAGCTGCTGTGTTGCAATGGCGGAAATTGAAAGAAAAAAAAAAAGTCTATATGGCACAGGTTAAATAGTGGATAACAGATAACACCATTATGTTCTACAGAGCTATCTGCTGTCTAACCTAAACCTTTTCTTCTTTGAATTGCTGCCCCCATTGCTACACAGCAGATTATTTATATCAACAATAGTGGTGTTTCTGAGGCAAACACACCAGTTTTACCAGAGCACTTTCATTTTTTTTTTTGATGTTACTGTTCCTTTAACAGAAAAGATCTATGATTTAACAGATTAAATACAAAGGAAACTCCACACAAGACAAATCAAATTTCTGAACCAAAAAAAAAAAAAAAAAACCTGAACTCTGTTTTTAAAGTGCATTCATTTTGTTTTTAAAGAAATTACTGATAGTATAACCATGGCCTTGGCAGATAGAGATTCATTTAACACCATTTAGAATCGAAGCGGACTTGGTTCACAGATCCTTGACTTTATCTGAAAAGCAAAAAAAACACAGCCGCGGAGGGTGCATTATAATCTAAAGTCCCCGGACTAATCTGGGAGTTACTGTAACGGCATTAAGTGCAGACATTTATAGACTATTGGCAAACAGGAAATGTTCCACTTACCAGTCACTGGTATCATTGTTAAACCATGAAACATAACAAATGATAAAAACCGGCTTTATAATTCCATTTTTGAACAGGAAAAAAAAAGCAGACAGGGTAGGGAAATGTGCCTTTCCTGGTCATTAAATCACACAACTTTTGTTTTAATGAAGTAGGCGGCTATTTGCATCACAGCATTCCTGGCATGACTTCTGAGGCTCGCTGATAAATATGTATTAAGTTAAAGGAGAATCAATAGGCTACATTTTTAAGGATCTGGCTATTCTTGCATGTCTTAAGACTGCATTTTAAAAGCTTATCTGAATCAAATAAACACTTTGCGGAACCGTATCATCCAAGAGAAAAACAAAATACGTAACTTTAAACATTAGGAGGGGCAGGATATTTCAGAGGTCACCTTGTACATTTTTATGGCTGCTGATTCCTCAGTGAATGTTATTATCTATCACAGCGGTCCCCAACCGCCGGGCCACGGACATACCTGAACTTGAACTAGGCCACTGAGCCAAGACCACATTTGACACGGACGCACCACATTTGATGCGGACGCACAGCATTTGACGCGGACGCACAGCATTTGACGTGGACGCACCACATTTGGCGCTGGAGGTGGCGCACGCAGCTGATGCCCCCACCCCCAGTCCGTGCATAAAAATTCTGGCTTTACAACAGTCCTTGGGGCAAAAAAAGGTTGGGGACCGCTGATCTAGCACATAATGGAGCTTATTTATCAACACTGGGCAAAGTTGCCCATGGGCTTTAACCCATGGCAACCAATCAGATTGTTGCTTTCATTTTTCGACTTTCAACTGGCTGAAAAAAGGCCGCCATTGATTGAATGCTATGGGTTACTGCCCAGTGTTGATAAAGGAGCCCCAATATCTCCTGTAAAATATTATGATGTCATCACTTGCAATCAGTTCTTAGTGATGTTACATGCGTCACATGACTCACTGAAACTTGGGTAGAGGTATGGGACCGGTTATCCAGAATGCTCTGGACCTGGGGCTTTCTGGATAACGGTTCTTTTCATAATTTGCATCTTCATACCTTAAGTCTACTAGAAAATCAAATAAACAATAAATAAACCCAATAGGCTAGTTTTGCTTCCAATAAGGATTAATTATATCTTAGTTGGGATCAAGTACAAGCTACTGTTTTATTATTACACAGAAAAAGGAAATCAATTTTAAAATTTTGGATTATTTCATTATAATAGAGTCTATGGGAGGCAACCATTCTGGAAATCAGAGCTTTCTGGATAACAGGTTTCCGGATAATGGATCCCATACCTGTACAAAGACAAAGATTATTTGGATAAAATGAAGTCATATCAAGAGCAGCTTGTTACTTAAATGTCCGGTTTGTTTTTTTATGTTGTGTGTCATCAGTTGGGTGACTTTATCAAGAAATTCAAACCTTAAAGTGGACACGTCACCCCAAAAAAATCAAAATTCTATTTTATCAAATTAGTCAAACAAAATGAACGTTAATTACACTATATAAATTATTTTAATCTTGCTTTCTTCAGTCTGGGAATTCATAATTATAGCAAGCAGGCAGGAGCTATTTTGTTATTAAGACAAGCTTTGTATCATCTCAGAATCTTGTTTGTGCACCAGAATGAGGGACCCGATGTCTATCCCCATGTCCTGGCTACACAATTAAATGGTTAAGAGAACTGGGGGAATGTGTGGGGAGCAGTGGCATCTAGGAAGTGCTGAAAGTGAAAGTAATTATCTGCCCCGCCTCTATGCCTAAGGCATAGAGGAGGGACAGACAATATTTGATTGACAGCTGAGATTTTTAAATGAGCTTAAAACAGCTGTGAATGCTTTAATAAAAATTTGAAATTGGATTTCATGTTTAATTTGAAAAGGACTTTTATTATACAGATTTGTGTGTCTGGGTGACAGGTCCACTTTAAATGGGATAAAAATGCATCACCATGAAACAACCACCAAAAGAGTGACCGGCGACACTATTTTCTTATGAATCCATATTCTCTCTCCGAACAATTTGCTGAAAAGACTTCATCGAAATCCTGTGCTCCTCTGTGTTCTAAAACAAAATCTACGACTTTGGCTCCCGGGAAACTGCAAGGCTCTTGTTTTATGTCTTTGATTTGGGCCCCTGCAGCAGATGTTGCCGCTCCCCCTATTTGATATTAAACCTGGCAACATATGAGCGAAGGTAAAAATAGTCTAAACTTAACAAAAACTTGCCATCTGTTACGTTTTGTAGTTTCATTTTACTCTATTGATTTTAATATAAATCTCAGAATAATCATATCATCCACCTTGCATCCCTGGCACACTAAAATACTTGATTTTATATATACACATATATATTTTATATATACTGTGAGTAGCAGAAATGTAAAATTTTAAACATTCCTTGCAACTTTGGTACATTGCATACATTTACTTATCTATTCATTTGAATAAACTTTACAGATTAATTATGAATTGTTACATTGTCTTATCATATTTTGTTAGCCGTCTCAATAAGGTATGCACCCAATCCCCATTTTATGGTTTCAGCTGAACCCCGAAGCTTTGGTGAGAATACGGGCAAATCTTGAACCAAACCTGCATCTTAAAGGGATCCTGTCATGGGGAAAAAAACAGATTTTTTAATATTTCATTTAGAAATCTGACATGGGGCTAGACATTTTCTCAATTTCCCAGCTTCCCCAAGTCATGTGACTTGTGCTCTGATAAACTTCAATCACTCTTTACTGCTGTACTGCAAGTTGGAGTGATATCACCCCCCCTTTCTCCCCCAGCAGCCTAACAACAGAACAATGGGAAGGTAACCAGATAACAGCTCCCTAACACAAGATAACAGCTGCCTGGTTAGATCTAAGAACAACACTCAATAGTAAAAACCCATGTCCCACTGCGTACTATTCAGTTACATTGAGAAGGAAAAACAACAGCCTGCCAGAAAGCAGTTCCCTCCTAAAGTGCTGGCACAAGTCACGTGACTAGGGGCAGCTGGGAAATTGACATAATGGCTATCCCCATGTCAGATTTCAAAACTGAATATAAAAAAAAATCTGTTTGCTCTTTTTGAGAAATGGATTTCAGTGCAGAAGTCTACTGGAGCAGCACTATTAACTGATGCGTTTTAAAAAAAACATATTTCCCCATGACAGTTTCCCTTTAATTTGAATAGGCAAATCTGAAAGGTCATGTGATTTTAAGATTCAGTTAGGCCAGGCTCTTGGATCCAGCCAAACTCCCTGAAAAAGGCTTGTTTTTTGCCAAAGCCATAACCAAATATAAAAAGGTGCATCCCTAATTTCAACAATTTTCCAGCAAAAAGAGGTTACAGTTAAGGTGGCCATAAACAGGCTGATATCAACTGCCAATATGCTAAGTCAGAAGCTTATTGGGCAGTGTATGGGGCCCTCCAACGGCTTCCCTGATATTGATCATCCAAGGTTTAAAAAATTCCCTTGGAATCAAAGACATCGTTGATGTGTTCCTCCGATTGTTCAGCCCTAGGGTCCACAATTGGATCAGCCAGATATCACCCAACTCAAGGTGGGCATATCAAGGAGAGATTTGCTCATTTGGCAATCTCACCAAACGAATGAACCTCTGCATGAATGGCCACCTTTAGGCCTAAGATTTGGTCCACTATCTATTTAATGTACGATGTCTGCATCATGATTTGATCATCAGTACATGAGAGTGGTCTCTCCAGCTGACAGAACAAGGCTTTTATCTATCCCCTTCAAATCACAAACAAGAAAAGGAGCCCGGGCAAACTGTGTGTAGCCTTCGGTGCACGGTTGGAGGAATAGTGCTCAGTAAGCAGATCTGCAACCCATTTACTCAAACCACATGCAACGCAGCGTTCTCATGAAGACATTAACAAGCCTCTTGCAGTCACAGTATGAAACGATGAAACATACCCACATGAATAAATATTCCGAAAACAAGAGACGGGGATAAGCTACCAAGCACCAATCATTTTCCTGCCTCTATGAATTAAACACGATAGCACAGATGTGATCATTCACCTTTTATTTCTAAATGTGACACCACAGCATATTCCTTTCCAGAAATGATGCAGGCGTCTTGCCACCGATCCATCTGTCAAGCAGAATGATTTTTGGGCTTACATTATTTGCCCTTCAGATTCAGATAACTATGATGCCAATTTGTTCACACAGAGAAACATGTACGATATCTATTATGGGTGTTGCATTGCATAAAAAACAACAATTACGCTGCAATTATGGCTTAACCAAAAATCTGACAAAGACATTTTAAAGTGTTATTCTGAAACCACAGTAACCCCAACTCTAAACGACAAGATTAACCTGCTTTTGAAACTTGAAACAATACGCCAGGAGGCAGCCATGATTGTTCTTCATTCCTGATACTAATGAAACCTTCACCTCCATTGGAATTAAGCCTTTCCTCTGTATATTAGAAGTGCTAAGGGGGTTCTGTGACCATTTAAAGGCACAAGGCTGCCGGCTGAGTTATACAAGGAACTCAGAGTCTCACTTATGTATTATAAGGGATAATGTACCCCCTACTGTAAATGATAAGGATATTAGAAGTCACTGAGGGGTGTGACCATACAGATGCAGTCACTTTGGATGGTGAGTTTAATGCGTCGCGACTTAACTCATTTATCTCATTTATCCCACTTATCACAGAATATTGTGTCACAGCATCCCATCCAATTAAAGAGTTCACCATTGAAAACAATGGAGCTTTGGTATGCTAATGAAAAGGCTAAATGCATTAAATGAGTTAAGATAACTTTAGATAACACAGTTTCTTCAATTAATGCTGAGTCACGACGCATTTAACTTACAAATCCAAGTGACTCTATCTGTATAAAGGCACAAGGCTACAGGCTGAGTTATACAGGGAACTCTGAGTATCACTCATGTATTATAAGGGATAATGTACCCCCTACTGTAAATGATAAGGATATTAGAAGTCACTGAGGGGTTCTGTGACCATATATAGACACAAGGCGGCAGGCTGAGTTATACAGGGAACTCTGAGTAACACTCATGTATTATAAGGGATAATGTACCCCCTACTGTAAATGATAAGGATATTAGAAGTCACTAAGGGGTTGTTCTGTGACCATATAAAGGCACAAGGCTGCAGGCTGAGTTATACAGGGAACTCTGAGTATCACTCATGTATTATAAGGGATAATGTACCCTCTACAGTAAATTATAAGGCTATTAGAAATTAGTGAGGGGTTCTGTGACCATACAGTATAAAGGCACAAGGCTGTTGGTTGGAGTTAAGAAGGTCATGAAGATCGGAGTATAGACCTCCAATATCATTTTTAGAGTAATTTAATATTTATTTACCCAATATCCACTTTTTTGTCACTTGGCCACATATACTACCTAGTGCTGTAGAAATCGGGCACATACAGGCATTTTAAGAAGCAGAACCATCAATCTTTCAAACACACACATGTATATAATGAAATCCTATTATAAATACACAGTGCTCTTTGAAGTATGTCTCATAACTCAAAGACAAGAGAAGAAACTCAAAGCACCATGTATTGAAATAACATTGATTCTAGAACTAAACTACATTGGGAATGTTGGCCAGCTGGACAGTTTAATATAATATCTCACTGACCATAACAGCAATAGAAGCTCATGATTTTCTAAACTGCACTACTCTCATCTCTAAATGTCATATTTAGATATTTCAGTGGAATTTATTCTGAAATAGCAGGACATCCTAGCTTGTCTGCGTAGCTTAGTTCATGCAAATCTAACTTTTTTAACAGCACTATATGATTTGGCCGTGCATGCTGATAATGTAATTGCAGATACAAATTACTGGCCCCAAGGCTTGATTAATCACATATTAATGTGGCCTTATCTTCTTCATGGTTGACCCAAGGATTGACTCGCTCTTGAGTGGATTTAAGGTGAATCAGAATTTTAACTTATGCTAATCACTTTTGGTGTGATCATTCCATAGTGTATTCATTCAAAGCACAAGGGATCTATTTATACTGCCAATTTAGAGACAATAGTCAGAGAATTATGGATTCTCTCTCCAATATAAATAAACAGACACATAAATAAATAGGAACATTGGTTATTTTTAAATACGTAAAGTTAATAAGTGGACATTTTGGTTCACAAACGTCCGCTACTTTCAGCTTTCCAGCCGACGCCAGGTCACCCATTCCAATTAGAAGAAAGGAGGTTCCTCCTAAATAGTCGGAAGGGATTTGTTACAGTGAGAGCTGTGAAGATGTGGAATTCTCTTTTTGAAACAGTTGTACAGGCTGATACATTAGATAGCTTTAAGAAGGGATTGGATGGCTTTTTAGCAAGAGAGGGAATACAGGGTTATGGAAGATAGTTCATAGTATAAGTTGATCCAGGGACTAGTCCAATTGCCATCTTGGAGTTAAAAAGGCATTATTCCCACTCTGAGGCAAATCGGAGAGGCTTCAAATGTTTTTTTGATCAACTAACAGTTAGGCAGTTTAAAATAAAGTCAAAGGGTTGAACTTAACTTATGTATGTTACAAAGAGGACAGAGAGATTAGTCATGCAGACCTTGATTTTCAAACACAGACCCCATTTACCAAAGGCATGTGGGGGATTGCATTACTGTAAATTCCACCACTGACCCACTCTCACAATAATTACATGGAATAATATTATAGGTGCTATATAAGCTTATTGAGGACACAATAATTACATGGCATAATATTATAGGTGCTATATAAGCTTATTGAGGACACACATAATTTTTTTCTTTACTAGGGCTACTAGGAGATCATATGGTTCTCTGGCAGGCCAATCCTAACCAGCACACACTTAACAAAAAGGTTAACTTCAGAAGAGGTTGACATATGAAGAACCTTGGTTACCTAGTTCTGCTTTTTCTTTGAAGACATCCTTGAAATTCAATCCACTGTTTAGCACTGATTGTCTGTACTTGGCCAGGGACTCCTTCTGGCCATTCCTGGCAAGTTCCTTGAGCTTTACAGGCAACGCCTTGAGTCCACAGTTCCATTTTGAGGAATCCGAGTGTGCCCACTTTACCAAGTCCTCCAGTCGGACGATGACCTTTTCCGAAACAGCTATAACTTCATGCTGAAAAAATAAAGATAAAAAGAATTTAAGTCAGAGGAAGTGCTGTTCTGAAGGATATAAATGCTGCAATATTTCTGCTGGCGAATAAGGTTTCAAATAACAGAGCCCAGAACATTTTAACCTACATCTGGAGACCTGTCTGTGACCCTCAGGATTAAAGGATAAATATAGCTTATTTGTTAAGTGCTCAGAGTTTTTACTTTCCATCTAATTTCCCATAAATAGACTGGAAACAAGGATCCAAGTTCAGTATATTTAGTTCAGCATCTATGCAAAGATTATATTATATTATGAAGTAATCTACAAAATAGCTTTATATTTATAACTGTCTAACATTCCATTTCCTGCCATTGCATTGCTTGTTTAGTGCATGGATTAGGGTCAATAGGTCTTAAAGAATGCATCTTAAACCAAATTCTGAATATAGGAAATAAAGTGCGCAGGCAGTATTTCCAGAAGAAACTAATAAATGTAACTTATTTTGAAATGTGTAAAAATTAGGGATGCACCGAATCCACCGAACCGAATCCAAACCCTAATTTGCATATGCAAATTATGGGTGGGAAGGGGAAAACATTTTTAACTTTTGTGCCAAAAAGTCACATGATTTAGCTCCCTGGCCCTAATTTGCATATGCAAATTAGGATTCGGATTCGGTTCGGCCAGGCAGAAAGATTCGGCCGAATCCGAATCCTGCTGATAAAGGCCGAATCCTGGCCGAATCCCGAACCGAATCCTGGATTCGGTGCATCCCTAGTAAAAATTTGCATAATTTTACCTTCATAAACAAAATAATATAAACTTATATTAAAATAATTTCAAACAATAATGGCAATAATATTATAATCATTATTGCACTTTATGTACTATTTATTTTTAATTATTATTCCTGATGAGCACAATGATTATTATTATTATTATTATTAACATGTATTTCTATAGCACCAACATATTGCATAGCGCTTTAAAGTAAATGTGTTTATACAACTAAATCACATAAATTACATAAATATAATACAAATAAATTATCACTAATATTCATGATAACAGAATAGAATTTCAATTTGTATTTTATTTTTAAATAATTAAAAACAGAATTCAGGAAGTATATAAAACAGACAGATAAACTGGATCACATCACCAGCATTAATATTCCATAGTATTACATAGCTTTATTCATAAATATAAACTTGAGGTTTAATGCATAGTAGGTTGATAGATGTATGATAAATTGTCCAAAAAAAAAAAAAAAAAAAAGATTTCACTCTGATTGGACTACAATTCTGATTGGTTGCTCTGGATAATGGCTTTGACATATGCAATGTTTTTTCCTACCAGTATTTCAACCTATGATTAATAAAATCATAGGTTGAAAAAAAAAGTTATTTATAAATAATTAATAAAAAAAAAAAATTTCCTTCTTCTCTGTAATAATTAAAAGTTACCTTGTACTTGATCCCAGCTAAGATATAATTAATCCTTATTGGAGGCAAAATTTTTTATTAGGTTTATTTTATGTTTAAATAATTTAAGGTATGGAGATCCAAATTACAGAGAGACCCCCCCCCCCTTATCCAGAAAACTCCAGGTCCCAAGCTTTCTGGATAACAGGTCCTGTACCTGTACTGCCAAATGTGCGACTGTAGAGTTAATAGCCTGTGTCAAACCCCTAATGGTGCTTACTTCTTTTTAAAGACAATAGTATTTGCTCTTGTTTCAAGAGAAGTGCAATGCTAGTCAAAATGCTCATTGCTAATGAAACTCATATTCTATTAGTCATTGTCTGCTGAGTCACTGACATAAGAAGCACAATGCGAAAATACTTCTCTCAAGCTCTTGAAAACAACATTGTCAATATCTCAAATGACATGAAGTAAACTGGTAGAACAAGGAACAGTCCTGTGACTCCAGTCAACTGAATGTAACAATATTTTGCTTACAATTGTGGCACTATTTACATTTTTAAATTGGTCTAACCCTAGTAACCCTAGTAATTACCTCGCATTTTCATTGACTTCTTTTACTTCATACTGTTGGTAACAAACTTGCATTTACCCTATGCAATTTATATATTTGACCGAGTTTGCCTGATGAACATTTGCAAATTTTGGCCATACAGGTATAGGATCAATTATCCAGAATGCTAGTGACCGGGGGTGGAGGTGTTGGGGTCCAGATAAGGGGTCTGGGTTCCTATACCTTAAAGGGGCCCATATATTTTACAAGTACAATATTCCAGGAAAGATCATTTGTTTTAAAACATTCATGTAGAGCTGAATCATCAGATATACAGGTAGATACAGGTAGCAAAAGTTCGGGTGCCTTCAAAGATGACCAATCAAAATTTTCCAGCTGGCTCAATCGAAGATCCGACCATTATCCAAGCCTACTGCAGATACCGGTCGGCTCATCTTCCACCATACACGCAACTAAAATTAGAAACAATAGAATTCCACCTGTATCTGACAATTCAGCACGAACAATGGCAAAGTTCGGGTGCCTTCAAAGATGCCCAATCAAACTTTTCCAGCTGGCTCAATCAACGATCCGACCATTGTCCAAGTCAACTGCAGATACCGGTCGGCTTATCTTCCACCATACACGCAACTAAAATTTGTTTTGTACGATATATTATCACTGCATTTGTAGCCGCCTTACGTCTGCATTAAATAAACTCAACAGGACTGTTCTGGCACCATTATGGATAAGTTAGTTATCATCAAGTACAATGTAATGTTTTATTATTACAGGGAAAAAGGAAATCATTTTTAAAAGTTAGAATCACAAGTACGTAATCCGTACAGAAAGGCCATCTCCCATATACTCCATTTCAACCAAATAATTCAATTTTTATTCAACATGATTTCCTTTTTTCTCTGTAATAATAAAACAGTACCTTGAACTTGATCCAAACTAAAGATATAATTAATCCTTGTGGGAACCAAAACCAGCCTATTTGGGTTTATTTAATGTTTACACGATTTTCTAGTAGACAAAGTTTGAAGATTCAAATTACGGAAAAATGTTATCTATACATCCCCAGGTCCCAAACATTCTGGATAACAGGACCCATGACTGTATTTGCATATAATGGACTCTGTGGGAGATGGCATTTAGTAAGTTGGATGTTTCTATCAGATTTCCTGCTAAGTAATCCTATACTTGTATAGGCATGAAATTAAAAGGTGACACATATTTAGGTGGCATTATTGTGTAATTGTGATGTACAGTAGAACCCTCAGTTTGTATTTTTCAGGGGATCAGAAAATTTTAAATTAGGGAAATACATTATGCATTTTATATTGGTAGGACCACAAAACAAATAGTGTAAAATGAGGGTATGTAAAACTGAAGTTTTGCTGTATATAAAGATTTTATTTACGTTTATGTGCATTTTGTGCAAAACATTACAAGATACATCCACTGTTGCAATCAACTGAATGGGTTATTCTTACAAATTTTCCCCTTGACACATTTATGCAACCGCCCTTGTTAATATTCCTTTGCAGAACTACTTTATTATCACAATCTTTTTCCTCCTGCCTCCACAGAAGTGAGCGGCATCTGACCTTGTTTCTCAGAAACATTCACAACAAAGGATTTTTCAGGTCTTCAATGAGCTTGACAAAACATTGACCCGGAGGCTAGACACAACAACCACCTTCCCGAAGACTTCTTTATTTGAAAATACTTTTACTTTCACAGGTTAAGGTTCGGGGGCTCCAATTTTGCAGGCAAAAATTCTAATGGGAAGTAAAGGGTTGAATAAAACAAACCAATTGAAATGAAAGTGGGAACTCAGATGTAAAAGTGGCAGTAATAAACATCAAGATTATCTATTTTTTTTTTTTAAATTTATATCTGCCAAATTTTGCAACAACTGTTAAGAAATTAAATTTCAAAAATGTTTTTTATGTTTGGAGGAGCAATTTATCTGACTTATTATAATGCCTGACATCCATATCTACTGATGGCTATAGAGGAAGCAGACCCTGATTACTCTATCCACTGCAATGGCTTAAATTAAGTCAGACTTGGTTCAATTCCAGAATACATCAAGTGCTGCAGTTCAGAATCGCCAATGAACTCTACCACCAATTGTATTTAGACAAAATGGCATATATTAGGAAAAAAATATTTGATAACTGTTCTAGTTTGTTAAACCTCTATCCAGGCTATGAGTACTACTAAATTTGAATTATTTCACTCCTATCAAATATTTTTTTTTTTTTTAAATGACTTCCTTTTTCTCCGTTATAATGAAACATTACCTTGTACTTGACCCACTAAGATATAATAAATAGTGATGGGTGAATCTGGGGCGGTTCTCTTTGCCAAATGGCGAAAAATTCGCGAAAATAGCGAAATCAGAAAGTTCACAAAAAATTTGTGAAATTTAACAGTTTTCATGAAAAATTCGTGAAATTCGAACTACTTCAATATAAATTCCTGAATTTCAAGCAATTTCACTATAAATTCGTGAATTTTGAACTATTTCACTAAATTCGTGAAATTCAAACGTTTTCACTATAAATTCATGAATTTCAAAAGCTTTCACTTTAAATTTGTGAATTTCGAACGATTTCACGAAAAATTTGTGAATTTCAAACGTTTTCATGAAAAATATGGGAATTTCTAACGTTTTCATGAAAAATATGGGAATTTCTAACGTTTTCACGAAAAACTCATGAATTCTGAACGATTTCATGAAACATTCGTGAAAACCGGAAATTTTTGCCGGCTAATTTTCTCTGGCGAATTTTCACGGCCATTTCGCGAATTTATTCACAAATACAACAAGCAGGCAGGCACCATTTTGTGGATACTGTTATTAGGGCAAGCTTTGCACCATGCCAAAATCTTGTTTATGTAACAGAATGGGGCACCTGATACCAATGCACTGGTTTCACAATCAGAGGAGGAGGAAGGTGGGGGAATGTGAGGACAGTGATCTAGGAAGAGCAGAATGGAAAGTAAAAGTAATTGCTTGCCCTGCCTCTATGACGAAGGCATAGAGGAGGGGACATATTTTTATAGTATAAAGTATACAGGTACAGATGTTTTAATACAAAAAAAGGGATTTGGGTTTCATTGTTAATTTGAAAACAACTTTTATTATACAGATATGGGACCTGTTATCCAGAATGCTCAGGACCTGGGGTTTTCGAATAATGTATCTTTTCATAATTTGGATCTCCATAGTTCAAAGGAGAAGGAAAGGCTAAAATTAAGAAGGCTTTATCAGAAGTTATACATTAATACTGTACACCAGTAAACCCTCAACACAATGCTGTTTTGAGTCCTCTGTCAAAAGAAACACCACATTTTTTTCTTTCTATTGTGTACACATGGGCTTCTGTTTCAGACTTCCTGTTTTCAGCATAAACCTTCAGGGCTAGGGCTTGAGCATGCTCAGTTTGCTCCTCTCTCCCCTCCCTGCAGTAAACAGAGCCCAGAGCTATGAGAAAGCAGGGAGAGACTCAGGCAGGAAGTAATGTCACAACAATCTAATATGGCAGCTGCTATTCTAAACAAACACAGAGCTTCTAGAGCTGTTTACACAGGTATGGTAAAGCATTTTGCAGAATAAATATAGTCTTATAGCTTGCACTATTGTGGCTTATCTATTGTCAAGAAACTCCTTCAGAAGCTTTTCTACTCCTTTAAGTCTACAAAAAAATTATATAAACATTAACTAAACCCAATAGATTGGTTTTACTTCCAATAAGGATTACTTATATCTGAGTTATAATTATGAACATGTATTTATATAACGCCAACATATTCTGTATTGCTGATTGGGGATAGTTGGGATCACATACAAGCTACTGTTTTATTATTTCAGAGAAAAAGGGTATCATTTTAAAAAATTTGGAATATTTGGATAAAATGAAATCTATGGGAGTCAGCCTTTTCGTAATTCACGTCCCATACCTGTATAAACTTTAAGAACCATGTGGATTTTCATAGCATTGACCAATAGAGTTGTGGTTGCTATTTCAGAAACTGATTAGTGATCCCACAACATTGTAGCGTCATAAAATCATAACTAAACACAAAAATGCTAGTTGCACACCAACAATGTCACCCAAAAAACACTCAAACTGAAAGTTTCAGGGTAAATGAAAACTTCTAGGTCCATTTAGAAGCAAATGCAGGATGTTATGCCGGGATGACTAATGCCTTGCAGATCTTTACAGAAATAAACTTAATATGAATTCTTCAGTCTCTGACTCATAAGAACACCCCCCCATTTAGAGACTGTTTCTTCTTGTCTTTGACACAAATATTGATTTAGGCTTTTGTACTAAAAATGAAATAAAGCAGTGAGGTAATTGCACAAAAACCACTTGAGAAAAATGCTCAATGTTTCCTGATTTCCTAAACTATACACACCAGATATGAAGTAGAGAGGGCAGCATTTATTTTTAACTACCAGATGTCGGAACAGAAGAACAGAACATTTTTCAGCAGTGATCACCAAACTGGAAGATCTTATGTAAGTTAAAAATGAACATCTAAGCCTTGCTATTTTCAAGTGTATCTGGGTGACTGAATCCAAGAGAGAACATATAATTTGTTCACTCAGTTCTGGCAAAATCTCAGTTTAGTGGCCATGTAAAGCTCACAGACAATTTAGTTTACTTTTCCTTAAAGGTATTCTGTCATGGGAAAACATGTTTTTTTTTTCAAAACGCACCAGTTAATAGTGCGGCTCCAGTAGACTTCTGCACTGAAATTCATTTCTGAAAAGAGCAAACAGATTTTTTTATATTCAGTTTTTAATAATAGCCATGGGGCTAGACACTTTGTCAATTTCCCAGCTGCCCCTGGTCATGTGACTTGTGCTAGCACTTTAGGAGGGAACTGCTTTCAGACAGGCTGTTGTTTTTCCTTCTCAATGTAACTGAATAGTACAAGTGGGACATGGGTTTTTACTATTGAGTGCTGTTCTTAGATCTAAAAGCTGTTATCTTGTGTTAGGGAGCTGTTATCTGGTTACCTTCCCATTGTTCTGTTGTTAGGCTGCTGGGTGGGGGAAAGGGAGGGGGTGATATCACTCCAACTTGCAGTACAGCAGTAAAGAGTGATTGAAGTTTATCAGAGCACAAGTCACATGACTTGGGGCAGCTGGGAAATTGACAATATGTCTAGCCCCATGTCAGATTTCAAAATGAAATATAAAAAAATCTGTTTGCTCTTTTGAGAAATGGATTTCAATGCAGAATTCTTCTGGAACAGCCCTATTGATTGATGCATTTTGGAAAAAAAATTCCCTTAAATTTCCTTCAGTTAGGAATTCATAATTACAGCAAGAACGGAGCTGCCTTTTTGTGGACAATGTTGTTACTGCAAACCTTGCATTATCTTAAAATCTTAATTCTGTGCCAGAATGGAGGAGCTGATGGAAATCCCCATGCACAGGCTACAACATTAGATGGTAAGGAGGGAGGGGGAATTTTGGGAGTGCAGTTACACCTACAGTAGGAAGTGCTGAGTGGAAAGTGAAAGTAATTGCCTGCCCTGCCTCTATGCCAAAGGCACAGGTTGGGCTGTTGACCCACACAAGTGCCACCACAGACAGGTGGCCATATTTTGTATAGTCCCCACTTACAGTCATTGTCCTTTCAGGCCACATTAGTTCCATAAAAATGTATTAATCACAAGCTAATATAGGGCAAATCTATTATTAGCCATAAGGCTGATGTGTGGCAAGGACCTAGGGCCCGGACCTAGGGAAGCATAAATTAAAGGGGAGATATGCTGTCCAGCCCCACAAGTAATTTCCTTGATTCCAGAGCCATTCCAGTAGAAATAAAGAACATGTAATTGAGCCTCAGGTCGCGTGGGCACTAGTGACAAAGGACACCGGCCTCCAGGCCCCCTTAAATTAAATCCAGCTTTGAGTTGGAAACTTTTGTCCTGCATTATATTGGTCTTCAGGGCAGCAATGTCATCACATGGAGGAAGGGGGTGGGAAAATGGGGAGTAAGGACTGTTCTTATAAGGGGAAAAAGGTGGTGTAAAGGGTGGGGGAAAGGCAGGATTTATAGGTGGTGGGGGAAGGGATGGATTTATAGAGTATTAAAATTTACCATCCCTAGTTGGCAATTAGTGATGAGTGAATATGTTCTGATTAGCAAGAAATTTGGTTAACAGCTTAGAAACTCATATAAACAGTGAACAAAACACCGAGTAGGCCTTCAAAAGTACAGCACACACATGGAGTTGATTATTACTCGCCAATTGACACCTACTACTTGGTGTGGATCACTATTACTGTGGTACTTAACCTAAATATTCATGTTTCAATGGCATATATCTGTACTAATGGCTAAAATTCAGTCAACATAACTATGTTCTAGAGGGGGTCAGATTCCGACCCCTACAGCAGCTCATCAGGAGGAGTCTAATTATAAGAGGATATTTCCCTTTCAAATAAACTGGATATCAGAACAGACAAGTAGCTATATGCAAATATTTATAGCACACAAAACTTATAGTATTCAGTTACATAAACACCCAGGTTCTGTTTAAAGAGGAAAAACGACAAAATATGGCCAGCTTTGGGTTCCTTGAGGGAAAAGAAAATGTTTCAAGGCATTTTCAATTAATAGCTTTATAGATTTCACCTCATTCCACCTGTTGTAATGTGAGAAGCGTGTGTTAAGAAAAAAACTAAAGGGATCATTCTCCGTTGACCTTTACTCTGAAAAGAGCGCTGTTGGCGACTGTGTGGATTTTTGGATAGCAGGATTTCAAGGAAGTAAAGAGGCAAATAAGATTACATCTTTTTAAAAAAGATTTTAATGTAAAAAGTGTATAGTATATCTGATAACCTACCTTCTGCCCCTCCCCACATTGCTCTGTAAAAAACAAAAAAGTGGGAGCAAGTATAAAATGAAGGTAGAGTCCTGCACGGGTCCAGTTTTCAGAACCCGTACCTGACCTGTACCTGCAATCCTCAACCGGGACCCGATTAGACCCGCTGCCCGACCTGTGGCCATCAAGAATCAGGAAGTGCTTTCACTGTAAACTGGAAGTGACATCATCAGAAGTAGGCTGATCAGAAAAAAAAGAGGAAGTGCTACCGTAAACCCGGAAGTGACATCATCGGAAGTCGGAGGAAGTAGGTGTGATCAAAAACTGGAGAACCACCAACCCGCATCTATTAACTTCTACCTGCCACCAGCAGGGTACCGCAGGTATTTGCAGGTAACCCACGGATACCCGACCTGCTGCAGGACTCTAAATGAAGCTGCTTTCAGTTTCACTGTTCTGCACTGTTCAGATTAAGAAATAAAAAAAAAAATTGGATAGTTTTTAAATCATGCAGAATTCATGTCTAACAATTGCTGTCCCTGGTGACTTGCAGGGCTCTGCTATCCAAGGCAAGTTTCAGTGAACCAGTGACTGCACCAGTGAACAGAAGTTTATATTACCTCTTTATGGTACTAAATACAACTCACATAGTAATGGTATAATATTAATGTGACTCTTCAATGTATGCTTCTTTATCAATATGCAAAAAAATGAATTAAAAATATCTTTGTGATGTTTTTACTAGAATATAGATGTCCTTAGATAACCTTAGGACACTTACATATGTCTATATACTCAACTAAAATCTTCACCAATAATTTTTCCGCTTAGGCTAATCTCAAACGACATTTGAGGAATTTTGCCTATTTTCCCCTTTGAAAGGACAGCAGCTCTGAAACGCAACTTTCACCCAAGCATCATATGCTCAAATACCATATTGATCACTCCGACTCAGCCCATTTGAAACATTAATTATAGTTAACTGAAAAGGTGAATAACCTCAGTGCGGGATGAGGTGACCGACAACAGCAAAAGCCTTGGATTTCTTCTTGCCGATTAGACAGGATGGAAATCAGCTGCAAAATGTCAATGTTGGATCATCAGATAGAGGTATAACTCCTTTGTTTCCGCTATTCCGCTCTTAGTAAAGAAAACAAACAATCTTTACCACGACCAATAGTCTAGAAGCCCTCGATTTAAGGCAGCCAGAAATGTGAAGACATGGCAGGCTGAACTGAACAGCTACGATCAAACTTCCCATTTCAATTAAATGCCCCATTATACAAAGGTAAAAAATTACAACTGGAACAGGCCCATCATATAGCTAGCATATGCAGAGCAGCTACATTGTCCTGCAGAACCACATTTAAATAGCCAGTAAAATACTTCAGCGGAGGCATTAACTGGATTTTAAATTCCTGAAAACGATTCTCTCAACGGTTATTAGCTAAAGAGTCTGTTATTTTTGTTTCATATTTCAAATTCACGGCACAGTTACACAGCGTGGATCTGCTTAAAAAACAAAAAAACAAATGTTCGTCCAGTCTGTTCAACAGGAATAACTTCTCTTTTCGTACAACTGTGTGAAATTTGTATACAGAGAGGGGGAAATGTAATAAAATATGTAAAGTGCAAAACTTTGCAAATAAAAATTCACGTGTCGCAATGTAATATTCTTCATTAGTATTTTATTGCATTTCCAATCTTAACTGCACATTGCTAACCTTTAACACCTGCTCTGGAGTTTCATCAAAGATTTTGTCTCAAAAAAAAGTTTGCGCACTATCGCAAACTATAAAATTTGCAATCCATATCCTACTGTCACATGAGGGGCAAAGTGTTCGCAAAGGCAAAATTTTTCACTTTCCGAACATTTATTCGCATAACGAACTGCAAAAGATTTTTGCAGTAGCGACCGATATTACATTCGTTCATGGGTGTCTAAACTGGGGCAAGGACCTACAAGTTGCTTTTGATAAACCCAAAGAATGAAGCTGGGAACCCTTTAGTCTCTTTATTAACCAAAACATCAACAGTGTTGAAAACAAAAAGCAGAAAGGCATGTGAAAATATGGCATCTAGATCACAGGAAGGGAAAGGTTATTGTAAGACCCATTTTAGGATAGACTAAAAAGGAGTCTGAGCCATGTAAGGTGATTGGGTGGGTTAGGCATTGGGACTGAGACCCAGATGTGATAGGAACAGGAATTTGGGGTGAATGGAAAGAAAACAGAGCCATATCAGTGTAATAGCTGTGCAGGGAGGTAGGGCAAGGAATTATGAACTTAATAAAACATTTTGCAGATAAACTTGTAATACCAGTACCAGCCTGGCTCGGTGGCAAACCTAGGGTTGTCCCCTTTTAGGAGAGTTATTCTGGGAGCTGTAGTTTAAGAGCTGGATGTGCTGCAGGTTGGACTTCCCTGCCTTCCTTCCATTTCTTCCCCCTTTTCCCAAACCTACAAATAATATGATGCTATGATATATGGAGAGCAGTAAAGAAAGCTCTCTACAATCAGGACCCCCCCCCCACCCCATTAAACAGAAAATAACTTTGTTGCAAAGCCACTGAAGAAATTCACCCACTAGACCAGGGGTCCCCAACCTTTTTTGCTCGTGAGCCACATTTAAATGTAAAAAAAAAGAGTTGGAGAGCAACACAAGCATGGAAAAGGCCATGGGGATGTCAAATAAGAGCTCTGATTGGCTTTTTGGTAACCCCTATATGGACTGGCAGCCTACAGGAGGCTCTGTTTGGCAGTACACTTGGTTTTTATGCAACCAAAACTTGCCTCTAAGCCAGTAATTCAAAAATCAGCACCTGCTGTGAGGCCACTGGGAGCAACATCCAAGGGGTTGCTCGCGAGCTACTGGTTGGGGATCACTGCACTAGATCCTGTTAGGGAAGTAATGGAAATGCCCAATGACTGGTTGGATATCTTTAATTTACTCTTTTTTTCATGTTGGGGCCAGCAGTGCCTTGGGGCACGCTTCCCCCCTGCCTTCCAGCTGATTAATGAATAATCGCCTGGAAGGCAGGGGGAAGAGGTTCGGGGAGATTTGTCACCCCAAAGAAGAGGCGATTAGTTGCCAGGCGACAAATCTCCCCGTATCTTCCTGTCTAGCCTTACCCTAAAGCTGCTGTAAAAATACTGCCAATAGCTTGACATTACTAACTGTTGCTTTAACCTAAAGAAACTAGTAAGAACCAAGTCAGCTTAAGTAACTGATAAGAAACCCTCTTAAATATTGAATTTCAAAAGAAATTGTGAAAGCAAAGCAAACAGCTTCATCTGTGTCATAACTAATTTTTTTCCTCTAAATCGGCAATTTAATTTCAGTTCTTGGTAAACAACGCTCTTAAGTGAAATATAAAAGTAGTTAGGCAACATCCAGAAAATGGGAGATTTTATTGTCGCCCGATTCAACAAGAGCTTTTTTGCATTGTATGTAAAGCATACGGACACTCCAAATATACAATAGCTATTTTCTGATTAAATGCAGTTTCTGAGAAAATGCACAAATCAAAATAGAATGCATCTTCCGGTAAAGCAGGAAAACAAAGCAATAAATAAAAAGCATCACAGGTTTCATTGTAAGTTCATTATAAATTATTCTTCTGCAAATGAAACCAACAAATTGTCCACTCACAGCAAGTCCTAAATTATTTAGGACATTTTAGGTCATGCCAATGGTTTTTTTCAGACTATATTTAGCCCAGCCACAACCATCACAATAACCCCAACCTGTTTTGGGTTCCATGACTCAGGTGTGTCCACCTAAACCAGGGTATGTGTTCCTACAAAGCCTATGTTCCTTGGAGGACGTTCCCTGATATCTGTGAAGGCTTCTCATATCAAGAAGTTATTTAGGCACCAACATTTGTGTTATGGCTATGATCCTATTCTATCTTTTCTACAGGGGAACCATACAGGAACGGGATATAAAATGGAATACATTCAAAGTGAGTACTCTAGGAAACAACCAATAGCATGTCTGCTCACACAGCCTTTTTTGTTCTGAGAGGTGGCATATTTGCCTGTTATGCAATGCATGGAAATATATTTATCTATCCATTACTATTTTGTATTTCTATAGTTAAGAGCTTTAGTAATGCTGGCAATGCAAATACTTTGGCATCTGTGATTACAGATGGAGGAACTTGTATGTTTGGATTTGCATTGGGAAATCTTGGGGCTGTACAAACCAAATACACTAAACAGACAATGATGAAGAGCTGTTGAGTAGTTAAAAAGCTACCATTATCTTATAATGAAGGCATTCACGTAATGTATTAGTTAATGTCAGAGTTTAGATTGGAATTTAAACAGGAGCAGGGTCAATAGGCTTTTGAGAGTTGAGTCATAACCAATTTGTCTTCCATGGATACAAAATCCACATTATAGATTCATTTTAGTTTTAAATAAGCAATATACTTCGTTATAATCTTGGTCAATGAAATTAGTAATGAAACCCGATTAAATGCAAAGCTCAGAGCTCAATTTTATTGGGATAACGGTGAGTACTTATGTTTTTCCAAAGTCTCATTTTCTGGTGTCCTCTGCTATGTTCTATGCTATGTTCTGCTAGATCTATTGAGAAGTCTATTTGCACACAGCCAATAAAGTTTTTTTGTTATTATTTATAGCACCAACACTGCTTATTACAGACTAGTGAATCAATAAAATCAGCCATTGCCCCAGTTGAGCTAACCTCAACCTAATACCTGGATAAAAAGACTTTAAAGAACCCACAAGTCACTTTCATTAGGAATCAATTAGCATATAAGTATATATGAAGTTTTGGAGGAAACGGAAGCTATAAAGGCAAACCCACAACTGCTAACACTGTTGTTTTTTTTGGTGAGCTCTAGCCTCAGAAGAAAGGGGAAGGGTTGTACAATTGGGACCAGAGGAGACGTTTGCCAAAACCTTCTGGATTTTGTTCCTCAGAGGTTGAAACTCAATGCAAATTCAAAACCATATTGAAAAACAAACAAGATATGAATTTAGCCCCATACCCAGGATCGGACTGGGCTTGTGGGATAAAAACCCGGTGGGCCTGACCTTCATGGGCCCCCACCAATCCAACCCCTCTCCCCTGATCTGCAGGCCCACAAAACAAAAACAATAATGTACAGCAGGCACTGGCGTTTGCTCATGCGAGATGTAGTCCGGTATTCGAGCCTGGGCCTCTGAAGTTTGGATCCCAGTGGTCCCCCAATTGTCCAATACGACCCTACCCCTGACATGTTTGTATACAGAGCTGCCTAATTTAATTTTTTCCCAAATAATCTGAGTTTCATGATTTTATTTGAGAAGTTCTGTGGATATGTTTTGATTTCGGTCTTCGTTTTCTTATCACTTCCACTTTCCATATACAACAACTTTATCCAACAGCCACTTGCTTATTATCAATTGCTAGTCATTTAAAAAACCATATTATATATATTACCCATTGATAACGGAGAGTGGACTTCAACTCTTTCCCGCATAATCTAATACAAAGTGATGACTTGCATTCAGTTTATACAGAATAAAGGTTAAATATGCAATGTATGAATCCAGGTACAAACAGGATTGTTTTTGAAATGTCATATCATTTATAATACTTGAAAGCACCTTGGCTTTAGATTTCCTAAGCAAGCGGAACCTTAAATGTACTGCTGTTCCTCTTGCAATAAAAGTAATGTATAATGTCACAACTAAACATGGTGCAATGTCATTTAGCACAGAATACATCCAAAAGTCATAGGAAGTTCACCTTCTTGGGTGTAAAAAAGTAATACAAAGTTTGTGAGTGTTTATACAACATAGGAACACATTCCTGTTGATCATCTACCATTCACTTTACATTTGCCTTCTAAACATGCTGTTAATAATGTTGATCCTCGTAGTGACAAAGGATAACTAGCTTGTGTTTTCTAGGATTTATCCTCATCTCAAATCTGTTTACAGTTATTCTGATCTATGGTATATTAGATTGAATGCAGAACCGATTCAAGATTAAATTAAAGTCACCCCAAAAAAATATTCAAAATCATATTTTATCACATTGGTCAAGCAAAATTAACATTAATTACACTATATAAATTATTTTAACCTTGTTTTCTTCAGTCTGGGAATTCATAATTATAGCAAGCAGGCAGGAGCCATTTTGTGGACATTGTTATTAAGACAAGCCTTGTATCATCTCAGAATCTTGTTTGTGCACCAGAATGGGGAACCTGATGTCTATCCCCATGTCCTGGCTACACAATTAAATGGTTAAGAGAACTGGGGGAATGTGTGGGGAGCAGTGACATCTAGGAAGTGCTGAATGGAAAGTGAAAGTAATTATCTGCCCCGCCTCTATGCCTAAGGCTTAGAGGAGTGGCAGAAAATATTTGATTGACAGCTGAGATTTTTAATCAAGCTTAAAACAGCTATGAATGGTTTAATAAAAATTTGAAATTGGATTTCATGTTTAATTTGAAAAGGACTTGTATTATACAGATTTTTGTGTCTGAGTGACGGGTCCGCTTTAACAAGAAGATATTCAGTTCAGGTTACGAGATTTCTTTCTTTCCGGTTCCTGCAGGAAGGGTATTTGTGAAGAGTAGTTTCTGCTTTGTAGGAGTTTGGAACTGAACACCCATTTATACAGAGAATTATTTCCAACAGAAAGTACTAAGTGGTCAATAAGTGGTCAAAATGTGTTAAGTATGTATACTGTAAGTAGTATTCAATTTATAAATAGTATAGATAAAAAATAGAAATAGCATATTAGAAGTCATGGAGTTCCATAACTCATAAGGCTGAAGGGCGAGTGCTTTTATACAGGCCACAGAACCTCAAGGTGATTTCTAATGTGCTCATATGTTGCTCATTATTGTACACAATGAGCAACATATGAGCACATTTTAAATCACCTTGGGGTTCCGTAACCTGTATAAAAGCACTTGGCCTTCAGCCTTATGAGTTATGGAACTCAATGACTCCATGTATAATACACAAGAGCAAGGAATATCCAATAAAATATATTCTTATAAACCATACTTGGTGAAGTCATCAGTTATAAAAAAAGCTTAGTGATTTGTATCCATAAAACATGATTAGAACAACAAATGAATGTACCCCTAGTTGGAAAATATGACCATAGTAGAAGCCACCTTGGATATCCACAGCCTGTACAAAGCGCTAGAGGCATTATCTGGTAATGGAACTCCTTTGACCTTTCCAATACACTTATATTTTACAAATTATTTCCTACATAACAAATTTCAGTGAGTCATGTGACACAAATTAGATCAACAGGCACTGATTATAAAGCAATTTATAATCAATTCTTGGAACTTAACTCCATTTAGAAGATATACATGGCTTAGGTATAAGACCTGTTATCCAGAATACTCTGGACCTGGAGGCATTTTTCCGTAATCTGGATCCCCACGCTTACTAAAAAAACATTTCAATATTAATTGAACCCAGTAGGATTGTTTTGTCAACAAAAATGATGAATTATATCTTAGTTGGGATCAATTACAAGGTACTGTGTCTAACAATCATTTTCTAACAATTAGGTTTGTTTAAAATGGTGGCTATGGGATATGACTTTCCTGTAATTTGGAGCTCTCTTGATAATGGGTTTCTGTATAAGATATAAAAATACCTGTACATTTATATATTGCCACATCACATAAAAAATAAGATAGCATATATATTTGTCTTTTTCATAAGAACGCTAATGGTTTCAGCCAATCAACTAATTGTGATAGGAGCGAAGAAGCTAATGCTAGGGACAGCCAGAAACTAAAGGGAAAATAGAGCTTAAACAACAATTTCTTACTAAAATCCAAATTTTTGGGATTAATTAATACAAATCCGACCAAACTAGAATCCATGATTTTCCCTTATTTATCATTTAAAAACCACTGGAAAAAAACGGATCAACGAAAAACTTAATTTTTTCAGATTATCGCGTGAAAAATCCGGATTTTCTGCATTTAACACCAGTAGAGTCAGGGGAAAAAAATTGCGTAGGATTTTAATTTCTTTTAATACCACAAAGTTTTACCAATTGAGCTTTTATTTTGCTACTAGAACAGGGGCGTCTTTAAGAACCAAATCAATAAATACAATAATTTCTTCTAAAACTGATGTCACTTGGCAACCGGCTTGATAATATACTGAAAGTACTCAACGGGTAGGATAATAATAATCTGTATTTTTATTGGCATTCTCATTTCAACAAGGAGATACAATAAAGCCATATTGTTCTCCGACTCTTGCAAATGATGCTATCGAAATGCATATATGAAATGACTTTAAAAGCGACATGGTTAGACGATAGCAAAAGAACAAATAAACCATTTATCCACGCGCAGGAAAACTCTTATGTTCCCGAATCCCTTTCTAACAGAATCCTCTTTTATGAGTAGAGCGAGAGTGGGCGATTTAGTGTTTACAATTTAAAAAGAACTCCCAACAACCAAAAGCTTCACTTTATGCATTGTGAGCGCGTGTATTAACTTTAATAAAGAATCTATACGAACAACCAAATTAGGTTCCAGCAGAAAAGGAATATGTCTTCAAGCTATAAAGGCGCCTGGGTCACACAGCCGGGGTTATTTTTGATTTGCATGCAGAAAGTTCAAGTTTTGTTCACAAACGTATTAACCATGAGTCAAACTCTGTGCAAAGCAGGAAATGTGGCTTATCTCTATGGTTTGAGCTTTCAGCGTGTGTGTTTTTTTTTTTTTTGCCAGAAATGGAAGTCAAATAAGAAAAGATTATACAGGTATGGGACCTATTATCCAGAATGCTCAGGGCATGGGGCTTTCCAGATAACAGATCTTTCCATAACTTGGATCTTAATACCTTACGTCTACATGTAAACATGAAATAAACCCAATAGGCTGGTTTTGCTTCCAATAAGGATTAATTATATCTTAGTTGGGCTCAAGTACAAGCTACTGTTGTATTATTACACAGAAAAAGGAAATCATTTTTTTTTTTTAAACTGGATTATTTGGATACATTGAATACTTGGGAGACGGCCTTTCCGTAAACGAGTTTCCACATAATGGATCCCATATCTTCAGCACCCAGGCAATATCACAGTGAACATCACATTATTACTAGGGATGCACCAAATCCGTTATTTTGGATTTGGCCGAACCCCCGAATCGTTCTGGAAAGATTCTGACGAATACCGACTGAATCAGAACCCTAATTTACAAACTATGGGTGGGAAGGGGAGAACATTTTTTACTTCCTTGTTTCATGCCAAAAAGTCACATTATTTCCCTCACTAGCCCTAATTTGCATATGCAAATTAGGATTTGGATTTGGTTTGGCCAGGCCGAATCCGAATCCTGCTGAAAAAGGCCGAATCCCGAATCGAATCCTGGATTCGGTGCATCCCTAATTATTACCTTGACAACATCACATACAGAGGCACCTTTATAAACAGCAATTATTCTTTTAATGATGACACAAAACTAAACGGCACAAAAAAATGAGGATCATATTTCTAAAAACAAAGATATTTTTAAAATAACACAGAGGTCGCCCCTTTAGGGTGAATTCCATAGTTCACTATTTGTAGCAAAACACTGAACCTCACTAGCCCACTGAAATGAAAAGAGAGCAAAGTGTAAGAATGTTCCCCCAAAACCAAATTATTTACCCAGTTGTTCACTTTGTTGTTAAACTGTTAGAATGATGTAGAGAGTGATATTCATATACAATTTGGTTTTCATTTTTTATGGTCTTTGAGTTATTTAGCTTTTAAGCTTTTTATTCAGAAGCTTTTGCTGGGATCCAAATTACCCTAGACTGGAAAATGAACAAGAAAGGCCTAGCTAGAAATATGACTAATAAACAGCAGCTATAACAATACAGAGCATTAGATTTTAGATTGGGTCAGTGACCCCCATTTGAAAACTTAACCCTTTAACCGCCAAGCACGTATTCCATACGTGTTGGCGGTTAAAGGCTCAG
>CM044443.1:12259391-12288260 GCA_024363595.1 Xenopus borealis | reverse complement strand
CTTGGCAGTAGATGTTCCGTTTTGGACAAAATGGCTGGCAGCGAAAGGGTTAAAAAATAAAAAAAAATAAAGAAAAAATGAACAGCGGTTGAAAAGTTATTTAGAATTAGTGATTCTAGAACACACACCTCCCAAAATTTTGGAAGTAAACAGAGGGACAAAAAATTTGGTGCAAGTAGGAAGGCAAATTTTTGACCACGCCCATTTTTGTGGCCACACCCCCTAATAACCATGTTCATTTTACAAAACTTGGCAGGTTGTGAACGTTTGAAAATGTCTCTCCTTATCCAAACTGTTACAATGACTTATTTTCTTATGTCAAAATTGTTACAAAGTATTTTATTTGCACCTGTTAGCTGTTCTGGGCTCTCTGCCAAAAGCCAATTAAATTATAAACTGTTTATTTTTCTGGCTGTTCAGTGCAGAGAAAATAGGGACTTTCCAGTACAAATGAGGGACTGCGGGTTAAGCTGTCAAACGAGGGACTGTCCCTCTGAAAAAAGGGACAGTTGGGAGGTATGCAGAACATATAAGAAGTGGACTTAAATGTAGGGATGCACAGAATCGGATGTGAAAGAATACCGAACCCTAATTTGCACATGCAAATTAGCGGGGGGGAGGGAAGGGTAAAAGAGAGCTAAAAAATGTTTTACTTTCTTGCTTTGTGATAAAAAGTCACATGATTTTAAGGACTCAGATTTGGTTCGGCCGAATCTGAATCCTGCTGAAAATGGCAGAATCCTGGCCGAATAAGGAAGCGAATCCTGGATTCGGTGCATCCTTACTTAAATGTGAACCACCCCTTTCGGAAAACGAAAAAATATAATTCAAATCAACTTTTTCGAATATGCATTTTAAATTTATTATGCAAAAAAAGAAGAAGAAGGTTTTGGGTGGAGTTCTGCTTTTAATGCAAATTTGTACTGGTGGCTTCACAGCTTTAGAGATATGTTGCTTTTCACACCACCATTCGCTCAGGTTTTCAAAGCTGTTTTGTTGTCACCCCGTTCCAGCACATTAGTATCTAATATCAGCCCACATAAAAGCCTGGAAATATCACACTGTATAAGACTATAAGCAGAGATCACAAAGAATAATACACAAGTCTGAAACATCACACCTAGCGATACAGCTATGAAACTGGGTTAAATACAGCACATCGATAAGAGCTTGGGCATCGTTTATAAAAAGTGGGCAAATCGGCACCAGGGCAGTTACCCCATGGCAACCAATGAGATGGTTGCTTATATTGTTCTATCTGCATCTGGCTGTAAAAAGGAAACCTCTGATTGGTTGCTATGGGTAACTGCCCAGGTATGGATTTGTTCACCGATTATAAATAGTGATGGGCAAATCTGGGTCGTTTGGCTGAATTTTTCGTCATTCCGCTTATTTCTCGAGAAATTTGTGAAATTCAAATGTTTTCGCTATAAGTTCTAGTTTGAACTATTTCACTATAAATTTGTGCGTTTTGAACTACGTATTTCACTATAAATTAGTGAATTTCGAACTATTTCACTACAAATTCGTGAATTTTGAACGATTTCAATATAATTTCGTGAATTTCAAACGATTTCACAAAATATTTGTGAAAATTGGAAATTGATGCCGGTGAATTTTCACGGGCGCTTCGTAAATTTATTTGCCCGCTGTGAATCACTGGAATTCGCCGCAAATTTGAGTTAGGCGTATAAATTCGCCCAATATTAATTATAAAAGATTCCCAGTGTATTTAAGCTTTTTAAAAGATTTGCCTTCTTCTTTTTGAATTATTTGCCTTATTCTTCTGAATCTTTCCAGCTTTTAAATGGGGGTCACTTACTACTGTTTTATTGTTATTGGTAATATTTTTTTTACTCAGTCCCTCTCATATTCCAATCTCTTATTCAAATCAGTGCATGGTTTGGACTCTGGCAACCAGATGGCTGACATTGCAAACTGCAGAGCTGGATAAAAAGCGAAATAACTCAAAAACCACAAATAATAAAAAACAATTGCAAATTGTTTCAAAATATCACTCTCTGCATCATACTAAAAGGTAAAAAAAGATGAACGACCCCTTTCTATGAATTTTATTAAATATGTCCCATGGATAAAACACATAAATGAGCAGTAGTGATGTGCAGGTCGAGTTTCCCTAAACCCACAATTGACCCTAATCAGCCCCCTCAAACCCCAACTCAGTCCAGCCTGCTCTGTCCCTTCTATTTATAGACCCTGCCCTGCAGTGATGTCACGAAAGGGTTGGGGCAGCGCAAGTCTATAAATTCAGGGAACGGACACCTGCAGCTGTGTTGGCCCAAACCCGCGGGTTTAGGGCCGGCCCATACAACACTAATGAGCAGTGCTGCCATTTGTAATGATGGGCCCCTATTGCCCGGGTCGCCCCAGGTATTAGCACACTGGTCACCTAGGCCCCCAGGTTGAGGGCGCCTGTCAGCAAGTAAACCGTGGCCCCAATTTTTTTTTTTAAAAAGCCCCTTGCACACACTCCCTTGCCCCTGAGCCAACCCCCAATTATACCAAAACATGGACAATGATTAACATACCAAAACTTGGCCCATGATCCACCCAAACCAAGTCCATTCCTATGCAAGAACCACCCATTTTGCAACCCACGAACGATGGTCCTGCGTGTTAGTGCGCATCAGTGAGTGTTTGAGAGTCAAGGATGTGACAACAGAACAAAACGCATAATAATGATAATGAATAAATCCACAGACTCTTGTAAATAAAAGGTACAACGAGTTCAGATTATATTACACATACTGTTAAGATATCTATGAACTATTATAAGTGATACTTGTCTTTTCAGATAACATTTTATGATCCCTGGTATAAAAAAAAAAAAGCATAAAAGAAAACGCAGACCTAAACTTGCAGGATCGGGTTTATTCATTTCTACATTATGGCGTGTGGTTTTTAAACGTTTTTATAACAAATCATTACTGTTTAAAACTTAGCAGAGCCACAGCCCATAAATAAAAGGATGTAACGTACTCATAGCTTTCCTCAAGTGTGAAGTATGAATGGTATGTGAATGCAGACTGTATCTGGGGTTTTTTCTTTTTAATGCATCAAGGGCACGGCTATGGGAAGAAATTTTCAGAATTTTTACTGAAATTCTAGGCACTGCAATCAATCTTCTATAGAGAGAGACGGAGATCTAGAAACTCATAAAAGTCAATGTAATACTGTGTAAGTTGGTAACACAAAAACTATACGCAATGTGAAAAGTTAAGCCTTTGCACGAACAAATTTGTTTTGCGTGAAAATAATATACCTTTAGTGACCACTTCCGCCAGCGGAAGGCCGCTTGCGAATTTTATACTTTGAGACTAATGCACGGTCAATGTAATAAAACTTCTTACTGAAAAAGTCGCAATGTTTGCTCCAAAAGATAACGACACCTTCAAGCACTTCTTAAGAGTGCGCAATAAGAATGCACAATAATGATTCACAAGGCAATAACATTTAAGGAACAATATTACATTGCGAGATTTTTACTCTTATTGGTGCGCAATGTTTTGCTCTGTGACTTTAATTACATTCCCCCACCATAGAGTTCTAGTAACACAAACATTTCTTACATTTTTATCAACACAATAACTTGTACATACGTTATCATAAAACCATACTGAAGCCAAAACAATCTTATGGGTTTACAATTGAAAGTTATCTTCAGACAGGGAATATATATAAGAAACTCTACTCCTGAAGACATTTCACCCCGTGTCGAATTGGGGGTTCAAAGTGGGACATTCACTAAGATCCGAAAAATCACCAGCGCAGGTTTCGCTAGCGTTCGCCGCACTTCGCCAGGCGAATTTTCGCCAGCGCTACGCAAATTCACTAAAGTGCGAATTTACGCTCATGTCGGCGAACGGTAGCTTATTTACGCTAGCGTTACTTTGCTAGACATAGCGCAATTACGCTAGCGAAGTCTAATTTGCATACGGCACGAATTACAAAATATGATAGAAGTGTATGTTACAGCCACTACATTCCACTACACAAGCCCAGGAAACCTTTAATAAAAAAAATAAAGTTGTCCTATTGCCCTACATGTGCCCCCTGTATAGTTGTGTTGCCATATGTTAGGAAATGTAGGGGGGAAGGAGGGTAACAACCCCCAAAAAAACGATGTTTTTCAGACTATCACCCACAATGGTAAAATACACCACAGCGTTTTTTTGGGACTTCCAACTCCTATCTTTTCTATTGAACTTCGCCTGGTCTGAGCAGGCGAAGTGAAGTCTAGCTTAAGTGTTAACATTCAGTAAAAAGTTGATTTTAGTGTATTTGCGTAATTACGATCCTTCGCCAGTTCGTAATTTCGCCTGGCGTAAGGGTGCGATGTAGCGCAAGTCTATCTACTTCGCTAGCATAAATTCGCCAGAGCCGGTGTTAGTGAATTTGCGAAGTTACGATTTGACATCACGCTGGCGAATTTGAGCTAGAGTTAGACGATTCGCGCTTTAGTGAATTTGCCCCAAAGTCCACCGGGCCTGCCACCCTCATCCCCTTCGCAAACTCCTACCCTCAACACCCTGTCGGGTACCTCCTCTCTCCTCGTTGGACTGGTTGATTTCAGCTAGTGCCGATGGTATGGTGGCCTGCTGATCCCAGCCAGCAGGGGGTTGTGGGGGGCCTGCAGATCCCGGCCAGCAGGGGGTTGTGGGGGGCCGGCAGGTCCCAGCAGGGAGGGAGGGCAGCAGTCCTGGGTCGGCTAGGCCCATGAGGGTTGGGGCCCACAGAGTTTTTTCCCGGTGCCCAGTCCAACCCTAATTTCACCCCAAACAGATAAACTACATAAAACTTAAGAAAGAATATTAAAAGTAGATATAGGCTGACACATGATTAGATTAGGTTTCATATCTCAACAGTGATCACTGTGTATGTTTGAAAGTTTTGTTTGTAGCAACATCAAACAATCTGTGTTTTGCTTTGCACATGCTAAATAATATCATAAAACAAAAACACATTGTGCCACCACAGCACACACAACTGGGCTCTGATAAAAACAATCACATTTTTAGTAAAGGTCACCAAACGAGCGGATCTTTCCCTGATATCAGGTTAATCCAAACGTTCAGCCCTATGACCAAACCATCGGATTATACGAAGGAAATGGGCGCCGACGGGTAGTAGGTACCGCATCAACTAGCCGATATGGTCCACGAACACAGGAATAATCAATAATCGATACCTGTCCAATTTTTGGCCTGATATTGATTGGGGAGACCTGTCTGAAGCACCCATACACGGGCAGATAAGCTGCCAAATCAGTCTAAAGGACCGATATCTGCCCGTGTGTGGGCGCCTCAAGACTGAGAGGGGGTAATGTAACATAACACAATGTTGTGGATGGGTGTGGACTAATGGTTGCAAGACGAGTAAATGATTCCAATTGTCATGTTTTGAACACTTTATGTAAAGTTTGGTTTTCAATAATTTTATTGAGTTTTCCATAAACATAATAGAATGTATTACGCAGATTGAGTATGTCAAGATAACAACAGAAAAGAATACAAAATGCTGCATAACATGCCAAAAACTTTAAGTAAAGTGGCAAATGAAAGAAACATAAACAGTTTTAAACAGACATCGTTTACTGCAGGAATGTAATGAAAGGAACGGCAATGGGCACTGCAACTAACAAAATGTGATTTATTCTTACGCCACTTGCACTGGGCCACACATATTCCTGTTCCACCCCTGTCGAGATAATGGCACTTTTCAAGATTAACATTAAGCTACAGACTGTGTGTAACCCCTTATGAAGATCCATGCCAAATAAACCCATCATTTAACTGCAAATAACCACAAATACAAAAAAGTCAACATTTACAACGTTCCTTTTCCACTATGGACAATTACAATGAACAAGACCAGGAGGACGTTTAAGGTGGCCATAGACGCACAGATAATATCGTACAAAACAAATTTTCGTACGATATTCGGTGCGTGTATGGTAGGAAATGAGCCGACCGATATCGTCAGAGGATTACGATATCGGTCGGCTGGTTGATCGGACTGGACGGAAAATTTTGATTGGATGCCTTTGAAAGCTCCCTGAATATCGGCCATTGTTAGTGCTGAATCGTCAGATACAAGTAGAATTCTATTGTTTCTACCTGTATATTTGACGATTCAGCTCTAAACGTGTGTGTTGAAACGAACGATCTTTCTTGGAAAGATCTTTTCAGAGAAAGATTGTAATTGTTACGTCTATGGACAGCTTTAGTCTCTAGGATCAAAAAAAAAAATTCCACGCATAGCTATTATAAGAACATGGATTGATAAAGATGAATAGCTTTTTCATTCTTCAGAAGCCACATAATTCTTGATTCTACTAGAATACGACTGGAGTGCGAGAGCGTGCCTTTTACTTTGCATGAAGCAGCCACATGTTAGCCCCGGTGGGTGAACAAAAATCAGTTACATTTTGCATAATGCTCAGATTCTGCAAAATCAAGAAAGAAAACTCATTTTTATCTAACCTACATTCAGACTAATGTTCAGATGGCTAATGGCTGAGATGATTCATTCTCTTTATTTACATAATAATAATGAAAAAAAAAAAACACACACACAACTGCAAAAGCAAAACTTATCTTTCTGCAAACATAGGAGTTCCAGTACTTGTACCTGCCTGCTTTCAGAAGATCAGTACATCCCTTATCCGGAAACCCATTATCCAGAAAGCTCCAAATTACGGAAAGGCCCATAGAATCCATTTTAATGAATTAATGCAAATTTTTAAAACCAATTTCCTTTTTCTCTGTAATAATAAAACAGTAGCTTGTACTTGAACCCAACTAAGATATAATTAATCCTTATTGGAATGAAAACCAGCCTATTGGGTTTATTTAATGTTTATATGATTTTCTAGTAGACTCGAAGTTTACATAAAGATCTCGGTTCGGCTAGGCACTTGGATTAATCGGAATCCTGCTGAAAATTCTGAATCTGGAACCGAATCCTGGATTGAGTGTATCCCTAGCAGCACTGCCGCTACACAGCTCAGAGTATTTGAGTTGCAAGCCGACCAGAGCAACAATTATGTCAAGTTTTATGTTCGTCAATGGTTTGAGTGGTCTTTATTTGAGTTGCTCTTGTGGTCATATCCAAAAACTCAGGTGTTTGAGTATAGTTGTAACAGGGCACTGTACTCCCCTATTTGAAAGACGCCTAGTACAGGTATGGGATCCATTATCCAGAAACCCGTTATCCAACAAGCTCTGAATAATTGTATGGCCATACGTCATTGGCTCAATTTTATTGAATTGCAGATACCAATAGAAACCAGTTTGGAAAATAGTTTCGAGCAGTCAATTAAAAAGTTGGAAACTACAAGCAAAATTGCAGAATAGGGTTGCCACCTGTTTTGACCCAGACAGACGTTTTTTTTAAGGGGATGCCTGGGTCAAAACTGCATGCCCGGTTTTCCAAATTAGGAAAACCGGGCAGGATTCCCTATGACGGACACGGCAATCGACCAATCACTACATCATAGCCCCTGATGTCATGACCGCCCCCAGCATGGCACTACCTCCATTATATTATGTACCTGCCTGGAGATAGTTCGAGCAAAAGGTGATCACCATAATGCAGAAACATGTTAATTATTACAATATCTCAAGTCTTCTTCATGGAACAGCTGAAAAGATCTTTGATTGGGTCACCCAATTCCATTTGCAACTTTAGAAGCAAGCCTCAGATCAATATATTACCTTACAATATATTGATTTTCCATGTCTTAGGGGCAGATTTATTAAGGGTTGAATTGTCGAGAGTTTTTAGCCCTCGAATTCGACTGGTGAATATTTGGCGAATAAATATTCGCCAAAATCAAATGAAATATTCACCAGTTTTGAGCGCATTTTTGACTATTCGCCAGAATCGTACAATCGAACGATTCTACAAAAAAAGTTGCAGAAAAAATGCTCGAATATTCGCCAAAATCATACGAATTGAACGTTCGATTGAGATTCGGCTAAAGACTTAGAAAAAAAGTCTATGGGGGCTTCCCATAGGTTTCTATCGCAATTCGGTAGGTTCGATCTGGCAAAGTAGGCAGTCGAATAAAAATTTAAAGGGCAAGTTCTTCGACTGGCAAATAGGCGAGCGCTCGAATATATATTTATTTGATCTATTCGATGCACCCGAATATTCTATATTCGATGGTCGAAAATACTTAATTTGCATATTCGAATAGTCACACGATCAATTGAGACTATTCGAGACTATTTGCGCGAATATTCCAATACTTCACATGAATTTAGTAAATCTGCCCCTTTGTGTACAAAATATCTCCACTAGTGATGGGTGAATATATTCTCCAGGTTGGAATTCACGGCAAACTTCTGCGTCTCACCACTGGCGAATAAAATTGCGAAACTGCCGTCAGGTTGGACAAAATAGGCACTCTGTAAATTTTGACTTGTTTTGCTAAATAATCAGTTTATCAATACTGAAATACATCTATTTCAGTGCTTATTATATTTTGCAGCTTACTAATATATATATATATATATATATATATGTTTATAAAGACAAATATTTTTTTAGGCGATGAATGTCAGCTTTTTTCTCTTTTTCAATATTCTGTGCTTTACTTTAATTTATTAAGGTCGCTCTGAGATGCAGCAAGCTAAGTGTAAACAATAGCGTTTCATATAAAGTATCATTCATCTTGCCATAATTCTTGTGACACTTCTGCTCTGATTCTTTATCTGGAATCTCGGCAATAAATCACTCAGTTTTTTTTTACTTCATGAAGGATGTAGAGACAACTGTAGGAGTAGCATAAAATATACTCAACAGCACAAAGAAGAAGAAAGAGAAATGGATATCTTCTGCACTTGAGGAACTTGAGAAGGTGAGAAATGGGTTGTTTCCCCTAGAGCAAGAGTTGTCCCTATGATGTGCCCAGAGTTGTCCTCCCGTCATGACAATTCCATATTCCTCAGCTGATGAATTAGGAAGCTAAA
The DNA here is from genome assembly GCA_024363595.1 of Xenopus borealis. Lineage (NCBI taxonomy): Eukaryota > Metazoa > Chordata > Amphibia > Anura > Pipidae > Xenopus > Xenopus borealis. The sequence continues at coordinate 12,279,264 of CM044443.1, read as the reverse complement.
ACCCACTGCTAAAGTTAGTATCTTTGGATATTTGTGGAAGGGTTATAAAGAACATCTGCTTCCTGCTCTTCCTGATGTTATCCAAAGCTTATTATTAAGGCATATATACACTTCTAGGAATAGTTCATCATTCATCAACTATTCCTGGTGTATCTGTCTCCAGAACAACTCCATCAGCATAATAATGTTCTTTAAGCCTAATGCCTCAACAGTACATGTTATGGTATTTCATCACAAAAGCATGACTGAGTTTTGAATGTGGTGGGTAATTAAAAAAAGATGTACATGTGTTAGTGATGGATACCCTTGACAGATACCCCCAGTTATTTTGTAAACCTTTTGCTAATTTAATTCGGTTTTGAAACCAAAACATTAGTTTAGGAGAATGTTTGGGACCTGGTGTTTGCTGGATAACAGATCTTTCCATAATTTGGATATTCATTCCTTACGTCTACTAGAAAACCATGTAAACCTTAAATAAACCCAATAGGTTGGTTTTGCTTCCAATAAGGATTAATCATATCTTAATTGGGTTTAGGGTTGCCACCTGGCCGGTATTTTTCATGGTTGAGCCCAATGTTAGTAATAGGAAAAAAAGATAAATATATAGGAGGGCCGGTATTTAAAAGGTGGAAACCCTAGTTGGGATCACGTACAAGGTACTATTTTATTATTACAGAGAAAAAGGAAATTGATTTAAAATTTTTGAACTACGTGGATAAAATAGAGTCTATGGAAGACTAATTCAGAGCTCTCTGGATGATGGTTTTCTGGATAATGGGTCCCATACCTGTACCTTACTTACACCACTGCAGTTACTATATTCAGGGGGGTCCATTTAAGGTATCTCCATATCTTAAGTCTACAAAAAAAAAAATTAAAAATTGATTTAACCCAATATAATTGTTTTGCCCTCCAATAAGGATTACTTATATCATAGTTGGGATCAAGTACAAGGTTTGATTTTATTATATTTATATAGTAAAGGATTTTTTTCTTTTTGCTTGAAAGGGAGTCTATTTGAAGATGGCCTTTCTGTAATTTGGAGCTTTCTGGATAATGGATCCATACCTGTACCTTATTTACACCACTACAATTACTATATTCAGGGGGATCTTGTCCCCCTTCAACCAAAAAATAAAGGGTTCCCTCAGTTAAGAATCCGCTTATGTAAAATGATAACACTTCTTTAAAATATACGGAACAATGGCGTATAGTCAACGCACCACTTGAATTGTTCACATGCTGCTTTTCCAAAAAGAGTAATCATGGAAATATTTAGCAAAACACCGTTCTTGACATTTCAAGAGCAACAATTCATTCTTTATTCAACATAATCAAGATCTCCTGTTGAAACTGGAAATTAAAGCAAGGCCATGTTTATAGTAGGCAAGCGAGCTGATATGCAGATACAATCAGAACCTGCTCTTGAATGCGGGGAATTTATTTAGAATTTTTTTTTCCACCGCTGTCATTCTCTGAATGCTTCTCACATACATTTCTTTGATATCCATCTAAACTCACAAAGTACTCAAAAAGAATGGTTAGGTTCCGTTGAAAAGTTTGGTGCATTCAAGTTGTAATTTAACAGTGATTCAAAGGACTGAAGAATACAGAAGTTAACTGCCAACCGATTGTTTGGGGGCGACAGCTCAAGATTAAAATTTTGAAAATTATTTTGAAAATCATTTATAATATTTTAGAAATCCCCCTGTGGCTATTCATACACCTTCTGCTTTCAACAGTGATGAGTAAATCTTTGCTACAATTTTGTTTTATACAAATTTCTGGCGAAATCAGTGTTTTTGCAAGTGGTGAAAATTTTGCCAAAGTAAACTAGAACTTGGCAGTAGTGAGGTCAACGTGCTGCATCGTTTTGGTGTGAAAATTGAACATGAAAAGACCCAGAGCCCCTGGTTCAATGCCCAAATATAGGTCTTTTTTTGGTAAAGTTCCCGGGTGCTCCCAAATTTCAATTTTGCCTTGATTCTTTGGTTCCTTTTTCTTAATTCTTTGGTTCCTGGTTTCTTTTGCCTTAGTTTTTGTAATATTTCCAAAAGCATACCATGCCTTCATAGTGTCAAAGATTTATGTAAAGCTACAAATACAAAATATTAGAATGCCTGAAAAAATTATATAAACATGCCAAAATGCCAGTCTCATTGGAAAAATCTTCTTGCATATAACCTTGTACCGAGTTCCCAAGTGATATCACCATTCAATAACTTCAAATTTACTGATTAAAACTACATCTGATTATCAGATTCATCCAATAAAGGTTTAAACATTTTCTCCTAATTGACATGTATACTCAGAGATCTTACAAATGGAATACGTTTTTAAGTGCCTTAAAGCTACAATAACTCATACTGATGAATTACAATAGATAAACCAAGCCAAATTCGGATAATTGTATAATTCCTTCTGGCAAGTGACCATGCCATTTAGCGAAGTTGTAAATTCTACAGATAAGAGAAAAATGAAGATGTTATCCCCTGCAACGGTTTTATTTTTAGGAAAGACTAATATACAACACAAAATATAGGCAAGTACATTTTTTAATCCATGACGAAAATCTTACATTTCCTAAAACAATTTTTGCAGCATATTCATTTAGCAATTTAACCAGTAGATGACAATCACCTGAAGCAAATACCAACACAGATACAAATAAAGGAGCACATTTTTCAAAGGTCAGAAAGAAAATGATTTTCACATTTTAGCACTAGCAGAAAAAAAACAATATTTTATAATTCTGTCCTATTATTCAAAAGATTTGAAAGAAAAGAAAAAAAAAAAAGTTTTACCGAGTTGCTGGACTTTCCAAAAGACTTGCACAATGATATAAAATAAATGTTATTCACATTAAAAATTATTCATTTTGGTTGACTGAGCAGAAATTTTAGGGAACTAAGATATAATGTTTTTTGACAACTTAAAACAATTTTCTGGGGCAGAAGGCTTTGGTCATAATAAGGGGGAATGTAATATGTTTCATTCCTCACAAAGTAGAAAACCAAATGGCTTTTGTCAACATTCGCAGTGAATGCAATAAAATTTCGCAATCGCAAAGCTTTGACGAACTTTGACAAATTAGTTAACAAAACTCCAGAGCAGGTGTTAATGCTCGCCTCTGCTTTGCAATGTGATATTTGCAAGCAAATTATTTAACATTGTAAGCATCGCTTAAATTTTGCAAAAACGCCATTTTAAACAACGCTTGAGTTTTAATCTTTTTTGACTGTGGAGATATGTCTGGAATAGTTGCAGAATGTCAAGAAAAACTAGATAGAGTATACTTTCTGCAACTCTGAGTTGACACAGGGAAAAACTAAAGTGTCATTGTGTCAGCAAGAAGAATTACAGGATTTTCTTTTCCTAAAAGCCAGAGAATTTACAGTATGTTAGCAAGCATTCACAATTGCCTCACACCAGTTTGCCAATTTTTTTTAAACAACTGAATCTGCTGAAAGCCCACTTAATGGTTGGCCAGTTCCCATATACAATAAAAAGTTCCAGAACTGGTATTTATAAGAACACAAGCATATATTTAATCAGCAACTATTTCCCAAGATATCAGTTTATGGACAATATACTTCCACTTGCCATAGTCATTTATCTGGAGGCAGATCCAGACATTGCCTTAAATACAATATATCACGTCACAGTTTCCCCAACAAGTCGTTTCAAGGGGCTCGTGATTTGGAGGGAAGAAACACAGGGGAAAACACTGAATCCAATTGTTTTTGTGAAGTTTTGTGATTTTGTTTTTCACAAAGCAAAACTGGGCAGTTTCACTCATCACTATACACCAGTCAATGAAGGTAGACATTTCTGAGACCCTGCATGTTTTCCTTTCAGCATGCTTTGCAAAATTTGAGCCCAACAAATTAAGGACATGCCACCAGTCTGCCCCACACACATTTGACAAGCCCAAGATCAACCCAAAACTCTCTCCCATTACCTCGGGCTGTGATGTGTAGATCAGGATAAAATCTACCCTAACCCACAAAATGTTGCAAATGTAGAACTCGCAACCGACCCGTACCCAAATCTTCTTGATCTGCTTGTTACTACTGTGCGTGCCTCTGGTTCCAAGAAAGGGAATATTTTGGAGTAGTATAGAAGTTTACTTCCCCAAGTCTTTCATTATTTTTGTTTATATAACACTGTATATTCCTGAAGGGGTAGCAAGTAGTCAGCACAGTGATTCTCATTTCTTTGTTAAGGCGGTGCACTTTCCATCAGCATCAGTTCAGTAGAGACAAAAGCAAACAGCACCACAAAGATAAACTTCTTGTAGTTTAAAAGCCTTTATTGGTGCTTCATGGGCATCACAGCAACGTTTCAGGCCTGACGGCCTTTTATCAAGCTTGATAAAAGGCCATCAGGCCTGAAACGTTGCTGTAATGCGATGCCCGGGTTTTAAACTACAAGAAGTTTATCTTGGTGGTGCTGTTCGCTTTTGTCTCTACTATTCCTGAAGGGGTAACAGACAACATGGAAAGAACAAGAGTCTGAATTGTTTACTTTCCTTTGCTGTTTAGGGGAGCCTTTCTATTACGTTGAATAAAGTCACCTACTGATTAGGTCAGACCCCCCCAATTGCAATAATCTTATGGAAGTCAACCTTTCAGGAAAACCATAATTGGATAAATTTGAATATCAACCAGTCTCAACCTGAATATCAACCTGAACCCACTCAGCAGGGTTTTGGGTCAACCGCCACATCACTAACCGCTGGGTTAGTGAAGAAGAACAGGCGATTAATTTCCCCGAATCTGCCCGTGTGTCACTACCCTTAAACTGTGAGTCTAATATTTCCCAAGGGGAAAAAAAGCATATTGGTTTTATTTAATGCAGTAGACAAGGTATGGTGATCCAAATTATGGAAAAAAAAAAATCTGAAAAACCCCAGGTCTCTAGCATTCTGCATCTCAGGTCTCATACCTGTATAGATTCTATATAAACCTGGGCCAGAGCTATTTTGTTTTATTACCTTTCACTATTTCTGCAACTACAATATGGAAAGTTAAACAATAGAACATTAACCTGAATCAGTTCAGTCGCTGTTAGCCGAAATACTTATTTCTGTCCTCAGAGAGTAGCCTTCAAAGCAAAGAATAGCAAGCATGATCCCATGGAATTGTCATTCACTCAAAACATTTCCACTTTGCTGCTTCCTGGGATCACGAGAGGAATTTTTAAGGTCGCTGAAGATTTATCCACCTGCTATACTGTCTACTAAATTATAAAGGTATCACATCATTCATGGAACTGTGCGGCAATAAACAGCAAGGTTAATTTTTACATTTCTGTTTATAAGGTATGGAGAATAGCAAGAAAACTAAAATTTGCCTCTGGCTGCATTTACAGCTTGCCATTACACATTTACCATTCTTGAATTCTATTTTTTATTTTTATCATGGAAATAATTCAAGTCACAGATTTGTTAACTGTGCTCCTTAAAATTCCGATTTCTGATTTATTTGGGAGCATGCAATTCGTGTGTGTGTGTCAGAGACCGAGTACAGTATATGAATCAGATTTGCTCCCTGTTTGGTAGTGATGGGGAATCCGCGATAAATCAGCCCTGTGTTATATTCCAGCCCAAAACCACAAGTGTCAGATTCAAGGAATGGCTGGCTGAAGTCCTCCACATGTTGCTAAATTATAGCCGACAGCAGCCGTCAATGGGATGCTGGGAGATGTAGTTCTAAGTGATATTAAATAAATAAATAAAACACTTTGCATATAAAAGTGATATTTGCTGTTGGTTCGAACTCCTAGCTGAATGACTAATCATAGGTGAGCCCTGCTGGCCCAGACCCACTCTCTGCTCAAAGCCTACTGTGGCTTCCGAACCTCCTCTCTTTTGCCCCCACATGCTTCTTCGCTAGAAGAAGAAGGTAGGTACGGGGTGCCAGAGGGGGGGTTCAACCCCCCAGTCTGACGCTGATCAAAGAACAGGGGAATACAGAAGTAATGGATTAGAGAAATTTAAAAATCAAGACAACGTTTTGTTTAACGGAGAAGGAAACCCTTCCAGCGCAAAAACCCTCCCCCCGGTCTACCTCCCGCCCTGGGCAAATGCCCCAAATGCCCCTCCTTCTAGGTCCTCTCCAGCAGGGGGTTCACAGGCACCATCTTCCCCCCGAGCAGTCGTCTTCCTGGATCCACCGGTGTCTTCTGGCGCATGTCTGGTAGCAGGCATTTGCCGGTGCGGATCTACTGCGCATGTGCCAAAAGTCACAAAGCTTTCCAAGAAGAGGCCGATGGATCCAGGAAGACGACTGTTCGGGGGAAGATGGTGCCTGTGAACTTCACTGGACAGGACCTAGAGTAACAGGTTAGGGACATTTGCCCGGGGCGGGAGGTAGGTTGTGGGGGAGGAATTTTGAGCCGGAAGGGTTTCCTTCTCCTTTAAATTAGACTAAATATTACAAGATGAATACATATTTTATTGTTCCTTGTTCACCTGTGAATTAACCAAGTATGATGAAGTGAGTGTTATTCTGAGACAATTTGCAATTGACCAATCGCAGCATTGATCATGGGGAATTCTACCTGGTTTTCCTTATTTGGAAAACCGGGCAGGAAGTTTGGACCCGGGCAGCCCTTCAAAATACCAGGGGGGACTCAAAACCGTACAGGTGGCTACCGTATCTTTGTTTGAAAGCTGGAAAGAGTCTGAAAAAGGAGGCAAATAGTGATGGGCGAATTTATTCACCAGGCTTGAATTTGCGGTGAATTCCTTCTATTCGCGAAACGCCTGCCGAAAATCAGCTGGCGTAAAAAACTTGTTTCGCTAATTTTTCGCCAATTCGCGAATTTTCGGCGAAACGGGATAGATTCGCCCATCACTAGAGGCAAATAATACAAGAAATAAAATTAAGGCCAATTGAATTAGAATCAGCCATTCTATAACGTACTAAACGTTAACGTAATGTTGAACTACTCCTTTAACCCGCCATTGTCTTTGACTGGCCACAAGCCTCTTTATAAGCTCCCATAGGCCTCCGACTGTGTTATAATGACCTGAACGCCATAAGGGGAGTGGCTTAGCAGTCCAATGGTTAATTGCATACGACACAAATTGCTCTTACCCCATAAAGACTGATCTATGCCAATTTAGATACATCCCAGTATTAGGCTCAATATTATTGAAAAACAGCAGGACAAAGTGCCATTAATAAAAAAAAAAAAATCAATTTAAAGTCAAACAAATAAAGCAAATAAAGCAAAATAGAATAAAAATGGTTGAGATAAATGAAATTGTGCACATGTATATCTGGTTTCCAGACAACAAACATTTCTGCGATTCCGTTTTCCCCCAGCTGTGGATCACAGTGAATTTCCCACTTCCCCAGTGCTACAGTCGTAGGATCAAGCCATGGAGAAATGTTCCTGCCAGAAGGTTTTCCCATCAGATATACTCGAAATAGAGCGCCGTGCTGCAGCCAATATTGCTCGTGTCAAGCAGAGAAACAATTTACGTGTATATTTACTGTGCCGGATCCAATTCTGAGACGTAATGACATGTTTCTACTAAGAATTTATATTTCTGATCGTTCTAAATAATATATATTACTTGGCTATATATATATATATTTATTTTAGTAACAAATTATACTGTTAAATTCTTTTACTGTTATTGTGCAAAGAAACCAGGCAGGGTTTTTTAATCAGCACAATCTGGTCAATTTCGGGTCAATATTCCACAAAATCCATCAACTGGGCCTATGCACCCTGCAGCGATCACCCCAGAGCTGATCATTTAAAACGTATTAGCGAAACCAAGGAGCCTATTCTCCATTAGCACTGGGATTATCAACTAAGCCAGAAATGTACATTTCCATGAAATGTTTACACTACAAATGCCTTAGAAGTCAACATGGAGTTCCCAGGGCCATTAAAGGCCCAAAGTCACCAGTTTTAGTGAAGTCATGTAGCAAATGGCATCATGAAGCACCGATGACATCACTGAGCACCAATAATAACCTATGACATCACTAAGCACCTTCTGTCAGAACGTTTTACAGGTTATACAGCTTGTTTGTATTATTAAGATATACAGTACAGGTATGGGATTGGTTATCCAGAATTCTTGGGAACAGGGGTTTTCAAGAGAACAGATTTTTTTATAATTTATATCTTCATATCTTATATCTTCCAGGAAATCATGTAAACATTAAATAAACCCAACAGGCTGGTATTGCTTCCAGTAAGGATTAATTATATCTTAGTTGGGATCAAGAACAAGCTACAGGTATGGATCCATATCCAGAAACCCATTATCAAGAAAGCTCCAAATAACGGAATGGCCGTCTCCCATAGGTGGTGATGGGCCAATTTATTCACCAGGCTCGAATTCGCGGCAAATTCCCGTGATTCGGCGCCAGCGAAAATTCGCAGGCGTGAAAAAAAAAATGAGATGCGCATCAAAAAACGGCACAACGCACATCAAACAGAGATGTGACGTACGCCAAACCCACGCGTCGCACTTCAAAAACGATATTCGCAAATTTTTCACCAATTCGCAAATTTCGCACATTTTTCGACGAATCAAAATGGGATAGATGCACCCATCACTACCCATAGGCTTCATTTTATCCAAATAATCACAATTTTTAAAAATAGTTTCCTTTATCTCTATAATAATAAAACAGTAGCTTGTACTTGATCCCAACTAAAATATAATTAATCCTTATTGGAAGTTAAAGCAGATTATTGGGTTTATTTAATGTTTACATGATTTTCTAGTACATTTAAAGGTATAAAGTTCCAAATTACAGAAAGATCCATTATCCAGAAACCCCCAGGGCCCGAGCATTATGGATAATAGGTCCCATAGCTGTAATAAACCAGTATCTTGTACTTGATCCCAACTAAGATATAATTAATCCTTATTTGAAGTAAAACCAGCCTATTGGGTTTATTTAATGTTTACATGATTTTCTAGTGGACTTAAGGTACGAAGATCCAAATTACGGAAAGATCCATTATCCAGTAAACCTCAGGTCCCGAGCATTCTGAATAACAGGTCCCATAATTGTACTGTTTTTGGAGTCTATGGGAGACAGCCTTTTTTATAATTCAGAGTTTTCTAGATAACCATACCTGTAATCTTGTAGATTATTTGTGGCAAGAATATAGTTGAGGGACATTTCATACATTGACACAATGTATAATAACATTTATATTGAGATATTTATATATCAGTTTTATTTTCAGAATTACAGAACTGGTAATTAATTCTCAGAAATGTATTTATACACGCACAATGCGTAGAGGATAGTTCGTGTAATGCCATCAGCAATGACTAAGACTTCCCTCTTTTGTTTGATGAGCGAATTCCATTTCCCCTAAATTAAAAAGTTGCAACACTAACAATAAATGTGTAGCCTTATGGGGGAGTCTTTATTTGATTTATTTTTTTTAGACGGGTTCAGTAACCCCCCCCATTTGAAAGCAAGCGAGAGTCAGAAGAAGCAAATGATTGAAAAAACTATATAAATAACGAAGACCAATGGAGACGTTGCTTAGTATTGGACATACTATAATATACTAAAAGTTGACTTAAAGGCGAACCATCCCTATCAATAAGCCATTCAATAGAAAAAGAGTCCAGTTCTCCTGGCTCAAGAGAAATTAATTAAATGACATTGGCAAAGGCCACACTTTCCTGTGAAATGAAAGCCAACACTCATGTCTACTGCTAGGGTTCCTACAAGCCAAGATATGGAGGGCTGCCAAAGAACAAGGTCACATGTAGTGGTGCCATGCAGTGTCAAGTTGTTCCTGGCCTCATGGTAATATTTAGTCGCAAAATCCTATTCTCAGTCCGTACAGATCCTTCTGGTACAGGTATGGGATCTGTTATTAGGAAACCCGTTATCCAGAAAGCTACAAATTACGGGAAGGCCATCTCCCATGGACTCCATTATAATTAAATAATTAATTTTTTAAAAAATGGTTTTCCTTTTTCTGTGTAATAATAAGGGATGCACCAAATCCACTATTTTGGATTCGGCTAAACCGCCGAATACATTGTGAAAGATTCGGCCGAATACCGAACTGAATCCGAGCCCTAATTTGCATATTCAAATTAGCAAGGGGAAGGGTAAAAGCGTGCCGTGAACGAAGTGCGCGGGCAAAAATTTTTTTTACTTCCTTGTTTTGTGATGAAACGTTACATGATTTTTTTGGATTCGGATTCGGTTCAGCCAGGCACAAGGATTCGGCTGAATCCAAATCCTGCTGAAAATGACAGAATCCTGGCCGAATACAGAACCGAATCCTGGATTCAGTGCATCCCTAGTAAGAATAAAACAGTAGCTTGGACTTGATCCCAACTAAGATATTATTCATCCTTCTTGGAAGCAAAACCAGCCTATTGATTGAGATCCACTCGTTTGGTGACGAGAAGCAGATCTCTCCCCGATATGCCCACCTTGAGGTGGGAAAAATCTGGCTGATCCGATCGTGGGCCCTAGGGCCCAACTATTGGATCAGAGCTGCTGCGATCCCGCGGGATTTTTAGTGCCGTCCAATCGAAATTTGGCCAACTTTCAGCCAGATATCGATCAGGTAAGCCTGTCAGAGGGCCCCACGCACGGGCCGATATGCTGCCGGCTTAGTCTGTCAGCAGCTTTTAATGCTATGTGTATGGCCACCTTAGGCTTTGTTCTACATCTGTCAGCCAATGACTAGTGATGGGCGAATCTAAGCCACTAGTAAAAAATGGCAAAAAATTTGCGAAACACATTGAAGTCAATGGGCGTCAAAATAATTTTGCGGCCCAACAATTTTATGCACGAGACTTTTCTGATGCGTGACATTTTTCTCTTTTGCGGTGGATTCCACCACATTTCACCGCCAGCGAATAAATTCAAGAAACTGCTGTGAAAATTCGCCGGCGAAAAAAAGCCGCAAATTCCTGCCTGGCGAATTTACTCGCCCATCACTACTAGTGACATGCACAGATGCCCTGCAGCAGAGCAATGCAAGGATTAGAATACTGAAGGCTCAGAATGACAGAATTATTATTATTATATATATCATATATACCTTAACCAGAGCGAGCAATAGGAAGAAGCGCTCCACATCTCCATATTTTACTCTCCAGAGCAATAGAGTCATTACATTTAGGGGACACGCAGCATAGAAAGAACCAATTCATCTCACATGCGTGATGGAACAATACTTTGTAACCAGGCAACAGAAGACAAAATATGTTCTCATTAATTCACTTCTATGCTTATTTAAAAGACACAATTAGAACATTTTTTTTTTTTGGTTTCCTGCTTTGCACAGCATAGGGTTTCCAAGTGAATATTTATTCTTAAAAAAACCAACTGTGTGCCCCAGGCTATTTTAGTTACAGTGAGCGGAGAGAAGCTCCCGTGGTGCATTCTGACTGGTCCCGCAGTGTGTTCTAACTGATCAGTGAAACTCACATTTTATAGTCGAAGGGATAATTGAAAGTATTGAGTGTCCTTAAAGACTATGTTAACAGCTTGCAAATTTATGGTCAAGGTTCTTTCGAGGAGGCAGGCAGGGGGGCCAAAAAGACTTATTAAAAACCTATTATTGATTTACTAATAGGTCTATCCAACTTGTTGGCCTAAATCTGCTGTCAAACTTAATCATCCATTATCTCCATCTCTCCCTACTATACCTGCTATCCCACAGTCACACTCCCTTCCCAGAGACTATTATCCCCTGTTACTATAGGCACCATCTCTCCCTACTATACCTGCTATCCCACAGTCACACTCCCTTCCCAGAGACTATTATCCCACTGTTACTATAGACACCATCTCTCCCTACTATAACTGCTATCCCACAGTCACACTCCCTTCCCAGAGACTATTATCCACTGTTACTATAGGCACCATCACTCCCTACTATACCTGCTATCCCACAGTCACACTCCATTCCCAGAGACTATTATCCAATAGTGATGCGGTGGCGTAAAAAAAAAAAAAAGAGAGAGAGAGATGCACGTGAAAACAACGAGACCCGAAAACGATGTGACACGTGTCGAAAACGACATGACGCACGTCAAAAATGACGCAACTCAAGTCAAAGACGAAACGTGTGTCATTTTTCGCCAATTTGCGAATTTCATTGGAAATTCGAGAATTTTTCGGTGAAACGGGATAGATTCGCCCATCACTATTATCCAACTGTTACTATCTCTACATAAATCATTTCTTACTCTGGAACAGTTGAACCTTTTTTTAAGTTCAAGACTCCCTTAGAGGTCCAGCCGTTGATCATGAAATCCCTTAGCTCATGACAGGTCACAGATATAGGAAACCATTTAGGCATAATTCCAAGAATATCTTGAAATACTTGACAATCCTTACACCTGGGCTCTCAGGTTTATCTATGAAAGAAACATTAGTGGTGAGCACAACTTTCCCTTGTTTGTTATAGTTCATATAGGAGTAGTAATCAGCTCCTTGTTGTAGCTCCTACCCCTCCCAACTATAGTCAGGTGATCCCACTGGTGTCTAATAAAAGGGCAACCAAGCCTGGGAGTTTTACTCTGAAAGCAGCAAGTAAGTTGCAGGTAAAACTTAGTCCCTTTGTAAAATGTATAATGAAGCAATAGAATTCTTAATGAATCAGATGAAAATTGAGCGTAGGACTGGCCAGATATGGGATGACTTTGACGTAGTTGGCCAGCTTAAATATATTGCAATATATGGACAAACAATCCCTGTTGTTTAAAGGGTAAGGCATTTTTTTAGTAGCTGTATGCACAGAATGTCTCAATGTCTTAAATATATTGATAATGGGTTGAGTGCAGAGGATCTTGTATTTGTCTATATGTATTTTGTGGTCACAGCCTCATTGCACCCCCGCCTAATGGTTTTATAAATTAGTGGTGAGCACAACTTTCCCTTGTTTGTTAAAGAAACATTCTCCCTCAATGTCACCTAAAGTAACCTTCAGATGGCTTCTCCTGTCTCTGCTGTGAGCCTCTCCAGAAGGTCCAACCCCATGGGAACACTTGTTCTACATTCAGCTTCTTGTGTTTTTGGTACTGAAACTAGATCCCTAAACATGACCCATATTCCCAGACATGAGCCACAAAGGTCACTACATGGACCCATGACTTGTATTTAGGGCACTATATATATATTCCCATAAAGCAATTGGCAAGGTATGAGATAGTTCACAAGCAGCTAATCACTTTACACCTACTTATACTTTGACAGTGATCTCTAGAGGTTCTTTTCTAGACCTTTCATCATCAGCTCTTGTAAAGCTTAGTTAGCTGGGAGTAGGTTTGTAACAGCAGAAGTGCTGAAGGCTGAATATACTAGTTTTATAACACATCAGAGTTTCCTAGAAGCATCTGAACAACTACAGTGAAATAAATTCTTTTGGCTTCCCTAAAACACCACAATTCCCAGCTACAGCGACAGTTAAGGAAAAAGCAATGTTTTTATTCAAATGTAAATACATCCAATATAACAAATAAGAATTTTTATTTTCTTCACTATTTCCCAAGTCTTTGCCGATTGTTGCTTGTGCCTTACCCTTTACGCTTGGCTTATGTATTTGTGATTAATTTAGAAACAAACAACCTGGAGTTTTTCTGGACGCCCTCCCTAACAAGGTCAGTTTTATAAGTTCTCCAGACATCAAAATATTTTCCAAGTCATGTAAGAAATGGAAAAGGGAGGCAAGAAATCTTAGTAGTGGTGTATTTAATATTTGTATCTTTATTTTGAATTGCTGGCCCCCTAGGCCAAACAGCAGCTTATTTACAATACAGGACCTATTATCCAGAATGCTCAGGAATTGGGGTTTTCCAGATAATGGATCTTTCCTTAATTTGGATCTTCATACCTTAAGTCTACTAGAAAATCATATAAACATGAAATAAACCCAATAGGCTGGTTTTGCTTCCAATAAGGATTAATTATATCTTAGTTGGGATCAAGTACAAGCTACATGTTTTCCCATGACAGTATCCCTTTAAGGTATGAAGATCCATTTCCTTTATCCGGAAATCCCCATTCCCAAGCATTCTGGATAACAGGTCCCATACTTTTATTAAAAATAATGCCATTGAAAGTTATAGTGCAAAATACCTTGTAATGCGCTTAAAGAGGTAGTTAACTTTTAATATATTATACAATGGGCAGTTCTAAGAAACTTTTCAATTGGTCTTCATTCTTTATAGTTTTTGAATTATTTGCTTTCTTCTTCTGACTCTTTCCAGCTCTCAAATGGGGGGTCACTGACCCCCATCTAAAAACAAATGCTCTGTAAGGCTACAAATGTATTGTTATTGGCGCCTTTATATCCAGGCCCTCTCCTGTTCATATCCCAGTCTCATATTTAAATAAGTGCATGGTTGCTAGGGTCATTTGGACCCTAGCAACCAGACTGCTGAAACTGCAAACTGGAGAGCAGCTGGATAAAAAGCTAAATAACTAAAAAACCACAAATAATAAAAAATGAAAACCAATTGCAAATTCTCAGAATATCACTCTCTACATCATAAGTTAACTCAAAAGGTGAATAACCCCTTTAAATTAGGGGTAATAGTGCACCAGCATATATTGTTGCATAGCAACAAAGCAAAGGATTAGCCGAAGCCTAGAAGGGGATGCTGGGAGTTGCAGTCCATCAGCAGCCAGAGGGCAACACACAATAAATTCCCATTCTGTAGCGTTCTGTAGAAATGCATCATACCCCGCGGAGATGCAGCGAGCTGCAATCACATTTACGCTCTAAATAAAAATCACATGATTTCACATTATCAATGACAAATAGCATAATGCGCGGATCTTAGGATACAATAAAAGAGCTCGGCGCTGTAGTAAAAGCAATAATAATCCATTAAAATGCATTAGGTTGAATTTAACGGAATAGCAGAGTCGCTCCATTCTGAGCCGCGCCGTTCATTCGGCTGAATCAATGGTGCAGATACATTCCCTTACACCGGCGTGGAAATGGGAAGTTATTTAATTAGGATGAGATATTTCAAGTACTTTATTACAGGCTCATCTAAATAAATGCCTTGTAATGAGCCTGTGCAGCTGTAAACTATATTTCTCATCAGCTATGCACAGGCACAGACAGCACAACCACCATTCCCATCATCCTTAGCTGGCCGATGCAGTTGCTTCTCTGCACTGCTGGTTCTGACTACATGCCTGACTGACAATAAAGTAGTGGCTAGTAGCCCCCAGCTGAAGCTCCAATTCTCACCATTGTAAGGAGAAGCATAGACCATGCAATGCATTGTGGGAACTGATATCTTGGCCGTATGGGAGCTCACTACTGATAAACTGTTTCAGTGGCTCATGCAGTCAGGACCAGCGGTGCAGGGAACAGCAAGGCACCTCGCGCTAGCGCATAGGCGCTAATAAAATCGCTTCCGGATGCGCCTTAGTTCCGTTACTGGTGTGATATTCTGAGACAATTTGCAGTTGGTTTTCATTTTTTTTCTTTATTAGTTGTTTTTGAGTTATTTACCTTTTTATTCAGCAGCTCTGCAGTTTGCCATTTCCACCATCTGGTAGCTAGGGTCCAAATAACCCTAACAACCATGCCTTGATATGAATAAGAGACTGGAATGTGAATTGGAGAGGCCTGAATAGAAAGGCGAGTAATAAAAAAGTAGCAATAAATGTGTAGCCTTACAGGCCATTTGTTTTTTAAATGGGGTCACTGACCCTCTTAGTTTGCAAGCTGGAAAAAGTCAGAAGAAGAAAAAATGAAGGGCAACTGAAAAGTTGCTTAGAATTAGCCATTATGACGTACTAAGGGGCAGATTTACTAAATTCACATGAATGATTCGAAGTTCGATCGAATTTTCAAATGTTTTTGAAGACCACTTCGACCAGTGAATTTTGAAAATTCAATCAAAATTCGAATAAAAATCTATTAGAATATTCGACAGTCGAAGTGCTTCCCCTTTAAATTTTTATTCAACTGCCTAGTTCGCCAGATTCAACCAACCAAATTGGATTTCAAAAAATTTGATCGAATCGTTAAAATCGTTCGGATCGAATTGCGGTAAAAATCCTTCCAATTTGAACTATTCCCATGGTCGAATTTGAGGGTTTTTTAACCCTCAAATTCGACCCTTAGTAAATCTGCCCCCAAATGTTAACACCACCTCATCTGCTCATTTCCCGGGGGGCATTAGCACAAAGGGGGGCTGCAAGTGTATGGACCCCCCCAGATATTCTGCCTGATATTCTGACAGTGTGCAATGGCATTTTAAAATATAGACAAATTTAACGCAGAATATGTTTTCACTAGTTTATTAACCTGCGGTAAATTTAAAATTGAGTGAGAAAATTTTCTTGCGTGAGAATATGTGTTCGCCAGTTATAGCATCTGTTGAAAATAACGCTACGTACACATTAACGCCTGGTTTACTAAACAGCGAAATGTGTAAAAGACAAGATTAACGCCAGAATATTCACAACATTTTACCGCCATCTATATAGTGGCGTTAACTTATTTTTTGGCCAGAAAATTCTCAATGGGAGTTTAATTCTCATTAAACTGTGCATTTAAATGATACAAAGAGATAACTGGGATGATTTCTTGTTCATATGATTCTATTGGCAGAAGGGAGTGTGAGTGGATGGATGAAGTATGGGTTTATATGATGCACATGTTTGATTGGTGTCACTCTGTAATGTTGTTGGATGGTATAATCATCAGTCAATAAAGTTTATGGGTTTTGAAGATGCATTTCTGGCCATAAATGTGTCAGTAAAAATTGCCATAATTAATGCCATTATTAACGCATAAAACAAGACTATTCTCTAGAATAAATATTTGCAAACGTAATTTGTTGCCAGAAAATTCACAACTCACTAAAATTGCCGCTAACGTAAGCTGGTTCACTAACGTAGTTACCGCAAGTGATCGCAATGACTTCTGGGCGCATCGCTGTTTAGTAAACGTAGTCGCTGCGAATATTCTGGTGGAAAAATATTCTCAACGATAACATGTGGAAACTTATGGTCAAATTTGCCGCACTTTAGTAAACGGACCCCCAAGTCGGCAGCTTATTGGCCCGTGTATGGGGCCCTCCGACGGGCTTCACCGAACCATATCTGGCCGAAAGTTGGCCAGATGTTGAACCGGCGGGACTAAAAATCCCGTCGGACTGCGGCCACATCTGTTCGTTGATGCGGTCCCGCGATCTGACCGCCCACATGGCCTCCATTATGATCCGATCGTTGAGCCCTAGGGCCCACAATCAGATTTACCCGATATCGCCCACCTCAAGGTGAGCATATCGGGGAGAGATCCTCTCGTTTGGCGACATCGCCAAATGAGTGGATCTCTACGTGTATGGACACCTTTAAGGTGTGAAGATCCAAATTATTGAAGAAAGCCCCAGGTCCCAAGAATTCTGGATAATAGGTCCCATACCTGTACCATATATATGCAGTACAGGTATGGGATAAATTATCCAGAAACAAGTTATCCAGATAGCTCCAAATTATGGAAATGACTCTTCCCAAAAACTCCATTATATCCAAATAATCCAGATGTTTTAGGCTTAGACCAGACGGGGAGATTCGGGGGCGATCCGTCGCCTGGCGACTTCTTGCCGCGACGGATCGCCCCCGAATCTCCCCGAATAGCTGCGCACCGGCGAGGCTTAAAAACGCCTGCGCTTATTCACACGGAGCGGCGCTATTTTTAAAATCGCTCGGAATTGCCTGGCAAGGCGTCGCCAGGCGATGGATCTCCCCAGAATCTCCCCGTCTGGTCTAAGCCTTAAATGAATTTCCTTTTCCCAGGTAATAATAAAACAGTAGCTTGTTCTTGATCCCAACTAAGATATAATTAATCCTTATTGGAGGCAAAACCAGCCTATTGGGTTTATTTAATGTTTATATGATTTTCTAGTAGACTAAGGTATGAAGATCCAAATTGCGGAAAGATCCGTTATCTGGAAAGCCCCAGATCCAAAGCATTCAGGATAACATTTTCCTACCTGTACTTGATCTAAATTAGAATATAACTGATCCTTATTGGAGGCAAAACCAGCCTTTTGGGTTTATTTCATGTTTACATGGTTTTCTAGTAGACTTAGCAGACAAAAGTTGCGGAATTGTACAAATAACATTGGCATTTGCAGAATCAAAATGAAACATTGTTGCTTTGAAGTTCTGCCATAACACGTCAGGAATGCGAGTAAATTATAAGGCACATGAAAAAGAAGCCAAAGCAAAACATATTTTCAGAACAAATCAATATTAACACCACTTGTAGCTGAGCCCCCCCCCCCCCCCCCCCCCCCCCCCCTCCCTGGCATGACAAGCGTTTTCACAAGACGATAAATCACAGCCTCCTGCATATGACACAGAGTCCTCTACTTCAAATATCACTAAGCAAAAGCTCTGGCTGGAATTAGCATGAAATGCACTGCAGCTCTATGAATCACCGACGCATATAGGGAATGAGGTAATTAATATGCCCAAAGAAATAGATGCTCCCGGACAGACATAAAGACGAATAAGAGAACATTCGTGCCTGAATGAGAAACGCGTCGTCACTAGATGACGCGTTTCGCAGCTAATTATAAAACATAACATATAAGACATTGGGCAGTAGAAGATAAACACATGCATTTGCAGCTGCTTTTGGCAGAGCTGTCAAGGGTTAATGCTGCAGGGCCCAAAGAAATCGATGCTCCCGGTCATACATAAGATGATTAAGTGCCCGAATCAGAAGCGTTTGGTTTCGTCACTAGATGACGCGTTTCGCAGCTAGAGGTATTGGATCCCTTATCCAGAAACCAGTTATCCAGGAATCTCCAAATTACGGAATGGCTATCTTCCATAGATTCCATTATTATCAAATAATCCAAATTTTTTAAAATTATTTCCTTATTCTCTGTAATAATAAAACAGTAGCTTGTACTTGATCCCAACTAAGATATAATTGATCCTTATTGGAAGCAAAACCAGCCTGTTGGGTTTATTTAATGTTTACATGATTTTCTAGTAGATATAAGGTAGGAAGATCAAAATTACGGAAAGATCTGTTACCCGGCAAACCCCAGGTCCCGAGCATTCTGGATATTAGGTCCCATACCTGTATTTATAAAACAATACATTGGGCAATAAAAGATAAATCCATGCATTTGCAGCAGCGTTGGGCAGAGTTGGTGGGCTGTCAAGGGTTAATGCTGCAGGGCCCAATGTAATAGATGCTCAGAGTCAGACACAAGATGAATAAGTGCACATAAGTGCCTGAATCAGAAACATTTTGTTTCTTCACTAGATGACGCGTTTCGCAGCTATTTATAAAACAAGACATTAGGCAATAAAAGATAAACCCATGCATTTGCAGCAGCTTTGGGCAGAGTTGGTGGGCTGTCAAGGGTTAATGCTGCAGGGCGGAATGTAATAGATGCTCAGAGTCAGACATAAGATGAATAAGTGCACATAAGTATCAGACATAAGTATATTAATAAAACATAAAATATAAGACACTGGGCAAGCAAACACATGCATTTGCAGTAGTGATGGGCGAATTGGCGGCGTTTCGCTTGGGCCAATTTTTCGCGAGTTTCTTTAGATACAGCGAAAAATTTTCGTTTTGTACCATTGCCATCGTCGAATAAATGGACGCCGGCTCCAAAAACGGACGCCAGTGTCCAAAACGAGACACTGGCAAATTTTTTTTCGCTAGGTGAAATTTTGCTGGCGTTTCGCGAATCACGGGAATTCGCCCATCACTAATTTGCAGCAGCTTTGGCAGAGTTGGTGGGCTGCCAAGGGTTAATGCTGCAGGGGTTATAATAATTACATAAGAGCAGTCAGCAAAAAGTTGCCCTGAGAGATTAAGAACAGCAGGTAAA
>CM044443.1:12229122-12252312 GCA_024363595.1 Xenopus borealis | reverse complement strand
GTTAGTCGCCAGGCGACAAATCTCCCTGAATCTTCTCCTCTGGCCCAGTCCTTAGGGTGGTGACATGCTAAGATTTCAGAGGGATTAGTCACCCAGCTACAAATCGCCTCTTCTTCGGGTTAACTAATCTCCCCAAACTGCCTTCCAGCTGGCTAGAATCTAAATCATCAGCAGGATGGCACTAGGGTTGCCACCTGTCCGGTTTTGACCCAGACAGCCCGGTATTTTGAAGGGCTGCCTGGGTCAATACTTCCTGCCCGGTTTTCCAAATAAGGAAAACTGGGCGGGATTAGCTTGATTGACGCATCGATCGGCCAATGGGCGATAGAGTCGTCATAGCTCCGCCCCATGACATCACGGGCCGCTTCCGACGTCACGGGCCCGCCCCTCTGTCCGGATTCAGCCACAGGAAAAGGTGGCAACCCTAGATGGCACTCAGAGTGCTTCATTTTCCGAAGTCGCACGAGTTTTCCTCATGGGGCAACCTCGGACGACTTCAGAAAATGAACCACTCCGAGTGCTTTCTCGCCGGAGATTTAGCTTGTAACCTGCAGGAAGGCAGTAACAGGTTCCATCCCGCCGGCTAGCATCTAAATTGCCAGTGGGATGGAACCCCTTACTGCCTTCGAGGCAGTTCGGGGAGATTAGTCACCCGAAAAAGAGGCGATTTGTCACCAGGCGACTAATCTCCCCGAATCTCAATGTGTGTCTCCATCCGCAATAAACGAGCAAGGGCTTGCCCTGCTAGCAGCATCCTTGTTGTGCCGTTGGATTTCTTTTCTTTCTACCTTAAGGGTAAGGCCACACGGGGAGATTTCGGGGAGATTCGTTGCCGCGTGTGAATAAGTGCCAGGCGTGTGAATAGGCGCCAGGCGACTTTACGTGTAGCGGGTGCACACTGCTACCAAGCTATTCGGCGCAGCGATTAGTCGCCAGACAACGAATATCCCCGAAATCTCCTCGTGTGGCCTTACCCTAAACCGTTTCATTATAAGGACTTGTTTGTTTATTTATGGGGAGTGTAGTACCTACTAATTTTTTTTATTTGTTGGGAGGGGGAGATGTCGAAGATTCTTTGCAGCAGGCACTCACTAAAGGCAACCTTCCACCAGGTAGTTGGTTCAAAGTGAAAATGAATTTATTGTGTCCGTAACCTTATGCGTTTCGTGTTACAAACACTTAATCATGGGGGGAGTTGTGATTAAAATTGACAGGGAATAGATACATTGATGAATGTTTCTTACCCGGGCATGGTTTCGTTAAAGGGGTGTTTCACCTTTACGATAACTTTTAATATGTTATAGAATGGCTGATTTTAATAAAGGTGGCCATAGATGCAACAAATAGGAGATGTTTCCAGGAATGATAGTTTGTTTCAATACACACATGTAGAGCTGAATTGTCAGATTTATAGACAGAAACAAAAGAATTCTACCTGTATCTGACGATTCAGCACTTAACAGTTCAGGTGCGTTCAAAGGCCACCCATTAAAATTTTCCGGCCAGCCCAACCAATCAGTCGACCAATATCATTAATTTCGTATGATAATATTGGTGCATGTACAGCCACCTTAAGCAATGTTTCGATTAGTCTTAATTTTTTATTTTGTTTTTAAATTATTTGCCTTCTTTTTCTGACTTTTTCCAGCTTTCAAATAGGGGTCACTGACCCCCAGCTAAAAACAAATTTGATTTCTATTCAGGCCCTCTCCCATTCATATTCCAAAAACATCTCAAGAAAATCGAGCTCCAATTCAAATCATACAAATTTATGGGATTGTTCGACAAAAACCAACGCAGATCAATATGTCAAGAAACATCTTTCAGGGACATCTATATGACCTCGACAAGTTTGAGATGGTGTATTTTCAGATTTGGATTTTTAGCAGTTTTGGGGTATAATATAAAAAATTCGTGTTTTATTCCTCTGAAAGGTCAAGTTTTCCCCCTTTAAAAACTCAACCAGAACAATTCAAGATTTAATAAACAGGCCCTTTACTGTGCCTTTGTAAACACACACATATATGCATAAATATAATACACAATAGCCACATATATCTGTGTTATTTAGAATAAAATATAAGGATGTAAATATAAATATATATATAAATATATATATATATATACAGATATGGGACCTATTATCCAGACTGCTCGGGACCTGGGGCTTGCCGGATAAGGGATCTTTTCATAATTTGGATCTTCATATCTTAAATCTAATAGAAAATCATATAAACATTAAATAAACCCAATAGGCTGGTTTTGCTTCCAATAAGGAATTATTATATCTGAGTTGGGATCAAGTACAAGCTAATGTTTTATTATTACAGAGAAAAAGGGCAAAAAATTGATTATTTCATTATAATGGATTCTATGAGAGATGGCCATTCTGTAATTTGGAGCTTTCTGCATAATGGGTTTGCGGTTAAGGGATCCAATACCTGTATATATCTTACATTAGGGAATACATTATAAAAGTTCATGGACAGCACTACCTTCCATTACACTACCTAGTAGTTGCCCATGTGCACGGAAATCCAGTTATATAAAATGCAATCACCTTCAGTGACTTCTAATATCTTTATTTACAGTAGGGGGTACATTATCCCTTATAATACATGAGTGATACTCAGAGTTCCCTGTATAACTCAGCCTGCAGCCTTGTGCCTTTATATGGTCACACCCCTCAGTGACTTCTAATATCCTTATCATTTACAGTAGGGGGTACATTATCCCTTATAATACATGAGTGATACTCAGAGTTCCCTGTATAACTCAGCCTGCAGCCTTGCGCCTTTATATGGTCACTAGTGATGGGCGAATTTATTCGCCAGGGGCGAATTCGCGGCGAATTCCCGCAATTCGCCGCTGGCGAATAAATTCGCGAAACTGCCCAAAAAATTCGCCGCGCAAAAACGAGTCACGCGTCGAAAACGAATATCATTATAAATAAATAAATATATATATATAATATAATAAATATAGACACACACAATGATTTGTTGTTCTACCTCTTTATCAAGTCAGTGCCATACAGCTGATATGTTCAGTAAGTACACATGTCAGGAGTCTTAGTGGTGGGGCTGCAGGGAAAAGAGAGAGCGTAGTTTATACATAGAGTAGATTAGAATCAATTACATGGCACTAGAAGAAGCACATGAATGCGCACAATGGAACATGTTATTATTACTTTAACAAGTAAAGAGGACAAGGGTTGTTTCTATGAAAAGGCTCAGAATCTAATAGGATATTAGAAGTCTTACCCTGATACATCACATTAGTAAGCATTGTCATTTTCTTTATAGCACTGCACAGACGGTGAGATCTGCTTCATACACACACGAGGTCAACGATGTCCTTTTAGGCCAATGTTTCAAACTCTATTTCTATGTCATGAAAAACACCATTAAACTTCAAGGGGGGGGGTATTTATTAAGTGGGTTATCAAAGGTCGAACGTTAGAGTTTGTTATACCTCAAACCAGCTTTGCGTCCTACCACTTGGCCTGGCCCTGCCTCGAATAAACTCGAATGAACTCACAACTCAAATGGGATCTTGGAGAAAAAATTTGAATGGAAATAAACTGGATTCAGTGAGTTCCAGTTATGAAACCCGAAAACTGATCGGGTTTTAGATGGAGTATTTTCAGATTCTATCTATTTCTAGGGTCGGGGTATAATGAATCTTGAAAAATTTTTGTTGTTAAAAAAAAAAAATTGAAAATTTAGATTTTTTTAACCTCAAAATTTTGACAAAAAAATTTACATTAAAAACACAAATTTTCTTGGAAAACACAACTCGAACCTTAATAAATAAACCCTTAAAACTTGAATTGATCTAATTTTTTTATTAAAACAAAGTTCACCTAACTCCCATCCACAAATTTAACTCATTAATGAAAAAAACAGGTCGAAAAAGTATGAATGGGAAAAGACTTGACAGATTCGTGCAACAATTCGAATTGACACCCAATTTCGATTTTTTTTTTTTTTTTCGTATTGTCTCGGAAACCCAAAATTTTTGGATTATTGTACGAAAGCCAGCTCAGATCATGATGTGATGAAACATCTGCCATTGACTTCGACTTGACCTCAACAGGTTTTACCTGTTCGGATTTATAGCAGCTTTTTGGAATAATAAATCTCTAAAACATTGAGTTTTTTTCCTCTTTTCCCTTTAAAACTCAGAAAAAAATCCAGGTTTAATAAACAGGCTGCTGAATAGAGTGCTGACAACTGTATGGGCAGTAACAGGCTTTTTTCTTGCCAATGGTAGTGTTGTGTAGTTGGGTGTCCATTAGTGATGTGTGGGTAGGGTTTACCAGACCCACACCCACCGAAACCTGACCTCCCTCCACCCACGCCCGCCCGCCCGCAACCGCCTTCCGGGTTCTTTTTAGAGACCTGCACTGCCTCACAGATGACATCACAAAAGGGGCGGGGTGAGCAGGTGTGCACTATAAAAGAAGAAGCCGGAAGTCGGCAGTGTAACGTGGCAGGATGGGAGATCAGGAAGAAGAGCTCAACCCATAAATAGGGGTGGGAGGTCGGCCGAACCTGCCCCACCCGTGGGTATCACTAGTGACCATAGGACATTAGACTTAGACAGATAACAGTGGAGATCCTAATGGGCATCTGATGTAGACCAGTAGTCCCGAAATTTTGGAATGGTGCCCTATGGAGGCCTAGTAGGGTGAGAACTAGGGAGAATGCCTTTTTGCTCTCCTAGATACACCTGAAAGCCTAGCTTCAATGTCAGTTAGGATGAGATTTGGAGTGAACCCTTATTTGTTGTCTTAGATATTTTTTACCTATGGCTGAATAGCGGATGCACCCAGGGTTAGACTGGGGGGGGGCCTGGGGCCCACTGGGACTCCTGTCCAGGGCCCCCTCCAGACGCCCTACTGTGACGAATTGCATGTGCGAACGGCGCTGCGGGGTGCTGCAATTTTTTTTTAGGGCCAGGAGATCAGGTGAGGGGGTCTGGCCTGGTGAGGGGCCCATGGATAGACCAATGTTTTCCTCTATATTTGACTTTGCTGTGAGCTAAGGGAGGACCTAACCAAAGGCTGGTCTTTAAGCGTGACTTGAACCAACACTAGTTCAATTGTGGAGCAAAGCCCCTCCCAAGATTTCTAAATATTTTGTAGACCCACACCGTCCCCTCTAGTGACATCACTTTGATGTTCTAAAGAGGTGAATTAAGTGACTATATAGAAACTGATGAAAATTGTTTAACACATAATGGCTTTAATAAGCCATAACTTTGGATTTTTCCAAAAAAAAACTTTTTAATTTGCCTTCCTCTTCTGCTTATTTCCAGTTTTCACTGAGCCCAGCAGCCTCTGCTAGACTGAACCCTTGCAACCGGATAACTGATGAAATTCTAAAACTAAAGACCTGCCGAGCAAATATTTATTCATTTAAAAGACCAATTGCAAACTTTGTCATGACGAGTTATTTTAAAAGGGAAGTACCCCTTTAAGAAAATCAGCTAAAGAACAGCTGAACAAGCTTTACAATATCAATATACACCTTTGCCCTTTGTACCGCATTGTGGAATATTTTAGAGCGAGAATTTTTGTTTTGAATTTAATTCTTTTGAAACTTCACAACATTTTTATAATTTTTTTTTTGGAGCAAACAGCACAAAAGGATTGCAAGGGTAACCAAACCAGTTTTCCCAGAACATAAGAAGTCATTGCTATTATACTGAACCTCCAACAAATCCTCAGATGAATTGATTTACAGTCTCGCCTGCAAAAAGTACTTTTACATGTCAGTTGGAATGCGGCATTTTTTTTTTTTAAAGCAAATAATTCCAGGATTATTGTGTTGTGGCAACGGGAGGGAATGAGTTTGATCTCAATAATAGTTTAGGGAAAAAAATCAATTGAGGGAAGTAGTTAAAGGCGTAAATGAAGCAGCTGAGTGGCCGGGCGTGAGCTGCAAGACAATAAAAAACACAAAGCTTTGAAATGTTTATATTTATTGTTCCTAAGCCCTGAGGCACTGGGTGGTGGGTTTGAGGCAGGGTTATTATGCAATCACTGGGCAACTTTAATTGACCGTGAGTTGAATCAGAACAGGCATGTAAGACATGTGCCCTTCATGCTGTTCCTTGAACTACAACTCCCAGCAGCACATGGGACATGGAAGCATTTGGAAGGCTTCAGGCAACCCATAGCTGTATAAATGTGGTTATTCTGTTTACTCTTAGCAAGTAAAAAGGGAGAAGACACATTAGCCCTGAAACATCAGGGTCTACTGGGAGTTCATCACTGGGTTAAGCTGGCCATACGTCAACTGATAAAAGCTGCCATTCAGCACTTCCAGTTGGCAGTTTACTAACCTGTGTTGGACTTGCCCAATTGAGACAGCACCCCAGATCCCTTCAGGGCTGGCCCCTACCAACTCAGGGGGCCTTGAGATGGAAACTTGAGATTTGAGGGTCAAGAAGATGGTTGAGTCTGAAGGGAGTGGTTGTTGCCTGCATAGATCATGGGTGGAGTTGTGGCATAGCTGTAGAGACACCATGGAGGAGGACCAGGGTTTTTTATTGGGCCTCATTTTTTTTGGTGGGTCCCACCACCCAGGAGACCTAGGTGACCTTATAGGGGAAGATGGGCCCTGATAACTTAGAATTATTAGACTTCATAATTCTTAATGGCAGCTTGCATGCCCCTATTTCACCCATGTCAAGCCTAATGGTGACCAGGTGAGGAGTGGGGGTTTAACTCCAAAAAATACAAGTGAATTAACAATCTGAATTGGGTAGATAGCAGGTTTGAAAACTTTAAACTTCCAAATCTTCCCAAGAAAAATTAAATTCGGCACACTTTGGGGCTTTATGATTTTTCAAAATTTCAGTTCTAAACTTCAACTCTACTTATATTGCATATCGGTGAGTTTTAGGTGTATTTGTTTTATAAATTTAAGAATTTTTGTTAAAAAAAAAAATCCTGACCATGAATATGAATAAATCAGGTGTTAAGAGATTTGCAGGAATCTATATGGTCTCGAAAAGGTTTTGTTTAAATTTTTCAAATTCTCAAGAAAACAATCCACGTCGTTGTTTTATTTAAGCATTTTTCTCCCCTCCCCCCCCTTCCTTTTATGGGTGCAAAGGGCTTGGAGTAAATTCCGGTAAATCAGGTCCGACTCGCTGATAAACAAATATGTAATATATATATAGGGAGAATATGCAGTTGAAATTTGATATGCAATAAAATTACAGGATGTTGAAATTATTGCTCGTCAAAAAAGTGCTATTTTTAAAGCTTTTGCAATGTTTCAGGGGTCTAATAGTGGAAGCAGGTTCCCTTTAATGAAATTTCTATTCACCCAGCTAATGTTATTCCCAGAACAGGGCGGGTGGGTGGTGGGAACCCTTATGCACTGTAGCTTTG
Organism: Xenopus borealis; assembly: GCA_024363595.1. NCBI lineage: Eukaryota > Metazoa > Chordata > Amphibia > Anura > Pipidae > Xenopus > Xenopus borealis. The sequence goes on along the minus strand of CM044443.1, from coordinate 12,244,904 downwards.
GATATTTATTTTTTAATATATTTTCAATAATGTATGCATTCAATTTCACTGTGATGAGCCTACAAGCACTTGACATCTGAACCGCATCTCCTCATGAGCACCCAACAAGATCTGGCTTGTTCCTTTGCTATAAGAAGAGCTAATCAAAAGAAAATGACAGAGCTTCGAATTACTGAAAGCAATAAATCGTCAAGCAGGAACGCTCCCCCCACCCTCCCCACCATTGTGCTAATTTAGGATATACAGTGTGCGCTCTCCCAACAGTCTAACAGGAATGTGGCAGAAATGTAGATGATCTCTCATCGATCACATTGATTTGCCCATGAGGACACTAATAAACGGCAAGAGGAACGGCGTATTATCTGAACTTGTCGTTAAATGGGGCTATTAAAATAACTTTATTTGACGGCGGCAATAGGGTTCTTTAAGCATGATAAATAAAGCGAAGGAAGTATGAGAATCTGTAGGAGTCTCTTGCACCTCTGTATAGTTGCGTCAACTGCCAATGTGTTGTCCTGATGCTACTGCCACCCACTAGTGATGGGTGAATTCGCTGCAAATTCCCGCGATTCGACACAGGCGAATTGTTTTCTGTTTTTTCGACGCCGGCAATGGGCGCCGGTGTCCAAAAACGGATGCCCTGCATCCAAAATGAGACGCGGCGGCGTTTCACGAATTTTTCACTATTTCGTGAATTTCTCTAGAAATTCGAGAATAATTTGGCGAAGTGAAACACTGCCAATTCATCCATCACTACCACCCACAATGCGACGGTGATTCCTAACATGAAATATCTATAGTTTTTGTTGTTTGCAATAAAGACACTAAAGAAGAATATCAATATGACAGTTTCCCTTTAGTACTTCCTGACACTTCCTGATTCCAAGGGGCTTCGAAAGAGCTGCTAAAACTTATTACCAGCCAACTAAAAAGCCCCTGATAATGATCTGCCCAAAGGCCACTGCTTAAATGTGGGAGGGGTTTGTTTGTTTACGGTCACTGAGAGATGAGGCGATTAGTTATCCGTCAAAATATCTCCTACGAGCGACTAATATCTACCAGGACCACTGACAATAAAGTGAACCACTGGTTGAAAAATACTGGTCACTTCAGCTTTTCAAAAGCAGCCTAAATTTCCTCACGACTTGGCTGTAGGGTTGCCACCTTTTCTGGAAAAAAATACTGGCCTTCCTATATTCTTATAGTTTTTCCCTATACGTAACATTGGCATCAAGCAACATTTTTACCGGCCAGGTGGCAACCCTACTTGGCTGGGCCTGGGGCGGTGGCGTCGTCCCCCGACACTGAGCTCGCATCTGCACTGGACGCGACTTCACAGCTCATGCGTGCGTCATTGGGGCAAGGTGAGCTGGACGCATTGTCATGGCGCATGTGCGCTGGACGCACCATCATATCGCATGGGCACTGGATGCAGCGTCATGGCACATGCGCACTAGCCACCGGCTAATGGCGTGTATGCGCTTGCAGCGTCAGAGCGCACGCCATCCTCCCCTAACGGGCACACAGAGAAAAGGACTCCTGCTCTGACTGGGGTAGGCAGCAGTTGAAGGTACATGCCGGGCGCCCCCCAAGTCTTGCACTCTACTCTACACGTGCCTAATCTGCCTAACCCTAGTTCCGGCCCTGCCTCACAAGGCAACTTGTATGTTTTACAATGGCAACAAGGTTTTTAAAAAAATGATAAATAAAGCAAAGGACGTGTGAGAATCTATAGGAGTCACCTACAGGCGCAGTCCCTTGCATTTCCTTATGCCTCTTCTTGAGGAGATTTTGGGCACCTTCGGAAAGCCAACTGCCATTGTGTCGTCCTGCATCTACTGCACCCACAACGTGGAGGTGATTCCAATATCTATAGTTTTTGTTGTTTTTGACACTAAAGAAGAATATGAATATGACAGTTTACCTTTAGTACTTCAAATCACTTTCTGATCCCAAAGGACTTCAAAGGAGCTGATAAAACGTATTAGCAGCCCGCTGAGAAGCCCCTGATAATGATCTGCTAAAAGGCCACGGTGGGAGCGGTTTGTTTGTTTACAGTCACTGACAGAGGAGGCAATTAGTCGTCCTGCGATTTATCTCCTCTGGTGCTGCCAACTATTCTCTTCCAGGGCCACTGACAATAAAGGCGCCCAAAATATCCTCAAGAGGCAACTTGTATGTTTTTCAGTGATCCACTTTATTGTCGATGGAATGAAAAGCATTTGAAGGTGATTTGTCGCCCAGATTTATAAATTGTGTACCCCATTCCCACTTCGCTTCCACCCCCTTCCCCATAAGCTCACACGTGTGCAAGCATGTGACATTCTGGGTATTTTGTTGGGGCTCTTGAAAAAAAAATAGAGACTACTGGGCTGCATGCCGGCCCCCTGCCACCCTAGGCCTGGGCCTTTGTGACCCTCCCAAAAATCTGGGCCAGAGAAGAACAAATTGCTCTGTTTATAAAGGAAGGGGAAGGTGACTTCAGTGGACATGCCAGCTTTCTAATGGCAAAAACAGCAGGCAGAATATAACGTCAACACAAGTCCTATTTAACGTGCTCAATTTTAGCAAAGGTGTTTTTCGGTGTTTACTGCCCCTTTAAATATAATCTATTTAAAGATAAGTTATACAGGGGTTAAGGGGTACAAATGTGCGGACCTTTGGACTCATTTTTGGACTAGTTTGCTAGCTTGCACTTGGGTGGAGAATTCTCAGACATAACATACAATGGGCCAGATTCAATTCAGTTAGAAAAATGTTTATCAACTGAAAGGTCATGAACGAGATGCAATTCAATTCAGAAAAACTTATCTTGCGGTTTATTAGATCATTTTTTCTCACTGACTTGAATCTGGCCCATAGGTTGAAATGACTTCAAGTGAAACTTGACATCAACTGACATTAACCCTAATAGATATTAGGCTATATTTTAGCAGGTAGGAGTTAAGCCTGCCCTGCCTGCAGTGAGATGGAGGGTAGTGATGGGTGAATTTATTCGGCAGGGTCGAATTCGCGGCGAATTCCCGCGATTCGGCGCTGGCGAATAAATTCGCGAATCACCAGCCGGAAAAACGAGTCGCGCGTCGTTTTTGACGCGACGCGCCGAAAACGACGCGACGCGCGTCAAAAGCGTCCCGCGACTCGTTTTGCAAATTTTTCACCGATTAGCGAATTTCTCTACAAATTCGCGAATTTTTCGGCGAAGCGAATCGCGGGAGATTCGCCCATCACTAATGGAGGGCACAGAGACTGTGCAGAGAAGCGCAACATGGAAGCTGTGCATGAAGGGGTTAAAGGAACAGTTCAGTGTAAAAATAAAACTGGGTATATAGATAGACTGTGCAAAATAAAAAATGTTTCTAATATAGTTAGTCAGCCAAAAATGTAATTTATAAAGTCTGGAGTGAGTGGATTTGTAATATAACAGAACAGAACACTACTTCCTGCTTTTCAACTCTGAGTTAGTCAGTGACTATAAGGGGGCCACATGGGACATAACTGTTCAGTGAGTTTGCAATTTATCCTCAGCATTCAGCTCAGATTCAAAAGCAACAGTTATAACCCGTGTGCCCCCCTCAAGTCACTGCCTGGTAATCAATCAGTGGAAACCAAGAGAGCTGAAAAGCAGGAAGTAGTGTTCTGTTATGTTATGTTAGACATCCAGTCACTCCAGCCTTTATACATTACATTTTTGACTGACTAACTATATTAGGAACATTTTTTTTTTTTCACAACCTATCTATTTACCAAGTTTTATTTTTACATTGAACTGCTCCTTTAACAGCTACAGAAATTCTGATATAGGCTGATAGATTGAGGTAAATGCATTTCCACCTCTCACATCCTGTTGGCCAACCTGCAAAATATGTGATTCAATGTGCTGAAATGGTTTCTCAATAATGATTTCATGAGTTAAACATTCTGCCTAGTCGCTGTAGCCAAGGATGAGGGTCTTCTCCCTACTGAAGCCGAGAAGGGTTAATGAGCTACGTAATGGAAAACTACCCCTCACACAATGAAGGGCTCTATAAAAAGTTATTGCATAATAAAATAAAACCTTGCTGCATGGAAATTAACCATTTTCATAACAATACACTTAGTAGTGTGTGCCATTGGGTAATCATAAATAGAAAACTGGCATTTTAAAAAATAAGGGCTGCCCCCTTTGGATTGTATGATTTGTGGTGCACACAACCTGTACATGTTAGGTCACATGAACCAATTAACAGAGAGTTCTGTCTTTTACTTCCACACTTCTTCCTGTTAGAGCTGCAGTATTTCTGGTCAGGTGATCTCTTCCTGTTACAGTTAGAGCTGCAGTATTTCTGGTCAGGTGATCTCTTCCTGTTACAGTTAGAGCTGCAGTATTTATGGTCAGGTGATCTCTTCCTGTTACAGTTAGAGCTGCAGTATTTCTGGTCAGGTGATCTCTTCCTGTTACAGTTAGAGCTGCAGTATTTCTGGTCAGGTGATCTCTTCCTGTTACAGTTAGAGCTGCAGTATTTCTGATCAGGTGATCTCTTCCTGTTACAGTTAGAGCTGCTGTATTTCTGGTCAGGTGATCTCTGATGCAGCACACAGACCATCACGAATTGGTGGTTTAAGGCAAGAGATGTAAAAGGTCAATATTTACTTAAATATATAATCCAGGTGGGTAAGATTCTTTAATATGTCACTTAACTTGATCTGTTGCTCAAGTTTTCATTTTGGGCGTATAGTTTCCTTTATTATTATTAATATTAATAGTAATAATAAGCATCCCTTATTTTCATGAAAATTGAGCCTGGTCTAGTAACCCATAGCAACTACTTGACAAGCAGAATTCACTTGTCATCTGTCTGATTGCTATGGGTTTCTAGACCTGCTACAACTTTTATTACATTATGGCCATACAGGGTGGAATTAAAGACCCTTAAACACATAAGGTTATTTTAAGGGTGGCTTTAAGATGTGTTGTATCTCACCTGCATTCAGTGGTTCAGTTAGATCCAAGCAGAAAGTGTTAGGGTGTAAAAATTTTACCCACTGGGTCAGCTGGCTCTTTTGAGAATTTACAGCGTCAGCAGAATGGCACTTTCAAGTAGGTTCTGGATGGGTGGCAATCAATTGATAAAAGGGGTGCTTCACCTTTAATTTAACTTTTAGTATGTTATAGAACAGGGTTCCCCAACTTTTTATAGTTAGGGGACCAGTGTCGAGGCAAAAAATATTTCATGGTCGGGGGGGGGGGGTCCGCGGGGGTCAGGAGTGAGGTTGGTGTCTAATTTGGGCACATTGGCATCCAATTCAGCATGCCTTTAATTGCAGGCTAGACTCAGCGGCCCAGTTCAGGACTGTCCGCAGTTGGGGACCCCGGTTGCTAGGGTAATTTGGTTTATTATTTCTATCGGAGGGACTCACATAATTTTTGTAATATTGCTGTGAATCTGCACCCTCAGACTGGGGTGAATTGTGAGTATACCCTCCAAATATCTTTATTATTTATATTATTTTTGTTAACAGAAAAAGTTTCACTTATTTTTTTTTAATTTTCTTTATAGGGTTATTTGGACCCTAACAACTAGATGGCTAGAGCTGCTGAATAAAAAGCTAAATAACTCAAAAACCACAAATAATAAAAGTACATCATACTAAAAGTTCATTCAAAAGGGGTGGATCACCTTTAAAAGAGAATTGAACCCCTACCATAAAAAACCCTTACAAAATTTTCACTTCGACCCTTGATAAACCTGCCCCTTATTGTTATTGCTACTTTTTATTTCTCATCTGTCTATTCAGGGCCTCTCCTAGTGATATTCCAATATTTTATTCCAATCAATGCATGGTTGCTAGTGTAATTTGGACCTTAGTAACCAGGTTGCTGAAACTGCAAACTGGAAAGCTGCTGAATAAAAATGAAAACCAATTGCAAATTGTCTCATAATATCACTCTCTACATCATACTAAGAGTTCATTCAAAGGGGAACAACCCCTTTTAAACCACTGAAAATGTATATTTAGGGGCAGATTTACTAAGGGTTTAATTCGAGGATTAAAAAACCCTCGAATTTGACCATCAAATTTTTACCAAATTTGAATGCTTCAAATTCGATATTCGAATTCGAAGGGTTTTTAACGAAATTCGATAAATCGAACAATCAAATTTAAAAAATTTCAATCGATCGATAAAATCGTTCGAATAGAACGATTTTCAGCATTCAGTCTAATTTTTTTAAATATAATCTAAAAAAAGCTGAAAAAAACCCTAGGGGAGCTTCCCATAGGGTTATACAGCAATTCGGTAGGTTTAATCTGGCGAACTAGGCAATCAAATTAAGATTTAAAGGGCAAGTAATTCGACCATCGAATGGACGAATGATCAAATAGATTTTTATTCGATCTATTTCAATCATTCGATTTGATCGGATTTTTATAACTCCATGGTCGAAGTGGCCACAAAAAGTATTTGAAAATTCGAAAATTGGAATTTCGAATAATTCATAGCAAATCTGTTTTAAATGTTATTTTTTGGGGTTTTCAGACTAGTTAAATGTTAAAATCGAAACAATATCTGTGTCTTTCACCAAATGACAAATTGACGGTCTCGTTTCAAGGTATAAGGTAGGTCGCAGTCAGCGAAGCTTCACAGTGACCCATTTTTTAATTTTTTTTTTTTTATTATACATTTTTTTATTTCATGGCACGTGACCTTTAATTAATCTTGAGCTGTTCCCGTGTTTATGCACTTGATGCATATGGATTTGTGGCTCTTTTATTCCACGCTGCAAATGATGCGATTTCAGAGGCGGATTCTAAAGGAGATGCCATTCTGCCGTTAATCAGTCAGTTTACTGTTCAGCAAATGCAGTCACATTAATGCTGAGAAATCCAATTGAAGGCCTGGGGGCATCTCCATAAGCAGATCCAGTATAAAGCCATATTTTCTTTTCTTTTTTTCCTTAGGCAGCCAGCAATATTTTCTTTTTATTTTGAATGTCTTTTAAAGACTTTGTGTATAATTGGAAAGAATGGGCCAGGAAGAGCATTGCTGGACTACACTGCTGCAAAAAAAAAAAGTTTTATTTGACATACTGAGACAGAATTCAGAGAGTGTCCCTTTTGGTTAGAAGCGAATTTAAATATCTCTCCCTATTTGCATATATTCTGCACAGAGCGGTCACTGTCTACAGCAGGCGGTGTTGGAAGTGAGGCAGAGCTGAGCTATAATTAGGCATTTGCTTTTATTTCCACCGTGTGCCCGTGGGGTTTTCTTTATATCAGTATCCTTGCTTAGCGCATCACACGGGCTCTTTCTGCTGATGCCTTGATCTGCCAGAGGTACAGGAGGCACCGCCATGTACCCACTCTAATCAATTCAGCAGCCCCTGTAAGCTAAAATGTGTCTTTAAAGGGAAAATATACCCTGTGTATAAGTAGGGGTTATTATTTTTATTATTATTATCAGGGCACAGGGGGTACGCCTGTCCCATGCCCGAGCCTTATGAGAGCCATCCCTTGGCATGCCATTGGGGTCCCTCCAGAGGGCTTGTGCGGACAGAGGTCTTATATTGCAGCCCCCTAAATGGGTGGCAATGCTATGTAGTATGGGGTCCCATTATTTTTAATGGCAGCCCTGGATTCTGCTATATGTTGTCTTGAAACCTTGCCATAAAGCAAGAATGGACTGCTGTATTGCCAGAAAGGAAGTAGAGATAATCATATGGACACCAGAAAATACATGACCCCATACAAGCGCAAACAGTTGTGAGAATTAGAATGAATCAATAAGTATTTTTGTTAATTCCAGCGGTGCCCAGGGGTCTCAGCACGGACAAGTTGGTAAAAGCCAAGGGGGAGACCAGTGATAGCACATGCAGGTCACCCCTGGGGAATTGTTTACTTAAGCACCTACATTAATCCTATGATGAATGCCGTAGTTGAAATACAAAGCTTTTCATTTTGAGCAGTGGGTCATATTGTGCAGACGTTTGTGGATAAAATCTAAAAAAAAACGTTATAGTGCGTTATTTTGCTTCATTGTCATTTTTCTACTTCCTATCTGCCAGATTATCAGACGCAGCATCTAGCTTTATGGCTTAGATTCTGCATAGGAAAATAACTGTATTCAGTGCTGAACAAAAATACTCTTATTTAGAAAATACATGAAAGTCAGACGACCAATCAGCTGTTCTTCTTGGGAATTGTATTATCATCAGGATCATTATTTATTTATGTAACAGCAGCATGTTACTTGGCATTCTAAAATAGAACATTCCCAGAGATTCTAAGCCCTAGGGGCAGGGTCACATTGTGCCTTAATAACTGTGTGTACAGTGCAACAACGTATAATTAGTAGTGTAATATGAGAATAAAGATAATACCGCTTATTACTTGGGACTTTACTTGCCTTATAAAGGGAAATCAGTTTTACAAAATGTTCTTTAAAAAATTATATATGTATATCTAGATCTGATAAAATTCATGTTTAGAAACCGCTATGCAGTGGTTTCCTTAGCCTTGCTGGGCAGGGAGTTTCAGGGGGAGCCCTGTGATAGAGAGAAAATGTTTGATTTGTGGGTAACAAAAGAGGTGGGGCATGGGAAGGAGTAGGAGGAGTTTGGGTGGATCATGGACAGAGTCTCTGCATAAATGGGGGCAGGTGGAGTGGATAATGGGTGTGAGTTTGAAGGGTCTTTTCCCACTTTACTTTGGGAAAAAGCATGATTTGTGGGTAGCAAAAGAGGTGGGGCATGGGAAGGAGTAGGAGGAGTTTGGGTGGATCATGGACAGAGTCTCTGCATAAATGGGGGCACATGGAGTGGATAATGGGTGTGAGTGCGAGGGGTCTTTCCCCACTTTACTTTGGGAAAAAGGATGATTTGTGGGTAGCAAAAGAGGTGGGACATGGGAATGAGTAGGCTGAGTCTGGGTGGATTATGGGCAGAGTTAGCCCACAATTTACGAGGCGTGCCCTGATTGGTGAATATTAACTGGCAGAATATTTTGCTGCAAACATTTTCACTGCAAAACAACGTGGTGACAAATGCCCATAGACACACATTTTCCCAGGGTATTGCATGGGACAGATCAGCTCATCACTAACAACAGTGGCACCTATTGATCCAAACCACTGTGGGAGATCCAGTTTTAGGGTCCAGGGTTGTGCACCATTCATCAGAAGAGGCAGGCTGGACACACTGACTAGCACAGGGAGAATATTGGGACACAGGTAAATTAAAGGAGAAGGAAAGGCTGGAAGTACTTGGGGGTGCCAAATGTTAGGCACCCCCAAGTGATTGTATCTACCAACCTGAAACCCCCGGGCCGGTGCTCCTATCAGCAGAAATCTGCACCGGTTATATGAGTGAGCACCAAAGAGCGATCCTCTCCCGTTTTCCTCTGGCTTTGATTTCCCTGGAACTGAAGCATGCACAGTTTAACGAAAAAGACAACTTTAAACTTAAAGTTCGGCTGCTCGTTCGGCTGCTCGTTCTACTGCGCATGCGCAGCCGCACAAAGAAAGAAGAAGACTGAAGAAGATCTCTCCGTAGTGCTCACTGGTATAACCCCAGGCCCGTGCAGCTTTCTGCTGATAGGAGCACTGGGCCAGGGTTTCAGGTCGGTAGATACAATCACTTGGGGGTGCCTAACATTTGGTACCCCCAAGTGCCTCCAGTTTTTCCTTAATGGCTGCTCCTTTTAATCAGGCCCCTCCTATTCATATTCCAGTCTATTATTCAAATCAATGCATGGTGCTAGGGGAATTTGGACCCTACATAACTCAAAAAACACAACTAATAAAATAATACACAAATAATAAAAAAACTAAATCCAATTGCAGATTTTCTCAGAATATCTCTCTCTACATCATACTAACAGTTAACTCATAGGTGAACAACCCCTTTAATGAACTTAACCAATATAAAACATAAACTAATTTTCCCATGAAAGGGGTGGGTCACCTTGAATGTAGCTTTTAATATGTTATAGAATGGCCAATTCTAAGCAATTTTTCAATTGGTTTTCATTTTTTCTTTTTTTATAGTTTTTAAATGATTTGCCTTCTTCTTCGGACTTCTTTCAGCTTTCAAATGGGGGTCACTGACCCCCCACCTAAAAACAAATGCTCTGTAAGGCGACAAAATGTATTGTCATTGTTACTATTTATTACTGATCCTTCAATGCAGGTCTCTCTTATTCATATTCCAGTCTCTTATTCAAATCAATGCATGGTTGTTGGGGTCATTTGAACCCTAGCAACCAGATGGCTGAAATTGCAAACTGGAGAGCTGCTGAATAAAAAGCCCAAATAACTCCAAAAACACAAATAATTAAAAAAAATTAAAACACAATTGCAAACTGTCTCACAATGTCACTCTCTATAGTTGATTTAAAGGTGAAAAACCCCATTAATGTAAATCCCGACTACCGTTCTGCTCTCTCATTGGATAACGTGTGGCCCCTACACTTTGTCTACAGAGCAAATTCCTGCACAAAGCAAAGTTCCAATTAAAATAAGTAGATTGCACAGAAATAGTTCTTTGATGTTGGGCAGTTAATAGACTGATCTGCCTGTGAGAGAGTAATAAAGTGCACTGAGGGCCCCATCAATCACAGAACAGATGTCAGGCATCAGGCACCAACACCCAGAGGAAAATAAGTGCACTCCTGCCGTGCTGTAAAACCCCTCGATAAAAACCACTCCAATGCCCATTAGTTGTTTATGTTCTATGACCAAACACTTAATTACTTGATGCAAGAAAATTCACCAATGAGAATGCTGCTTATCTAACATACGGAGATTATTGTGCCATTTTGGCTCCATGATATGGAATCAAACAGGAAGGAGGCTATACTGTTATTTACTTGTTCTGGGGTAGATAAAGGGGCAGATTTACTAATGGTCGAATTTCGAATTTAAAAAAAAAAATCGAAATTCGATCATGGGAATAGTGGAGAAGTAAAATCCTTAGAATATAAACAATTCGATCGATAGAATATTCGAATTGATCGATCGATTTTTTTTAATTCGATATCAGCTAGTGATGGGCGAATCTACCCCGTTTCGATTCGCAGAAAAATTTGTGAATTTCCAGCGAAAATTCGCGAATTGGCGAAAAAATTCGCGAAATGAGTCGTGCGTCGTTTTCGTTGCGTCGTTTTCATCGCGTTTTCGTTGCGTCGCGTCAAAAACGACACACGAATTTGCGGGAATTCGGCCCTGGCGAATAAATCCGCCCATCACTAATCATAGCTAATGATTGCCAATTCGGTAGCTTGATCCTGGCGAAGTAGGCGATCGAATAAAAATTTTAAGGGGTAGTTATTCGACCATTGAATATTCGAATACAATTTTATAACAAATATTGTCACAAAACGCGCAAGTTAAAAAATTTGTTTTTCACTTTTTTCCCTTACCGCCCATATTTCCATATAGAAATGAGGATTCGGTTTGGAATCCCAATGAATCTTTCATGAGAGATTCGGGGATTCTATGAATTCGGGGCATCTCTAATAAATTGTGCTTACTACTCCTAGCCAGGGTTGCCACCTTTTCTTGAAAAAATATATATCTTATATATTTCTTTTTTTCCTATTAATAACATTTGGATCAACCATCAAAAATACCGGCCAGGCCGATAAAATACCTGCCGGTGGCAACCCTACTCCTAGCCCCAGTTGGAGGATCAAACAACATACATTCAGACTTACTCAGATCATCAGAAACTCTCATTGGAAGATCATTTCGCATTCAAATGCAGCTGTGGGACCTGGAAAGTTGGGCAAAAGTTGAACTGGGAAATATTGCTTTAAAGAGGTTGTTCACCTTTAACTTTTATTATGATGTATAGAGACTTACCCCTACATGTAATATAAGGCACTAAGTTTGCCCAGGAGCAGTGACTTATGGCAACCAATAAGATGCTTGCATTTAAACAGGTGACTAGTGAATTGTACCTGCTGATTGGTTGCTATAGGTTACTGCCCCTGGGCAAACTTAGTGCCTTTTATTACATTACCCCATTAGAGAGATACTGTATTATGAGACAATTTGCAATTGGCTTTAATTTTTTTATTATCCGTGGTTTTTGAGTTATTTAGCTTTTTTATTCAGCAGCTCTCTAGTTCCCAACTTCAGCAATCTACTTGATAGGTTTCAAATTCCCCTAGCAACCATGCATTGATTTGAATAAGAGACTGGAATATGAATAGGAGAGGTCTGAATAGAAAGATGAGTAATTAAAAAATAGCAGGAACATTTATTAAAGGTCGAATTTCGAATTCATGTGAGTTGAAATGCGACTGGTGGTTATTTATCCAAAAAAAAAAAAAAAAAGAATATTTTAAACTCAGATGAATTTTCCAGACCTAAAACTCGAACGGAATTTGAATCGAACTTACCTAAATTCAATTGTAGTTTTTCCCCCCCAAAAAAACTTGAATGTCAGGAAGGCTACCAACATGTCCAGATTGGTCCCTGGACCACTAATATTGACTTGAAGTTTTAGGTGGCCAATAGTCGAATTCGAGTTCTTAAAGAGCCAGAGCGTCATAAATTTCAAATTAAAACTCGAAATCGAAAAATTAGAATTTCCAATTTGACCCTTAATAAATCTGCCCCTAAATGTGTAGCCTTACAGAGCATTGAATTTAAGAGTGTAAACCTGATGTTGCTGGACTACAGCTCTCAGCGTGACTTGACCTTGATAATATGTTAAAGTATGCTGGTGAAAAAACAAAATCAGAGGGGTGTTAGAGCCCAGTAATGCTGCTTACTCTAACACCCTATTATTCTGCAAAACATTGTGTCTATACTGGTTATTGTCTGGTGAACAGTGAAACTAAAACATTCACCCTATCCCTTCTGGTTCTTTAAAGCAATTGTGGGAGGAGGAGATTGCAACTAATGAGTTAACCCCAGTCCCATATAATGAACTCCTCCTTATCTATAAGCTGGAGAAACATGCAGCAGGGTAACTAATTAAAGGAGTTAAAACCATACAGGGGCATCTTTTTTTTTGACACCGACAACTGACAACGAAAGTTTTGATGCCAGCGAAACACTAAAAATTCGCACTACTCATGTATAGGGCCAAACTGATAACCTCTTAAGCTATCTGGTGAGGGTTTGGAAGCGACAAATCAGAACCAGCCCAACAATTCCAAAATCGTATTTCCTATTCCTTTTTCAAGGTACTTTCCCGACTGTCATGTTTGCTCACTCGCTGCTTCACAGCTGAGCCCTATTCATTTTTCTTTTCTGAGCTGAATGAAATAAGCTGATCACAAGAAAGGAATTAAAATAGTTTCAAGTCGCAGCATTTTACGGAATGTTTCACTTTAAAAAAAAAGTTTCGGTTGAACGTATTGATACAACAATGAAACGTGTTGATTCTAAAAGTGTTCTTGCTTTGTTCAGCAGAAGAATGTCTTTTGTGTGACATCATCATCTACAGGATTCCTGCCCTCCCAGCTGGATACAGAGTCGAGTCAATTCTTGTGTCTATTTCACCGGCCTGGACGGTATTTTTGATGTTTGATACCAATGTTATTAACAGGAAAAAAAGATAAATATATAGGAAAGCCGGTATTTTTTTCTAGAAAAGGTGGCAACCTTAATTGCAGGTTGGACTGGACTGGTGGGACAATGGGAAAAACCCGGTGGGCTCCAGCTCTTTTGGGCCCCGCTGGCCCAGACCCTCGCCTGCGCTCCCTTTTCTTTTCAGTCACGCTGGAAAAACATATGAGTGTGCTTGCAATTGTGATAGGACACAATGACTAGTACTTAAAGGGATACTGTTATGGGGAAAAAAAATGTTTTTCAAAGCACATCAGTTAATAGTGCTGCTCCAGCAGAATTCTGCACTGAAATCCATTTCTCAAAAGAGCAAACAGATTTTTTTTTATATTTCATTTTGAATCTGACATGGGGCTAGACTTATTGTCAATTTCCCAGCTGCCTCAAGTCATGTGACTTGTGCTCTGATAAACTTCAATCACATTTTACTGCTGTACTGCAAGTTGGAGTGATATCACCCCCTCCCCTTTCCCCCCCAGCAGCCTAACAACAGAACAGACCAGATAGCAGTTCCCTAACACAAGATAACAGCTGCCTGGTAGATCTAAGAACAGCACTCAGAAGTAAAAACCCATGTCCCACTGCATTCCATTCAGTTACACTGAGAAGGAAAAGCAATAGCCTGCCAGAAAGCAGTTCCCTCTTAAAGTGCTGGCACAAGTCACATGACCAGGGGCAGCTGGGAAACTGACAAAATGTCTAGCCCTATGTCAGATTTTAAAACTGAATATAAAAAAATCTGTTTGCTCTTTTGAGAAATGGATTTCAGTGCAGGATTCTCCTGGAGCAGCACTATTAAGTGATGTGTTTTTTAAAAAATAAAATTCTCATGACAACTTGCAGTACAGCAGTAAAGAGTGACTGGTGTTTATCAGAGCACAAGTCACGTGACTTGGGGCAGCTGGGAAATTGACAATATGTCTAGCCCCATGTCAGATTTCAAAATGAAATAAAAAAAAATCTGTTTGCTCTTTTGAGAAATGGATTTCAGTGCAGAAGTCTACTGGAGCAGCACTATTAACTGATGCAATTTTGAAAAAAACATTTTCCCATGACAGTATCCCTTTAAAGCAACAGTTACACTCTGCAATAACGCACAGTGCATTGTGTCATCCTGTAGCATTGACTTAACATGTAGGACTAGTGATGGGCAAATTTATTCGACACCTGCTCCGGTTTTTTGGACACCGGTATGTGTTTTTTGGATGCCAGCGCATTTTCACTGGTGACTCGCAAATTTTTCACTGTTTCTGTAAAAATTTGGCGAAGCGAAATGCCACAGATTCGCCCCTTAACTATGTAGGACCCATTACATATTCAGGTAGGGGCAGTGGTTGGATCGAGAGACTGTTAGATAAATAGGAGGGTCCTGAACAGATACAGTAAAAGTGCAGTAAAATAAGTCACTGACTGGTATATTGACTACAGGGGTCACGTGTAAAATGAGCTTATTGTGAAACCACAGACTATGGGTCACACCCCAGTATTTAGAGAAAAACAAAATAAAACAGCCACCAGACCAAACAGATGTTCCCCGTGACAGTGCAGCTGCCGTCGGCTCCATTCTTTCTTATTAGAATTATTTGTAGCCAAACACAAAGGCTTTTCACTATGGGTTATATGTACTGGTGCTGGGCTGGAAGCATTTAGGACAAGTTTGTGTTGTGTCATATACAAAAGTGATGTGATGTCCTTTGCTCATGAGTCATTATAATCCTGTCAGTAGGTGGGACGTGGCTCAGCATGTACCCCTGTCATTCTTATACTTGTCATTAGCTCTAAGTAAGTTTTACATGGACCTACTCTAGGCAGCCATTCTGTTTGGCCTTCATTATTTACTATGTGTTTTTTTAATTATTGGTGCTCCTGGTTAGGGATGGGCAAATTTATTCGCCAGCCGTGAATTAGCGGCAAATTCCCGCTAAAATAATTTGCAAAACGACCGCAAAGATTCGCCTGGCGAAAATTCACCAAAAACGAGACGCGCAACGAAAATTACGTTGTTTCGCAAATTTTTTGCCAATTTGCAAATTTTGCAAATTTTTTGGCGAAGCGAATCTGGATAGATTCGTCCATCACTATTCCTGGTCTGCCTATTTCCAGCTTGCTACTGATAATGCAGTGTGGCAGCCAATTTTTGCCTTCAACCTTCTGCTTTTATATGATCATTTACTGTAGGGAGTACATTATCCCTTATAATACATGAGTGATACTCAGAGTTCCC
>CM044443.1:12138230-12222343 GCA_024363595.1 Xenopus borealis | reverse complement strand
GATCACTGAACCCATCTAAAAAACAAATGCTCTGTA
The DNA here is from genome assembly GCA_024363595.1 of Xenopus borealis. NCBI lineage: Eukaryota > Metazoa > Chordata > Amphibia > Anura > Pipidae > Xenopus > Xenopus borealis. The sequence continues at coordinate 12,222,307 of CM044443.1, read as the reverse complement.
AGGCTACAAATTGATTTTTATTGCTACTTTTTATTAATCATTTGTCAATACAGGCCTCTCCTATTCCTGTTCCAGTCTCTTATTATGCTAGGGAGCCCTGTAGCTAGATTTGTTTCATGCTTGTTCTGCTCCCCAACTCTTTTTACATTAAGATGTGGCTCACGGATAAAAGCCTTAGGGCTCCTACACACGGGCGTTTTTACCTGCGCTCCCCTGCGTTGCGTTTTGCTGCGTTCAAACGCAGGGGAGCGCAGGTATAAACGCACTCAATTATTTTCAATGGGGCTGTACTCAAACGAACGCATGTGAGCGCCGAACGCAGGAAAAATGCAGCATGTTGCGTCTGAATCTGCGTTCGGCGCTTACACGCGTCTCGTGGGTACAACCTCATTGAACAAAATGCGGTGCGTCTAGACCTGCGCTCCCCTGCGGCTGAGCGCAGGTCAAAAACGCCCGTGTGTAGGAGCCCTTAGGGACACTTGCTTTAAGTAAGTACAGGTATAGGACCTGTTATCCAGAAGTCTTGGGACTTCAGGTTTTTTGGATAACAGATCTTTCTGTAGTTTGCCTCTTCATACTGTATCTAAATTCAACCAGAACATTTATTTGAACATTAAATAAACTCAGTAGGATTGTTTTGCTTTCAATAAGGATTCATTATAGCTTAGTTTTTAAGGAGGAAAAAGGAAATTCGTTTTGAAAACGTGGACTGTTTGGATAAAATAGAGTCTATGTGAGACAGCCATTCCGTAATTTGGAGCTTTCTGGAAAATGGGTTTCCAGATAACAGATCCCATTCCTGTACTCGCTTTAGCTTGCTACTGTATTTAATAGCTGCTCTTGAATAGAAGCGTTTACACGGGAAACTGCTGCAGAATCTGCTCATTCGTGGGTGTCACCAGTACTTGCACCCTCCAAAGGCATCTCTGGTGACTCCACAACGCTATTGCTATAGGAAAAAGGGCAGCTGAGGACAAATGACCGCAACCGGAATTTATTTTCATTGGAGTTTACGTTCAGGGCTCTGTAAAATATGTATTTGTTTACAGGGGCAGATAGTGCACATGGCAACCACAAACGTGACCATCACTTCAGTTCTATCAGCCTGTTCTTTTGTATGCGTCCTGTCTGAGAATCAGTAAAGGGCATGTAAACCCAAAAATAAAATGTTAGCTACTAATTAAGAGACAGACAGATACAGCCTTTAATAGCAATTATACCTACTAATAACGTGGACAAACCAGTGGAAATGTGTAATAATAAATACTGAAATGTTTCTTAGAATTTAATTTTCTTCTATTATGCAAACAGTTATTTATGAAATTAAATGCCCTTTAATACCTAGAGGGTTCTGTGGCTAAAATGGCAGTGTAAAGGCAGAGGGGTATGAAAGCTGGCTTATTATACATGGCTTTTATCAGGAATATTTAGTGTTTGATTCATTCCTTTACAGAACGTCTGCCGACTTCTCTTCTTAACACCTTCAATATTCCAGTACAGTACGGTGAGGTAAGAATAGCGAGGAGTCTAAAGATAGACATGCCGCACTGAAGCTCATCTAACTGAGGTTACACGTTGAATTTATCTTTCTTATTTATCCTTGTATGTGAGATGTTAACAGGGAGGTGTTTATGCAACTTTCTCTCTGCGATTGTAAATATTTTAGTGAATTGGTGGTGTTTTACTTCTTCATCTAAGCAAACAAGTGGTGAAAGGAGGGGGAGCAGGACAGTTGGGTTGAGTTTGAGATCTCATTTACAAATGTAATGTAGAATTAAATGTTTGGATGCAAAACTGAGCATGTATTGACATTTTGCACGGAGGCACTTGCACCCATGTGGGCAACTTGGGCCCAAGGCCAGTCATAGCAACTGCAAGGTCCAATTTAGACCAGTATATACTGGGTGTTGTTCGTTGGCCAAAGGGATTTCAGGCTGGGTGGGTGCTGCCTCTCCCTGTCTTCTACCCTTTTGCCAGGGGTCTGTGGCAAAACTACTGGTGGTGGGGTGGGTGCAATTGCACTTGGGCCCACACCACCTCTGGGCTTGTTGGAGGTTGCACAATCCAAACCCTGCACTCATCCCAGGAACTGCTAGTTCCATTATTGACAAGTGTTGCCACCATCCAACATTAATTCCAACTTACCACATCATTGCCCCATCCTAATATGTTATCCCTCCATCTCCAAACATCATGCATCCCCTGATATCATCCCTGTCTCCCCAATCAGTTCCCAGGCCCAGGTTTGTTAGGAGGCCACAAAGGCCCGGACATACATAGTAGGTAGCATTGCACCTGCTGGCCGCATCTTCACAGGTGACTTGGGTTGGAGATTTTGAAAGCATTTGAATCTCAGTCAAAGTGATTGGAAAATGGCAAGGAGAAGCAGAGCCAGATGTTTGTAAGATAATTGAAAGGTGGGGGTTTGCAGTAATGAAGGGGTACATGCGGGTGGGTGCCTGCAAATGGGTCAGGTGGTGGCCTCGAGAGGGAACTAGGGGCACACTGCTCTTAAATATGGCCCTGTCTGCTCCACCACTTGACATCACTGTCCAGGTAAACATAAGACAACAGGTGGTAACCCTAAGTGCCTGTTGATCTCTCTCCCTTGTTCCATTCCAATGTGATCCTCTCACTCCTTTAAACACCATTGTTATAAAGACATACATTTAAAAAAAACTTAATCGTCTTAAAGGATAAATAAACCTTTGAAATTAATGAATGTAAATCTGACAAGGGGGCTATTCTAAGCACTTTTGTCATTTGCATTCATTATTTGTTTCTATTTTATTCCAAGATATTAAAAGATACATGTACTATTAATATGAATGGTGTTACAACATCGCCACCTGCTGGTCAGTTTCCCACCAGTCTGACCACCAAGTAGTCAAGGAAGTTGTCAGGAGAAAGAAAGGGGCTGCTCTGATAGTCTTCTGCTTAGGAAAGATTTGGAACATCAGAGCAGCCTCTTTCTTTCTCCTCACAACTTCCTTGACTACTTGGTGGTCAGACTGGTCAGACATATTAGCAGGACATGTATCCTTTAATATCTTGGAATAAAAAAAAATGAATGTACATTGCAAAAGTTCTTAGAATAGCACCCTCATCAATTTTACATTCACTTATTTTATCCTTTAAGGTAGAGTCATACAAATTATGGAGAAACCCTTTATCCTAAAAACCCAAGGATAACAGATCCCATATCTGTATTTCATATATGAGTCCCTGTAGGATGTTGGCAGCTCACAGCACTATGATAACCTTCTGTATTTCCTTCCTGTACAGTAATTCTCTTCTTCCCTAATATAACCCTAACCCTCTTTATTTACTCGCACAAACACACACACACAGCCAAGTGACATATTGCGTTCATTGTGTGAACATTCAATCCTAAATATTTCTTCCCTGTCTTTATCCACATCCAGTTTGTTTAACATCTGAAATCCTTAAGTACCCGCACGGCAATTCATTTTACAGCTGAAAAATATGAGCTCATGAAAAGCCATCAAAGATTTAGTGCTAACAATACTCACTTCTCTATATTTTAGCTGATCTCATTTATCATTTTAGCTCAGTCTCCTCTCCCCCCTTTATTTCAGAATTGCTGATTTGAAGTTGCCTCATTAGATGTTTTGGACGGCGGAGTTTCTCGCAGAGAATCTGTGTCTATTCTGTTTGTCAAGCAAAAATATTCAGGAGATGAGAGTTTTACTGTGAGGTCAGCAATGTTTGGGAGTTTTATAAGAACTTTTCTTTTTTTATTATAGAGAAAACAAAAAAGCCCCCCCAAAAAAGCCCACATAGAGACAATATATTCATATTTGAATCTTCTTTTCTAAAATAAGACTTTGTAAGTCAAAACGATGCTGTCTGTGAAAACGGCAAGAATTAAGCTAGAAATTAGCGTCTGGAGGGGCTGCCACATCAAGGGCCTTCACCCCCAGACCCCCACATCCCCTCCACTATCCCCACGGGCCCCCAGTCCCAGGACGCAATTCCTCCTCTGCCTCCCCAGCAAGTGACAGCTACAATTGGGCGGGGGCGGCCAGAAAGGAAGACGCTCTGCCAGCTGTGGGGAGCAGGTCTGGCCCAATGGGGACCAAGAGGGCTGGGGGACCACCAGGGCCAGATTTAAATAGCAGGTGCTCCTAGGCCCATTGTCATTTGTCGCCCCTTCCCCTCCCTTTTATTCAATCAAATTTTCATCATTGGGATCAGAGCAATGGAGACTGGCATGCAATCATATCACCTTTACCACCCCAGTGTTTCTGAACCATGGTGGATGTGGTTGGGCAGCATGCCGCCCTAGGCCCAGGCCTTGGTGGCCTCTCCACAAATTCGGGCCTGAGAACTGCTGTTTTTTTTCGGGATCTCACAGGCCCAGTCAAACTCTGTTAGAATTACTGTAGAATGTTTTTAAAGGTTTCCGTAAGTTTGTCCCTGTAGCTGTTTCACACCAGTTCTCCAACCGGAAAAATCTTTGAATATCAACACATCTGTAAACAGGGCTTCTCCAGGAAGCTCAGGGGAAGACAAAAGTAGAACAGAAAGAAATATAGTGTAGAATTCTTTTAATAGTTGGACACCTCTTTGTGCAGAACTATAACTCTCTCCTGAGACAACCACCAAGCTACAATTAACTCTACTCCTTAAGGGTCACCGTTGGAAGGGGACAAGTGCAGGTGGGTACTTCCAAACGTTCAATATGGTTACAAGCTTATCTGCTGGTTTTAGCAAAGAACCTTCCCCAGGTACTGTCCAACTCGCTAGAAAGGTGCTGTCCAATTCACTACAAAAAGGAGTGTAAAAACGTTATTTTAATAAATAGTGCATATTTTAAAATCACACTCACATAAAACCTGTCTGTCCCAGGTGCAAATAAATTTTGGCGCCAGTCGCCATATTTTGCACCGGTGACCATTTTGACACAGATGAAAATTTACTGAGCACCCACTGACTGAAGTGCGGTAAATTGTTGCTGGTGTCAAAATGGTCATCAAACTTTGATGCTGGTGAATTGTCGGCAGCGTCAAAAGTCCTATTTTGCAAATTTCACAGGAAATTCACAAAATATTCTGCAGGACAAAATCATCCATCACTGCCTGCACCCATTGGCACAGTTCAACTCACACCCTAGCACAAAATTGCAACCTGGACAGCTCCAGGAAAAAAGCTAAATAACTCCAATTGAAAATTATCTCAAAATATTACTCACTACACCATACTAAAAGTTAATTTAAAGGTGAACAACCCATTTAAGTGCATATTAATTTAATACTTGCAAAGTCAAACCTTCTGAAATCAAAAGGTATTTATTGGTCTCCTACCATACACAAAGCACACCAAGGATGACAGTTTTAATTCTCCTGTAAATCCGGTGCTTGTTAGGGGGTCTGTCTTGTGGGGAAGATCTCCAAACCTGACATGTCCTGCCCAAAATTATGTGCAATAGGCAATTGACCCAAGGCATTAATAGAGATGTTCTTTAAACTACCATGATGTCTATGAAACAAGTAAAGGAGGATAACTAGGAAGTAAAGACAGATCCAAGAGCATAATGTTGAAGATGTGCAAGTTATGAACTTTAAATACATAGTCAGTTCTCACAATTTTCTATTTCAAGGTGAAAACTGACCCTGAATGCAACTTCTCTCCCATCCCTCTACTATAATCTGGCCACAGCAGACACTTTTCAGGGGTGCTTGGTTTAAGGGGAGACATGGGGATTGTCACCATTGTTATTCCATGGATACAAAGACCTGAATGTCTTACAGCAGAAAAATAACTTGTAGTGGCCAGGAAACAAAGTTACAAGCAGGTGCTGAAGAATATGAGAACAATGTAGGTGGGGATGATTAGGCACATGGGAGTTTGTGTGATAACAAGTGGGCAAATAGACCACATTTTGCCCCAGGGACCAGGAAAAACAATTGATGGGGTTGGGTTGCTAATTTGTGGGACTGTTGTGCATGGTGACCCCTTTTGGTGTCCCCATCTCTTCAGTCTCAGTTAGGTACATTTCATGATAAAAAAAAAAAAAAAACATTTGTTGGAAGTCCACCATCCACTTGAAGAAGTTCACCTAAGCTTTCATCATTGGCTGCATTATTAGATCTTCAGAATGTGGAAATGTGGTCTATTTCCCATAGTGTTCTATGTTATATGTTCTCCCTTCCGTGGAGAAAGCAGAAATGCCTTTTTCTACGAAGCTGATAATTCCTTCAATATGTCTTATGAGGTTCAGCCTACTAATTTCAAGTAAAGTAATGACCCACCTCTGCTCTGTCCCCTGAAGATCTCTGTCTCCCACTGCTGTCAGCCTCGGCTCTCCTGTCATATGCAAAATTTTATGAGATGCTGCCATGTGGGCTTATGTTCTCATCCTAAAGGCCAAGCCTAAATAACTTCCTCAAAACAATCAAAAGTTCAAATAGTCAGATGTATATTGTATCAAGGGAATCTGCCGAGTTCAGGTGGAAATCATGATGAGAACTGAAGCCAGAACATGAGGATGGAGGAAGAGAAATGGAAAAGGAACATAAGGAAACACTTCTTTACAGTAAGAGGTATATATATATATATCATTGAATGGACTTTCTACTGATGTGTGGGGGGGGGAGGAGACTAACTCAGGAAGGGCATACAATAAGCAGCAGGTAGGTACAAGATAATTTTAAAGGGCTGTAACCAAAATTAAAGGGATGCTGTAATCAAAATATTCAACAGGGACATAACTAGATATTACAGGGCCCACAGGAAATTATTTTTCAGGCCCCCAAAATATCTAGATGTTGACCTGTTTTACCAATATTTATTTAAATTCTATACAAATTAGGGCCTCATGGCATCCCCATACCATCTGGGCCGCCCTGCAGCCACAGGGTCTGCTTCCTCTGTAACTCCGCCCCTGTTCTTCAAGGTAGAGGACAGCCTCACAGGTTACTGGCACAAAAATACTCTAATGCTATACAAGTATGAGATCCGTTATCTGGAAATAGAGGGCAGCCCAGTTTACTGGCACAAGAAATACTCTAAGGGGATCCGTTATCTGGAAGGATAAAGGAAAGGAAAATGTATCCAGAAAGCTCAGAATTATGGAAAAGTTGTTTCCCATAGACTCCATTTTATCCAAATAATCTAAAAAAAATAGAGGACAGCCAAGGTTACTGGGACAAAAAAATACTCTAATGATATACAGGTATGAGATCAGTTATCTGGAAATAGAGTACAGCCCAGGTTACTGAAACAAAAAATACTCTAATGGGATCCGTTATCTGGAAGGATAAAGGAAAGGAAAATTTATCCAGAAAGCTCAGAATTATGGAAAAGTTGTTTCCCATAGACTCCATTTTATCCAAATAATCTAAATAAAATAGAGGACAGCCAAGTTTACTGGCACAAAAAATACTCTAATGCTTTACAGGTATGGGATCTGTTATCTGGAAACCAGTTATCCAGAAAGCTCTGAATTACGGAAAGTTTGTTTCCCAAAGACTCCTTTTTATCCAATTGATCAACATTTTTTCTCTGTAATAATAAAACAGTAGCTTGTACTTGATCCCAACTAAGATATAATTAATCCTTATTGGAAGCAAAACCAGCCTATTGGCTTTATTTAATGTTTGATGCTTATGTAACCCTATTTACATGATTTTCTAGGTTTAATTACAGAAAAATGAATTATCTGGAAATCCCAAAATCCAGAGCATTCTGGATAACATACAGTACCTGTACTTCAACTCCCAGTCTGTAAAACCAATATATTTATATATATATATCTCCTTAAACATGTTCCTTATCCACTTAGGCATTAGTAATACCCGTATATACTTTAGTTTGTAAATATTTGACTGCTGTCGTAAAATGGTTTATTGTCTCCCAGTTATTGGTTGGCTAGAGATTTATGGACTTTACACATTTCACCTTTCAATAACAGTGTCACTTGTCAGCAGTGATCTCTATATAATCTGTATTTACTCACTTTTCTTAAGCCAGCACTAATTATCATGCGCACGTGCAACCAGCTGCATTTAATAGGTTAGGATAGGAAATTCTTACATTTGATAATGTTAGAGCATTTGTCCTTATAAGGACTTTACATTTCTAAAAGGCACTTTATATATGGGATAAAATCCCTCCCGTTGTAGAATTTATGGATTTTAGAAGTCCCCGTGTAGTCTCATGGTCTCATAAGGACACGAGGGGCACATGATTTTTATAATACATATATTTTAGAGAGTCGTGTCAAACATATTACTACACTAAATACTACTTATAACTGATGATATAGGATGATAGTCTGAGAGATGGCAAGAGTACTCCTAAATTTCTGAACATGGCTAGCCTATGGTAATTAGGAAATAGTCTCTATTATTCAACAATAATGGAGGTCTTCTGCAAGGCTGAATCTGCAAGCAGAGTTAGTGGTCTTTAGTGATAGGCGAATTCGCGGCGAATTCCCGCGATTCACCGCTGGCGAATAAATTCACGAAACGCCAGCAAAAATTCACCATCGAAAATTCGACAAAAAAATGAGTCACGCGTCGTTTTTGACGCGCTACTTGTTTCGCGAATTTTTCAGCCGATTCACGAATTTTGCTGGAAATTCGCGAATTTTTCGGCGAAGCGAAACGGGTGAGATTCGCCCATCACTAGTGGTCTTTTTATAGAAGATAGACTATCAAGAGCATTAATTATACGTATTAATTTCGTAATATCTATATTTTATACCTACTATTTCAAAAATGAGGTGCGTTTTGATTTTGTTTATTGGTGCCTATAATGACACATATGCTAAAAAAGTTCTGAAAGTTTCTACAGTTTGAGAGCGATGCCACTCCCAGTGACTTGCAGCAATTAATAAAAATGTTTATCTCGTACGCTGTAGTTATTTTAAACTGCTAATTATGCCCATACCGCTGGGCGCCGCACAGAAGAGCACTATATGGATATTATTCTAATTCAGAGACAGATGGGCTCGTGATGCATGGGTTAGTAATGTAATGTATACCCCAAGGCGCAGAGGAGCTTAAAGCTGAGATCCACCTTAATCATATCAATGAGTTCATTAGAAGTATGCTTTACATGCCATGTATTTACCTCATCATTTCTTTGCTACAGACACTAAAGGAAAAGTCTCTTTCTGCATTATACCTCCCATCAGTCTCAGGTGTGGATTTAAAGGAGAAGTAAACCCTGTCAGCCCCAAATGCCTCCCCCCCAACGGTCCCCTCCCACCTCCCCCCGCCTACCTCCCCCACAGGGCAAATACCCCTAATTTGTTACTTACCCCTCCTTCTAGGTGCTCTCCAGCAGAGTTCACTGCTGCCATCTTCTCACAAGCGCTCTTCTTCCTACAGTGAGAGGCGTCTTCTGGTACTTGACCTTCAGGTGCATGCGCAGTAGACCAGGAACCGGCAAATGCCTCCTACTAGAGTCCTGCAGCGGGTCAGGTACCCGCGGGTTACCCGCAAAATCCCGCGGTACCCTGTGGGTTGCACGTAGAATTTCTGGGTGCTGATATAGAAGCGGGCCGGTGGTTCTGCAGGTTGGTGGGTTGAGGGTCAGGTCGCAGATCCTCGCCATAGCGATTTTTACTCCTTTTTCTGATTGCGGCTACTTCTGATGATGTCACTTCTGGTTTACAATGACAGCACTTCCTGTTTTACTCCTTTTTTTCTGATGGTGGCTACTTCCGATGATGTCGCTTCCAATTTACAATGACAGCTCTTCCTGATTCTTGATGGTCAGCGGGTCACGGGTCTGGATTGCGGGTTGAGGGTACGGGTCGGGTCGCGGGTCCAAGCGGGTAAGAATGTGGGACTCTACCTCCTACTGCTCATGCACCAGAATAAGCGATGGATCCAGGAAGAAGACCGCTCTTGAGAAGATGGCAGCCGTGAACTCCGCTGGAGATAACCTAGAAGGAGGGGTAAGTAACAAGTCAGGGGTGTTTGCCCCAGTGGGGAGTTAGGCTGGGGGGGAGGAAGGGGGACTATGGGGGGAAGCATTTGTGGCCGACAGGGTTTACTTCTCCTTTAAGGCCAAATCAATTAAAATAAAATTGTAAATTCACCCCACCCCCCCAAAATATATTGAAGGGGACCTGTCACCTTAAGAAAACATTTTTATAGTGTAAGTAAAGTTTATTGTGCTTGATATTGTTTAAATCTTGTTTTTTTAAGTCTTTGAATTCACAATCACAACAAGCAGGCAGCAGATATTTTGGTGACTCTGTTTTTAAGGCAAGCTTTGCATCATGCCAACATCTTATTTATGGGTGGCCAGATGCCCATGCCTATGCTCTGGCTACACAATTAGATGAAGTGAAAGGAGGGGAATGTGAGGAGTGCAGTGACATCTAGGAAGTGCAAAATGGAAAGTGAAAGTAGTTGGCTGGCAAAATATGATTGACAGCTGAGATTTTTAGAACAGGTATGTATCTTTTCAGAAAAAAAGAATTTGGGTTTCATGTTTAATTTGAAAAGGACTTTTATTGTAAAGATTTATGTGTATGGGTGACAGATCCACTAAGCAATAAATGATATCAATATGAGTTTTTGTTTGTGAATTAAATAACAATGACTCCATTAGAAGTTAGGAGCCCGGATAATGAAGAAACGTTGCAGAATGGGTCTGTTTTACTACAAAATGGGTTTGAGCAGATTATCGATGGAGTTGGTCAGGATGGAGGTGTTGAGAAGAAGATATATGAGGCTTATTCCAGAAACCCGGGCAATAACTCATTGCCTCTTAACCAGATTTTTGTACTTGCCAATACTGACTTCCTAGGGCTCATGCACAATGCTCCACTCAAGTGCAAAATAACTGACTGCAATTGTACTTTTTTTGCTGGTCTCGCTAGAGTTCTGGGTAAAGGTAGACATGGTTAGGGATGTAACGAACGTCGGAAAAAATGTTCACGAACATGTTCGCGAACTTCCGGACAAAAATACGAACGGTTCGCGAACTTCGTGAACCCCATAGACTTCAATGGGAAGGCGAATTTTAAAAGCTAGAAAAGACATTTCTGGCCAGAAAAATGATTTTAAAGTTGTTTAAAGGGTGCAACGACCTGGACAGTGGCATGCCAGAGGGGGATCAAGGGCAAAAATGTTTCTAAAAAATACATTGTTGACACAGCGCTGCGTTTTGTGCTGTAAAGGGCAGAAATCACACTACGTCACTCAGGTGATGTTTCTGGACACAGAATGTGAAAAAGCTCACACAGCTACGTGGCACTTGGTTAAAGACTGGGCAAACAATGCCTACAAGGTCAACGTATACACTACTACAGCGGTGGATACGGATTACGGAAAATATTATTGCTGCTTGAAAAACGTCACTCAGGATGGTGTTTCTGGAGACGGTAATATTATTGATATTTAGACAGAATGTGAACAAGCTCACACAGCTAGATGGCAGTTGTTTGAAGAACAGTAGATTACTAGCCAGCAAACTTACTATCAACTGTCCCTCAAATCACTAACAGCTCTCTCCCTACACTAGCTCTTCCAAGCACACACAGGCAGAATGAAAAAACGCTGCAGGGCTTCAGTTTATATATGGAAGGGGAGTGGTCCAGGGGGTGTGGTCCAGGAGGTAGAGCTTCCTGATTGGCTGCCATGTATCTGCTGGTCTGGGGGAGAAATGGCAAAAAAAAAGCGCCAGCTAAGGCGAACCCAAATTGGCGAACGTCGCGCGACGTTCGCGAACATTCGGCGAGTGCGAACAGCCGATGTTCACGCGAACAAGTTCGCCGGCGAACAGTCCGCGACATCCCTAGACATGGTTCCACCACCAGTGGCGTAATTACTCCCTGGTGGGCCCCAGTACAGGATGGGCACCTGGGCCCCCCTGTCAGGCCCTTACCTCTATAAATGCATGCTGGAGTGTTGATAGCATATGTGCTGTAAAATCTACCCCTAGATAACTGCCTGCCATAACCATTTTTGTGGCTCTGATGGGCCCCAAGGGGGTGGGGGCCCTGGTGCAATTGCACCCTCTGCACCCCTAGTAGTTATGCCACTGTCCACAACTCAGTTGCACAAAAAGCAAATGAAAGTGTTCCTATAATTTCTGAGTACAAAGGATAAGTGAACCCTGTTCTACCACATATAATAATCACATACAATGCATTGTTGCTAGGTGTTTAACACAGAGTACGCAATTTTAAATGAGGGGCCTTGACATGGTACATGAGCTTATGCATTTTGTACAAAATGTGGTACTAACACTAAAAAGTAATTAAAGGGATTTACAAAAGCGGACTTTGAGCACTGGAAGTTTTTTTTCCCTCTTCTGTATGTACAAATGGCCATTTGTTTGCACCGACACACGACTGTGGACTGTCTTGGACATACTAATGGCATTGTTGATGCTGTGCTCGTTGACATGCTGGAAACGATAAAAGTTGCTCCCATACTGACTTCATAAAACCTCCAACGCAATTTCCATGCAAATTAGAGGTTGCATTGGTAAATCATATGTAAGTTTCCACTTTTGGAACTTTGGAACAGCTGCCTTTTTTTTGGGGCACCAGATGTGGGATGGAATCAATGTAGACACTGGAGCTTTTCTTGACAATAGTAACTAAAGAATAAAAAGGAATATTCTCTATAGTTAATCACTGGTATTTTATTACACTGTTTAAAGGTCTGTGAACACGGATTGAGTTACAGATATTTCCTTTAGACGTATGAAGTCAACCTAATTGCATTCTTGGAGTTGGCTAGTTGTGCTGTCTGGACCATGTAGAAAACAGTCATTTTTTCATCATTCCTGCGTATAAAAACCTATACTTACAATGCTTCAGTCCCCACTGGCAGCCCTTTATATTATGGGAAATGCATAAATTGCATTGTATCCAAATGGCACAAATACTCAACTTAATGGATGTGATTTAACTAAGAGAAGGAGGAAACCATTAAGCTAACCTAGCAATATAATCACAGTGGGATTCGTGCAGTATATCCATTTTCATACAGACTTGTGGAGGGAAGCAGGGAATTTTCTTAACGAATACAAAACTATTAAATTAGTCAGTAACAAAGTGAACGGCGGAGGAGCTGGAGCAAAAGCATTCTGTAAGCAAGGCCACTGTGAGAGCAGGAGTTAAATTTTTTATGTGTTATGCTAACTTGTGGATAATTTGAATAATTATAAAAGGAATGTTAAATATGCGGCACTCCAAGGGTCCCTGAATAAGAATTTCTAGAATTCTAGAGGCAGTCTAAGGCTTGGGCTAGGGAAGGCTCACTGATGGGATTTGATAACAAGTAAAATGTAATAATAGTTTTAATCTCCTTTTAGAAAGGAAAAAGGGATGGAGCTCCCTCTTCTGTAAGTGTAGAAGGTGGTCATATTCTTGAATAAATAAAGCTGGCCATAGACGTAACAATTACGATCTTTCTCAGAAAAGATCTTTCCAAGAAAGATCGTTCGTTTCAACACACACGTGTAGAGCTGAATCGTCAAATATACAGGTAGAAACAATAGAATTCTACTTGTATCTGACGATTCAGCACTAACAATGGCCGATGTTCAGGGTGCTTTCAAAGGCATCCGATAAAAATTTTCCATCCAGGCCGATCAACCAGCCGACCGATATCTTAATCCTCTGACGATATCGGTCGGCTCATTTCCCACCATACACGCACCGAATATCGTACGAAAATTCGTTTCGTACGATATTATCTGTGCGTCTATAGCCACCTTAAACTATTGTCCTGATTGTGGGACAAACATTGCAGTGTGCACAGCTAGTAGTTGCTATGCAAGGGTCACATACCCAAGGCCAGGAGCCAAGACTTGGTTCATCTGGATCCCAGTACCTTCTCCAGGAACCCGATAAGAACACAACTTCCTTACACCACTCCATTCATTTGGCTGGATTTTCTAGGTGCAAAGCATTGGGGGCACTTCACATTGCCCATCATTATAAATCCCATTTTAATTGCCAGAATCAATTCCTTGAATATCTGGAGTGGGTCACCAAAAAAAAAATCAAAATGGGATGTAATTTGTTTTATCATTTGGAGCAAAACAGTGAATTAGGTCAGTTTGCATTAGAAGAGTGAAACTTGCTTATTACTCTGTTATGTACGAATTAGAAAAGTAGTGAAGTAATCATTCAAAGTGGAATGAACAGCGCAGATGCACCGCAAAAGGAACAAAAGTAACAGAAAACATGAGTATACTATAAAAAAAAGAACAGTACCCAACATCATCCAGCACTTGATATACAGAAGCACCTAAGACTTAAAGGGCAATTACAACATAATTAATCCATATGTTAAAACGCTCCTATGATGAGCCATAGTTCTTATGTCATTGTGTAAGGCCCAGTTGCACCTAAAATTACAATTATAATTAATGCATATGTAAAGAGGCTCTTATGCCATTATCTTAGTATCTCAAGCCACTGTACTCTCCTCCATGTCCCTTCTAAGGTGTCAGAAATAGGAGGCATGTCAAAGATCTGGTTGGTTGCTATGGCAATGTTAATAAAGTGTATTTATATGTTGTTGCTAGTGCCAGGTCAAATGGCAAGGGCACAAAGATAAGCCCAGCTCTTGATCCCCTTTCCCACCCAGAGGTGCAGAGTGACAGCAGAGCTAAAGAAAGTTGAACTGGAGTAGATAGCAAAAACAGTATTTACCTAGTATCCCACTACCATTGCACCCAGCTGTTCCACTTCTGACTACCACTAGTTCTGAACCTGGAGGTTGCTGCTATAATACGCTCTACTCTTCAAGGAAGGTTTCTGCTTGTTGTTGGAATGTTGGTGGGGATTTGCCTCCATTCATGTGTATAGGTTTGGGCATTGATGTAGGGGGTTAGGCCTGGCTCACAGTCAACATTCCAGTTCATCCAACATGGGTTCAGTTGGGTTGATGTCAGGGCTCTGTGCAGGCCAGTCATGTTCTTCCCCAACCATTGTGCTGAAATAACAAAGGGCCTTCCCCCAATTGTTGCCCCAATTTAGGATTCACAAAATCCATCAAATGTCATCAAAATCCTTGATAAACAATATCTTGTCTCTATTATAGACAAAAAAGGAGAAGCGCTTATATTACCTTTGCAACATATGTGTTATCTGGGCTCATCCTACATTTAGTTAAATGAATACTCTGAGTTACTGAATATTCAGCATTTCTCACTCGACAGGGAATTATTTATAGCTTTTCAAAGTTTGCAGACTGTAAACATTTCTGCTTTGGCTGCATTCTGAACATTGCTTTACTGGCAACTGTAGAAATATGAAGAAGAATAAAGGAACAAATAGCAGTCTTAAGTTTAATAGACAATATTTGGGGTGAAACCAAGTTAATATTATCCATTACTGAGATTATACATCTTTCCAATCAGTCCCTGGACCATCAGAACTTCTATGCTCTCTATCACATTCACACAATAGTCTGTGAGTTTCTTTTCCATAATGTGGTTCTGTGGCTGAACTGAATGTTTTGTATTTAAGTTAAACAATAATGACCCAGATTTTCTACAGGGGGACATGGGACTTACTTTGGTGAAAACTTCACCTTGGGGGATTTTTTTGTACTTTGAACCAGGGTAAATATATTCTTGGTGTGTATTTCTGCTGTTAAACAGAAACTAAGCTTGAGGAGATCATTTGACCTCAGGTGTAACCTATCCTAAAATAAATTGTAAGGTTGACAATCACTGAATAATACAAACAAAACAAAATTCCAAATCATTCTAAAAAAGTGTTTAGAAATGCTTCCTTGGACTTTATTACTTCTTATTACTGTTGAGATAATTTTTGGTGATTTAGTAGAGAAGAAAATAAGCAGTGCCAACAAAAATGCCCTGAAATATATTAGTGAAGTCGTGATCTGTAATCTAATATTGTCAAAAAGAAAAATGACAAGTTTATATGGTCAACTGCTGTAATTCTTTGCTCGTGGCTTCTGAGATAATGACACCTATAAATATTAATGTTAGAAGTGAGATCATTCAGAGACAATAGTTGGCTGTTTTATAGGGATTCTCCTTTTTAAAATTGTGTTAAGAGTTTCCCAGTGTGCCAAGTTATATTGAAATTTCATATTAAAATGAAAGGCAATCTTCAGGGAGGGTACAACCCAGAAGGGAGTTAATAATAATTTTGGGGAACAATGTGTAAAACAAAGGTAGGTTCTTTAAGGGGACTAGGATAGGTAATATTTCAAAGAGGTGTAAGAATTTTGGAAGTATACTTTTTTTTGAGAGAATCTCTTCTTCCAAACCGAAATTTGGTTTGAGTTTTGTGTCTTGAACTAAAGTGGAGAAGTTATGGGAGAAAGGGTCTTTATTTATGAGTGTGATGGATATGTCCAAGTAGAAAATATTGTTTACTAACATTGGAGATAAATATCTGGATAGATTTTCTGGAGTATACAGTATAGCAACCAAACAGGTCTTTGCTTTTGTTTTCTAACTTATAGATGGCTGTTTAAATCTAATTGCTGATTGGTTGCCATGGGCAACATTTCCAGAAATATGTAATGGACTTATTGTGGACCTTCTGGACTAATTCTGGATTAACTGACTAACTGCCAAGCAGTTTGACCAAAGCTAAGGTAAACAATGCTCCAGTAATACCGATGGATGAGCCTGTCTGTGACATGAACCCTCAGACCCATCTAAGGGCCTCTGCTCACCATAACCAGCTATGTCCCAGTTGGTGCAAGCATCAGATAAGGCCACACCTTTAAAGGAATTAGCCACATATGTTCATTGGGAAATTTCACATTTCCACTCATTTGGTAGATAGACCATTGGACATTGATTGTTTTCTGTGCAAAAATGCATACTTTACCAGTAACTCGCTGAAATCCACTGTGTGCACACTGATGGGTTGATCCCAATCCTGACAGTACACATGATTAAGGAAGAGGACGGCAGTAGATCAGTGTTTCTAGAAACATGAGTGGAGAAACCAATTCATATGCAAGTACACATTTATGAATTTTGGCATTCCTGTTTGCAATGAAAAACTATTGCTGCTGCAGTTCTATACTGCAATTATGTTTTTTTTTTTTTTGTTTTGATTATGTTTTTTAAAAAAAACACAAACCACACTGGGTTTTTTGGTGGCAATAAATCTCATTGCTGCAAATATGTTTAAATTAATAAATTTGCCCCTCTTGGTCCATTTGCTCTGCCACCCACACCCCCATCCACCAGCCACAACTATTTGAATCATCCATACAACATGCCTTGTCTGATGGATCTCTAATAATAACAACAGTGGAAATGTAACTAAAATCAGCCAAACCAACAACCATATTGCCGCGCACTTAGTGTTCATTTCAATTAATGTTTTTAAGACGAGAGAGAGAGAACGAGAGGAAGATAAAATCCAATGGTTATTTTATCAAGCTTAATGATTAAAATAAAGATTGCATTTCTTCCTGCTCGGGCCTTCTCTAAGCCAGAGGTATTAACTTCTTTGTTAACGTGTAATGATTTTAATCCCAACAATTGATTTCGTGTCTGTTTTCCAAACGAGGCTGCAGGGTTCACATAGTGTTTCTCATACAAATTTAGTTTCAGAGACATAAAAATTCTTAAATTCCTGATTCTTGTTTTCTGGTCGACCATATGTTACAAATACTTCCTCCCAAGTGAGCAAGGAACTATTATTGCATACAGAATAAAGTTTCCATTAAATCTTTATGTATCCACAATCCCCTTGTTCCATTCTTCACTGTCTGGCAAAGCAAATGCTTTGTGGTTCAAAAACGGAACTCATTTTAAATAACTGCTTCTATGAGCGTTTTTTATTTAGAGCCTAAAACAGATAAATACATGGAATATACATTTATATTATGTGTATACATCATGCCTTGGAGGATTATTCCACTACATATAATGAGATGGCACAAAATCTAATCTAATTTTGAGATTTTCTTGTAAAAAAAATAAATAAATCAGAGCAAAAATGATGATTGGATAAATGTAGAAAGAAAACAGAGAACCAGTGGAGATTTAATTGAAATTGCTTCATGTACTCAGCCTTAGTCATTTGCACAATCCTTTTAAAAATGCAATCATACATAATTTGTAGCTTGCTCTCTACATAGTCTAGTACAGTGGTTATCTGAGTTTTTCACTTCAGGCCTCCCTTGGAAGTTCAACCTTTGATTAAGGCACCTCTTAGTTCAAGGTTACATTTCGTCTAATATCTTGGTGTTCACCCTAATCTCACCCTAGCTTTTGGAAGTATCCTGGAGAATAAATAGGTGTTCTAAATCTGACCTATCCCACTATTCAGCTTTCTGAAATAAAAATTATATATATAAAACAATATATAAATATATCTTAGGTAAAAGATAAATAATGTGACTTTACATGACAATATTATGGAAAGGTCAAAAATGTTCCCCGGTATTCCACGTTGTAGAATACTACTGCTTGCATTATACCTTAAATGAGAAGAAAAGCTCTATTTATTTGGGGGTGCCAAAAGTTAGGCACCCCCAATTGATGGTATATACGTACCTGACACTCAAGTGCTATTACCGGGAGAAAACTGCACTGGGATTCTTCCACTGATCACCTTCCTTCATCTTTCCTTGTGTGGGTGTGCATGTGCAGTAGAGCAAAAAGCTGAACTTTAATGAAGATGTCTGCTTTTTCATTCTACTGCTCATGCACCTGCCCCAGGAAATTTGAAGAAAGAAGTAGGAGGAAGACAATTGCTCTGTGGTGCTCGCTGGAAGAACCCGTGGACCAGTGCAACTTTTGGCACCCCCGCCCAAGTAAATAGAGCTTTTCCTTAAAGGAAAACTATACCCCGAAAAAGAATTTTTGAGCAACAGATAGTTATATCAAATCAAGTGACATATTAAAGAATCTTACCTACCTGGCATATATATTTAAGTAAATATTGCCCTTTTACATCTCTTGCCTTGAACCACCATTTCATGATGGTCTGTGTGCTGCCTCAGAGATCACCTGACCAGAAATATTACAACTCTAACTGTAACAGGAAGAAGTGTTGAAGCAAAAGACACAACTCTGTCTGTTAATTGGCTCATGTGACCTAACTTTATAGTTTGTTTGGTATGTTTGTGTGCACCGTTGGATCCTAGGATCCCTGGAGGCGGCCCTTATTTTTTAAAATGGCTATTTTCTATTTATGATTACCCAATGGCACATGCTACTAAAAAAGTGTATTATTATGAAAATGGTTTATTTACATGAAGCAGGGTTTTACATATGAGCTGTTTGATGCAATATCTGTTTATAGAGACCTACATTGTTCAGGGGGTATAGTTTTCCTTTAAGTCAACTGGCAAATATGACCTATAGAAATGTACTGGAGGAAGATTTTTTTTTGCCTGAGATGTCTTGTTTCTGCTTTGATGGTCTAGAGATTTTTACTTTAAGATGTATTAGTCATTTATTATTCATAGCTGCCAAGTGTAATACTGGAAATATAGCCCTTTTAATGCAGAATCTCCATGGACTATGTTGGAAGGGGGGTTTAGATGCTGAAAAACCAATATTTATTTGGTTTTTAATGTGTTTTTGTATCACAAAAATGACTGATAGGAAAGGATACATGCCTCAAAACAGTGGCGTCAGGAACATTTGGCTGGATAATGACAGTCCATATTCTGGATAACATCAGTATATTATTCCAAAGGCTGTCTGCTGATATGGTAAGGCAGGGATCCCCAACCTTTCGAGGCTGTGAGCAACATTCAGAAGAAAAAGGAGTTGGGGAGCAACACAAGCATGAAAAATGTTCTTGGGGTGCCAAATAAGTGCTGTGATTGGCCATTTGGTAGCCCCTATGTGGATTGGCAACCTTTATTGAGGCTCTGTTTAGTAGTACACCTGGTTCTTATACAACCAAAACCTTCCTCCAAGTCTGGAATTCAAAAATAAGCTCCTGCTTTGAGGCCACTGAGAGCAACATCCAAGGGGTTGGAGAGCAACATGTTACTCACGAGCTACTGGTTGGGATCACTGTGGTAAGGTATAACACATCACATAGAGCACACATGATTGAGCAGACAAAAATATTTAGTCCAATAACTGCCCATGGTCTCGGAAAGCAACAAACATACAATATCCAAAAGGCAGGTTGAGGTCTGGGCAGATGGAAGGTAAGCAGAGACTGATAACAGGAAAAGATTAGTGCAGATAGCAGGCAGATGCTAAGTCCAGTATACAGAGGTCAGTACAAGGAAATCCACAGGAATCAGGTGAGGAACTAAGCCAGGAACTAGGAACAAGGAACTTGAATTAATCACAGGCTAGATCTGAGCTATGAAGGCTGATGACCAAGCAACTTGCAGTAGTCAGAGGCAGGCTTTTAAAGCCCCCTAATTATTAAACTGCAGTCACATGCTGTTAGCAAGGTAGGAGGAGATGCTAAAGGGAGAAATACTGAATGCCTGTTAGGGTAACTGGCAAGCACAAACTCTGAAAGCCTCCAGTGGCACCCCATAGTAATGCAAGAGCAGTTCCATCACACAGTACAGGGTTTAAGTCCAGGGAGATCCTGACAAGTAGTTTCCAAGCTGCACCCCTGGCAGGATTTAAGTAAAGCAGAGGCAGGGCACTCAATCTGAAGGCTAATTAAGAAGAGATTTTGAGAGAATGTCTTTGCATTCCTAGACACAATTGAAAGCCCAGCTGGAACGTCAGTTAGAATAAGATTCAGAACCAGATTTGTGGCAAGGCCACAAAGGCCTGGGCGTAGGTTGGCAGAACTTGAGGGGGTGTCATGCCTCCCAGCCGCATTGCTATTAGCTACTCGCACTGGAGACACTAGTCAGTCTCCAGTGCTGTGTCCAACTGATGAGGAAGAGGACAGGACGTGCCTGGCAGGGGAGGGGGAAGGAACCGGAAGAGGAGGGGACATTGGAGGGGACTGGGGGCAAATAGACGAGCTGGCCTAGAGGCGGCCGGTTTTAAAATCCAGGACTGATAAGATTTATGGTGAACACTAATTTGCTCTCATAGATAATACTAGAACTATGGCTGATGCACCAATGTTTTTCTTTATTGGTAAACTTTTTATGAGCTAACAGGGATCTGAACAAAGGTCGGTCATCCACGGGGAGCTTAAACCAAAAAAGACAACCACTGACTTAAAAGTAAAGTTTACAAAAAAAAGTTTATTAGTATACAAAGTCTACATTTCACTTGACTATAAAAAGACTCTTTGCTAAAAAAAAAAGGGGGGGAGTCATTTACAGATGTTATGGACACTCCTTTTATCTGGTATCTGGAAAAACATTTACTGTTAGCTTTTTTAAACCCATTATTCAGAAAACTCTGAATTATGGAAAGGTCATCTCCCATAGACTCCATTATAATGAAATAATTCACATTTTTAAAGAAGATTTCCTTTTTTTCTATAATAATAAACCAGTAGCTTGTACTTGATCCCAACTAAGATATAATTAATCCATATTGGAGACAAAACAATCTTATTGGGTTTATTTAACGTTTACATAATTTTTTTTTAGTAGAAAGTCTTATCTGGAAAACCCCAGGTCTTCTGTCATTGCTGTCATTTGTTACATGAGGCTTATTTTTAAACACTTCGCAAATTTGCTCCTCGGCAGTAACCAATATAAACCAATCAGTAATTAGCTTTTTATTTTTCAGCCAGCTGCAGGTTGAACATTGAGAGCAATCATCTCATTGGTTGCCATGGGTTACGACCGAGGTGCAAATTTGCCTGGTGCTCATAAATGACCCCGATTGTGTACAGTGGGCCTGTGTTTAAAGGGATTCTGTCATGGGAAGAAATTTCTTTCCAAAATGCATCAGTTAATAGTGCTGTTCCCGAAGAATTCTGCATTGAAATCCATTTCTCAAAAGAGCAAACAGATTTTTTTATATTTCATTTTAAAATCTGACATGGGGCCAGACATATTGTCAGTTTCCCAGCTGCCCGTAGTCATGTGACTTGTGCTCTGATAAACTTCAATCAATCTTTACTGCTGCACTGCAAGTTGGAGTGATATTACCCCCTCCCTTTCTCCCACCCAGCAGCCTAACCCATGTCCCACTGCGTACTATTCAGTTACATTGAGAAAGAAAAACAACAGCCTGCCAGAAAGCAGTTCCCTCCTAAAGTGCTGGCACAAGTCACATGATCGGGGCAGCTGGGAAATTGACAAAATGTCTAGCCCAATGTCAGATTTCAAAATTGAATATAAAAAATCTGTTTGCTCTTTTGAGAAATGGATTTTGTGCAGAAGTCTACTGGAGCAGCACTATTAAAGGAACAGTAACACCAAAAAATGAAAGTAAAGAAAATATCATGCAGTGTTGCCCTGCACTGTAAAAACTGATCTGTTTGCTTCAGAAATACTAATATAGTTCATATAAAAAAGCTGCTAAGTAGCAATGGCGGAAATTGAAAAATGGCTATATGGTACAGGATAAGTAATGGATACCAGATAACAATATGTTTTACAGAGCTTATCTGCTATCTGCTGGGTAACTTGAGCCTTTTCTCCTTTGAATGGCAGCCCCCATGGCTACACAACAGCTTATTTTTTAAACAATAGTAGTGCTTCTGAAGCAAACACTGCAATTTTACCAGTGCAGGGCAACACTGCATTACATTTTTATTAATTTAAAACAATTTAATTATTTATCTGTTTTGAAAAAAACATGTTTTCCCATGACAGTATCCCTTTAAAGGAAAAATATCCACACAATCAGTAATTCACAGTGCAGCAACCCTCTTCAAGAATCAAAGTCATTGGATTAGGTTGGTTGGCCTTTCCTGCCAAATTACCATTTGTCCCATGTTCTCATGGTGGTGGGCCTCCAGTGTATCCATAGCTAGAGGCCCCCATTGATCATAATCTACCATCACACCA
This sequence comes from Xenopus borealis, assembly GCA_024363595.1. NCBI lineage: Eukaryota > Metazoa > Chordata > Amphibia > Anura > Pipidae > Xenopus > Xenopus borealis. Next base: position 12,199,442 of record CM044443.1, on the reverse strand, counting down.
ATGGAACCAATGGTTGGGTACTTTATTGGAGAAATAAGGCAGACTGAGAAAAACAAGTTTACATTTCTAAGAATCTCATAGAAAAAGGGGTTTAAAGAGACAGTGGCACAGATGTATAGAGCAAGTGCATAACTAGGCACTGCTTTAAGAAAAGGAAAGTAAAAGAAGAAAATGATCTCAGCTGTATAGCTATACGTGTCTGATGGTTTTTGGTCTCCTCTCGATTGTTCTACATCCATTAAACGAACAAGTTAACAAGCATGATAACCTATCTTGCTCATTATTCTGTACAACACGTTGCATCTGTTGCATCATAAAAGTGTCTGGGTGATTTACTGCTAATTTAGATAATAGTTCTGTCTTTACCCATTCACATTCCCATCATATTTTCTAAATTAGCATTATCTGCTGGTTATCTCACTCTAAAGGATTATTGGCATCAGAATAACATGCCTGTATTTATTTCTCTTACTGTGTAAAGTAAAACAATACTGAAAAATACTGGATCTAAATTACTTAATAACTATGTTATGCAGTTATTGAAGAGCCTTTTTTCTGCTTGCATAAAGAAGTGCATAATGAATGAGGCACAGTTTGCAGCATGCTAAGGCATCGGGCTATTGATCAGGCCTCAAGTTCATTGTTCCCTTTGCACTTTTATGGGCTCATACTTGGCTCCAACAAATAGTGATCTTTTTCTTTCACTCAGGTCATTATATACAGGGGCAGATTCATCAAATTCGCTTGAAGGATTCGAATTTCTGTCAAATTGCCCATTTTTGATTTTCCGAATTTTCGAATATGCAAATTAGGTCACTTCGGCCATCGAATATGCAAAATTCGATCGTATGGAATAGATCGAATAAAAATCTATTCGATCGTTCGATAATTCAATGGACGAAGAACTTCATATTTTTATTCGACTGCCTACTTCGCCAGATTAAACCTACCGAATTGCAAAACAAGCCTATGTGAATTCCCCGTAGGCTTTTTTTAAAGTTTTCTTATCGAATACTATACGTATGATAAAACTATTTGTTAGTTTGATTCATACGATTTTATCAAGAAATCGAAGGAAATTTTACAATTTTTTTTCCGTAACATCTAGTGATGGACGAATCTATCTCATTTTGGTTCGCGGAAAAATTTGTGAAACGAGTCGTGTCAAGTTTTTGACGTGCGGCACATCATTTTCGTTGCGCGTCGCATCATTTTTGAAGCCAGCAAATTTTCGGCAGGGAAAAATTGTGGGAATTCGCGTCTGGCCAATAAATTCGCCCTTCACTAGTAACATCGTTCAATCGTACGATTTTATTGAGAAATCAAAAAGCACTCAAAATCAGCAAATTTTTCCTATGATTTGGTCGCATTTTTGTTCGAAAATTATTTGAGGGTTGAATTCGAGGGCTAAAAGCCCTCGACCATTCATCCCTTGATAAATTTGCCCCACAGTGTCTTGTAGCAATACGTCTAAAGCAACTGGACATTTAGCGTTTTCTTGAAAACATTACTCCACTAATCTGAGTGGTTTCTTTAGTTCTCATCTTTCCATACCCGTTTCAGGGTAGTCTGCACAAAATGAGTAATGTTATGTGTATGAAGATTTGCATCCATCCAGGTCATGATATACAGTTTCTAGTAGAAGGACGTCTAAAGAAACTGGACTTTCTGAGTTTTCTTGAGAAGTGAAGGCGCTGCTTGGATAAGTGTTTTCAAGACGACCTGTTGCTTTAGACTTCTTTCTGCTAGACACTGTATATTGTGACCCAGATGGATGAAAATCTTCATAGTCATACAGCTCAGTATGGGGAGAAGATACAAGTCTCTTTAATGAAATCCAAACATTTCCAAATAATCCATCTTTGAAGTTTACAATTACATTTGCCAGTATGGCTGCCAATGAACCAAAGATTTTCATTGATGAAAAAAATATAAAAAAGAAAAACATTTTTACAATCCCCGATACTGAAAAGGTCAAACAAACTTTAAAAATAAAACTGCCATAGATGTAAAGCCAGAAAAGTTTGCATGGGAACTTGATTCACAACCTCCTCACCACACTTAGGCTTGGCCAATGGTATCTGGATAAACAAAAAGACATTTGTTTTCAATTTTCAGGTGCATAAATCTAGTGCTTTCTATGCAGAGAATTGTAGCTTTTAAAACCAGCAATACTCTGTGTGTGGCTGGAATTTAAATTCCACTTTAATAATAGCTTTTGCATTTTGGCCCGAGGTCATAGAGTATTATTTATATGAAAGTTTAGCAAACCTTATCTGTACAAAGGAAATCTGAGAAATGTTGTAATGTTTTTGCATTTTACTTCCTGGCAACTGAACGAATAAAATAATATTAATAATAATAACAAAAAAGGTCATGTCAGACTATTATAAATATTCTAACATCCAAAAACACATTTGCTTTATGGGGTTTTGATACAAAAAACCCTACATAATGCAAAAAAAAAAAGATTTGAATTACAAATGAGGGACATAGTTTGAGATCTGATGGGTTATTAGATCTCGCATTGATTATCTAAACAGAAATGAACGAGGCAGCATTAGGCCTTTTATGGAGTGTTCACAAAGATTTTGTTTATAGTTAAAAATATACTAAAAGGACAGTCAAAGTATAAAGTTCACTTAATTTGCACTTTAGATTCTGCATTGCTTCTAAAATGTTTCATATATTCATTCTATGTTTTGTGATCTTTGGGAAGTTATTAGGCACCCCACAATTTTATAGTTCAGCCAAATTAAACAAAGTCATGTGATAATTAGGGTTTGGTTTATCCAGGCATTCAAATTCAGCTGAATCAAAATCCTGTAAAAAGAAAAAAAATTCAGATTAATCTGAATCCTGAACCTAATCCAGGATTTGGTGCATCCCTTTCAGTCCATTATTGGATTATCTATGGTTGTAACACAATAGACTGAGTTGCGTTTTGCAGAGAAAACAGATAAAAGAGTTAAGATTTAAGAGATTAAAGGAAAAACAGTTAAAGGAAAAGTAAATGTTTTTCTTTTTCTTTCTGTAAATTTGCTCTAAACAGCCCCCCAGATTAATGTACCTTAGTCCCTGCTGCAAGTCTGCTCTGGTTTCTGTGTTATCAGCAGCTTGTTTCCCCTTCTTCCTGGTGCAGAGTGAAGCCCAGCCCCTTAGTTTACTGAGCAGTCCATTTGCTGCTGTTACACAATAGAGAGGAAGAGGGAGCCAGTGTGTGCATTAGTAAGCTAGTTTCCCCAAGCAAAAGGTGCTGCACACACTGGTCTCTGCTATGTCATAGTATGCAAATGATCTCCAGGACTAGTCACAGAGATAAGGTCAGCTCAGTAAGCTATGGGGCGGGGCTTCACTCTGCACCAGGAAGAAGAAGAAACAAGCTGCTGATAACACAGAAACCAGAGCAGACTTGCAGCAGGGACTAAGGTACATTAATCTGGGGGGCTGTTTAGAGCAAATTTACAGATAGAAAAAAAAAGGTTTACTTGTTCTTTAAGGTGGCCATGCATGGGGCACTACAATCTGATTATTCAGTCTTTCCAAACCAAGTATGTGGCTCTCCAACCAGCCTGCCCCATTAATATATGGTCAAAATCCAGTTGATTTAAAAATCCTGTTGGGACCTGCATTTACCATCATTGTGATCAACCTACTTCAAGGTCACCGAACGGTCTTTATTTGTATGGCTGGTTTGAGTCACTTAGGAGGTGCACACCCAGAAATGCAAATCCAAAAAAGAGAAGACCCATCCAGCAACATCAAAATTGTGTAAAAGGATTAAAAACCTCAAAACAAAGATAATTTTATTGCTAAATCAAAAATAAAGTTTCCATTATAGGACATGCCCAACATGCCTTGTGAACTATATTTTTAATGCATCCCATAGCCTAGACTAGAGAATGATTACTAATAATCATTGTGGAATGATAGATCCATAAGGTTCAACAGGATTTAGTAATGCAACTTTCAGTTCAGACTGAACGTTTCTTTGATTCTTGTTCCTGTTTAATCAAGCTCAGATCAATTATCTTGTATATCTCCCACTTTCCAGTATTAAGGGTGTTCTTTATCAAAGAAAAATATAAAGTAATGTGGCATTAAAGGGAAAGTTTTTTTTTCTCCAATTAGTCCTTAATACACCTTTAATCATCAAGGTCGTTTTGAAGATAACAGTAAATAAAATAGCTAATTTCAAAGGTGTAATTAAAAACCAAGTTGATATATAGATATAACGATTTTATTGACCCTTAAAAATTCTTAATCAATTAAAACCTGGCCTAAACAATGTAAATTCACCCTTTATTTGGAAAACTCCAGGTCCCAAGCATTCAGGATAACAAAAATAAAATCAATTTTTTTTCTTCTAAAAATTTAAATTCTCCATTAAAAAAACAAATTTTTTTGAGATTTCACAACTCAACCTACCCCTTATGAGTGAGGATAGGGGGTGCATAAACCCCCTTAAAAAAATAAGCAAACTTTAAAAATTATACAGAACCTAAATAAAATGCTTTTACTGTTTACTTTAAAAAGTTAAATAATTTTAATGAATCATTATCCACACTGATAGCTTCCCTTTAAGGCACCATTTCCATGCAGGTTTCCTGCCAACATCTCTTCTATGTAACAGGTGCAGTAATAATTTGAGTAATCAGACCTGGGATTTGAAAATGCAAAAAATACAGAAGAGTCACAGAGAAAATATGTTTTTCCTCTGAGCGTTTCAAAAGGAATTGTGTCCTGCTGAAAGGAAAATAACCATTTCTATCTGCGAGGTGGGGGTATAAACAACAGCGGCAGTCAAATGAAATGGCAAACAAAGGTTACTGATATGCTGGTAATTTAGACATGCAGGACTGCTATTCAGTGTGATTAAAAATCAATATTGTAAAGTTGTTTTTCTTTCTTGGTGCTCAGGTGAAATTCAGTTAAAAGCACAAAACATTGCCATGTTATTTAACACATTAGGCCATCCCTGATGATCCAGCCAGGATTATACGCATGGAAAGAATAAATTCCTGTCACTTTTTGATATCTCTTGTCCCAAATATGGAAACTGAATTGTGTTCTGCGATGTAAGAAAGGAACAATTTGTGCTACAATTTACAACATTTATTTGTCCGAACTGTATTTTTTTTTTGTAAATCTCTTTACCTGGTACAGTTTCACTGCAACATTCAAACTGTTCACCAGCGGCACAAATGTTCATGAGTGCAAGTAAAGGATTTGCCATGTGTTTTGGAAAAAAAGTGGGGGAATATGCTGAAAGAATACCAACCACAAAATTAGAATTTCTGTGAATCCAGGTTTTTCTTTTTTTAAGCTAGAAAAAAATGCAGAAAAATGCCAATACCTCTCCATTGACTTCAATTCATTTGATGAAATTTCAGCACAATTTCCCAACTTCACTTTTTCCATTGATTCACAATTTTTTTCTGTGACAATGGGGCAGTTTCTCAAATTGCTACTTATTGTTCCTTCTGGACAATCTTGTATATCAGACAACCCAGTTGTCTTTTAAATCTATGGGGCTGATTTTCCAAAAAATTTAATTTCAATATTTTCCACTAATCTCTAATTCACCTGTTTATTAAACCTTGAATTTTTCTGGTCATCTTTTTAATGGGAAAAATCAAATAATTCGAGTGGAAAAAAACTTTATATTTTAGAGATTTATTTTATCCCAAAGCTGCTAAAAATCTGAATCCGAAAAATACTCCAGCTAAAACCTTTCAAGGTCATGTAGAAGACAATGGCAGATGTCCCCGAAGATATTTCTTGACATTGTGATTGTGCTGGTTTTAGTCCCATAATCCACTAAAGTCGAGATTTCCCAGCAACAATTGTATAAAGTCAAGTTTTTGGAGTGTTAATCAGTTGATCCAATTGCTGCACAAATTTGTCGCTAGATTTTTTGCACCAACTTTTTCTAGAAGAATTATTGAGAAATTAGTTACATTTGTGGATGGGAGTCAGGTCAACTTTGTTTTATTAATAAAAATCAGTAACCGAACTATGGCACGTCGGGTCCGGGTGCAGCCCGTGCAGCTGGGCCTCCCCACTATGCACTAGTGCAAACTGCTGGTGGGCCTGCAGGGTGTGGTCCGTAGTACACTTGCACCCCCTGCTCCCCCGGTAGTCCCAGCACTGATAAATATATTATATAAACATGAGTTTTAGGGGGTTATTTATCAAAAGTCAAGTTTGTGAGGTTTGTTCTATCTTCCATAAACTCACAACTAGAATGTTTGCTTATTTATGAAAAACTTGAATTAAAAAAAATTGAATTAATTTAATCAGGGGAAAAACCTGAATACTCATATTGATCGAGTTATCGGCAAAAGAAAACCTCTACTACCTTGAGCTGATTGAGTTTTCGAGTGCAAACCACCGAAAACCCCCCATAAATCATGAAGACTAAAAACATCTTCAATTGCTACAAGGGACCTCTGCCACGATTTTTAAGTGATCAATCGAATTTTTCTTATTCAATCTTAGGGAATGATCCCCATTTCAGTAGGTTTAATCTGGCGAAGTAGGTGATCCAATTTAAATTTAAAGGGGAAGTATTCGAACATCAAATTTTCGAATAGTCGAATAAAATTAAATTCGAATATTTGAATCATTCAAGTTCAAATATTCGATGGTCAAATTTGGTCGAATTTGCCTAATTTGCATATTCGAAATTGGAATCTTTTTGAAAATTCAATCGAATATTCAAATCCCTCATGTGAATATATGTGAATTTAGTAAATTTGCCCCTTAATAAATAATCCCGTAAGTGTGAAAATCATGAAAACCTCTACTACAAAACTTTTCCAGGTAAAAGTTGTTGAGGTCCTATATAAGTCAGTGGGAGCTGTGCTGATCTTATTGGACCGTTCTTAATTGGGCTAAATTCCCTTTCTGTAACCGTCATGCCAATTATTAAAAGTTCAGAATAAAAAAAGTATGAATGGAAAAAAACACTTAATGATCTAAGAAAAAATACAAAAACCTCTAAAAGAAATCAAGTTTTTCAGACAATTCCTAGAAAAATTTATTCCAAAAATCTCTAAAAATCTGGGGAAAAAAAAGGTCCAAAATACATTTAGAGACAGATTTACTAATGGTTGAATTTTGAAGTGAAAAACCATAGAAATTTTTTTTGGTGGGTCATTTTCGATCAAATATGTTCATTTTCGAGGGGAAATGGCTGTATTCGATCAAATTAAAATCATTCAAATTGACTGATCACATTTCCCCCAAAATACTTAGATTTTTCAGAACTTAGAAACATTTTCAGGACAAGTTCTAGGAGGTCCCCCATAGGCTAAAATGGCAATTCAGCAGCTTTAAAAAAAAAAATTTTTAAATTTTCACTTTGACCCTTTGACTGTGGTACAATTTCATGGACATGTATTTGAACTGAGGCTGAAATGAGGGAAACCTGTTATCCAATATAAGGAATAAATAAATACAGTTTGAGCAGGAAGTGTTTATATGTCACATTTATATGGGACGAGAGAGAGAAATGCAATTCTAGCCATTTTCAGCCTCACAGTAAATATGACTTAGGCTCATAGAAATGTTTATGATATTAAATATACATGTTGAATTTGTATATAAATATTTCAAGTCAGAGGGCTCTGAGACACGGGCGGTTGAGCATGTGCGTCTATTGAAATAAATGTTAACACATCAAGATGTATTTATTGTGTTTATGTGCTTTTTTGAGCTCAACAAAGTGCGTTTTAGTCAGTTCAACTTTCATTTCTCTATTTTAATATATCATGAATACTCGAACCCACAGAAATGCAGCACACGTCGTTAAAGGGATGGTTGACTTTCCTATTAACTTTTAGCATATTATATAGAATGTCCTATCCCTGCAACATGTTTGAGAATATCCATGATATTACAATGATATTATTAAAAGTACATATACAGCCCAATAATTCAGAGCCATGTTGTAAGGGTACCTGGTGGTCCAGTGGTGCGGCAGGAATGCCATCAGCAGCCGTTGCTTCCTCCTTGACACACACGCCTCTGTATTTTTGATGCCAAAGTATGATGTCATTGCACTCAGGGTAAATTTCAAATATTTAAAGGAGTTTTTACCTACAACTTCTTCGCCGGCCGTACTGACCTCTGCCCATTACTGACCATTCTTTGGATTCTGATTTTGCACTGTGCTTCTGGTGGTTCTGACCCTGGCACGTGACCCTGACTATGTCTCTTTTTTTCCTCTGCTTCTCCTAACTGATACCAGCCCCTCCTGGCCATATACTACACTTCCAGTACCCCATTCTACTTCATCATGTTTGGTCCGCTAGCCTGGCCAGGATTTTTTCTTTGGACCTCTCATTAAGACCTGGTGGAGGGCTACACCCAAAGCTAAAGGTGGTTGCTGTAGGCAGAAAACCCGTGATCAGGGCCTTAGAGTTTGTTATGAGTTTGGGTTACCTTACGTCACTCATGTATACGATTTTGATCTTGGTAGATCTCATCAGTTCAAGCTATTGGAACGTGACTTCCAAGGAGGTAGGACTTTAAGAGCAACAAAACAAAATATCCATCAAGATGTGTGTGAGAATGTCCAAAAGAAGCCCAAAAGCTCCCCTCAATGTAAAAAGTTATGAGAACAGAAAGTACCAAACAGTTTAATCCTAAATTGATTGTCACTGCTTCAATGGACTTTTGTTAGGTAGTAGTTTGACTGAGAGGCTGGAAGATGAATAGGAGGAGTCTAAATAGAAAGATAAGGAATAAAAAGTAAAACTGAAGCCTCACAAAGAAATAGTTTTTGACTGTTGAGGTCATTGACCCCCATTGAAAGCTGGAAAGATACAGAAGAAAAAGGGAAATAATTAAAAAATGATTAAAAATTAAGAAAATAAAGACAAGTTGAAAAGTAACTAAGAATAGGCATTTTATAACATACTAAACGTAAAAGTCAACAACCCCTTGAACAAAGTATCAAAAAACCCTCTCTTTTTTATGGTTTATAATTATGGTCCATATTTCTATTTATACAAAGAGAAATTTGTTTCCCATCAACTCAAGGAAATTGAATAGCCGAGCCAGGGTAAATATGGGCCCCAATGCATGCCCATAATGCACTAGAGTTTATTAAAGGGCTAAAGAAAGGTTGATTCACGGGGGGGAGGCAATATGCTAGGCACTAGTTATGAGTGAAATTGCTGATTAATTTGTGAAACCACAGAAAAAGTCCCAAATTGGTTGGGTTTTTTTGCATTTTTTTTCTCCACATGCCCTGGAATCAATGTGCATTTTTTTCACATATTTTTCACCTGTGCCAATTGCATTTGAAATGGTAGACATTTTCTCTCTGCATTTTTTCCCTGGCAAAATTCTAGCGCAGATTTATTAAATTTTCACCAGTTGCAAAAAAGCTAATTTCGACTCAAATCTGTATCATTCAAATGAATTCACTCATCTCTACTAGGCACCCCCAGTAAATTCAATCACAGATTTGAGCAGGAAGCAGTTACCATTTTTATATCATTACTAGAGCAATAAAAACTGCATAGTTTATTAAATCAGCATATTCCCTGATAAGTATCAGTCAATATAAAGCCGAATATGCTGCAATTAGATGGTTGTGCACCCAAAGCATTTCCTGACAGATTATTAGAAAGAAAACATAAATGTAGTCTCATAAAGCATTAAATACGAGATGCAAATTATCCCCCCCCCCAGTAGATGAGTGAATTCAGCACCATAAGAATAATTCATCACATTTATTTTAACCAGTGCAGCGACAAATAGATTTTACCTTCTTTAGAAACCGCTGAGCAGGGCTCTGGAATTTGCAGCAAGAGCCGGAGTCAATGCTGGATAAATAATGTTTATTTAAATGGAATCTGTTGCCACTTCTTGCTTGTTAGAAAAGCCCAGCCAGCTGAAGCAATGGAACATTCACTGGGTGCTTTAATAAATACAATAAATTAAACCTCACTCTATGAAGAATATTTTAGACTTTTCAAAGCGTCGCTTACAATCCACTAAATGACAAATAAAACAATGTGATTTACTCAGGGAATGTATATATAGGCATGGGCGGGAAATAGTCTATGGTCTTAAATGGATATTAACCCCTATCATTGAATTTGCTTGGTTGTGCTTAGTAAAGGGACATTGATATAGGATGTTCCCTAGCATTTAGTGATGGGCTTAATGAGAAGGGCACCTAAGGCAAGTTAATTGCTCACACCCCCTCGGGTGACAAGCTGGTGGGGCATAATAATTCTCACAATAATTCTTCTTCTCAGGAGGAACAGAAGGGCTGGATCTAAGGGTGCACCCCCACCTATAGGTGCCATATTTCCCCAGTTCTAGGTCCAGGCATGGGGTACAGTCTTGGGGCAGGACTATGATGTAACAATTGGTGATAGGCTGATCATCATGTCAATCCAGCCCTTTCCTAATTTGGAACACTGGGCAGGAAATATTGATCCAAGCTTTCTGGGTCAAGACCAGAGAGGTGGCATCTCAAACTGCATCCTTGGCCTACCACTAGCTCCTGCCCTAAAGTACCTCTCTTTAATCATGTAAGGGGGATTTAATAAAATTTGGGATCATCTTCAAATTCACGTGGTCAAATTTAAAAATTTCAATATTTATGAAATGGGAAAACTTTGAGTGTGATTGAGTTTTCTTTGAAAATTATTTTGTAAATATGGTTGGAATTGAGAAAAACCTGCTTTTAAAATTTAGAAAATGTAATCTTGGTAAATCTGCACAACATTTCTCAGATCTTAGGCCCAATGGTTATGCTGTGAGCCAATGCCATTGTATTATTATATGGGACTGAGACAGACAGGAGGGCTTTGGGGGAGATACTGAGGATAATGGCTCAAAGAAGAATTGTGAAGGAAAGTTAGAAAGACTTTTATAGAAACAGGGGAAGTATTTGAAACAGAGATACCATTATTCATCTTTTAGGGGCAGATTTACTAAGGGACAAATTTTTGTAGTGAAAAAACTTTGAAATTTGACCCTCAAAGTTTTTTAAAGGGTTTTTCGAATAGCTCCATTTTCAGTCGAATAAAAATAATTTTTAATCGTTGGATTGCATCGTCCAAATCAAATTTTGTGCAAAATCCTTCAAATTCTTTGCCAGGGTTTAGTTGGGAAATTTTTACATTGGGATTTTTTCACTTGATAAATCATGAAAACTCAAATTTGAAACAAAAAACTTCAAATCATTTTTTATGCAGAGATTTTCGTGGATAAAAAAAATTTGATGGTTGAATTTTGAATTTTATTTTTACTTTGAAATTTGACCCTTAGTAAATCTGCCCCTTAAGGGACCACAAGAAACTCAAGGCCATAAAAGTTAAAAAACAAACACACAAAATAATGAAATTACAATTTTCAGTAACTTGCTGCCACTGTTTTCATGGGACGTTGAGTTTTATCTTGTTATGTCTGACAATGATTCATCCTTTTTGATTTCCTGAGAATAAAGAAATAAAACAATACTAAATCTGAAATATTTAAGGAGAACTGTTCTGTAACTCACCATGACATTTTATGCATCTGTATTGTATAGCACTGCAGAACATGTTTCAGCTTTATGAATAAATTAGAATATTGAAAATAATAATAATGTGAGTGATTGTGTTGCATAAAGGGAATAGCAACTGGTCCATCGAATTAAATGTAATGAGATGACTCAAAGAATTATTTAAATTAACATTTAATTAATAAATGCAATTTAACACTATATTAACATTAGGTTTTAATTTCATCTACAGTAATTCTGCCATATCTCTACCTATGCCCTATCTATGCTGATGGACTGTATGAATGTATAAATCCTGGCTTTGCTTTTGGGGTAGTGGCCCTTTGAGGGTTTAGACCCTGCTGGGCCTCCAAAAAATACAGGTAATACATACACAGCAGGCTAGAGATGCCACATTCCAAGTAGATAGGTACCACTGATGCAAGTTTGGGGTTTTCTCTAGATATCTTTTAAAATCTGAACGTTTTGTGTATGCTATACATTTCAGCGTTAAATCCATTTATATTTATAGAGAGAGAGAAATACAGGGTCATACGGGGAATTAAATGTTTGGGAGCACTGTTTTATTTATTTTATTTTCCCAAACACCTCACAGTTGAAGTATTTATGGCTAGAGTGGCTAGAAAAACAGCAGAATACTCTATGAGACTTTGGGGCAAATTCACTAAAGTGCGAAGCATCTAACGCTAGTACTAATTCACCAGGGTGATGTCAATTCACAACTTCTCCGATTCACTAACAGTGTCCCTGGCGAAAATTCGCTAGTGAAGTAGATAGACTTGCGCAACTTCGAACCCTTACACCAGGCGAAGTTGTGCACTGACGAAAGGACATAACTACACTAATTCACTAAGAAGAACATTTTTCTGAACGTTACCTCTTACGCTAGATGTTACTTCGACAGGTCAGACCTGGCGAAGTTCAATACAATAGATAGGAGTTTGGAAAAAAAAAAATTTTTTTTCTAAGTCCCAAAAAACGCTGGCATCTTTTTTACCTTTTGTTTGGTGATAGTCTGAAAAATAGTGAAATTTTTTTTGGGGTTACCCTCCTTCCTCCCTACATTTCCAAACTTATGGCAACTTAGCTGTACAGCGGGCACATGTTTAGGGCAATAGGACAACTTTATTTTATTTATTAAAGGTTTCCTGGGCTTGTGTAGTGTAATGTAGTGGCTGTAAAATACACCTATATTATATGCTTAAGTTCGCGCTGTATGCAAATTAGGCATCGCTAGCATAAATGTGCTTTGCCTGGCAAAGTAACAGTAGCGCTACTTCGCTACCATTTGCCGCCCTGAGCGCAAATTAGCATCTTAGTGAATTTGCATGGCACTGGCGCAAACACCGGCGAAGCTGTCGCTAGTGCATTTTTGTGCTTTAGTGAATTTGCCCCATAATAGATATGAGAATAACTGTGGCTGTGTTCACACCAACAGAAAATGCTAGTGCAAGTGACTCTGTGACCAGGAAGTAGGAAACAGGAAGTGTGGGTTTAGCTCTTACAGTTTTTAGAGAGCAAAGAAACCCCCTTACAAAAACTGTAATTTTCCTTGGTTACGTTGCCCTAATGGTGACTATGGCACTGATAAAAAGAAGTTTCCTATATATTCAATATACTTCTTCACAGTCTGTTCTGTTTAAAAAGTAAACTTTATTTTTTTTATCTATTTTGTGTTAATTGAAAAGTGCAATGTTTGTCAAAAACCCTGCTGTGAATATAACACAGGCAATTTCTTCCTTGAAGCTTCACTTGGTTTTGTCATCCTGTTACCACCATTTCTCTCCGAGGCAAGTGTACTGTCATGAACAGTATTAGGGTCCTCCATAATAAGCCATATTCCTCTACCTATACTAATTTCTTTTAACTCTAGACCAGTGGTTCTCAACCTGGGGGTCGGGACCCCTTTGGGGTCGAATGACCCTTTCACAGGGGTCCCTTAAGGGGTTCCAAGAGCAGGTTCATCTCTCTCTCTCTCCACTAGCCCTGGGGCAAGGTTGTAGCTCTCCGGGTGTTGGTGCTGGGAGTTGTAGTTCAGTAACCTGTGTAGGGAAGCCAGTTGCACTACAACTTTTTATATCCCCTTAGTAGGGACTGCCATTTTTTGCTGCACTACGCACGGAAAACAAACCTTTATGCAGCCACACTGTCTCCTGTACTTTCCAAACAATCCGCTCTGGGCTGGCAATGAAAATATTTTAATATTTTATAGTTGGGGGTCACCACAACATGAGGAACTGTATTAAAGGGTCGCAGCATTAGGAAGGTTGAGAACCACTGCTCTAGACTGAATTTATACAGAAATGATTTTTAGTCATATTTGAATGACATTTTGGCAATTTGGATCATGACATAAACTCCTCCTTGACCTCTAAAAGAATCACAATTGTACCAATTTAATTTTTTTCCCCATGCACATAAAAAATGTCCCTGGATTTACCTTACCTAATCGAAACAAGCCCTTTATCTTTTTTTTGTGATAGAATTTCTTGAAAGCACTGGCAATTCTGCTGGATAGCTTTTGTAATTCTCTTTGAAGTCATTGTTTGCTTAATGATTACTGAATGAGCTGCTAGTAAGCTGTAATAAAAAATGTTTAGCTAAACAAGTTCTTCTCCCTAACTCTTTCACAATTCTCTTTTTGCTGGCCTTCCATATAAAAACAATCCAATGTGTAATCATAAAAATGAATATTGACAGAAATGTACGCAGGGTATTTTGAAGTTAATGAAGGCTAACCGATATTGCGGTTCAATTTCTGCTTTAACATTTGGCTTGGTAAAATCCAAATACCATGAGATATTATTTATGACAGCACATTCTTTATCACCACATTTAAAACTTCTGGTCTGCAGAGTAAGCTCTGGCCTCATAAATTTTCAAACATGTGATTTTCATGAGAAAACTATTTCTCCGTGCTATGAATAGCAAGAATTTATTTCAGATTGATGCATCATAATGATTTTATGTGCTCATTAAGAATACAATCTCTGGAAGTCATTACAACAGCATAAACCCTGCTTCCTCTATTTCAAAATACACAAATGAAATGTTGAGAGATGCTGTGTTAAGTAAAGAAGATCAGTGTGAAAAAAAAGTGTTAAATCTTTATAATTTATTGCACTTCTAAGAACCTATATTATTGTTGGGTATGAAGATAATATAGATACTAGGTGCTACATGGTATAGGCATGTCCACTCTAATGCCTTTTTGGACCAATGTAAGCAGACATCTAAGAGAGCATGTCCAAGATTCCCTTTGTAAGCACACACATCTCTTTCATTAAGCTAACATATTTGTTCAGGAGGTGGCAAGACATGACCTCATGATGACAAGAAAGAACAGGAAAAATGACATATGCAAAATCTTTGTGAAAAAGAGGAACACGTGACACTCAGGGTTGAACCAGACCAGCAGGACACTGGAAAAAAACCTGGTGGTCCTCAGCCCTCATTGCCCCTGCCAACCCACACTCACAATCCCTGGGAAATGTCCCCATACCTTCCCACACGGCTTCAAAAAGAATAAGATACACACAAGGGGGAGGCGGAGGTGGGTTGCAGCTGGGGTAGGGGGCCGGGGGAGGCAAAGGGGGGGTTGCGGCTGGGACATGGGGTTCCCAGTTGGATGCTCCTAACACCACAGGTCTTCTCTGAAATTACTATTTATTTGGTGTGTTACTATATATTTTGGGCAACAGCCGTCTCAAGTCACAGCCATATTGAAATACTAGAGATCTAGAGTTTAGGAACAATGACATATCTAAGTCAGTAGATAGCAATGGTGAGTAACCACACTCCTTTCAGGTGACATCTCCAACTCATCGTATTATCAGAAAATTGTCAGACAAGGGTTAGACATTGTCAAACATTTTTCAGTTGAAGTCCAACTTGAAGGTCCAAACTTTTATCAGGGCTCCCTTCGCTAATTAAATTCGTACAGAAATATTGGTGTATTAGTAACGCAGTTAGTTCCAAAGATTTCTAAGACTGTAAATACATATTTACCCCAAATCTCACCCTAACTGATCAATCTTTCAGGTGTATCTAGAACAATTCTCCCCAATTTTAATCCTGACTGGCCTTCAGGCTGAGCCTCCCCTACCACTGCTCCCAGTCACACCTGGGGGTTCACGAGCCAATCCAAATCATAATTTGTATATTCAAAACTATGAAAAACATTGTGTAGAAAAAATATTAAGAAAAACATAGTTCAAAACATGGGTGCTGGAGGAAAGACACAAGAGTGTTAAATGTTTCACCTAAATCTTCTTTTTTTACTACTGATTTATCACCTTCTGCCTTGGATGACATCAATATCACCAGTTACACATATCATTTCTTTTATTGGGTATAATGAGTAAGAGATGTTGTGAAACATTTTCCTTTTTCAGCTTGCTTGTTCTAGTCACTGATTGCAACACATTAATGCACTTATCAAAATGCTACTCACTGTATGTTGGCTGGGGAAAATAAACCCTATCGTTCCTACTACAAACAAACCATTAAGCTGCAGTGAATTACCGTTGCCATATTAATGATCAGATTTAATTTTGTTAATATTTATCCTCCGAGTGAGTAGGAGACGGTTTAATATTTGAGAAATTATTAATGATTAACCTGAAAGCATTTATCATTTTACTCAGAAATGCTTATAAAGTACAAAGGTATGTGGATCCTGTTCTTTAAATATATTGCCTTAGATTAGGAACCTCTCATGCTTCTATGGCACATTTTCATTATTTTTTATGACCTGCTCCTGACTATTCAGCTTGTTCAAATACCACAAATTCCCTGAGAAATGTTTCTCTACAACTTAATGGCTGCATTGGAACAAATTTATCAGTTATCATATTGAATTTCACTCTGACCGTTTTCCATCATGGTTGTAGAACATCCAGCATTTGCTAAAGAAGCCATTTATTTGGTATCTTTTCTACAGTAGTGCACATTAGGCTGGATAGTTTTTGCTGTCAACCTTAATGTTACTTCAGTGACAGTCTAGATATTTAAAAGGTAAATAATTCAGGAAGAAAATGTTGCACCAAAATGTTTTTTTTTTAAGAATTTTCACATTTAATCTGAATGTATCTGAATCTATGTTGCAGAATAATACATTCTTAATCTAATCTAATAATACATGCCAAGGTGCTTAACCAATTTATTTTTAGTAAGAAATTTTGACAGAAGAAGAGAATGTTATCGGGGGGAAAAACTGACAAATGGTGGTTATAAACCAGGTATTGGAAATGTTATGAAAAATATTCAGGACCTGGAGTTTTTGGGATAATTTGGAACTTTATTGTTTGTTGAAGTCAGGTTGGTTTTGCTTCCAGTAAGTATTCATTTTATCTTAGTTGGAATTTTTTGATTAAAATGAAGTCTGTGGGAGATGGTCTTCCTGTAATTTGAAGCTTTCTAGATAACAGATACCATACCTGTACTTACAAATCATGGTCTTTGTCCACATTTGTCTCTATTGCCTTTTTCAATGTTCCATAGAGAACAATGGTTTTCAAAGTTTTATGGTGCTGGCCCCCCAGGGAAAATATTTGGTCTGGACATCTGTTAGCTAGTAACAGCCCTTCACAGATAGATTTCATTAATAATATCTAGATTATTAATCTAAAAGCTAATATTTTGCCCATTTTGACCTGAAAGCTGGGCATGCCGGAATGTCTTGGAAAGCAAATTGTCATTTATTTCAAATCTCTCAATAACTGGCCTTCAGCTTGCCCATAGTCAAGACACTTCTCTGGGTCCCCCTAGTGGGACCAGCCCACACTTTGACAACTACTGCTTTAGAGTCTCAGCAAGTAGGTCTTCATCAAACAAGGGAACTTTACTAATTGACATGTATATTATAAGATATAATGGGCCAGATTCCAATAAATAAGGAAATATTATTTTATGGTTTATCATGAGAAAACGTATAGATGATTCAATTTGAGGAGAAAAAACAATTCAGTTTCAGGTTTTTCCCCTTTCTCATCTAACCGAATCTGGCCCCATGTATGCACTACATTAAAATATGAGTATACATGTATGGGATGTAATATACGGAAACCCATTATTCAGAAAGCTCTGACTTATGGAAAGGCCAATTTTTAAAAAATTATACAATTTTCTCTTTAAAAATAAAACAGTAGCTTGTACTTGATCCCAACTAAGATATAATGAATCTATATTGGAAGCAAAACCAGCCTATTGGGTTTATTATGGGGCAGATTTTCAAATTAGAATTTTTTGAGTTTTTTAATGGGCAAAATGGTCATATTCCAGTAGGGAATTGTTAAATTTGATTCACGTTTTTTTTAATTTTAAATTTATCATACACTGGCCCTTTAAGAATTCGAATTTGACTATTCGCCACCTAAAACCTGTCGAATTGCTATTTTAGCCTATGGAAGATGTACCGGGATTCATTTAGAGGTGTTTGAAGCCTTCCTGACATTCTAGTTTTTTTTAGGAGAAAAAAAAACTCAAATCGAGTTTTAAAACTCACATCAAATTCGATTGGAGAAAAATTTGAATGTAATAATACATTTTGATTGGTCAAATTTCGAGTTCATGGGCATTTATGGCAGTTTAAAAAAACTCCCATGAACTCGAAATCCAATGCTTGATAAATCTGCCCCTTAAAGTTTACATGATTTCCTAGTATATTTTAGGTTTGAAGATCCAAACAACAGAAAGATGTATTATCCACAAAACCCCAAGTCTAGAGCATTCTGGATAACGTCCCATACCTAGGGTTGCCATCTGCCGATTTTTTTTGTCGTGAACCGCCCCCACCGGCAGGTAAAACCTTTAAGAAAAGGTGGCAACCCTACCCATAACTTTCTTAGAAATTGCCTAGATAATAGCAAGGAACTCTTTAGTGCCTAATATTAGTGATGGGCGAATTTATTCGCCAGGGGCAAATTCGCGGCGAATTCCCGCGATTCACCACTGGCGAATAAATTCGCGAATTACCAGCGAAATTTCGTTTAGCGAAAATTCGCTAAAAAAAACGAGTCGCACGCCGAAAATGACGCGACAAGACGAAAACGACGCAACGCGTGCCGAAAATGACGTGACGCGCCGAAAATGACGTGGCACGCGCCGAAAAAGATGTGATGTGCGTCAAAAGCGTCCTGCGACTCGTTTCACAAATTTTTCGCCAATTCGCGAATTTCTCTGGAATTTTTCGGCAAAGCGAATCTCGTGAGATTCGCCCATCACTAATATCATTAGATTTTGCAATGAGCAGTATATTACATTATCTTCTCCTTCCCTATATAGTTATAAATATATACATCTGAGCTGAAAAACATCCGAAAGCTGAAGCAGCAGTAAACTCAGTTGTCCTTTACAATGGACACCATGGAGTCTTTGGGTCACACATAAACATACAATTTAGTGAAGTGGATTGCCCTTTGCACTCATAACAAGTAAAAGCGTAGTGTAGTGTAGTCGTTTTGACCTTGTTTAGCATTCTGCAGAAGAAGGTTAACACAGAATATCTTTGGACCTAGATCTTGATAATTCAGGTAATATTATTTTCATACAAACCATAATGATTCACCATACATACCTTCAACTCTAGCTTTGTTGCATTTTATTGCATTTTCTGTGGTTAAAGTACTTTACCCTTGAAAAAGATACAAGTGAGTTAACATTCAAGCCGTGCTCAAATGCTTTAGAAGCCATGGAAATATTATTCAGTCATTTCTTATCTTAAATTGAAATATTTCAGTTATTTATAACCTACATGTGCTTAATAAATTCATCTTTACAAATTATAATGTGGCAGAAAAACAGCATAGAAGAAATGGAGATTTATTGAGTTCCTGGTGTATTTTCCGTATGATGTATTTCAAATGACTCAGTAATTGGTAACAGGAGAAAATACAGTCAGTGTTCCAAATTTGTTTCCTTTTCTATCATCAAAAAAGTACCTAGTTTCTCATGAGTAATTCTGCTGCATACAAATCATGTCATATTCTTCCTAAGATACCTAGCACCCAGAAGTTACCCCTTCAGCCTTTTTTGAAATGAATAAGCTACAGAACAGCAACTTCAAGGTTTTCAATACAGGATTCTGGTGTCAGCTGCACCTCAACAACACCCTAGGGACCCCAATTTTGTGATCCCTGCTGTAGAAATAAGCTTAAAGGAGAATTCAACCCCTACCATAAAAACCCTACCCCCTACCCTTCATAGACTCCCCTCCCTCCTCCCCCTAGCTGCCCCCCCAAGGCAAATGCCCCTAACTTTTTATTTACCCCTCCATGCAGATGTGTCCTCTGGGCACCATCTTCTTAATTTCCCTAAACTTCTGAAGCAGCCCGGCGTTTTTGGTACATGCACATTTGGAGTAAATTTCCGCTCCCGAACAACTGTACATGGGCCGAAAGGAAAAATAATTACGTGAATTTTCATGACTTTCGGCACATGCGCAGTTGCTTGGGACCAGAAACTTACTCCAACTGCGCATGTGCTGAAACTCCACTCAGATTCCGAAGAAGACCAAAGAAAAGAAGATGGAACCCATGAACACGTGAGGACAGAATCTGCACAGGGTGGTAAGTAAAAATTTTGGGGCATTTGCCTGGGGGGGGGGTCTATGAAGAGTAGGGTTGTTTATGGTAGGGGTTGAATTCTCCTTTAAAGCAGTGGTCCTTTAGTAAATGTTTATATAGAGGTTATCATTCATCAAGGTTATGACTGGGAAAATTTCAACACCCCTAAATGCCGCAAAATTCATAAATATAGATGATTTATCAATGGTTTATCATTCTTGAAATTATAACAAGTCCAGTTCCTTTAAACTAATCAACATTTAATTCATTAAATCCAGAGTATATATATGTCCCAACGATTCAAAGAAAAATGTATGGTTTTGTGCAACATGGCCGCTGCAACCCATTCCAGTATATGTAACAAGATAAACAGGGTTGTCGGCTCTCAAAAGGAGTTCACAGGGTTTTTTTATCTTTTTTTATAAAAAGATATAAAGTAAAAAACTGTATTTATTAGTCAAATTTAAAAATATTATTACATCTTCATGTGCCTATGGAGGTTTAATAATATTGTTAACGTTGACTAACCCCTCCAAATGAAATCTATTATCCATCTCTGTTCCACTTCTCTGTTTTCCGTCTATGGGGCAAATTTACTAAAGGCGAATTTTCATGAGACGTATTTGCCACGACTTCGCCATCTGTTAATGCGTTACCACTAGGCTAGTTCGCTAAAATGTGAAGTTGTGTCTTGACAGGCAAACACTGGCAAAGTTTCGCTAACTAGAATTTGTCAGTACGAGCATTTCATAGCGAACTTTCACTAATGTTCATTTCGGCCTAGTGGAACTTCATTAGTGCACTTATGTTTAGGTAAATATGAAAAGGGCAGGTACATATAGGTCATAGTGTATATATGTTTTTATTAGAGATGTTGGTGCAAATGCTTGAAGTGGCCACTTTTTATTAAAAATGCCAAGGAAGCAAAATAAAGAAAAAAGAGATCCTCTAATACCCTAGACATGAACCCACCATAAAACAAATGTGGCATGTCCCTTTAAAAAAAACGTAACAGTTACAACTTTTAAAGACAATCCCACTTTAAAATTTGAAAAAATGCCAGCGTTTTTTTAAATTTGCATGATTTTTCGGCATGTTCTGTAGGATATGATGTCATTGACATAAGATTGAGGCAGATTTAGATTCATCTTATCAGTTCGCTAGGTCTAAGCTGGTGAAAGAAACTCTGGAGAAAGCGTTAATGTAATGGAAAATTTGCACTTTAGTGAATTTTTGGAGTAACGATTATTTGCCTGCACGAAAATTCTCCTGGCGAAGACTTCACTTTACTCCTGTTAGTAAATTGCCAATGTCCCTGCACATCGGATTTCTGGTGAATTTTTGACGGCCACTTTGCCCTTCTGCAGCAGGAAAAAATTATTAATGCAAATTGCCAGAATGCTTAGAAAAGCTCCCTGAGCAATTTTACATTCATTTTTTTATTCAGTGAGTAAATTGTTATGTTTTCCACTGGCAAGATCTCCTAGGGACAGATTTATCAAGGGTGGAAGTCAAAATTCAAATTAAAAAAATTCAAATTTCCACTTAATTCTATTCGAATTGAAAACATTTTGATTTGAATTGAAAAATTCAACCATTCGAATAATCGAATATTAATAATAGGCTCCTCGGATAATAACAGAAGGTAATTTTGCATGTAAGGCGCACATTATAGGAAATATATAGGCGAATAAAGGCTTTAGTTAACATTTGATAATCTAATCAGAACTGCTCAGGTTTTTCTGATGTCTCTGATATATAAATCTTTAACATCAAAGAAATATAAAAAATGTATTTAAACCTTTTTCCTGATTTAATGCAATGCCTCTCTATGCTTTATACTTGACAAAATCAATTTTTTGCCAAAAAGTGCTAAATTTGGAACAAAAATCTACAATTTAACATTGTCTAAGTCAATTAAATTTTATACAAGAAAGGGGAAGTCAAATTGTTCACATATTGTTTTTTTTTGTGTGGAATTTCATGACAACGTTAAAGGGCAAGGAAAGTGTAAAATAGAATAAGGCTAGAAATGGTGTATTTTATATACTAAACATAAACATGAACTTACTGCACCACAAGCCTAATCAAACAAATGATTTATGCTTTCAAAGTTGGCCACAGGGGGCTGTCATCTTGTAACTTTGTTATTCATCTTTGCAAGACTAGACTACATACACATGCTCAGTATGGTCTGTGCTGCTTAGGGATTGTCATAAATGATCAAAAAACAAAGCTGCTTGAGTTCTGCATGGCTGGTAAGTAAGGCAGGGGCTCCCCCTGCTGTTCATAAGTGATTGTTTCCCTGCCAGAAGCACTAAATGAAGGGAGAATTTCACTGCATACAGTCAGGTTTCTTATAAAAACGGTACACATTTTAAAATTAAAGTATATTGGAGATAGATTTCTTTTTCATTAAAGAAAGTAAAAATGGGATTTTATTTCTTTGCCTTTCCTTGCCCTTTAACAATAATTTAGATTTTACAAAAACTTTAAAATTCTGTCCCTAAAAGTAGGGCACCATTTGTGTTCTATATTATATCAGACGACTTTAAATGAAATATTTCTTCAGATCCTTGCCTTTATTGAACTCTAACAAATATTTTGGGGTGTAGGCTCCCCATGCCATTCAGGCAAAGATTTCCGATGAGAGCAGCCAGCAATTCTTGGTCTAGGGAGCATGGCTTCTCCTACAGCTGAATTACGTACACTGAATATTGAATGAAAGCAATAATGTACAGTATTTTGCAAGTTTAAATGATCTGCTCATAAAACTGATACTGGCAAACATTTTAGAGGCTTCGAGTGTGTGATTATGCTTAATAATACTTAAGTAGGCATAAGTATACAATTTAAATGGAAAATGAAGATGGTTTTTTATCCCAGTTAATATGTGTGAAGATTTCAATGTTCAGTGCTTCAGGGGCAACTAACATTTATTTTTAATGCTTTGCAGCACATTAAGGAGTCTCAGGAAGCTGACAACTACGGCTGCTGACACTTAGAACTAACTGCCATCGAAGTTAATCTGCTGCAGATAGCTTCCATACAAAACACTTTAGTGAATGAGAGGTCAAGGTATATTGCTTTCAAAAAGGTGACTTCCCTGAGTAGAGCACACCTGAGGTTTGTTCTGTGATCCTAGGGGACTTTTTTTTAAATAAAAATTCAAGACAGTTGAATTTGCAGTTGCTTCACTATGAGGAGTTGCTAAAAAACTTTAAAGTAAACGTGCTGCTTATAAAGGGATTTTTTTCTCTGTCAATGGGGCATAGAAGAAGCCAAGTTCCCAGTAAGACCATGTATACAAATGTTGGTCAGGTCCAGTCCCCCAATATTTTGACTACTGTGGATAAATGAAGAGACCTCTAGAGTCCTGCGCGGGTCCATTTTTTGGGACCCGTACCTGCAACCCGCAATCCGCAACCCGGACCCGCGACCCGCATTCTTCCCGCTTGGACCCGCGACCCGGCCCGTACCCGCAACCCGAGATACGCAACCCCGACCCGCTGACCATCAAGAATCAGGAAGTACTGTCATTGTAAACCGGAAGTGACATCATCGGACGTAGCCGTGATCAGAAAAAAAGGAGTAAAACAGGAAGTGCTGTCAATTTAAACCGGATGTGAAGTAGAAATGCTGAGAAAAAGGAGTAAAAATCGCTATATCGAGGATCTGCGACCCGACCCTCAACCCGCCAACCTGCAGAACCACCGGCCCGCTTCTATACCCGCACCCAGAAATTCCACGAGCAACCCGCAGGGTACCGCCGGATTTTGCGGGTAACCCGGGGGTACCCGACCCGCTGCCGGACTCTACCTCAGTCATTATATCAGTGAGACAAGGATAGTTCAAGTTAGGATGAAAAACAATGATGAGCTTACTGATGTTTCATGGGGATGTTTTTAATGGAAATCTTGTATAAACAAATTTAGATGGAAAGGTATACCTCATTGGTTTGACTTGCAATGTAAAGTAGACAATCAATACTGAATCAGTGGGCTGTAATCATCAGTAACAACAATAGCAACATCACGAGCAGGTTGGTCATCAAGTGATTTCCAGAAAGAAATTCTGAGATACTGCAAATGATGCTTATGTAAATATATTTTCAGAGTTATAAACAGATAATGGACTAGGTTTTCTTATCCTGACGAATGGAGGGTGTACACACCCAAAACATTAATACTTTTGGTGATAAATGGGATGTTTACCAACTGCATAACATTGATTGTGTGCGGATCTGTATATATACATTCTGCACTTATCATTCTAACCCATAGCAACCATTCAGAAGCTTGTATTGGGAGGCCCCATTTATCAACATATTCATTTTAGTGGTTTTAGAGTTTTTTAAAACCACAAATAAACAAATTTTCTCTAAAACCATGATTGTCATGTCATTTATTAAATAGATTGAATATAAAAACAACAAACGGAAAAAAACCTCAACAAAATCGAGTTTATTTTGGGCAATTATGAGTGATAAAAAAAATCCAAAAACCTCTAAAACTCCAAATGGATAAAGAAAGGTCCAATAGGATGAGCACAGCTCTCATTGATTTCTGTAGGACCTCGGCTGCTTTTACTCGTAGAAGTTTTAAATCCAAGGTTGTTGTGGTTTTTATACTTCATAAACTCAAATTTTTATAGGTTTTAGAGATATTTTAATATTTTTTTAGACCATTCAGCATTTTTTTTCCATGTGTGCTTTTTTCAGATCTTTTAATAACTTTCATGGCAATTGTGGTTTTAGAGAAATATTGTGGAAATGTAATATACTGTAGGTCGCCAATGGAAACATTTTTCACATTGCGCACTATATTCCTTTGCGAAAGTTTTACAAACCCTTTGCTTATCACATGACCGTAGGATAGCTATTGCGATTGCAAATTTTAATTTAAATTAATTTAAATTTAGTGTTTGTAATACAACTTCTTACTGAAAAATTTGTTACGTTGGCTCCAAAAGTTTACACCTCTTTCAAGCTCGTTTTAAAAGTTCACAATGCACAATTAAGATTACATTGCAAATTTGTATTA
Source organism: Xenopus borealis (assembly GCA_024363595.1). Classification (NCBI taxonomy): domain Eukaryota; kingdom Metazoa; phylum Chordata; class Amphibia; order Anura; family Pipidae; genus Xenopus; species Xenopus borealis. The sequence goes on along the minus strand of CM044443.1, from coordinate 12,174,303 downwards.
TTATTTATTTAGAAATTTGTTCTCTTTGTGAATTTTATTACATTTCCCCCTTAGAGTTTAATCATGGTTTGAACAAGCTTTAATACCACATAGGGGCAAATTTACTATTATTCCCCAAAAATAATTTGTTTCTATTCGATATTCGATTAGCATTCAATTTTCGAATGTTAATTGAATAGTTCTAGGCTACCTTTAATTCAAAATTCGATCATTCGACGATCGAATACAAACCTATTCGATCAGTCGAATAAATCATTCGACTGAACGAAGAAATCATTCGATCGTAGGAATCCTGTTCGATCAGGACTTAGTCTCAGAAGCCTATGGGAGTGCTCTCATAGGCTTCTATTGCAATTCGGTAGGTCCAATCTGTAGGCAATCGAAGAAACTTAAAAAATTAAATCCTTCGCTGATCGAATGATTGAATATTCGTTCACTGGACTCTATTCGAATGTATTCGATCATTCGACCATTCCCTATTCGATGATCGAATATGACAAAATTCACATATTCGACCAAAAGAAGAAATCCTGCGTTCGAACTTCGAATACTTCACATGAATTTAGTACATCTGCCCCTTAGAGTCAACCTTTAAGGGTAGTGATTTTGCATTTTCTGAAGTATCCTGAAGTTGCCTCACGAGGAAACTTCGTCCAACTTCAAAGAACCGTAGCATTTCGTATGCCATCCCGCTGGCAATTCACATTCTTGATGGGGGGAAGGCATTCAGGGAGATTACTCATCCAAGGAAATTTGTAGCTGTCGACTAATTGACCCGGAAACCTCAGGTGTGCCACCACCCTAATAAATGGGCGTCTGAAAGTCTCCGGGCCAATTTCAATAGCTGTTTGACAAACATACAGGCACTGATGGACCAGTAGCTCCAGCCACTTCCCAGGCATAAATTTTTATGTATATACATATATATTAGGGCAACTAGGAGGGCAAAGAGACACACTGTTTTGCAAGGAAACTCTAGTGTCTGCTGGTCTGCATCCCTGACTAACTCTTCCAGATAGAGGGGATGATTTGATGGGTCGATGTTGGACAGGGAGCAAATTGCCATCATTGCCTTGGGTCTACAGCTTCTTGGTCCTGCGCTGGATGAGATCAGGGATTGTAGTGTTTAAACGTTAAACTATAATAAACATGAAAATGATGGTCTGAACTCCATAAATCCTTGTTGTCAAGCACCAGGTATTTAAGTATCTCCACATGCTGTTTTGGTAGATTTAGGTAGATTGAAAGAAGATCACAGACAGATGAGGTCAACACAGACAACACTTGATTGTATTAACACATGCACAGGTTCCGTACAATACATTAGGCCTCCCAAACATATGGCACTTGAGAATGTAGATTTGCTTCTGCGATATGTATGTTTTACGTGCGTAATCAAGAACAGAATTGTAGCACAGATGACACTGGTTGTGTATGATTAATAGCAACGGCTACAAGAGGAAGTATCACAGAATAAATAAAAGGAAGTCAGTTGTATACCACATGTGTAATTCTTTTTTTTTCTCGAGAAGGATGAAGATGTTTAGAAGAGATTTGCACTGCTTCCAGCTGCTGAGCAAGAAGATCAAGTTGCCAGAATGAGAAAGTTCCAAAAGACAAACGAGTGTATTGGAATGACAATATACAGTGTGGCAGAAGCAGATCACATCGTTGATGGACGTACCATTATGTCTCTGCATTCCTCTACTGCTAGTGATACTGATTGTGCAGTTACCCCAAGTCAGTACCTCACTAAATTCACCAAGAACTGGAGGATCATTTTTATTTTCAGTTTGTTGCGTACAGTATGTGTATTTGCCAAATCTAGTAGCAATGTAGTGAACGTCTATATATATTCCACATGTTCCACAGAAAGGCCCAGATTCAATTTAATGAGAAAAGCATTTCTGTTTATTCAGTTCAATAACTGAATGGTTCTATGACCATACAAAGACACAAGGCTGCAGGCTGAGTTTTACAGGGAACTCTGAGTATCACTCATGTATTGTAAGGGATAATGTACCCCCTACTGTAAATGATAAGGATAGTAGAAGTCACTGAGGGGTGTGACCATATAAAGGCACAAGGCTGCAGGCTGAGTTATACAGGGAACTGTTTAATTAATCTGGTATCGTTTTTACACTAGGGGGCAGATTTACTAAGAGTCGAATTCGAGGGTTAAAAAAACTCTTGAATTCGACCCTGTGAATAGTTAGGGAATAAACATTCTCCAAATTCTAATGATTTTTACCATTATTCGATTGGTCGAATGATCAAATAGTAAAAATAGATTCGAACGATTTTAACCATTCGATCAAATTTTTTTCTTCGATCAAACTTTTTGAATCCCAATTCGGTAGCATTGATCTGGCGAATCAGGCAGTCAAATAAAAATTTAAATGGGAAGTACTTCGACTGTCGAATAGTCGAATATTCAAATAGATTTTGATTCGATTCGATCGAATTCGAAACTTTTTGAGAATTCGATCGAACTTCGAATCCTTCATGTGAATTTAGTAAGTCCAACCCTAGGCGTAAGAGGTGCACCTTGAACAAAAAATAAAATCTTCTTTACAGATCAAGGGGTGCAGTGGGACAATTTTATAGAGGCTTTCGTTCCCCCCTTACAAATATTTCCTACAAACCTCTTTTCCTTTTACACCAACTGCATCTAACACTGGCTATGTTATGTTTTATATAACAAACAGATAAATCAACTGCTTCATATACTGTACATAAAAAAAATCCACAATGCATATCATTGACACCTCATCTCAGCAAGAACAATCTTCATCTTTATTCAGTCCTCCCCCATTAATCCCTATTTGGTGTAGTTCTGTATCGTCACAGGTGTAAAGCTGATTATTGATATTATTATATATCGCTGTAAATAAAAAGCATCAAATCAGGCAATTACAATGATGTCAGCATCGGCATGTGAAAGAACTAGGATTTGAACGAGGATTTGGATGAATCATGGAAAAGATTAGCAGAAAAATTGCTGATGGTTGATGGTTTGGTCCGTGGGTAGCGGGCAGGTTTCCCCCCCATGAATTATGTGATCACATGTGTTAAAGTATAAGTAAATCTAAAAAAAGTGAATGTAAAATGACTGAGGGTACTATTCTAAGAACTTCTCCAATTTGCATTCATTATTTTTTTTTTTCATTCAAAGATATTAAGGGATACATGAATGACTTTTGTTGCAACACCGCCACCTGCTGGTCATTTTCCCACCAGTCTGACCACCAAGTAGTCAAGGAAGTTGTCAGGAGAAAGAAAGAGGCTGCTCTGATGTTCTTCTGCTTTGGAAAGGTTTCTAATATTTTTTTCTTAAGCAGAAGAACATCAGAGCAGCCTCTTTCTTTCTCCTGACAACTTCCTTGACTACTTGATGGTCAGAAAATGACCAGCAGGTGGCGCTGTTGTGACAAAATGAACTCATATTAACAATAAATGTATCCCTTAATATGTTGGAATGAAAAAAAAAAATGTACATTGCTAAAGTTCTTTGAATAGCACCATCATTAATTTTAAATTAATTTATTTTAAAGGTTGATTTATTCTTTAAACAAAAGGAATAAACACTTTTGTGCCCAGTACCTTCCCATTCAGAACTCAAGCATTTCACTGGGCCTTTATAGTCTCCTTTCTTGTGCTTTTACAGAGAATAATTATTTTTTAAACAGAGCTGAACATGTTTACCTTCTTCTGTCCCATTGGAACGTTGTATAGCAGTAATTAGACTTTGTTACTGGTCTTGGCAGGGGCGCACCTATGCGTCATGGCTGTGTAGAACAATCGCTGTCAGTAAGCGAGACTTAGATGATTGCTGATATTTACAAGTTTGAACATTAAGACACAATTACACGTTCAAAACAGAAAAGGCAGATGCATTAGTGCACGGGGTTGTGGCATCCTTTTACAGTAAAAATTCAAGGGTCACTGTCTGTTGCGATAGTGATTATTTTTCCATTATATCATTTGCAGTTACTTGTCTTCATTTATATGTTTTAAAGCAAGCCATAACCCGTATAAAACAGACATTTTTATCGACAGAGTCTGCATTCTGAACTAGCTAGAGCACAGCGTGAAACAGAGCAAACTTTCTTATAAAGTCTTTGAATAATGGCATTGCTGCAAAGGCTTCTGACGTTACTGGAAACCAGTTCAGAATCTGTACTTAAATGGTTGGTTCACCTTAAAGTTAACTTTCAATATGTTATAGAATGGTTCATTCTAAGCAACTTTTCAATTGGTCTTTATTTTTTTATTGTTTTTATTTTAAATTATTTGCCTTCTTCTTCTGACTCTTTCCAGCTTTCAAATGGGAGTCACTGACCCCAAATGATCTGTAAAGTTACTGAAATGATCTCCGGCACCAAACAGCCAGAAAAAGATACAAAGTTTCTAACTTAATTGGCTTTTGGCAGGGAGCCCAGACTACGTGGCAGGTGTGCTTAGATACGTTTGCAACAATTTAAGATGAGCAAAGAAACAGTTGTAACAATTTAAGATAAACAAAGAAACTAGTGTAACAATTGAAGATAAGCAAGTCTCTTGGGGAAACTGTGACTTGCAGCTTAAAGGGCAATTCGCCTTCATCAGCAAAACTGTAATAACACACAGCAATGTGTTTAAACCTTCATGACCTGCCAACATTTGTAAAGTGAACATGGTAATTAGAGGGTGTGGCCCCAAAATTGGCATTTTGCCCCTCTTTCTATTTCCATAATGTTTGGGAGGTATGTATCATGTGGCCTAAGGCCTTAGGATTATGTGGTTGAATTCTTCTTTAACCTGTACCAAGACTTTAATATCCAAATGTATTTATACCATAACATGCAGGTAGCCTCATACCAAAGGTGGTGCAGACCAATGTACTTGTGAGACTTGGTCTTTTCAGATGGTGCTAAAGGTGCTAAATTGGCTTTAGAAATCTAGTGTTGGCATTTACTGGTCATCTGTTTGGAAGCAAACAATTGGTTGGAGATTATAGACCTGGTTAAGCCTCTGATCTTTTATTACATTCACTCCCTATCCCTAAAGTGAGAGCTCCATCAATGTAGTTAATAAGTGATTATATTGTGACTTTTGGAGATTATAAAGTGAGGTGCTAGCCAAAAGCAAATGGTGTGGCCTGAAAGAATGATGGGAGGTGGTAGAGCACGGTGTGGTTGCACTCTAAACCTTTCACATGGTCGGACTGTTGTGTCTGGGCCACAGAATGGCTGAAGTTAAGGAACCTCCTATTAGTGTTCACCCCATGTATGCACCCCACCCTTGACCTTCCTTCTCCATATCTTTACATCTGATGGTCCAGGCAGGTACAAGCTTGGGGTCCAGGACTCCAGATAGGGGAGTCTGGGTGGGAGTTTGAGATTGGGGTCCAGGGCTCTGGGTGGAAAAAGAACTTTGGGTCCATGCAGGGGAGTGGGCCTGGGACAGCAGGTCCAATGAAGGTGTCCTGATAGCCCAGTCCAATACTGACCTGGCAGGTGGTAAATAGGTAAATTGCACCCACCATCACTCCCTAACTTGTGCTTCTGATCTATATGGTAGACAGAACTATATTTATAGGGGAAGATAAGTACTTCAGAATCACTGAAAGCTAAAAAATTGTGCTGGCTAGTGCATATATTTTCATTTCACACCCTCACCTTCCATTCATAACTGACCCCCAAACTGTGTTAAGGCACCTTGGTACTATACTAGGTGTCCAGTTTTTACACAACTGTGATTTTACAGGATTTCTGGATCCCATTCCAGACAAGCAGAACATTTATATATCATTTCAAAAAATGTCTTTTGCAAATAGTTTCTGGGGCGCCGAACAGAAATCTGAACACTGGTGCATGATATACGAATTTACAAAAAGTAGAATAACCCTGATTGTGCCCACTCGTACGTGAAATTACTCATGGCACCCCTGTAATATCATGGCATCCTAGAGACTAGTACATTTTCAGACTTCAATGTTTTTGTCCGTAATGATACATCATATGTGAGCGTTTATATAAACCGTTGTTATGGCTGGAAACCGTAAGTGTTCTAAATAGAATATGAATAAATACAGATTTATCTCCCCTTTAATGCTTTGCTTCTACGTAGGATTAAAACTTGCACTTGTGTATATAACATATATATTTATATGATTTGTTTAATTGTTGAAGCCCAATAAGAATATGAAACATCCTCGAGCTGTTTACACGATTCTATTCCTGATGGATGCTCATTCATTTATTTGTATCTATGTGCTGAATGATATTGCATTAGATACGGGGAAACTGCCGCACTAGTATTTTCCATTTCGCTCGGGTCACTGGCCAGACGGTTTATATTATGAGCAATTGAAGACATCAATGGGAAAGAGATACAATCCATATGGAAAATCTGTACTAATATTCGCTATGACGGGTTCACTTGCACAAGCGCTGGACTTATATTGGTTGATCCAAGGGATGGTTCTTGCACAATGGAAAGCTAAGAAAATCATTAAAAGTTCATGTTGAGTTTTCATCCAGAGAAATATCTAGGGATCTTTTTATTTTACTGACAGCGATATATAAAGTTCAGGAATCGGATTTATTATCCAATGCTCGGCAAAGCAGTGCCATCCCCTCAAGTTTCTTGTTTCAATAAACAATTCTTTATTGTCATCTGTTTCACTGCTCATCTGTAGAAATAAAAAGACAATGTCAAATATCTGATGTTAACCAACCAATTCCATGAAATGTACTTCCCAGACATCACTGGGGCAACTGGGAGATGCAGCTGCTAAAATGATCAGAGCCTATTCAAAAGTGGGCAACGATTGGGGTGATTGAAGTAGGATGGACTTGTCTGAGACCAGTTGGGAATGGACCAGGCCCAGACTGGCAATCTGAGGGTTCTGGCAAATGCTAGAGTTGGCTATTTAGTTGGCTAGTGGGGGTTGTTTGGGCCTATTTTGAATCCCAGTCCGGACCTGGCATGGGCAGTGGGAATTAGGACTCATCCTAATATGTCTCAACTTTTAGAATGTTGACATAAGTACATGTTGAAGGCAAATGGTATTTTAATGAGAAGACAATTAGTGATGAACGAGATGGCACCCATAGACTCTAACGGCTGAAAAAAATTAGTTGCGTGTAAATATTTTGTTGCACAATTTGCACACGTCACCCATAGACCTTAATGCATTTTGGCTAATTTTCACTGGTTTGTGAATTTTCAGTGAAGTGAAACTGCTGTCAGATTCGCCCATCATTAAAGACAATGTTTTTCCCTATATTAGAGAGAGAGTTTACTGCCAGTGGAGGGTGCAATGCCCATTTAACTCAATACATTTATGAACACACTCTCAAATGTTGGTGGTTTGTTGATTCAAGAGCACATATTGGTGCAATTCATTAAGGTACTTGTTCCCAAACATGTTCCTGCATTTCTACATGGCTACCAGTGCATTAATCTTGTCCCTGGACCTGGTGGTAGCTCCAGCGTTCTCACTGCAGGTTGCATCACTGGCTGGACTATACTTGCACCCAGATTCACACACCATTTTTAACCCTCACTCTGAAAATGGCATATACAGCTAGAACCTAATTTTAGTAAAAAAGGAAGCTCAATTGTCTTAATTTTGACACTTAGGGGTCGATTTACTAAATTCACGTGAAGGATTCGAAGTTCGATCAAATTCGATCGAATTTCGAACGTAGGATTTATTCGTTTGGTCGAATATGTGAATTTGAATCGAATAGGCAATGATCGAATGATCGAATACATTCGAATAGAGTCGAATGGACGAATATTCGATCATTCGACCAGCGAAGGATTAAAATTTTAAAGTTTATTCGATTGCCTACTTTGCCAGATTGGACCTACCGAATTGCAATAGAAGCCTATGGGAGCACTCCCTGCATTGTGGCGATTACAGTGGAATTATGAGAAAACACTGCAATATGGTGAAAGAGAAGACAATTCTGTGTATGCAGCTTTTTCCTGTGAGACCCCCTGACTTGAGTTAGAACCACTTGCTTGGCTGTAAGAGCAGTTCTTCTCTAGATAATCTCAATAATTAAAGTCATCAAGGGAAATGTGTTGATACAAGGAATTTAATTTTGTAACCTGGGAAGACCAGTTGTCTTTAGTAAGGTGGGTCATTTTGTTGGGGGTCTGCTGGCATTCAGGTTCATCAGGGCAATTGGCAGTGAATACTGTTCCCAAATCCCTAATACTGTGACCAATATGTTGTGATGTGCTCATACTGTACTGGCTAATGGTTACATTAAGGCATATATACATATATATATAACATACAGATTGGGGATGTTCTCTTTGCACAATATGCTACAATCTAACCCCATGAATTGCAATCTGCAGAAGGGAAATACTTGGGAAATGAGCATGACTTATACATAAGCTAAATTTTCTGTTAAAACCAAATAGACAATCTCTAAAGGCTTGATAGCAATACTTATATAAGGTAAATAGGGAAATAATATCTTGCCTACAATGGCACATTGTTCTTAATACAAAAAATAGGCATTTGAACTATTTTTACATTTGATTTCCTGCTAGCAAAGTGGCTGTTTGAAGTTAATTGCATGGCATATTTTCCCCTTGGGAGAATGGTTCTCAGAGAGTGTCATGCTATGCTTCCGCAAGATAATGATAAGTTGATGTTTAATGGATTACTCAAAGCATTTTGTTTAAATTCTCCTGATTAAGAGGGATATCTGTAAATGCAGTTATGTGCTAACATTAGTGGCACTCATGAATAGTAAGTGCATACTATGTATACTGTACACCTCCAGCTTCATTGGTAACCTGTATGTATGTCCATTATATATCTGTGAGAACAGAAGGACAACATAATAGAAGCACCTAAAAGTATATTCATATCCAATACCTTCTAAGGAAGAGGACCACCCTTTTAATTCAGAAGAACTTTAGTACTGCTGCCATACAAATCCTCTGTGGGATATTGGACAATTCTGTTAGACATCAAAGACTTACCATAAATGTTTGAAGGTATGAATTTATCCTGGTGCTCAAGAAACTACCCTTGAAATATGTTGTATGGAGACATTATAATTATCTTGAAATATGGGGACATCATAGGGTAAACCTAATTCTATAAGTTGACCTTGGCAGATACCAAGGTGTAAGTCCCAAGTTTTGGTATATTCAAACAATTAATGTAATAAATAATCCTCCCGCGCACTTCCCATCCTGCCTCCAACCCGCCCAAGTTTTGTCTCTGACCCACCCACTCACCACCCCAACTCTGCCTACTCCCACCCAACTTGTGTCTCCCTACAACGCCGCAGGTAAAGAGGTAGGGTTTTTTTAAAATTAATTATATAGGAAGCAGACCCCACAGCTGGGGCACTCCTGTTCCAAGGGCCCCCCTCAACTGTGGGGTCTGCTTCCTCTATAGTTACGCCACTGCTTGTAGCATGTGTAATGGCATTTTATTTGTTTATATAACAACACAGTATTTGTTATTACATGCCACTTTTTTTAACACTGCACATTCCCTTGATTGTCTATTCCTTTTACATTGTGGGTCTAATCAGAACCCTAGGCAACCTGGCTGGTCATGACGCCAGCTAGACGCAGGGGTGAATCACTGGGGTTTTGTATAATAGTTAACATCCCAACACCCATGCACGGTTTGCCTGAATGAAGGAAGATGTCTGCATGCAGTGGCAGAAAATACTGACCTCTCAAACTCCTCCCCCTCTTCTCACCACAAAGTCGACAAGAGTCATGGAGAAGGGTTTTATGTTTTTTTTTCTCCTTTATTATTATTTTTTTTTATTATTTTTAAAATTATTTTACAAATAACATTTGCATATGATGGTTCTCCCATTATAACTTGTCCAAGCTAGCTTCTGTTATTGTGTGTATATTTTGCTTTTGAATCCTGCCTGTTTATTGACCTTGATCCTAGCCCATTGTCGCCAACTATAATTTTGTCCCATCTTTGTCTGTATCTCGTTTACTCTGGTCTGTTCTCTGTATTGTGCAGGTTCCCTGTTTGCCCACCACAGATAGTTCCAGAGAATTCACCAAAAACTAGTGCTGCCATGAGTTCTCCTCTTTCAAAAAAGAGTAAGGCCTAGCCCACTGCCTTCCAATGTTCCTAGTTAACAGACTGTTGCATCCTTAACCTAGTTCCCTCCAGCTCAAGTCTGGCCAAAGAGTAAATAATCCAAGAAGCTTGGGATAACCCACCATTAAAACCATTGAATGTTTTGGTTCCATGTGCCAGAACACTCATATTTAGCTTGTAGAACAAAAGGTTGTAGATTACATTCAAAAACCCATGTACAGATTTATAGCCCTCCCAGCAAAAAAAATCATTTTATTAAAACACTTTTACTTAACTCTCATTTTCAAAATGCATATTTTTACAGTCATTACTCCCACGCTCAAAAAATAATTGTGTCTCGTGATTTTATTTATGCACTTATCATGCTTTAATTCCACAATAAATGTATATTTTAAACATTTTTTACATGTGCAGAGCTCAGAAGAAGAACATATTTCTTTATAATTGGAAGCATACAGTCCTGAAGCACATGTTTCAGATTAAGTATGCAATCTTCCGTTGGCATTTCTATATTGTTTACCAGAATATATAAACTGTGCACATAAAATTTACATAATAAGTCCGTAATAAGTCAATCTAACTAATAGCATACAAATGTTTGCATACCACGTTTTTTATTTTATTTTGCAAAGCTCACCAGCAATGCTATTACAGCGTAGATCTCCATTGCACCAGTGATTAACACCAGACGCTTTCGTTTTATAGAATTGTTTTTAAGAGACGCTTTCTCATTGTCTCGGCGTTTTCTTGTTCTGTTAAACAGAAATTAATCAAGGGATCTTCCAAATCATAAAATATCTGGCCTGCAAATAGTCATTCATTTGGAATGAGCCTGTCTTTATTAGTTATTTTAACAGGGGAAAATATATAGATGAGACAAGAAACATGATTTCAGCAGAACACAATGTGGGGCTTAGATATAAAACAATGTGCAGTTGCTGGGCCCACAGCAACTTTTTAGGGTTTTGGAATGTTGGGCCAGATTTAATTAGATGAGAAAAATATATCTCCTTATTCAATATCAGGTTTCCTCATGGAGCCAGATTAAAATTAATGAGAAAAACTTGTCTCACTGATTGTTAAAGTCTATGGGTAGGAAAACTGGAACTGAATTAGGAGAAAAGTTTTTTTTCTCAAATCAGATCTTGCACATAAGTTTTTAAGTGATAAACCAAAAAACACTATGATTTGATCGTTGATTTGAATCCAGACCATTATCTACTTGACTCACATATATAATGAAATTGGACAAGTTCTTCATGCTCTTTGATCCCCTCACAATCCATAATCCACCATTGTAGTTAAGCCCCTGAGAATGTCAGACTCTAACAGCAAGATACAAATATTTTATAGAACAAATGAGAAGTATTTAGGGCTTCATTTATCAAAATATTAAAAATTATTTAAATAAAAAAAGTCAGATCAAACTAGAATCCACAATTGGACCTTATTTATTATTAGAAAATCCAGATCGGATTGGGGACAAACAATAGAGCGAAAACCCGAATCGTATGACATTTTCAGAATTTTTCCCAAATCGCTTGATTATTTTAGTTTTTTCCCTCAAAAAGCCCAAATTTTTCAGATTTTTGCCCAAAAAGTCCGAAATAGTCAGATTTTCAGCCTAATTTCAGCACAGACCACAGAAACGTCCAAATAGGATAGGAACTTCTCCCATTGATTTATATACAACCTGAGCATGTCTGAGATGCCAGATTTTCTGATTCTGATTTTTTCGATCCTCGGGGTATAATAAGTCTTGAGAAATTCAATTTTTTTCCCAACTAAAAATTTGGATTTTATACTATAAAAACAACTATCTTTCATGTTTTTGGCATTCGAACTTTAATTTAATTAACCCCAATTGTGTCTTAGAACAAAAAAAGGGTAGTTCAGATTTTCAAATTCTGCCACATAGCTGCTCTCAATCTTTATCATCTTGATACCCCAGGTCTCTGGACTGGCTGCAGGTGGGGAGGGAATTCAAAGTCTTATCTCAGGAGACTGTGAGGAACACTCCAGAGGGGTGCAACCTAAGCTGGTATGTATGTCCCTCTGTGGGCCCACATGGACCCAGCAGGTTCAGTTGGCTTGATGCTGGCTCTATCCACATAAACAACTAACCTAAGTCTTCTATTAAGACTACAGAAATGATTGAAGCAATCTTATATTATATGATATATTATATATTATGTGACATTGTGACACAAAATAACATTCAAATTTCTTTTTATTTTCACAAATTTTTTGCAATATCTCAAAATCTGTAAACATTTGACATTTATAAAGTGTAAGAACCATAAAATACTCTAATACAAGATTTCCGCAAGTAAAAGCAACTGATGTCCCATAGAAATCAATGGGAGCTGAACTGGTCCTGTTGCACTTTTTTAAGCCATTTAAGCTTTTAGAGGTTTTTTTGCATCTTTAAGCACATTGGGCCAGATTCAATTCAGTGAGAAAAAAGTTGAAAACTCATGGACAATATTCAATTTGAGATGCAATTCAATTCAGAAAAACTTATCTCATGGTTTATCATGTGAAAACTCTATTGAAGCCTGTGGACAATAACTAGAACTGACTTTGGACAAGTTTTTTCTCCTTGAATTGAATCTCGTCCATGTGTTTTTATGTGACTAGTTGATAACTTTTTCTCACTAAATTTAATCTGGCCAATTGTTCAGTGTTTTTTTTTTTTGTTTGTATTTTTTATATTCAGGTCTTTTAATAAATTACATTTGTACCTTGTGACTTTAACTTCCTTGAGTTGAACCGCGTCCATGAGTTTTCCCTCGATAAACTGTGAGATTGTCATGAACGCCGCCCGGAGCCTTTCCGGGAGCTCCGGGCGGCGCGTCCTTCCTCCGCGGCGGTGCCTTCAAGATGGCGGCGCCCATAGCCGCCACGTGGTTTCGGCGCCGGCCGTGACGTCATCGCACCGCGTCAAGCGCATTTCGGCGCCAAATTCAAACTTAAAAGGACGCCGGAGACCCAGGTTCAATGCCCGAGTATAGCTCAATATTAGGGCTAGGCCAGACGGGGAGATTCGGGGGCATTTTGTCGCCTGGCGACTTCTCGCCGCAACTTGTAGCCCCCGAACCTCCCCGAACAGCCACTTACCTAAGCGCGCTGGCGTTGCTTGAAAACGCCGGCGCGTATCCACACGGAGCGGCGCGCTTTTTAAAATTGCTCCAAATTGCCTCGCCAGGAGAAGTCGCCAGGCGATAAAATGCCCCCGAATCTCCCCGTCTGGCCTTAGCCTAACATTGTGTTCCTGGGTCTCCCTTCTATCCTGTGATATCTGTTATTGATCCTTTGCCTGTTTCTAGACCTTGAACTTTGCTGCCTGCCTATTTGAACTCTTGCCTGGACTTGACCTCTCTATTGGATTTCCCTTGTATTGTACTTCACCTGGAATCGCTGGAAAAGGACTTCCTCCTTGATCCTAACATCACCCCCTGTGGGTGCCGCAGGCCCCCACTTGACAGAGATAACTTTTTCTCACTGAATTGAATTTGGCCCTATATTGGTTATGCCATATGCCACTAACTTATTGCGCAAAACTAACTAAGTTTATATCAAATGACTCTAACTCTGTTATTTTATGTGATGCTAATAGGGTAAGTTTGGGGAGGGTTCGGGTGAATCCATGGCTAGGCCAGGGGCTGATCTGTGGTATTTCACAGATTTACCACCAACTACATTACCAGTAAATTTGTAATCGTGACCCTGGCAGGTGTTTTACTATATTGGCCAGGTGGCAACCCTAGCTTAGCTGAGTTATATTATGTGACAGTAACTGAAATATACCATGTTATATCAGTTATATTGTGCAACATTATCTTAGTTATATCATGTGACACTAATATGGTTATTTCACATGAAATAAAGTCAATGCACCTTTTCTATGCACCTTATAAACAGGCTTATATTCTTAAAAATGTCTGACGTATCTGAAAGGTGTGACCATGCCTAGGGCAGACATACTGACTCTACACTGTACATGATTTTTCAGAGGTAATTGCATCCTTCTAAATAATTAATTCAAATAAGTCACACGTTTTAATGAAGGAATGGAAAGCGTTTCACATAAGTATGTGTGTGTGTGCGTCAGTGCACAATGTTCCCTTATACATAAGAGCCGGCATGCTTGTGTTCCTTTGCATTTAAATAGAACTCTCCCTAATTATAGATCTCCTCGGAGAGAGAATGCTGTGACAGTAAATCCATAAAAAACGCAAGGGAAATAAAAACTGTGTAATCTGTTTTGTAATTTCCTATTAATTCAGCAGCTCGCGTAGGAACGAGAGGGAAAAAAATTCAGAGTTTGGTGACGTTGCTCTAAGTAAACAAAATCCCACAGAGGACAAATATAAACTGCCTCCTGCTGCCCAGCTTTGTGCAGTGAAAGTGGCATGGATGAGATAAAGTGATAAATAGTAACTTGTAAAGGTCAGCCTGATGATATTCCTGCATACAGACCCACTTCTGAGATGGGGGGAACAGAACAATTGAAATGCAATGCTAGAAATTCACATTATCATTTTGTGATTACATGCGGCCATTGATTGCCAAGCACAATGCTGGTGATGATACACATAATTTGAATATATTTAGGGGGCATTTATAAATGCAAATGCATGAGTGCATTCTCAGGTGCAGATTTCCATGCTTTTTAACCACAATGTACTAGAGGGTCTGACAGGGCCGGCAGGACAGCGGGAAAAAACCTGGCAGGCACGATGGCCCAGACCAGCTCCCAGCAGGAGCCTAAGATGCTGCACATCTGAACTACCACTACCTGACTTCTCCCAGCACTGATTGGGGGTGCACGAAGAGATAGCAAGGAATATGCTGTAGAGGGTGGGAAGGAGGACACAATTGTACCCAAAACTTGTATGTGTATGGACTGGGCCATTTCTGCAATTTGCACATAATTCATTAGGCTCAAGAGGTATCCATGGACTTACTGCTTGCTTCAATAAGCACAGAAAAGAAGGAAACGTGGATGTACTGGTGCCAAGGGCAAAATATAGGTGCAAGGAGTGTATAAGTTCAAATAATGGCTTTGGATCCAAGTTCTTGGAGCCAATGTGTCAAAAAAAAAAAAAAAAAATACAGACGTGTGAAATTAAGTTTAGACCATGATTACAAAATTATCTTTTTCAATTTATATTCTTTGTAGTTTTTGCAGATTTCTGCAGCTCTCTAGTACCAAACTATTATAGATATCGGACCTGTTGAATGCTTGGGACCTGGGGTTTTACTGATAATGGCTTTTTCCATAACCTGGATCTTCATACTTTACGTCTACTAGAAAATCATGTAAATGTTAAATAAACCCAATAGGCTGGTTTTGCTTCCTATCAGGATTAATTAAATTAATTAAACATATGTTCTGTTTTATTATTACAGAGAAAAAGGAAATTATGTTTAAAAATTTTGATAATTTGGATAAAATTGAGACAGCTTTCTGCAATCCGGAGCTTTCTAGGTAATGATTCTCTGGATAATAGATCCCATACCAATCAGGTTGCTAAGGCCCAATGGCACTAGGGTCGGGACCATCAAAACCGGACAGCAATTTTTAATTGTAAACTGGTGGGGGGGAATTTGGACATTGGTAGGGCCCTTCATGTTGCAGCCCCAGTTGGCCCCTAATGCTCCAGTCTGACTGTGTTAACCCAAAACTAAGACCAAACTGATGATCATATAATCACATTTACTTAATGAATTACCAACTAATTACCTTTTTACTTGTTATTTGTAGACATAGTAAGGGGATTATTTACTAAAATCCAAATTTATATAATTTTTTTATTATACAAGATCAACCAAACTCATGATATTACCTTTTTTATCAATAAAATAACCCGAAAAATTTGGGTTGGGAAAAAAATCTAGTAAAATTTAGAATTGTAAAAAATTTTCAGACTTTACTCCCAAATTGCTTGATTTTTTTGGGTCATTTCCTGAAAACCCAAATTTTATGGATTATCGGGCTAAACCCTGCTCAGACCATAATATCTTCAAATTGGGATATGGACGTCTGCTAATGAATTATACATTACCTTTACAGGTTTGAGATGCAGGGTTTTCGGATTCAGGTTTTTTCCAATAAAAAATATTTTTTTCCCCAAAAAGCCAGACCAGAAAAAAAAAAAATCAAGGTTAAGTAAATAACCGGCTTTCCTTCATGTTTAATGAGTGGCTTCTTCATGTTGGCCTCAAAATAACAAAAAAGTAAAATGCATAGGGTTGGAGTTTTCTAATTTGCCGTTTTGGTAGGGACTAGAGCTATTTATATCCTGATATTTATATTACTTTCACTACATTTCATTATTAATATAAAAAAAGTCCCTTCCATCATAAACATAAAGTATCATAAACATAAAGTATTGCTTATCTGAGGGGTGAATGTGAGATCCAACAGTAATCACCACCCCAATTAATTATTGAATAACCCCTTCAGTTGATGTTTATGCCAAAGACAAACCTACTCATCTTACTGTATAGAGGAAAAGGCATTGGTTTCTTCAGAAAAATGCAATTACAAGTTATGGAATTTGTTTCCTTACAAAAGCTACAGGGTTAATTAATAGAGATACCTTGATAAGTTAAAATAATGACAATAATTACCTGTTTTGAGGGAGTTTTTGTACAAAATTCCACTTTTATTTTTCACAATTTAATACTTTTATTACTAATATTTTGAAGGAACTTTGGACCATACAGTAATCTGATCCTTATATAAAGATTATCCTGGAGGATGAATCAATCGTATCCTCCAGGAGAGTCAGAATGATCAAGAGCTGCCGAGCCCTAGTAGGTTAAGAACATAATTTGGACTGAAGATGGCAAGAGCCTGAGGATTGTTGAAATCTAATCAAAATTGATGCCTGAAATGTGATTATATCTCTGAGGGCACTAATTCCTTTAAGGCTAAAACTACTGGACATTATATGATCTGTAAATCCATGGAACTAATATACAGGTTGGAGTATGATTGTGGGTTATGGTGCATTTGGCAAAGCAGACAAATTCTAAAAGTGAGCTCTAGGGAACATGGATTAAATGTGTTTAACAGAGACAAATCCTCAAAGCACATTTATAATAAACATCATACATACACTATCCAAATGTATTTCCTCATTTAAAGGAGGGCTAAACCTTACTACTGTATAAATATGGAAAACAATGTCATATTTTATATACTGAACTTATTGAACCAGCCTAAAGGTTCAGCATTTCTATAGTAGTAATTATCCAGGCCTTTAAAGATGACAAAGGAGTTTCCCATCTTGGATTTTATTGGGGGTGTCTGTGATATGCACATCCTCAATGCGCTTTTATTGGCTGTTGAGAAGCATCAGAAAAGAAGACGGAAGGAGCTATTGGGGCATTTACAGTTCTTTACAGCTAAAGGCCTATGCTTTTCATCGGCTGATAGAGGTCCAAAATATAAAGTACACTATTTGTGCCCTACATCTATAGCTAAGCTTTACTTTTCCTTTAATAATAAACATTCCATAGTAACTAAATTATAGAAAAGAGAAGCCTCTTGTATATATAATTGACACGGTTGAGCTGTACTGGCTTTGTAGGGGTCCTTTAAAGGATGCCCATTACCTTGATGGCTTTTCTTTACGGTTGCTCTCCAGGTCCTACTTCTCAAAACCCATATTCAATATCTTGCATTGATAGGCTCTAATAAGTACAAAACAGGCTGGCTGCAAGTATTTAGTATATGAATTCTTTATCTGTGCTATTAAACTGTTGTTATTGATGCATAGTTGGCCACAGGGACATATAATTTGCATATCTCCTCTCATAATTCATAGAATAAGAGTTAAAGTCTCTTATTTTTGTGATGAAGGCAATACTGTAAGGCAAATTTATTAAAATTCAACATCAAGTTTTTATTTTGCAATTCATGAAGATCGCAGCAAAAAAAAAAAAAAAATCTTGAATTTTTTAAAAGCAAGTTTACGGAACTCACAATTTTGATATATTTCAATCGAAGAAATCTTGTAGATCCGAGATAAAACATTTGACAACTAAAACCTGAACAAGGTCCTTGGAAGTCAACGGAATGTGTATTTTAAACATTGAAGTTATTTTGAAAATTCATGGAAAACATTTTTCTGTTTTGCAATTCAGTATTGAACTGAACTGAGATTTAACACAATAAAAAAATATAATGAATTATGAAAAATTGTTAACGTAGTCAAAAAAAAAAAATCTTGAATTTTTTAAAAGCAAGTTTACGGAACTCACAGTTTTGATATATTTCAATCGAAGAAATCTTGAAGATCCGAGATAAAACATTTGACAACTAAAACCTGGTTCTTGGAAGTCAACGGAATGTGTATTTTAAACATTGAAGTTATTTTTCTGTTTTGCAATTCAGTATTGAACTGAACTGAGATTTAACACAATAAAAAAATATAATGAATTATGAAAAATCGTTAACGTAGTCAATGGAGATTGTCCTACTGTGGGTCAAACAGGGCACAATCCCTCCATGAGATTCCCTTGTACCAGTCCAATGATGGTAGTCATAAACTGGTGTGTTTTTGATCACAAAAATATTTTCTCTTGTGACACTGTATGAGAAGAATAATTCTGGTCTTAATTTTATTTTGCTGCCCACATGACCCCTTTATGGGCTTAACGAGGAATAACTTTAGCATGAAAGGTTCATTCCAGTCATATTGAAATGCTTTTTTCTTATCTGCCTTTGTATGGTATAGAAGTATGTCTGCACTGTATGAATAAATAATAATATTTATACACAATGGATCTACAGTTTGAACAAAAGTTTGAAGCGTTATCAGAACATATGGTGAAAAAGAAACCAGGAGTGATGAAGAAATGTGATCATAATTTAGTTTGACTAGCAATATGTTATGTGCTGTTATTGAAAAGTGGTTCTTATTTTGTGTCTTTATAGAGAACCTGCTCCTCTGAATAATTAAATGAATTAATTTTTTTTTTTTTAAAGTTAGCCATTATCCTAGAATAGGATTCATTGTCTAGAATATGCTCAGGACCAGGGGTTTTATCAATGCAGGTCTTTTCACAATTTATGCTTACACAGTTGATTTGGGTTGAAAAAAGGAAATAGTCAGTCAAGTTTTTTTTATTTCCTATATGTTTCAACTTACACCTGTAGACATCCAGTTCATCATTCCTATGATATGATATGATCCCCATCCATTGGATGGATGTTTGCATTCTCATTTGGCCTTATTTGTTGTGTATTTGGAATCTTTTGCAAAATAATAGAAACATTTTTTCATCGTTTTGTTTTACTTGCCCTTTAAGACCATTATGTAAATTAACATTTGAAAAAAAATGTTTTGCTGACCTCAAAGCTACAGGTTTGTCAATATTTGTTACTAAATACCCTTAGATTGGAACTTCTTGGACATTGAGCAGATTTTCAGATTACTGTTTGCAGAAAATATGACTATAATTTGTTACATATGTAAAGTAAAACATAAAGAATTTTATGACCTCAAATTCTATAATAGAAATTAAATGTTAACACAGAGCCTGATTGGAAATATTTCAAGAAAATGACTGGGCATAAATTATAACACACCAAATTTATTGTGGTGATGGTGCCCAAACATCTCACGTACATGAAAAGGCCCTAAAGTGCTTTCCAAAAAGGAAGGTCTTGATTCACTCTGATGGGCTTAGTACTGTATGTTCTGAAAGCATCTATGGTGCAGAGACCCAATACTAAAATGCCAGAGATCTGTTCTGTGGAAGT
This sequence comes from Xenopus borealis, assembly GCA_024363595.1. Taxonomy (NCBI): domain Eukaryota; kingdom Metazoa; phylum Chordata; class Amphibia; order Anura; family Pipidae; genus Xenopus; species Xenopus borealis. The sequence continues at coordinate 12,154,423 of CM044443.1, read as the reverse complement.
AAGAAGTAAAACTTTCTTAAAGGAACAGTAACATCAAAAAATGAAATTGTTTTAAAGTAATACAAATATAATGTTTTCCTAAATGTATGTAATGGTTGCCAGAAGACTAGGTATCCTGCATTTTAGTCTCCTTAAATAAACTCAGATGAATGGAAATCTTCCATTCTTCCGAAAGAACGGGGGGTTGAGTCAGGAGGATCGTGGCCCAAAAATTGATTGTGGCATATGCACAGGCAGCTGGGAGGCAGGAAAAGTATATTGCATAAAGTAGCAAGTTGTAAACTATTTGGTATCATAGCTAATGTTTTAATTCATAGAAGATGTTGGGGACAGTTGCAGAAGAAAATAACCCTTGCTGGAGCCTCCACCTAAATGGAAAGGGGATAACAAAACTCAGACTTCCCTCCAGCAATAAAGGTGCTGCAAAACTCAGGATGCACCAGGGCAAATACATTTTCTTTCTATGCTTAAAGCAACCCTGTGAAACTCAATTTTTTTAGCTTTGCAGCAGTCTATTAACCCATATCAACCAACCTGCGTGAAGTATTTACAGGTCAGTTGGTTGATAATAATCTGAATGTGTGCTACGAGTAACAAGACCATGTGCAAACTGAGCAATTTTTAGCAATTTAACAGACAGTAACTGAGCACATAGTCCCTTTCCTCAAGTGTTGCAAAAAGCCCAAGTTCAAAAGGTTTCCTCTTTGAGTGAACGTATTCTCTTGGCTGTAAGGGTAGATTGGACATTTGGGTAAAAACGCACTATAGAAAAAGAGGGTTGTGGGTGCACTCCTAAGGCCATATAAAATTATAATTAAGTACAATAATCCCCTGTCTAAATATTCCAATGCTGCACCTGTCACTAAACAACACTTCCACACTAACACACACAGTACAGCTATCACATTTCATATCTATTCCTTTTTTTCTTTTCATCTTCTACACTTAAACCTGTACTCACATTTATATCCACACAATACACACACAAGTGTGCACCTATATATACAACTTTACTTTGCCTTCACAGTCTTTTCATTTCACTTTTTTCAAAAAATGGGCGTTGGTTTGGGCAGCCTCTCTCTGCATAAGCAGGTGGCTGGGGAGGATCTAGCCCACAGATTGAAACCAAGTTTCAGGAGGTTTATACTCCAAGTAATGCTGTTAAGCAGACCGGTATTTGACCATTTATATTTCAACCACAGGTAAACAAGTTAGGGACCACCGTGTGGGGTTTACCTTGACGTGGTATGGTGGCTTATCAATTTTATGATCATAACTTTGTAACAAAAAACCCTGTTTTTCCTTTTTAAATATATGCACTTGCAAATTCATTGGAATATTTAGACAGGGGATTATTGTACTTAATTATATTTTTATATGGCCTTAGGAGTGCACCCACAACCCTTTTTTTTTTTTTTTTTGTAAAAACGCACTATAGCCTAATAAAAATCAGATTTCTGTCTCTAGAAGAAACTCACAAGGACAGGTTTAAACAATTAAAATTCCTCCAGTGGCAACTGATCTGTAGAAATTGTTTCCATGTTCTGCTTTAAACATACAAACACATTGGATTGAAATACTTGCTGTTCTTTTATTTAAAGGAAACAATACTAAAATCATTATAATTTGTTATTATTGTTTAGAAGAATCAAAAGTTAATTGTATGTAGCCCAGTGTCCAATGTATGACCTCCATCTGAAACTACACAGCCCGACATCTACTCTAGTAACACTGAAGTACATGGTCATTAATACATTGTTGTAAATTCACCTTACTTGTGACCTTACAGGACTAATGGACATAGATGTCATGATAACTATTAATGACTTCTCAGATACACATTATGGTCTTAGTACAGCAAACTGGGCATTCTGAGAGATGTTGGAGATACCTGGGTCGATGATGGGTGACATGCTAACTGAGCTACTAAAGTCACATATCCATCAAGTTCAAACTTTTTGTACCACATCAGCAGCCTCTCCAAATTGCCTTAGAGGCAAGAAAAATTCCAAGATGACAACTGGATCAGTCCCTGGATCAACTTTGTACTATTGAGCTACATATTTTCAATAACCCTCTATTTTGTCACATGCTACAAAACCATCCAACCCCTTCTTGAGCCTATCTAATGTATCTGCCAATACAACTGATTCAGGAAGAGACCTCTACAGCTCTCACAATAACAACCCTTTTTGAATACTCAGATGGAACTTCCTTTCTTCTAAGTAGAATGGGTGCCCTTATGTCTGCTAGAAGGTCCTACTGGTAAATAAAGCATCAGAGAGTTTATTTGATGGTCTCCTTATATATTTATACATATGGAGTGTCCTAAAATGTTCTCATTTTCTGCTGAGATATATATTTTGCTATGAGTTAATTTATCAAGGAAACATTAATGAAGATCCAGCTCTTTTCCTCTTTTGGCATGGTCCTCTAGGCCTCAACATTTGCCCCATTTCAACTTGTATAACAGTCCCCATGGCTATACAGTAGTTTTTATATTATATCAGCTATGTAAAATCATATAAAATATACAATTTTTACCAGTGCAAGGAAACAATAAATTTTATACTTTTATCCTCGGGGCTGGGGTTTTCTGGATAAGAGATATTTCTGTAGTTTGGATCTCCATACCTTCAATCTACTAGAAAATTATGTAACATTAAATAAACCCAATAGGCTGGTTTTGCTTCCAATAAGGATTAATTATATATTAGTTGGGATCAAATAGAGAGAAAAAGGACATCATTTAAAAAATGTGGATTATTTTGATAAAGTTAATTCTATGGCAGATGGCCTTTCTGTAATTCGGAGCTTTCTAGAAAACGGTTTTCCAGATAAAATATCCGATTCCTGTATTTGTATGCATATACAGAGAAAAGCAATACTCTTGTAACTGGACATGCCAAAAAATTGCGTTCACAGAAAAAAAGACATTTTACTCAAAATTGTAAAGAAAAAAAAACTCTTTAGTTAGGGTGGATGGGGGTTGAATACTGCAACAGCAATTCAATAATATAGTTATGGGATCCATTACTGATAAACCTGGAATCCAGAAAGCTCCAAATTATGGGAAGACTTCATTTTAATCGATAAATCAAATTTTTAAAAAGGGCTTACTTTTTTTCTGTAATAATAAAACAGTAGCTTGTACTTGACCCAAACTAAAATATTATTAATCCTTATTGGTAGCAGAACCAGCCTATTGGGTTTAATTTATGTTTAAATCTATTTTTAGTAGACTTAAGGTATTCAGATCCAATTAACAGTAAGATCCCTTATCTGGAAAACCGCAGGTACCGGGCATTCTGTATAACAGGTTCTGTACCTGTACATACAGTCAGGAAGAGCAGTGGAGGGAATAGAAAGAGGACACAAGGGGTCAATAATGAAAGCAAGTGCAGTGTGTATAATACAGTTTATCACTTTGACACAGCCGCCGGTTGCTTCTTATCGCAATAAAACTGCCATCTCACAATTTAACTTTATTCTGTAAACCAGCTCTGACAACACAAACAGGTGAAGACTAGAGAAAAACATCTACAGACAAACCGTCAAAACAAGGAATAAAAAGAAAATGAATCAGGTTAATAAAGCTGGTCAGTCTCATTGATATTTGGCAGAAAATGAAAGCAAGTTTGTTATTGGACTGCCCTAAACTGAAGGGAGGTTGAAAGGGATTCTGTCATTATTTTTATGATGTAGTTTTTTATTTCTAAATGTTTACACCGCAAATAATTCACTCTATAATATAAAATGTAATTCCTGAACCAACAAGTGTATTTGTTTTATTTATAATATCGGTGTGTAGGTGCATCTCAGGTCATTTTGCCTGGTCATGTGCTTTCAGAAAGAGCCAGCACTTTAGTATGAACTGCTTTCTGGCAGGCAGTTGTTTCTCCTACTCAATGTAACTGAATATGTCACAGTGGGACCTGGATTTTACTATTGAGTGCTGTTCTTAGATCTACCAGGCAGCTGTTATCTTGTGTTAAGGTGGCCATACACATAGAGATCCGCTCGTTTGGCGATGTTGCCAAACGAGCAGATCTCTCCCCGATATGCCCGCCTTGTGGTGGGCAATATCGGGCTGATCCGATCGTGGGCCCTAGGGCCCAAAGTTCGGATCAGTACGGGCGGTCGGATCGCGGGACCGCATCAACGAACAGGATTTTTAATCCTGCCCAATCGACATCTGGACGACTTTGGGCCAGATATAGATCGGGAAAGCCCGTCGGAGGGCCCCCCACACGGGCAGATAAGCTGCCGACACAGTCTGATGGCAGCTTTTATCTGCCCGTGTATGGCCACCTTTAAGGAGCTGTTATCTGGTTACCTTCCCATTGTTCTGTTGTCTGGCTGCTGGGTGAAGGGAGGGGGGTGATATCACTGCAACTTGCAGTACATCAGTAGAGAGCGACTGAAGTTTATCAGAACACAAGTCACATGACTGGGGGCAGCTGGGAAACTGACAATATGATTAGCCCCATTTCAGATTTTGAAATTAAATATAATAAAATCTGTTTACTCTTTTGAGAAACAGATATCAATGTAGAAGTCTTCTAGAGCAGCAATATATACATGATACATTAAAAAAAAAAAAAAAAAGTTTTTTTCCCATGACAGTATTCCATTAACCACTAACAGGTCTCCTATAATATAGTATATATAGTGTAATGTAAACACATCAAAATGAGTAGTACAGACCAACTGACAAAGATACAGTGAATAATGTACCCCTTTTGTATAATATAAGTATATTAAACCTTGGAGGCTTTCAGGAGGTTCTAGGGTAGATTGCTGTCAGCCAATCAAAAAATCGTTGATATATATAAACACCACACATCTCATCTTTTATTAGATTCGAATGGAGAAAGAGATTCGCAGTAAATTATCCTGTATACCAAGCGGGTTATTTATGGAACTCCAAATGCAAAAATTTGTGGTTTTTCTTTTTTTTATAAAATCGGACTTAAAAAAAAAAAAAAATCACAAATTTTTTGGAATTTATTATACCCCAATGATGGAGAAGTCAGAATCCAAAAACCCGCTATCTCCAAGCTGTCAGGGTCCTTTAGAAGTCAATGGCAAGGTCCGAATTCAATTTCAATATATAGTATATAGTATATAAATGGTTTTGTGGCAAAACTAGACTTTTTCGGATTTTGGTGGGAAATCAGACTTTTTGGTGGGAAAATCTGACTTTGGCGGGAAAATCTGATTTTTCACCCAAACAGATTTTAGCAAGCTTTTTGTATGAAAAATAAGGTCCAAAAAGCAATTTGAAGTTGGTCAGACTTTTTAAAATAGAAATAATGAGATAAATTTTGACTATGATAACCCCCAAGAGGCAGATTTACTAAGGTTTGAATGGTAATAAATTTGTGACTATTTGGTAGAATTTTAGACGTTCGCATTTTTCATACATAACATATCATTTGAATTGTGAATAAAATCAAATTTACCGGAGTTTAAAAAAATTCCCCAAGTTTACATAGAAGTGAAATATGCTTCACATTAAATTATAAAAAAAAAGAACACATGAGTGTGTTTTGATAAGAGGACAAAGCAAAGATGTAATTGTGTCCCAAAGAACAGAACAATATCCTGTACAATTAGTCATCCTTTTTGCTTTCATTCTTGTTTACTTTGGGAATAGAGAATGCAGAACAAGGGAAGGTTTGGCAGTTTTGTAGCCACTGAGTTATGGAAAGGTTTGTGCCAATGTCTGAATTTAGCAGGATTGTAAGAAAAAAAAGTCCACATTCTCACTCTGTGCCAAGGGCATTTGCCCAAAATTCAATTAGATAAAAATAAATCAGCCAGTGGGTAATGTTTTATACTTAATCTACTGCTTTTTAGCATTCATCCAGAAAGAGTTTATTCCATAGGTCTTCCTGCCTCCCCAAACAGCCATGTCCCAAATTAGCAACAGAAATGCTATGATGGGGCAGAAAATTATTTTTATTTACACCTTAGTACAATGTATATATTTATATAATTCTTTAAAGAAAGTGTTCCGATTTACTTATTATTTGATTAATAACCCTGCAAAGTGGAAGAGGTAAAGGACCACAGTCACTGTATAGGGCAGATTTACTAAGGGTCAAAGTGAAAATTCAAATAAAAACGAATTTTGAAGTCATTTTTGGCTACTTTGACTATCGAATAGGCCAAAATTGATTCGAATTGAGAAAAAATTCAAATCGAATGCTAAATTCAATCATTCCAAAATCGAAGTACTGTCTCTTTAAGAAATTCAAATTCAACACTTCACCACCTTAAACCTGCTGAATTGCTATTTTAGCCTATGGGGGACCTCCTGGAACCTTTAAGAAGTGTTTTTAGAATTTTTTGAAAATTAAATTTTTTTTGGCCAGAATCGTTCGAATCGAAGATGCATTAGAATGATTTAAATGATTTTTATTCGATGGACCTATTCAAACGGAAAAGGTCCATTTGTGGTTGAAAAAACACTTTAAAAAAATTGATGGTCGAATTTCGCAGTTTTTTACTTCGAAATTCAACCCTTAGTAAATCTGCTCCTATATCATATCTTCAGGTTTTTACTCACTGTACATCGGACACACTAATGAATGAAGGCAAAGTTCCTCTAGAGTTAATTCGTCAGTTTCATAGTGTACTTTCGTTAATATTTGTTTCTGCCTAGTGAAACTTCATTGGTACACTTTGAATAGGGTGGGTATATATATGTCGTATAGACGTCTTTATTAGAGATGTTGGTTGCAAATGCTTGAAGTGGCCACTTATTAAAAATATCCAAGGAAGCAAAAAAAAACCAAGGAGATTCTCTAATGCCCTAGACATGAGCTCCACCTAAAACAAATCTGGCATGCCCTTCAAATGGTAAAAAAAAAGTTAAAACAACCATTTTTAATAATTACAACTTTTAAAGACAATCCTGATTTAAAAACTGCCTGCATACAGGATATGATGTCACTGACTTAAGATTGAGGAGGATGTAGCTTCATCTTATCAGTTTGCCAAGAAAACTCTGGCGAAAGAGGTAATGTTATGTAAAATTCACACTTTATTGAATTTATGGTGTAACTATTTATGAATTTATGGTGTAATGTAACGATTGTTCGCCTGAGCGAATTCATCTGGTGATAGGGTGAGAAACTGTGTTATTGACGGTCTCTTTCTCTAGTGAATTGTCCTCCACACCTGTTAGTAAATTGGCCATGTCCCTGTGGATGGGATTTCTGGCGAATTTTCGCTAGCGACTGACACTTCACCGTTTGGTAAATTTGATTTAAGCATTTAAATCATGAACAGGGTAATTTTTTACAAATGAGCTACTAAGGATTTAGATTCAGGGGGTTATTTATCAAGGTCTGAACTAATCTCCAAACTCCAAAGCAAATCCACTCGGGTTTTGTAGGCTTGAATATTATTATATTTTTACCGGAACTTTTCGCTTTATTTTGTTTTGCTCTGAAAACTACAAATTTTTCTGAGTGTTCACCCGAAAAGCTCCAAAAACATCATAGAATTACCTGAAACCAAGCACACAACCAAAAATCAACGGGACTTTTATATGTAACCTCGCTGGTTTGAGATGCTGTATTTTCACATTTGGACTTTTTCTCCATCAGAGTTTAATAAATTCCAAAAAATTTGTGGTTTTTAAAGAAGCCTATTTTAGCACAAAAAAAACTCAACAAATTTTCAGAATTCGGAGTTTGACAAATAATACCCTCAGTGTTGTGTATTCAGGTCAGCCTAGGGGGGTAAGTAGTAGTAAACAGTAAAAAAAAAGTTTTGTTTGCAGCAAAATAACCCCCACGACCTGCCACTGATCCTTTTCTTTTGAGGTCAATGTGAAAATGTGCAACAGGGAATTTTTCTAGAGATATTCAAGGTATTGGGGCAAACTGCATAGACATAGATGGATTTTTTGGGGGAGGCAGGATTTTGAAAATGTAGTCTTATTAAAATTTCATTCTAAGACTTCACTCTAATATCATATAAAATAAATATATTTTATCTTAGGAAAAATAGACATAATTTGGCAACTACCTCCATTAATTAAAATAGGTAACCAAAATGAAGATTATTTTTGGCATCACAATAATTCTTACAGCAGCAATACCTTACTTTCCATCATTTAAGGCACATTTATTGAACAGAATAATTTAAAAAAAATTCTATTAAATTGATTCATCTTGGATCATTTACAAGATATATAATTTGAATTTTTAATTATCAGTGTAAGTTTCTTTGGTAATTAATTGCCTCTTTGAGTGCTGTTCCCACTGTTGACATTGTGAAGAATTCACATTTCAGCAGAGGTGACAGCTGACAAATTAATTTTTGACAATGAGAAATGACAAGCCTAATATTTTTGTTTTGACATGAACAAATTCAGACATAATATTACAGGTTTGCCAGGATGGAATCAAGAGACAGGAATATAAGAGCTAATATGGAGAAGAGGATTACAGAAGAATACAAATACACAGAATTTCTCTTAAAAAAATATATCTGGAAAAATTAACCTGAAATTTTGCCAGTACTCAATAAACACTGCTCTGGTCATGAAGGTGAGCTGTAATCATGTTTCAGTCCCTCAGCACAAAGAGCCTGATTTAGTAAAGGGCAATAGTTATCTTTTAAGAAAAACATCAACTGATTCACTAAGGAGCTGATTTATGAACGTTTATTTCTCCAAATCATACTTTTTAGTCCAAACACATTTTTCATATAGTTCCTTAATTCCCAATTTATTCATAATATATCAAGTGTAGAAACTGTATGAATACAAAAGTACAGCAAGGAAGTTCCCTTTCTTTTCTTGCAAAGATTAGCCTTTTGTTTGTGAGGTTTTCAGAGATCAAACTTTGATTGGCATATTTATTTTTCATTCCTTCTTGACAAATCTGGGGTTTTCTAATTTTTTGACAGTTATTTTCATTTGCTCTTTTAATATTTATATCTTTTAATAACTATTATAGCATTTGTGATTTTAGAGAGAGTTTCAAAAAGCTCGAATACCACTAAAATTCGACCTCTAGTAAATGGGCCTCCGTAGATCTGCAGTTTTTATTAGGAGATGGTGAAAACGTTGTTGCAAAAAACCTTGTGACAAAATCATCAATTTGAATCGTGAATTTTTTGAGAATTGACTCTCCGAAAATTTGACTTAATTTCATTATTGCCGAAACAACTTAATATTGGATTATCGAAAACCAACATGGAAACATCTTCAGGGATATCTGCCGTTGACGTCTACATGACCTTTGAGATGGAGAATTTTTGGATCATAAATCATAAAAAGCTGAGTTTTCCCCCTTAAAAACTCGACAGAAAAAAGTGAGCTTTAATAAACAGGCCCCAATATCTCCCCTTTGAGAAAATAATGGTTTCCAGTGTTTATAATAATGATGGCCTGAAGAAAAGAAAGGACAAAGTACTATTCATGCCTATAATAACAATTGTATCTGGGTTTGTCTATGTAGCTCCCTGAGTGGTGGTGGTGCTGGGAGTTGTAGTTCAATAACCAGTGGAGGGAAGCCAGTTGCACTACAACATTCTACATCCCCTTAGTAGGGTCTTCCATACAGCTCTCCCTGCCCATTAAATTGATACAGTTTATTTACATTAAAATGGTAATTAGGGGGTGTGGCCACAAAGATGGGTGTGGCCCAAAATTACTGTGTGTCACCAAGGAAGACCTCCTGATGGGGGCCAAGTGTCAAGTATAGATCCCAGTGTAACAAAGTCTGGGCACCCCTGGTCTACAAGAACTACAATAAGAAAGCAACACCAGTGTTGCCCAAGATTTTTCATTCAGCAGGCATATATCCGCTAGACTGGTATGTGTGGTGATTAATATTAAGATGATCATATTGCACAATGGAGTCAAGGAACTGTTTAGGGTAGCTGCAGGCCTTCAACATTGTCTTGAAGGACCACATCAGATCTGCCAAGCCCCTCTGTGCTATGCCCATATACCATGCCGTTGTCATGTATTGCACCCAATGACCTGAAGGAACCTTGGAAATCTGATGTTAGAGCCATTTTTTCTATACTTTCTCCCCTCAGGGCTTACTACCTTTAGTATAGGCAGCTGTCAGGACATACTGCATGGCCTTAGATGGCTGGCACACCCAGTAATGCTAATGATACCAACTAGATGACATAGTGTGGTCAGAGAAGTACAAAATCAGAAACAAAGCTGCAAGTGATTAACTGGAAGTCAACTGGAGAATCTGATCTAATCCTAACTAGTAGGATTTCTTTTTTTTCTCTTAAAATTCTTGTTTTTTAAAATCTCTCTGACTTCTATGGAACCTCAATTGCTTTTACTTGAAGAAGTTTTAGAGTTTTTTGTGGATTTTACACAGCAAATCTTAATTTTTTTTTAGTTTTAGAGTAATAAATAAACAAATTTTAAAGAAAAAATAAAATCAGTGAAATTTTTTTTCTAATATTAGTAAATATGCCACTTAGATGTTCTATTTGTAAAGGGTGTTTGGGTGATTGCCATTGATTGTGATTGGCTTTACAGGGTAATTCTGACCATGGGGCTTATTTACTAACTTTCAATTTTTATTTTTTCATGAAGCTCTAAAAATCTGTGTTTTTTCTATATTTCTTTAAAACTCAAAAAATTTGAGATTCAGTGTAAAAAACACGAAAAATTCTTATACAAAAATTTGACAGGAAAAAAATTTTGAGATCTAGAAGTCACGGAGAAGTTTTTTGTATTTATTTTTCCCTAGGATTTCCCTGTTTTCGAGATATTTTTGTTTTTTTAACATCATTCTGCTTTTTTTTCATTCAGTCTTTTTATAGTTGTATCTTGTAATAAATTCCATGGCATTCATGGTTTTAGAGAAAATGATTTTATTTGTCTTCAAAAACCACCAAATCAGACTGTTGATAAATAGGTCTCCATGTGTTTTGATCTCCTAAAAATGTGGTGTTTGAAGACGTTAGATATCCCACCGTGTGCCATTGACCTTAGGGAAAATAAATGAATGCTACTAATCAATATTATAATTGTATTTGCTGTTATGGAACCCAAGTTGAATCAATGACAAATATCAATTGATTGACAGCTCTGTAGAGCAAAAAAACAAAAACTTGAAAAATACAAGACGCATCAGGTCTAAGAGAATGCTGATTTATTCCAACTTCACAAAAATGCTGCTGTTTGGAAACGTAGAAGATAGAGAAACAAAATGGGTATTGATTGTTAAACTGTTCTGCTGTTCTCTTTTTCTCCTTGCGACATTTAATAAATACAGTAAGCGGTGAGCGCGAGAGACGGCGGCTGATAAAGCGTAGAGTTAATTATTCCTACACCAACTGCAGATAAAAATCAACTCATTAAGGATTCAGATACAGCTGTTGATGGATTCTACCTGGAGCTGCATTACCAGTGTCATCATTTGTTTAGGAACGGGAATAAAATACCATTCTGTGTTACAAACCAATGCAAAAAACAGACGTTTTGCTGAAACAAGCAGAAAGCACTAATGGATAAAAGCCCTGTGTAAGTAGGTTAAATAAAAATGGGATTCATAATGTCTGTAATGTGTTTCAATTAACCATTGGGTTAGAGGAGAAATAGAAGGAAGAAATAAAATTGTATTGTTTTTGCTTTCAAGGGTCAATACATTATGGTATAATGGTGAGGTTATGACACCATGATGGTGGGCAGTATATGACATCAGGATGCAATGGACAGGTCATGAAATCATCATATGATAGACATGTTATGACATCATGCTATAATGGACAAGTTATGGCATTGCCATTTATGGAGCTGGTTATGACAACCATATTCATTAAAACATTTACAATGCTAAGGGGAAAGGGTTATTCAGTTGGCCAAGTTGTATTTGGAGAAGGCTGGCCCCTCTGGAAAGCAAGATGCTTAGTTTTTTTTTTACTAAACTAGATTTTTTTTCTGGTTGAGGGTTTTTAAACAAAAGTTGAACGGATCAAAAACAGTGACCATCACACAAAAGCAGTGAAAAAGCAAATAAACATTTGTTAGGTTCTTAATTACTGTATACTCAAATTGGTAATCCCAAAGGGCAAAGCATTTCCACAAATTGCTTGACACAAGAAAATACTAGTTCTCCACTGATAAATAGAGCAATGTTATTTAAAAGGCTGTTTTATTTTTAGTGGCAACTAATTTTTAGCACCTAAGTTCTCCTGTGGGTCCAATATAATATCCCCCCATTATTTTCACAACTATTCGAAAGATTCTGGAGAAGAAATATTTGTCTTCCCCCAATGAAAGGGAGCAAAACACTGCTGGAATATGCTACTCAACCACACTTTACTGCAATATTGCTCAATACTATGGGGCAGATTTATCAAGGGCTGAATTTCGAGTTTATGGGATTTTTTTAAAAACTCCAATAAATTTGCGTAAACTCGAAATTCAGAAAAAAACCCACCAATCGAAATTTATTTAAAAAATGTAAATTTCTCTAAACTCGGGTGAATAGGATCGACCTGCAAATTTTAATCAAATTCTGTAATGCCTGCCGTCAAAGTTGTCAAGTTGGAAGCCCATGCTGTAATGGACGGCCTAAGGCCCCATCACCTTGAAAATGTCTATCTTGGAAGCTAAGCAGGGTCAGGCCTGGTTAGTACCTGGATGGAAGACCACCTGGGAATACCAGGTGTTGTAGGCTTTTTTATACCAGTATACTTAGGTGCTATGACATCTAATTTGTGCGCCTAGCTTCCTATTGGTTCCTGATGTGTCTGTCCGTCCTCAGCCTCCTGATTGGTTCCTGGTCCCTTAAATACCTTCCTCTTCCTCCTCACATTGCCCAAGCTGGCTTCTGTTTCCACAGTTCCTGCTCAAGCCTTGCCTGACATCTGATTCCTGGTTTTCCACTCCTGGCCTGTTTTTTGACCTCTGATCCTCTGCTGCCTGCACTGACTCTTTTGCCTGTTTTGACTTCGCTTCTGTTTCAATCCTTGACGGTACCTTGATCTCGGCTATTCCCTGCTCCTTTGCCTTCTCCGCTGCAGAAAGCCTGGGGCCCCAAAAGGGCATCGGTGAAGACCGGAACCGTAAAGGAGTATCCGTGTCCTCCAGTCTTCCTTGCACCAGTGGCTCTCCTTCGGGATCCAAGCTATCCATAGGATTCAAGGTAACAGATTGTTACAAATTCAAATCGAATTTGAGTTTTTTCACAAAAGTCCACCAAATCTCCAGAATGATTGTAGGAAGTCCTCCATAGGCTAAAACACCAATTCTGCAGGTTTTAGGCATTCAAATATTAGAATTTTAATTCTTAAAGGGATAGTGCATGATAAATTTCATTTAAAAGTGTAAGGTGCACAACCTGTATAACAAAAAGTATTCAAAAAGTTCCTTGATAACATTTCAGTTCCTTTGTTGTCATCATGCAGTTGTTGCCTCTTTCACTGACTAAACATCTCGTCTTCTGCAAAACACACTGCAGCGCTGTATCCCTGCAGTGTCTGTGAAAAATCAATGGACTGGTCCTAGCAGGTCTAAAATCTCTGTGAGCAATCTCTGTACTGCCATAAATCAAGTTTAGACAGCTTTTCCTGATAAGTGGGTCTCGGCTACGGAGACGTTATTAAATCTCTATATGTGAGTAGTAAGTAAGCAAGGCATGTCTTATTTCATGATAGTGCCCATCCTGGCATCAATAAATGAAATAAGGCTTTGTTGTTGTTCAATATTCTCTTCATAACAACAGCCTGGATAATGGAGATATTTCATTAGCACATAAAACTTATTAAATATTAAATAGATATTAAAGATATTAAATATTCTGCACTTAGAAGCAAATCTTACTTACTATGAAATATAAATTTATATTTCTTAAAAGTAGGGCTTGTTTTCTAGTTACAGCTTTAAATCCAAATGCATTTCTTATTGCCCTAAACAGTCTACGCCAATGTATTCCACAGGGCATTAAAGAGATTACACATCATTCACATCAGGCCCCACCCTAGAGGAGCGTACAAAGGGGAAGTTGTCATGTTGATTGCTTCAGCTGGGGAAACAGCGGATATAACAAGGGATCTCTTTTATAGCACAGGCATGGGAACTGTTGTCCAGAATGCTCGGGGCCTGGGGTTTTCCGGATAATGGATCTTTATGTAATTTGGATCTTTATACCTTAAGTCTACTAGAAAATCGTGTAAACATGAAATAAACCCAATAGGCTGGTTTTGCCTCCAATAATGATTAATTATATCTTAGCTGGGATCAAGTACAAGCTACTGTTTTATTATTACAGAGAAAAAGAAAATAATTTTCAATAATTTGGATTATTTAGATAAAATGTAGCCTATAGCAGATGGCATTTCTGTAATTTGGAGCTTTCTGGATAACAAGTTTCCGGATAACAGATCCCATACCTGTATACAGTAGGTATAAATTTTATATGGAAAACAATATGGTGGTCTTCAATAATATAAATTAACTGTAAAGGCCTTTAAATGAAAAAGTGGGCACACAATGTAATGTTTACTCCTCATCTTGGATCTTGTTAGGCATCTTTTTGAGTGTCAGGGCACTGCACATGCTCAGTGAGCTCTGGGCTGTTGTTGAGAAGCTAAGCTTAGGGGTTGCTGTAGAAAATAAGGCTTATCATAGATGCAGATGCTACCGGGTGGATTTGAATTTAAATGCACAATGCTGTCATGTAGGGGCAGATTTATTAAGGGTCGAATTGAAAATTCTAATTTTTTTTTTGTGGTCAAAACTATCAAATTCGACTAGGGAGTTATCCAAACTAGTGGCGAGTTTTTTTAAAAATTAAAGTTTGATTTTCAAAATGTATCATATGCTGGCCCTTTAAGAATTTGAATTTCACAACCTGTCAAATTGCTGTTTAAGTCAATGGGAGAGGTCCAGGGATAAATTTGTAGATGTTTGCAGCCTTCCTGACCTTCAAGTTTTTTTTTGGAGAAAAACTTGAATTGAGTTCGAATAAGTTTTCAGGTTGTTTACATTTGTCCGAGATGCTAAAAGTTGATTTTATTAATAAATTATATCAGCTGAATTTTGAATTTATGGGAGTTTAAAAAAAAAAAAAAAAAAACTCACATGAAATTGAAATTCGACCCCTGATAAATGTGCCTCCCAATGTAAGTCTAAATTAACTACTAATTAGTCTTGTATTGTGGCTTTTAACTTGTGTTTGTATATATTATATATAATACACAAAAGCTTTGAATATCTTGTATATTATATCTTTATAAACGGTGACTTCTGATGTCATCAGCTATAAATGAGTTCTGATGTCGTTTCTGTCACATGACTCACTGAAACTTGTGTATTATAATAAATAAAGTACCCCCAGTTAGAGTCCTGCAGCGGGTTGGGTACCCTCGGGTCGCAGGTTGGGCTGTGGGTCTTCTCAATAGAGATTTTTAAAAAAAAATTCTGACCACGCCTACTTCCAGTGATGTCACTTCTGGTTGCAATGACAGCACTTCCTGATTCTTGATTGGCAGCATGACGGCACTACCTGATTCTTGATTGGCAGCATGACGGCACTACCTGATTCTTGATTGGCAGCATGACGGCACTACCTGATTCTTGATTGGCAGCATGACAGCACTTCCTGATTCTTGATTGGCAGCATGACAGCACTTCCTGATTCTTGATTGGCAGCGGGTCGCAGGCCCGAGTTGTGGAAAAGTTACTTGTTGGTCGAGGTCAGGTAGCGCGTCCAGGAGGGTAAGAATGCGGGGTGCGGATTAAAGGTTGCGGGTACGGGTCGGGTCGCAGAAAATGGACCCCCAGTTGCACCCCGCAACTATACATACAACATATATATACAACAGTTTTTCCCTAAGCTCAGGTAATAAATTGCAGCCCAGAACATGTACTGTGAGGATGGGGAGCTACTGGGGGCATTTTTGGAGGTACTTCTACAAGGCTGTGGTCACCTTGAATTGCTACAGATAACCAGCAATTGCTAATGTGTAGAATTTCTGACCTAATTCAGTTCTCCTATAAGTTCTTTAACGACTGCCCTCTGGTGGCCCTCCAGCATCTCTAGGCTTCCAGCTTCCCCGACAGACCTCATCTGGAGGTTCAAGAGCTCAAGGAATGCCGGGACATGCAGTACACCAACTTGAACTTGCCTTTAAAGGAAAACTATACCCCCTGAACAATGTAGGTCTCTATAAAAAGATATTGCATA
>CM044443.1:12099715-12135946 GCA_024363595.1 Xenopus borealis | reverse complement strand
GGAATGTGACTGTGGGATAGCAGGTATAGTAGGGAGAGATGGTGCCTATAGTAACAGTAGCAGACCTCATGTATCAGTGTCTTATAAAACAATCAATAAAACTACAGTATAACAATAACATGCAATCAATACATACTGTAGTGCAAGCTTGCTTTTAATCTTTATTTTCTATAAAAACTATAAGCAGAATATTGACAAAATGAAAAATAACTATTGGGATTGTTTTGTTAATTGGCCATAAATATTATTGTCACAGGGAGGATATTTACACATGTTTTCATTTAGTACACTTCATACACATATTATATAGTATATTTAGCCACAAACAATACCGAACACAGTTATATCAACACTCCAGTGCACAAATACAGTTCCACAGTTATACAGATCAGGGAACATTTTTTTATACACTTACAACATCAAAATCCACTAATGGTAACATCTGTCATCAACAAGCAGGTAAAATGTATCTTGCATTCTTTAAATGCTTAAAAATAAAATTGAGAACTCATGGGACATTATATATGGTGAAATTAAAAAAAAACGTTATTCAGTTGATGACCTCATGAGGGAAGATTCCTTTAGGAATCAGGATCAGTAACATAAATTTTCAAGTCTTTATTGTGAAATAGCTTACAGCTTGCACTCCTCTTCAGAAAATGCAGCACGGTGGTATATATATATAATCTCCTATAAGGAAAGCAAGGAAGATAAATCGAGCGCCACGCGATGGATCTTTTCTGAAGAGTGCAAGCAGAGTTTCGGTAACTTATTTCTTAATAAAGACTTGGGGGCAGATTTACTAAATTCACATGAATGATTCGAAATTCGATCGAATTTTCAAAATGATTCAAATGTTCGAATATTTTAGAAGGCCACTTCGACCATTCAAATAATTCGAATAAAATTCTATTTGAATATTCGAATATTCGTCAGTCGAATTACTTGCCCTTTAATTTTTTTATTCGACTGCCGCCCTAGTTCAAAAAATTAAACCTACCGAATTGCAATTAAACCCTATGGGAAGCTCCCATAGGGGTATTTTAAGATTTTTAGATTGAAGAAAAAAATGGTTTGATTCCAACGATTTAATCGTTCAATCCAATTTTCGTTATTCGATCGTTTGTTCGATCGAATGATGATAAAAACCTTCAAATTCAATGTTCGAATTTGAATTTCTTTAATTCGACCACAATTCGATTGGTCTAATTCCAGGGTAAATTCACCCTCTAATTTGACCAATAGTAAATCTGCCCCTTAGTGATTAAAAAGTTTATGCATCTTTTTTTTTTTTCCCTTCTACACTAACAAATTTTTTAATAATGGTCCTTTAACTGGTTGTTCACCTTTAGATTAACTTTTAGTATGATGTAGAGAGGGATATTCTGAGACAATGTGCAATTGGGTTTTCATTTTTTATTATTTGTGGTTTTTGAGTTATTTCGCTTTTTATTCAGCGGCTCTCCAGTTTGCAGTTTCAGCAATCTGGTTGCTGGGGTCCAGATTACCCTAGCAACAATGCACTGATTTGAATAAGAGACTGCAATATGAATAAAAGAGGCCTAAATAGAAAGATGAGTAATAAAAAGTAGCAATAACAATATATTTGTAGCCGTACAGAGCATTTGATTCTTAGATGGAGTCAGTGACCCCCCAATTGAAAGTTGGTGTAGGGGATCGGAGAAAACCTTCCTCTGTTTTTCTGTCTGTGACATCATCCAGACCAGTTACAGGCTGGAGAGCTACACGGTTAGCTGGGCACCTCAGTGCATCCTGGGGAGAGAGGGTGTGTCTGACATTGGAGCCTTTTGTTACAGGGCCTCTGACTCTGTAGTGAAACATCCAGCCAGAATCAAGTCCTGTAGAACAGTCCATGCTGTTGCATCTGTGGAAGTAGAGAAAGAGGAAATCCTGTTCCCTGCAAAGCTGCTAGAGACTCAGAAGGAGAAAGGTGCCACTGGTGAGATTGATTGTGCTGCACAGCTGCCTGTAATCTCCAGTGTGACTGCCTCTCAGAGTGCCCCAGTGAGTGAACCACCCAAGGGAGGATACTGGCAAAGATACAAGTGTGGGGCCCGAAAATGAAGACTGGTCTTGTTTATTTACCTGCTACATGAAGGCTGCTGCTAAAGTCCAAAAGGAGAGGTACTTTTGGGAAAAGTAGTGCTACCTGGGGATAGGAGCTCTGGGGAAGGGACATTCCATTTAAACTGTGCGGTTATTAACCCCTTCCAGGGGAGTGGGACTTTTATTATAAAAGACTGTTTTGGAGAAACAAGTCAAGGTACTTAATTGATTTAGGTAGTGCCCCATGTGTCCCCAGTGCAGGAGTGAATTGTCTATTAGATTGCCCAAGTTCTTAATTTCTGTTTCATATAAAATTCATATTTGTTTCATCTTCAAACTGTGTTTTATTATTCCTAGTGGAATATATAGAATATAAGGCTGTATAGAATATGAGTATATAGAATATATTCTTCAGTACATTACTGCCAATGGATTCACTGTAGTTTCAATAACATATTATTCAAATAAGGGCAATATATGGATGTTGTAAGCTTTATAGAATTTCAGGTTCTTAGCCAGAACACATGTTTCACATTTCCTTAACGTGTTCCGTGCACCTTTTCCATAAATACAATTCTATTTCGTTCACAAGAAGAAAAAAAAGAGAGAGAGAGAGAGGAATTGATGAAGACGCAGTGAAGTGAGAAGCTGATGCATGAGTGCAATGTTAGTGAACGCCATGCAGTTCCTTCTTCCTAGGAACAACAAAAAAAGAATTTGTGAAGCGTGGTTAGGAAAATATTCTGCTCGATGCACTGAGGAAACACACTCTACTCACAGGGACGAATGGAAAGGCAGCGCTGAACACTCACAAATGATAAATACAAAAACATTTGCAGGAGATGGAAACATTTGTAAAACACGGAGCAGATGTGACCCTGGCCACTGGGCCTTTGTTGTTCCAGCTGCTCAGTGAAGTTTATCTCCAGTCAATGATCAACGCTGATGTTTCTACAAAACACTGATCCTACGTAAGCCCAAAACATACACACAATACACTTGATAGCATTATGATGAAATGGATTCAAACGTGAGAATTTTAGTACCTTGCAAGCTTGAAGCTAATCAGAAGGATCTATGCAGTAAATAACAAACAAGTGAGATGACAACGTTCAGTGAGGGTTATTCCTAGAGGAAGTCAAATCTTGCGGTTTATTTGGTCTACAAAACACATCCGCGTCAGGAGGCTGGGAACACTGGGAGGGGGGTTATTTATCAAAGGTCGAATTTATTTGGTTATTTATGAAATGTGTATCTGAACCTCGAATAGTTTTTGGAGCAAAAAAAACCACTACGATTTTGATATTTATTAAAGTCCCATACTCTAAAAACTCCAAATCCAAAACCCCGGCATCTAAAAGCTCTCGAGGTCCTGTATGGAAGGTCCCAGTGTCTGCGCGGATGTCCAAACTGATATCTGATGATGTCAGGGATTCAGAGCAAGAAACTCCGGAAAACGCTGAACAATTTTGAGTTTTCGGGGAAAAGCTCCGAAGTTATTAGAGTTTTGCATGGCCCTATTTTTTCTGGCATTTTTCTTCAAAAATAAGGTCCATTCAGGAATTTGGAGTTGTCCAGAGTTGGATAGTAGAAATACTGAGAAAAATTTGGACCTTAATAACTAACCCACTTAGGGACAGATTTACTATTAGTCGAAAAAATTCAAAATCCGACCAAGGGAATAGTGGGGAATAGTTGGGATTTTGTTGGGATTTTACCACAATTCAATCGATCGAACGATCGAATATAGAAAATTCGATCGAATATTTGATCGAATTTTTTATATTCAATCTCAGGGAAGGATCCTCAATTTGGGGAAGTATTGGACCATCGAATTTTCAAATAAAATTTCATTCGAATATTCGAATCATTCGAATATTCGATGGTTGAATTTGCCTAATTTGCATATTCGAAGATTCGAATTCGCATTTGATACAAATTCGATTGAACTTTGATTCTTCATGTGAATTTCATGTGAATTTTGCAAATTTGCTCCTTAATGTTTATGAGTTTTTTTTTGCTCTAATAAACTGGAATCTATTCACAACTAAGGTTGCCATCCCGCCAGCATTTTACCGGCCTAGCCGATAAAACACCTGCCAAGGCCAGGATTACAAATTTACCCGCAATGTAGCTGCCGGTAAATTTGTAATACCCTTTAATACCCCCTTTTACGTCATGGCCCACCATTTTGTTCCCGCCCCCACCACCAGCCGGTGGAAATTTTATTAAAAGGTGGCAACCCTACTCACGACTCGAATGGTAACTCTTATTAATGAAAAAACTCAAACGTCTAAAACTCAAATAAATGTTACCCATAACTCCGTGTACAAACTTTTGGCTTCCCTGGGCCACATTGGAAAAGGAAAAATTGTCTGGGGCCACACATGAAATACACAAACACATTTGATTTTTAAAAGTAAAGAAAATACACAAAAAAGAACTACAATATCAGTTGGATAACCACATGGAGCTTTACACTGGAATTTGGGACACCTGGATATTAAATAAACATTATTATTATATTATTATTAACTGGGCAACGGGCAGAGTCCCCCCTCCTGCCTGCTCCTATATCCTTTGCAACATGATGCTTCCTCGTGAACCAATCGTTTCAAGCTGGGCCGTATTCATATCCATCCTGGGCCGCAGGTTGGACACCCCTGCGTTACTCAAATCGAATTTGAACGCAATTCAAATCGAGTTTTGTCATGTCAGAAAGGCTATTAACTTCTTCAAATAGGTCAGTGGACCTCTGCCATTGACTGCTACATAAACTCGGCAGGTTTTAGGTGGCGACCTTTCAAATTTTCTTCCAGGGTAAGGGGATGATAAATCTCTTCGAAAACTCAAATTCGAACCTTATTACATCTTCCCCTGGGAGTCATATACAGTACTTATAGGGCAGTCCATATCACACTAAAGGGGCCAATTTAAGAACATTTGGAGAATGTTCGTTTCTCCGATTCAGGATTTTTATTGCAAACAATCGCATTTTTATCATAGTGCTTTAAAGGGGTGGTTCTCACCAATTTTTCAATTCTTTATTTCTTTTTTATAGTTTTTAAATTATTTGCCTTCTTCTTCTGACTCTTTCAGTGGGATACACTGAATCCAGGATTTGGCCAGGATTCCACCTTTTTTGCGCGGCCAAATGAAATCTGAATTTGCATATGCAAATTAGGGGTGGGGAGAGAAATGGTGTGACTTTTTTGTCACAAACAAGGAAATAAATAATGTTTCCCCCTTCCCACCTCTAATTTGAATATGCTAATTATAATATGGCTGAATCTTTCCTGAAGGATTTGGTGGTTTCACCGGATCCAAAATAGTGGATTCGGTGCATCCCTACTTTCCAGCTTTCAAATGAGAGTCACTGACTCCATCTAAAAACAAATGCTCTTTAAAGGCTACAAATTATATTGCTACTTTTTATTACTCCTATTTCTTTTAAAGCCTCTCCTATTCATATTCCAGTCTCTTATTCAAATCAATGCATTGGTGATCTGGACCCTAGCAACTGGATTGCTGAAAAGGCCAGCTGAAGAGCTGCTGAATAAAAAGCTAAAAAAAAAGTAATAAAAAATGAAAAACAATTGCAAATAAACAGCAAAAGCAAGGAACTTTATAAACAGTGAAAAAAATGTTTAAACAGGCTTATTCAGTTAAATTTGCCATCCCTTAATGGGGTAGTTCCCCTTTAAGTTACATTTTTGTATGAAATAGAATGTCCAGTTCTAAGTAACTTTTTAATTGGTCTATTTATTTTTTTATATATATTTTTTTAATTATTTGCCTTCTTCTGACTCTTTCCAACATTTATTGCTACTTTTTATTACTCATCCTTCTATCCAGGCCTCTCCTAATCATATTCCAGTCTCTTATTCAAATAAGCACATGGTTGCTAGGGTAATGTAAAAAAATTAAAACCATGTTTCAGGATATCACTCTCTACATCATACTAAGGGGCAAATTTACTATTAATCCTCAAAATTAGCTCGATCAAATTCGAAATTCGATAAGCATTCGACCATCGAATGCTTATCGAATTGTTTTAGGCTATCATTTTGCTCGATATTCGATTCCTCGATGAATTTGTACGATCGGATACCGATCGTTTGATTTCATGGAAAAAATTTGAAATTTCCTTCGAGTCTCCGAGGCTTCCCATAGGCTTCTATTACAATTCGGTAGGTTCAATCTGACGAAGTAGGCAGTTAATAATAACTTTAAAATTTTGATTCCTTCGATCATCAAATGATCGAATATCCGATCATTCGATCTATTCGATTTATTCGACAATTCGGTATTCGATGATCGAAGAGGCCAAATTAGAATATCCTATTTTACGAAAAATCATTATTCGATTGAATTCGATCGAACTTCGATCATTTAACTTGAATTTCGTAAATCAGCCCCTAAAAGTTAATTTAAAGGTGAACAATCCATTTAATCCACAATGTTTTCATAATTTGTCAAGTGCCCAAGCCATAAAATCCACAGACACCAAAGTACATAAATAAAAGCTATCAATGTCATTTATAAGTCAATGGACACTATCCTCCTTTTTTCTTGCAAAGTTCAGTCTTTTGTTTGCAGTTTTAGAGATCTTCAGAAATTTGTATGTGTTTTTTTTATATTTGGAACTTTTTAATAACTTTCATGGCATTCTTGGTTTTAGAGAAAATGAGTTTTAATACTGCTTTCAAAGAACTCTAATACAGGTATGGGACCTGTTATCCAGAATGCTGGGGACATGGAGTTTTCCAGATAATAAATATTTCCGTAATTTCGATCTTCATACCTTAAATCTGCTAGAAAATCATGTAAACCTTAAACCCCAAACGCTGGTTTTGCTTCCAATAAGGATTATACCTTAGTTGGGATCAAGTACAAGCTACTGTTTTATTATTACAGAAGAAAGGGAAATCATTTTTAAAAATTTGGCTTATTTGGAACCAATGGGAGAGATGGCCTTTCCGTATTTCAGAGCTTTCAGGATACCGCGATTCTTGATAATGGATTAATGGATCCAATGTCTTTCCCACTCAAATTCAATCTTTAATAAATGGGCCTCTCAATTAATAATTAATTATATATATATATATGAACATAACATAGAATTCCATGCATTATTTAAGTATCAAAGGAATGTGTAATTTCCTGTGTGAACCATCCCCATCTCACAACTTTTTGAACTTGATCATTATTAACATACAAAGTTGTTAAACAGCATCAGTGATGTGATCAGCAATACGTTTTCATCCACTACATGCTAGCAAATAAAAAACATCTTTAGCTTCAAACACCTCACTAAAATATTCTACAATGTTAATGTCCTTTTTTCATACACTGTCAGACTAGGGGGTCCAGGGCTAATTGGGGTTGCCATCTCAGGATCTCAAACACCCCCTGGCCCCCCCACCCCAGCTGAACCCCTTCTAGCCACAAGCCCTAGCTACACCCCCTCCAAACCCCTGCATACCTTATTCTTATTCAAGTCGAGATCGTCCCAAACACCCCCTGGCCCCCCTCTCCAGCTGAATCCTCTACCTCCCTGGCACCATACCCCAGACCCCTGCATATACCTTATTCTACTTGCAATCATGATCAGGGCCATGTGAGAAGGTCAGGGGACAATTACCAGGGTTTTCCGAACAGGGGGCAGTCTGTGTTGGCAGGGCTCATGAGAGTCGGTGTCTGACCATGCTATTCATATGCAACTCCTTACTGGGCCAATCCTGAGTGTCCATTTTATTGGCATGTGTATGAGGTCAACTGAGTTGAAAGTTTGGATAATTCTGTTAGATGAGGACAACATTAGGCCTCTTACATTGCTGTTCTCTCCTGATGGGTCTGTATAAGGCTCTAAGTGATGCTGTTGTTAACTACATTAAATTATCTTGACCTGGTCCAGCATCAGGCACATGCTTGTTGGACAGGTCCCTGAGATGAGAAAAACTACCCCATAATGGGGGCACCTGCCAGATACAGATATATACCCTTTACAGAGCCACTCTATTATGTGTCTTATCTCTTCATTATCCTCAATTAATTGCATAAATGTATGCTTTATTATGTTTATCTTCAAAAAACAGTTTTTTCGTTCCATGCGTCCCATCTGCTGCCAGTATTTTAACATCTGAATTGTAATATGTACTTGTAATCTTTCATTATTCCTTTTAAAACAAAAATGAATTGATTATAGAAATTTCTAAGACTCTTTTGGTTATGTTGAGCAACAGAGCGGGCGGAACTCTTGGTTCTTCTTTTCCTTTTGATTACTGAGAATGCTTGTAATTCAGAGCTACCTCCAGCTGTTTTTCACACACAATCCACCTTTTATCCAGCTGTATGTGGAGGAGATGGATTAATGCATGTATCATTGAGTTAAAAGAGAATTTTGACAATTTACAGTCACAAAAGATGTAATATGAATAGAATATTCATATGTCAGATAAAAATAATTTCCTGTAAAAAATCTTCACATCATTCAGCATTATAAAACAATAGGCCACCTGCCACTGCAAATTGCTTGCTGCTTTGGATTATATGAGTATTTTTGCCTCCTGATGTGTAGGCAATGCTTTTCCCATGTGCAAATAATACACAATAGAGAACAAAGGTGGTTTGAGTATAATGAAGAGGTGCATTTTCACCAAATTATATTATACTCCAGCTATGCTTGAGCTTTATGTTGCTTACAAATATCAGGCTGGCTACTATGGAAATGTTTACAGTTGCGAAGGACTATGAACCACATTATGGAAACATAATAAATTCAAATTATCTGGAGTAAAAAAATGGCTATGTTTGGACCAATGTTGGAAATATTCTAAAAAATAAAATTTTCAGGGTATTTAGAATTCTGTGGCCTGTATACATAATTTCCTATGTGATCCAAGGAAAACATTATTTTGCTCCTAAGAATGGGGTGTGAGACAGGTACATAGCCTTAAAACTGGCACCTCCACCAACTGTTGTCAGGATGGCAATACCTTTCCAACAAAAAGTTCAGTAGACACTGGAATGTATGTGTAACCCTTTCGACACCCCTTTGTCGGTGTTACACTCCATGTGTGGCGCTTACCAAATGGCATGGGACAAACCTGAGCCACTCCGCAGTGGTATTGGGAGAGACTAGGTACCTGGTACTTACTAGTGCAGTGCCTTCACCTAGTGGGATCCGGGAATGCACCTACGGGTGACCCCACTAGGAATATAGTAATAACACACACAGTATCGGTTAAACTGGAAAATGGTTTATCTAAAACAAATTAGCACCTAATACAGGCAGCACTCCTAACTGGAGACAACAGGGCCTCACTAACTGACTTGCTAGTGCAAACTGTCTAACTATAGAAAGTCAAAGTCCTTTAATGTCCTTTCAATAACAGTCACTTTATCTTCAGCAAAATGTATCAAAACACGGAGCACCAGGCAGTATTATGGTCCTAGGACCATAATACTGCCTAGTGCTCTGTGTTTTGATACATTTTGACAGAGATTCCAGCGGGTCGTCTGGAGACGCGCACAAGTGTCAGCACAGACGGATTGGTCAGGATAATACTGTGTGGGTGAGTGCTCTCCTTTTGCATGCTTTTTATCTTCAGCACCTCTTTTGGGTACTGTCCCTTTAACTAAGATACTCACAAATCCTCTTTGGAAACTTTAGAGCTTTCTTCAGGTGAATCTAGCAGTCAGTCATACAGTGCAACTACGAGCCCCTTTGGATGCTCAGATAGGAATCTCCTGCGATTTGTTCCTCCAGTCTGGATTCCTTTCACACTTTCTGACTTTCTAGGCATAGTATGTGGCTTCCCTGTGCCAGCCTGATCCAAATGAATACTTGTGGTGCAGCCTCCCAGCTCTCTGGGCCCACCAGCAGCTCTCTGGCTTCCTTCTCTGTCCACCACAAAATTCATGAATTTCACAGGTAAATGCTAAGGACAAATTCACCCATCATGAGGTAAGACTGCTTCTATATAAACTTCTAGGGTTGTGCCAATTTAGAAGATGCAAGGATAGCACCAGTAACAAATAAGGCATATTTCTTACCTGGAGATTATCTAGTCTTTAGCAAATTCATAAAAAAACCCAAAACAATTTTTTTTCACCTTTTTGTAATATATTGTGTTGGTTAGGGGGTATCTGCTATATCCAGGGGAGAAATATGGGTATGACCAAAAAGACAAATCCAAGTGAACAAGTTTCCTTAGTATAGGTATGGGATCCATTATCTGGAACCCCATTATCCAGAAATCTCTGAATTGCGTAAAGGCAATCTTCCAAATAATACAAGTTTTTAAAAACAATTTTCTTTTTCTGTGTAATAATAAAACAGTAGCTTGTACTTGATCCCAACTAAGATATACTTAATCCTTATTGGAGGCAAAACCAGCCTGTTGGGTTTATAAAATGAACATGAGGTAAGAGACCTTCTAAGGAACCATTTTTTCTTTCCATGGTGCACCACCAGTTTTCCCCCAAATGTAAATGAAATTTTGCCCTTCAACTGAGTGCAACTCAATCACCCTTTGGCACTGAAATGTCAAGGGCCTGCACAGTCGAAGGTGTCCCAGGCCACCACTTAACATCAGTTTGACTATATTTTGTAAAATGTAGTATTTAAATCAGGGGTGTCCAACCTGTGGCCAGAGGGCTGCATACGGCTCAGGATGGATATGAATGCAGCCTTGGCTTGAAATGCTTGGTTCCCAAAGAAACATTAAATTGCAAAGGATATAGAAGAAAGCGGGGGGGGGGGGGGGGGGTTCTGTCCATTGTCCATTTAGTAGTAATAATAATAAGTCTATTTAATATCCAGGTGTCCCATATTCCAGTGCATATCTCTATCTGGTTATCCAACTGGTACTGTAGTTCTTTTCTGTGCATTTTCTTTACTTTTACAAGTGTTTGTGTATTTCATGTGTGGCCCCAGATAATTTTTCTTTTTCCAATGTGGCCCAGGGAAGCCAAAAGGTTTGACCCCCCCTGATTTAAATCTAAAAAAAATCACTTTGTTTTTTTTCTTCTTGACTTCAAACTCAGGGAAAGCTTAGTATTCCTTAACTGTAGATAAAGCACGTGTAACAGTAAATAAACACCACGGCATCTCGGAGAAGGAAAGAGAACACAACATAGATCAATGCAGGTCTAGATAAAGCCAGCAGGATAACCTGGGACACATTGCTCTTTTTTATTCCTTAAATTGCAACTTGGATTAATATGAAAACAATAAGCCCACAGTATTTTTCTTTTCTAACAAAAAATTTACAGATACAGATACAAAATACTTATAGAAAAGCACAGAGTAATTACAGGAAAACCTTTGTGAAAACATGATATTCCTTACATACCTGTTTTGTTTAGGCAAAGTGAGTGACATTGTGTTGATGGTTTGTTTCCCAGAAGGATGTACTTTTTTCATTATATATAGATATTTGGAGGAAGGCTGGTGATCAAACACCAATAAGATTCAATGCACTTTTGAAAAAGTGAAAATAGAAACAGAGTGCTAACTAGTTGTGTCCTTTTTAATAAAAATACAGTTCAATGCTCATGGATTCACTTTTTTGGGGATCAAAACTTTATTTATTTTTTTATTTCACACTGGCTTTAGGGTTTTTAATGACAACTGGAGTGCAAAATTTAACATCTTGACAGTGCTTGATAGGAAAGTGCAAGTATTGACTACGCCTGCTCTTGACATGGCTCCGTCTCCCTGAATTAGTGTATCACAAACCTAATAATTTACAAATCCCTAGTCAGTGCTTCATTACTGTTACACATTCAGGTAACATACTGTATCAGGGCTTATTTATAACCACTTTACAACCAGTGCACTGAACAAAGGGCAAATTTCCCTTTAGGCCGTTGTGCATAAAACCCCATTAAAGGTACTTTTGTCAAAGTGAGTTCCATGCACTTCAGGCCTTCCTGGCTCTTTGTTATGAATCAAGCTCTGCTGTGCCAATTGATGCAAGAAATTGGGGGAACCCTAGAGTTACCACCTCCAAACCAGTTTAAGGTTCCCACAGCTCCGTGCATCAACCGGCACAGTCCAGTTGCATCGAAACAATAGGGTGCACACTAGTGATGGGCGAATCTATCCCGTTTCGCCGAAAAATTTGCGAAACAAGTCGTGTCATGTTTTTGATTTAAAAATTCGCCTGCCAAAAATTCGCTGGCGTAAAAAATAACAAGACACACGGCAAAAAAAATGTCAAAACCATGACACGACTTGTTTTTGTTGACTTGTTTTTTTGGCTGGCGTTTCGCGAATTTATTTGCCGCCGGCGAATCACGGGAATTCTCTGCAAATTCGCCCATCACTAGCACACACATTACTCGTGCCAATCACTTGAAATTATGTCTGCGAACACAGGAAATGACACTAGATAAACTTAATATCTGATAAATGAATATCTGATGGAATCGCACCCAACTTTTGATGAAGAACATTAGTATTTCATCCCTAGAAAGATCAACAACTCCGGAATTCTGGGTGAAAATGTTGCATTATTGGAAAAACATGCAATCAAAACTGCACTTTGATAAAAATGCTAAAGTCTTTAGCATATTTACTAAGGGTCAAAGTGAATTTTTTTAAAGGACCAATACCTCGAAAATTCGACGTGTCAAATTTGTAATTTTTTTTTTCAATTCGAATTTAATTTTGGGCTAATCGATAGTCGAAGTAGCCAAAATTACTTCGAAATGCAATTTTTTTTCACTTCGACCCTTATAAACGTGCCCCTTAGTAAATATGCCCAAATGAAGATCCAAATCTTGAGAAAAGCCATTATCCGGAAAATTTCACATTCTCGAACATTCTAAATAACAGGTCTAATACCAGTATTTGTAAAATGTTTATTTATGAAATGCAAAATGTATATATACATAAGGAATGAAAAATCTTTAATTTTAACATTTCACTATTTACACCCCATGCTAACTCTCACTTAAATCCATTTGTGACCATTGATAGGAAATTTTAATATTGCTACAAAATTCAACATTTTCCTTTACAAATGAGATTATTCTTTATACATTTAGAAGTAAATAATTCAGCAAATATTAATTTGAACATGGGAAAATGTGACATATAATTACCATATCACAAAATGAGTTTGTCTTGGAGGGATACATAAATATTCAAACATAGAGGAATCTGAAATATCTGTGCTGCAGTCAAAATATTCAGAACAGAAGAAATGATTAACAAGGGATCCCAGTGGGAAAGGCTACATTGTAGGTAGATGTCTAAAGATTCTAAAGTGATTGATGTCCAGCGGGTATTGATTGTGCTATTTTAGGCAGGTTGGGCATATAATCCATTTTCTAGCATAAAACCTACACGAGATAAGATGAAGATCCACTTCTTTATATTTCATGATTTATATGTATTTTATACAATTACCTGAGCTTGTATGGTGCATTGTTTATTTGGCAGAGTAGTGGTGGACAGGTATATTTTTGAATTTTGTCATAGATCGACTTTTTAATTGCATGGTTAGGTTGCTTTTTAGAGGTACTTTTGGAAATGGGCTCTTTACTCTGCTCGGACTATATATAACTTATCAAGATTGTTTAAATCTATAGCATCTAAGAGGTATCTTTGCATCTATTTAAAAGGATACTGTCTTGGGAAAAATGTCTTTTTCAAAACCCATCAGTTAATAGTGCTGCTCCAGCAGACTTCTTCTCTTCTCCAAAGAGCAAACAGATGTTTTTATGTTTAATTTTGAAATCTGACATGGGGCTAGATATATTGTCAGTTTCCCAGCTGCCCCAAGTCATGTGACTTGTACTCTGATAAACGTTAGTCACTCTTTAGTGCTGTACTTCAAGTTGGAGTGATATCACCCCCACACCAGCAGCCCAACAACAGAAAAATTGGAAGGTATCCAGATAGCAGCTCCCTTACACAACTGCCTGGTAGATATAAGAACAACACTCAATAGTAAAATCCAGGTCCCAGTGTGACACATTCAGTTACATTGAGTAGGAGAAACAGCCTGCCAGAAAGCAGTTCCATCCTAAAGTGCTGGCTCTTTCTGAAAGCACATGACCAGGCAAAATTACCTGAGATGCACCTACACACCAATATTATAATTTAAAAATACACTTGCTGGTTCAGGAATGACATTTTATATTGTAGAGTGAATTATTTGCAGTGTAAACAGTGTAATTTAAAAATAAAATGACAGAAACCCTTTAACCCCCCACCCCAGAAGGTTTTTTTCAGCATATCCTAACAGCTAAAGTCGATTCCTTGTTCAACATGGTGGTCTTCTCTTATAGCCAAAATGTAATGCAATATTGAGTCTTCACAATAATAAATAATAAATTCCAACTGTCTCCTTCTTGGCCTACTCCCCGATGACTTGAAAAAGGATTACAGGACAGTGATATTGCATATTCTATTTGCAAATAGAGCACTACAAGCTGGAAATTGACTTATTTGTCAGGGAAGTCTGAAAAATGGAAACAAAAGATTTGCTGCACTAACTTCCCCTCACTTCTCTGTCTTCTTTGATTTATTTTTTGTTCCTGATAAAAAGAACACAATGTTTAGATATAAAAAGTGAAAATAAAATAAAGGAATAAACATGAAAGCTCATTTTGTGTAGTTTGTTAGTTCTTTATTCTGCTATTTGTCATTTATAAGACCCATGGCACAGCATATATTTGCTATTCTTATGAATTTCCACCAGCAGACAAATGCCTTGGGCTTCCTGCCACTGGAGCTAACGGCAAATATTTTGCCAATTCGTTGCTTAAAGGAACTTAAAGCACCCATAGGGAACATGAAATATCCTCCAAAATGTACACAATATTTGATCACATTAGTCACCTTCCTATTAAACAAATCACATAGACATCATATTTGGAGCAAAATCCACACTCTTACTTGGAAACTGCAATAAGATAATCCCATCACCAATGGGAATAGTTGCTTGAGACTCCCTTAGAGGTCTCCTCCCACCTATGGTATACAGATTGTTTCCAAAGTCCAGAACTTTGTACGAAAGAACTTAAACATGGAAACTATTTGGTGAGCATCTCATATGGCTTCAGACCTAAGAAGCAAAAGATCATTTATGTTATTGCAAATTCTCCAAACACCATAATTACTTTTGTTAGATGGTGGATCTGTTAAGAGCTGGTGTCTCGCAAGAGTGATGTTGTAAAGATGGCGCTGTATGTGTTTGGATTTTGACATAGACTAGGGACCCAGAGAAAAGTTAGTCTCCAAAATAAAATGCAACATTGGAATACATATATATATATATGCAAATAGTTCAGTGCAGGAGTCTGCTGTTAACTAGAGCACTATTAACCAATGTGTTTTGTAAAACCCTTGACAAAATTCCTTTAGCTCAGGGCTGTCCAACTGACCCCCTTGTGTACGCCCCACATGAAAGTCCCCCTGCTGTGTCTGTTTACCACGTGTAATCTTAAAAATGTATCTTTACGGATATTTACTGGCCCCTGCATTGTTTAATCCTCAAATTCAGACTTTAATCTCCTTTATTGCTCACACATGTAACCCCCCTGCATTGTTCACACCTGTACACCTCTATAGTTCACACCCTTAAGCCCTATTCACACCTGAGACTCAGACTGAAACTGTGTCACTGTATATAGTACATCTTAGAGTGGTTTCCTTGTATCCTGCTCTGTTCTGCCTATGATCCTTGTGTGTGACAAACTCTGCCTGACCCATGCTCCCTGTGTGTGCCATGCTCTGTCTGCCCCACACTACCTGTATGTGCCATACTCTGCCTCACCAATGCTCCCTGGGTGTGCCATACTCTACTCTCCCCATGCTTCCTGGGTGTGCCATGCTCCCTGTGTGTGCCATACTCTGTCTGTCCTATGCTCTTTGTGTATGTGCTGTACTCTGCCCGTCCTATGCTCCCTGGATGTGCCATATATGCCTGCCCTATTCTCTTTGGTGTGCCATACTCTGCCTGTCCTATGCTCCTTGTGTGTGTCGTACGTTACCAGTCCTATGCTCCCTGTTGTGCCATACTCTGCCTGCCCTATGCTCCCTTTGCATGCCATACTCTGCCTGTGTGTGCCCTGCTCTTCCTGTGGAACATAAACCTGGTATTTCTTCTGGGTTTTTTTGGCACTTGAAAGGTATTGTTAGGGGCCCCTAAGGTGTTTAATCGTGTGCTGGGAGTGATGTATTATCCACAGGGGAAGAAGAGACATATGGATTTAAGGGTAGGTCTTTATATGACTTAACTTTTTTCATGTATGAGTGATATCCCTGCAGTGAACACCAACCATTTGGTTTTTTGTGTGCTACCATAATTAATGTGGACATGGTCTTGGTTTACCAAGGGTGTGGTTTAAAAACATGGAGTGGTCAACATTAGCTTCCATTATCGGCCCTCCACATGTAGACCAGAATAATTCCAGCCCTCTGTACCACAGAAGTTGGACAGCACTGCTTTAACTCATAGCCAACAGTCAGACAGTTGTCTTCAAATAATAGACGAGTAACGTCTGCCTGTTGATTGATGGTTATAGATAACGCTTTGAATTTGCTCCTTTTATTTTATTAGCCCTACATTTTAATGCTTAGGCCCCAACTCATTTTGATCATATTACAACCCAAGCACTATAATAAGCTCTTAATGGGCTCTGATATTCATGAACAAGGTTAGAAGCGGAGTTGTATATATATGAACCCTTATCTGTTGTAGATAAAGCATTCTGATGGGCTTTGCAAAGGAAAATGTGACTTGTAATGATGAGGTATTTTATTGGCCTGGGCAATTTGTTCACCCGTGATGATATCCCTGTAAGTGAGGGGATTTACACTGTGAGTGTTTGAGGCCATTGCTGAATGTTAATTCTCCATAAACAGAAAAGGGATCAGGCGGAACTGCAGCTGGAGAGAATTATGCTGACGTCTCACTCTGTTTTATTTTTGCGGTGCTCACTTGCCCAGCTTGATGCTTCTCTGTTCAAAATAAATAAGACTGGGATTCTTCGCTTAGAACATAATTTGCCAGAGAAATTAATTTGTGAGGATAATCTGCAGGTGTTTTATGAATAAGAAATGTAAGCAATATCTCAAAATTGAGAATATAATTCATCTTCCAGCATAGACATTTGTTGGTTTTTTTTGTCCTGTATTGTAAAAGCAGCTACAAATGGCCAGAATGTCGGAGCTATTGAAAGGAGTCGGGGGGGGGGAGGGGTAACATAAAAGACTATTTGTGTTTGTAACGCTATTTATTTGAAGATAATTATACAGCCACACCCTTGCAATTATCAACAAAAAAAAAAAACCCCCCAAGGCAAATCTCCCTATAGAAGGGTCTGACACAGCCTTGATTTAGAAGCACAGCCATTGCATTAATGTTACAGTCTAATGGATTGCAAGCTGTTTTTATTA
Organism: Xenopus borealis; assembly: GCA_024363595.1. Lineage (NCBI taxonomy): Eukaryota > Metazoa > Chordata > Amphibia > Anura > Pipidae > Xenopus > Xenopus borealis. Next base: position 12,118,458 of record CM044443.1, on the reverse strand, counting down.
GAATCAGCTGAATCCTGTTTTGCATAAAAAAAGGGACTTCAAGAACACATTTACATCAGTACGACTTTGACCGAGGGAGGGGGGGAAAAAATGTATCAAGATGATGTAAGAAGATTAGACAATTAAATCTCGGTGTTTCTGGCACAGAAACGTTAATCATGTCCCCACAGGAACGGAATATATTTTGCCATGTGTATCTCCTATGCCTTTATTTTTCAAAACGTTGGTCGGCGGCCAAAAAAATAAATATAAGCTCAAAAAGAAAAATTTTCAATAACTCCCCATTTTCTTTGTTAAAAAAAGACATATCTTGTACATGACATTTTATTTCTCTCTCTCTGTGTAATGATACAAACATGCGGTGTTCTCGAACGGCGAACAGCAATCATCTTGATTATTGTAAGGGGCTTCCCAATATAGAGTGCAGCTGAAAACAAGGTTTTGGATTACATGGTAATTTAGGAATGCATGGAAGGCCAAACAGTAACCATAATAGAGATCTAAAAAAAAAAAAACCCAGCAAAGCAGAACAACATATGGTTCAGTCTTCTGAAGGCACTTACAAAAAAAAAAAAATATATATATATATATATATATATAATTATATATATATATATTTATACATACACAGTACTGGTATGGGATCTGTTATACAAAAACCCATAATCCAGAAAGTTCCGAGTTACAGAAAGGCTGTCTCCCATAGACTCTATTTTATCCAAATAATCCACATTTTAAAAATGATTTCCTTTTTCTATGTAATAATAAAACAGTAGCTTGTACTTGATCCCAACTAAGATATAATTAATCCTTATTGGAGGCAAAACCAGCCTATTGGGTTTATTTCATGTTGACATGATTTTTTAGTAGACATAAGGGGGTAGATTTATCAAAGAGTGAAGTTAAGAGTTCCACCACTAGAGGGAAATTCTGCAGCTCTCCATTAATTTCTATGCGATTTTTGAAGGCGTATTTATCAAAGGGTGAAATTTCACTTTCACCCATTGATAAATACGCCTTTCAAAATCCCATAGAAATTAATTGAGAGCTGCAGAATTTCCCTTTAGTGGTGGAACTCTTAACTTCACTCTTTGATAAATCTACCCCTAGGTATCAAGATTAGTGATGGGTGAAAATTTTTAAGGTAGATCCATTATGTGGAAAACCCCAAGTCCCGAACATTCTGGCTAATAGGTCCCATACCTGTACCAAGTACTTTGTACTTGTTCCAGATTAAGATATACGGGCCAATTTACTTAAATTTTTTTTCACAAATTCTATTTTCTCTAAAAATTTATGGTTTTGAAAAAAAAAAATCAAGATTTTTGAAGAGTACAAACCCCGAAAAACTCTATTACAAAACTTGGGCAAGTAAATGTAGTGAAAATCCCATAGAAGTCAATGGGAGCTGTGCTGATCCTATTATACCTTTTTTTAGCCAATCAGACTTTGAGAGGAGTGCGGTTTTATTTTTTTGATAATGTAAAAAAAAAGGTATTCATATATTTTACATCATCATCCCACATTTTTCCCCTTTGGTTCATTTTATATTCAGATCTTTTAATAACGTTCATGGCCTTTGTGGATTTAGAGAAAACAGTGGTTTCAAGAACTCCTAATACCACTAAACTATGACCTTCAATAAATGGGCCTCATAATTAAACCTTAGTGGAAGACAAACCAGCCTATTGGGTTTAGTTAATGTTTAAAGGAAATAATAGTAGACTTAAGACAGGAAGATCCAAATTATGGATTCAAATTAAGATTCATTGTCCATGGCTTTTTTACCAGGATATTTTTTTATATATTTGTTGTTTTTTATTATTTTAAGAATGGATATTCTCTGAATATATTTTTAAATATTTTTCTATAAAAAATAAATTTTTTTAGCATTTTCATAACCTTGCTTTCAGCGCTCAAGCTTTTTTTTTCATTTCAGGTTTAGTCATTAGGAGGGAGGCATTGATTGATGATGATAATGCTGTAGATCTTATGACTAATCAGACGTTGGCAGACGAAATATTTTCTTAGTAGAGAAGATTTAATATTCGCTTTTATTCAGCCTTGTAAAAGTCTTTTCTCCCCCCCCCCTATAAAAACAAACTGCGTATTAAACATTACAGCACTGTTGTTATATGCGTTTTAACAACTTTGATCTAATGCAGGAAATAACTAAGCAAATTCTAGATGGATTTTTTTTTTTCTTTTTACTAAAGATTTACTGCAGGTATTTGCTGGAGTGTAAATTTATTTGTCAAATCTCTGAACACATTTTTAATTAACTTGTAACACTTGAGAAAAAGAATACAGCGAGGAGGAATATAAATAGGTGGCTATAATATAACATATAAAGTTGCATTTAGAGCCTTTAATAATGAAGAACATTTAAAAAAAAAAAAAAAAAAACTGGAGACATTTTAAATTAGCAGTTCAATGAATTATTCATTGAAATGTATTTACACTATATTAACATATATTATCATTTTGGATTTTTTTTTCCAAGATGATTTTTTTAACCCTTTGGATAAAAACATCTCTTACGCTTAACCATGTGTCTTGATATGTCTACAGCCTTGTTTATGATTGATATTATTTCCTTTTAAAATAAGATGGTAATGAAAATTTAATTGTGCATGGCTGTAGGGGAACTAGAATGATGCTTCTGTATATATTTTTTCTGAGCGTTTCAGCACTCAATTGAAGTTATTGTCACTGTTTGTCTGAAAATAGTGATGGGCGAATTTATTCGCATGGGGCAAATTCGCGGCGAATAAATTCGTGAAACGCCAGCGAAAAATTCACCTGCCGAAAATGACGCAACGCGTCAAAGTTTACGCGACGCGCGTCAAAAACGTGCCGCAACTCGTTTCGCGAATTTTTTTCGCCAATTCACGGATTTTGCTGGAAATTCACGAATTTTCCGGCGAAGCGAAACGGGGTAGATTCGCCCATCACTTTCTGCAAACAATAGGTTTAGAGTTAACAAAAAAAACATGGAGGTTACCGATATAAAGGGAATTACAAAAGACCAAAAAACATGGCATTGCAAAGGCTGATTAATTGGGAAGCAGTTTGCATAAACCAACTGTCCAAATAGAGACCCATAGGCTAGATGCCTGTACCTGCCTGTACCATAGGCTTTTAACAGCCATCCCATTTTAAAATAATTTGGCTATCAAATGTTTTCTCTAAGATTATGGGCTTGCAACATGGAAGAAGTAATCAGCAGTTCAGCTGTTTCAAAGGGGTCTAAAGGGGTGGCCTCTTGTTCTTCTCCATTAGCACAAATAATCTCCTGGAATTTGTTTTACAATGTTTCCTAATGTATGTGTAAAGAATGTTCATGTTCCCTAACAAGTGCCCTTTCTCCAGAGAAAACAACTCCAACTTTGACAGTCTACCCTAAAAGTTTAAACCTGTTTACCAGTTTTCCTGCATGTCTCTGCACTCTCTCCAGCTCATTTATATCCCTCTTACCTTCAATTGCATACTTAAGGTGAGGCTTTACCAACTACATATAAAGCACCAAAATTATACTTTTCATTTGATTCCTCAACTTAATGCCCTTTTTTATGTAAGAGAGTGACACTGGAACTGGCTGGAGTTGCACAGTCTGTTATCCACTAAACCCCCAAATGTTTCACAGGAACACTACCACACTGAAAAGCACATAAGGTAAACCATATGGGTTTAATTTAATTAATTTAATTTATTGTAAAGTGCCAACATATCCCAAGGACTGTATAACAGAGGTGGGCTATACATGAAATATTATATAGAAGTAATAATTGATACAAAAGTTAAAATGGACTCTGCTCAATAGAACTTACAGTTTAAAAGAAGAAAGGGGGTTAAGACATAAGGTGTAAGAATGGGCAATTTCCAGATTAAAAAGTGAAATGTGCACTTAACAGGTGGCAGCGGCATACAGTGCACACTGATGGAATGTTAGGCTAGATATAGGTAAGCTTCTCCAAAGAAATGTGTTCTAAGAGAAAGTTTAGAGGCAGAGGGATTGGAAGAAAGTCTGCTAGTTCATGGAAAGGGATTCTAGAGGAAATGTTCAGCTTCTCTAGTTGGCCAAAGCAACTCTACCTAGGATCTTGCACATTAAAGGAGAATTCAAACCCGTAATTTATATCCCACTTCCCCCCTACCCTAAATAGACCTCCCTCCTCCCCCCGGCTTTCTTGGTACCCTGGGCAAATGCCCATAACTTTCTACTTGTTCCTCCTTGCACGTTCTTTCCAGAGGAGTTCACAGCAGCCATCTTCTCTCCTGCTTACTACAGGATGAAGACCGAAGGCTGTTGTGAAGTCCAATGGACAGGACCTGCAAGGAGGGGTAAGTAGAAAGTTAGGGGCATTTGCTCAGGGTACCAGGTAGGCCAGGGGGGAGGGGCCTATTTAGGGGAGGGGGGATATAAATTACAGGGTTGAATTCCCCTTTAAACACTGCTTATCTAACTGAGACAGAGGCAAATAGGCTTATGTTCTTAAAAGGCATGTAAAGGCAAAAAATAAAATCACACTTTTACTTTCTTTAATGAAAAAGAAATCTATCTCCAATATACTTTAATAAAAAAAATGTTTACCATTTTTATAAAAAACCTGACTGTATGCAGTGAAATTCTCCCTTCATTTACTGCTGTGGATAGGAATTGTCAGACGGTCCCTAACTGCTGGCAGGGAAACAATTATACTTATGAACAGCAGGGGGAGCCCCCAGCTTACTTCCCAGACATGCAGAACTGAAGCAGCTTTGTTTGTTTTCCCTGCTTTGATAATTTATGAAGATACCTAAGCTTAGCCCAGACCCCACTGAGCATGTGCACAGTCTTGGTCTTGCAAATATATCTAACATCTGGCCAACTTTGAAAGCATAAATCATTTGTTTGATTAGGCTTGTGATGCAGTATGTTCATGTTTATGTTTAGTATACAAAATACAGCATTTCTACCCTTATTCTATTTTAGACTTTCCTTGTACTTTAAAAGCTCACTTTTTTATTAAGTTTATTCAACAGTCATCAGAATAAAGTCTAAATTAAGCCAACTAGACTCTTAAAAAGAGTCTAGTTGGCTTAGGCTGGAACAGTAGCATAAAACAGAATAAAATACATAGGAAAAAGATACCCTTTGTAATATATTTATCTCTCTCTTGCTCACTGGGAACCAATAGGTTTTTGACACAATTCTGCTGTTTTTCTTTAGTAATGTAAACCAGTTGCAGTAACAAGGGCCGACACCAGGTGTCTCTAATGGGCTAAAGTTGATGGGAAGGTGAACAGTCTTATGCACCTTAACTCAAAATGTCATGTCAAAGTTAATTCGGTATTAAGTATTTTAAGTGGCAAACAAGTGGATGTGAAAATACCCCCACTAACGGAAATAATTGTATCAAATTGCACAGAAATAGCACGGCAAGCAAGAAATTGGTTTTCTTTGGAAAAAAAACAGAGCACTTAAGCTAAATAATGACAGTCTTGTTTTGCTTTCAGTTACTAAATAAAAGGCAAAGACTGAATCATGTTCCACTCCAGAAGAAAGGTTTATATAACAAAACTGAACAGATATTCCCTCTTAATGTTTGTCTGTACAGAGCACACAGTACAAAACACAATATACACAAATACACATATTTTTTGGAAACGTAAGATGATTATTCTTGTTACTAATTTTAATTGAATTGAAGGAACTTCTCAAGAAAATAAATAAATACAGTTCCTAGTAATGCATGAGTACCCCAAACCTAAACCAATGGTCCTCTATGATATTCCAGCAAACACCCTGAATGGATTGGGACACCTCATCTGATGCCACCAAACTATGAAATACCTCCAACACCAAGTGGTGGGGAAGGGGGAGAGAAGTGATCAGGCAATGGAGGAACCCTTGTTGGATGGATCCTGCACAGGACTTAAAGGGAAACTGTCATGGGAAAACATGTTTTTTTCAAAATGCATCAGTTAATAGTGCTGCTCCAGTAGACTTCTGCACTGAAATCCATTTCTCAAAAGAGCAAACAGATTTTTTATATTTAATTTTGAAATCAGACATGGGGCCAGACATTTTGTCAATTTCCCAGCTGTCCCAAGTCATGTGACTTGTGCCAGCACTTTAGGAGGGAACTACTTTCTGGCTGGCTGCTGTTTTTCCTTCTAAATGGAACGCAGTGGGACATGGGTTTTTAAAATTGAGTGCTGTTCTTAGATCTACCAGGCAGCTGTTATCTTGTGTTAGGGAGCTGTAATCTGGTTACCTTCCCATTGTTCTGTTGCTAAGCTGCTGGGGGGGGGGGTGATATCACTCCAACTTGCAGTACAGCAGTAAAGAGAAACTGAAGTTTATCAAAGCACAAGTCATCTGATTTTTCAGTAGACAAGTTATGAAGATCCAAATTACAAAAAATAACTGTTATCCAGAAAAGCTCAGATCCCGAGCATCCTGGATAACAGGTCCCATATCTGCAGCCAACAAATTACACCTATTGCTAGACAGACTCATTTATACTTGCTGCTTTGTTCACAATTACTTACATCATAATGAAACTGGAAGCTGGGCTTGGAGTTGCATAAGGCAGAAAAAGTTATTTTTCACATTTATTCATACCATGCTGATTTTTTTTGGCCGTATCAGTGGAAACATTACAAGTATAATAATTCATATGCAGAACTCCAAACCCTCTCTGGAAGCAACTGTTGGTCAGGAGCATTAGGCTTTTATGGGTCACTGCCATTGGACTGCCAGTCTGATGGATGATTCTGGGATTGGCAGATGCCAGAACAAAGCAATGCAATGAGTAATGCCAACAGAACAGACTGGAAGAGAAGAAGTTTTCATGATTTGGACTTGGACCCAAGGTCCAAACCCAAACTATAATAAATATAACAGAAATCTTAAAGTTCAAGGAAAGCTAAAGTCACTGGTGGGAGTACCACGTTGTTGGGCATGTCCTTTATCGAAATACCTGTTACCCCAACTACTAGGCCATTTTACAGTCCCAAACATTGATAAGCAAGGTTCAACTCAATGGGGGTGAAGAACAATTCGGCACAACTGTGACTTTAGCTTTCCTTGTTCTTTAACAATTCGATGATTCCAAATGTGTGGAGCAATTTGGGGACAACTCCCTGTGTGGGGTTTTCGGGATAAGGGATCTTTCCGTAGTTTGGATCTTCATACATTAAGGGGCATCTTTATCAAATTCACATGAAGGATTCAATCAAATTCAATCGAAATATTATAAAAGATTTGAATTTGAAATTTGAATATGCAAATGAGGTAAATTCGACAATCGAATTTTCGATATTCAACCGATTCGAATAATTCGAATAATTGAATTTAATTGTATTAGAATATTCGATGGTCGAAGTACTTCCCCTTTAAAGAAATATTCAATAGGCCAGTTCGCCAGATTGAACCTACCGAATTGCTTTAAAACCCTATGGGAAGCTCCCATAGGTGTTTTAAAGTTGTTTTTGTTCGAATAGGAAAAATTCGATCGAAGGGTAAATTTTTCCTATTAAATCATTCGAATATTCGAATAGTGGTAAAATCCTTTGAATTCGAAGGATTTTACTTACCTCACTATTCACATGGTCGAATTTCAAATTTTTTTCAAACCTAAATTCGACCAATGATAAATTTGCCCCTAAGTCTACTAGAAAATCATGAAATAAACCCAATAGGCTGGTTTTACTTCCAATAAGGATTAATTATGTCTTAGTTGGGATCAAGTACAAGCTACTGTTTTATTATTACACAGAAAAAGGAAATAGGTTTTAAAAAGTTAAATCATTTAATTAAAATTAAGTCTCCGGGAGACCAACTTTCCATAATTCCAAGCATTTTGGATAATGGGTTTCTGGATAACAGAGCCTATACATGTATCGTTATTATCCTGCCCCACAAATGTGTTGTATCTTGGGTGCCAGGCACAATCGCCCCTGATATTTACCTGCTTCATGCACTCGCATTCTTTTTCATCATTAAGGCAACTATTAATATCTTTCTAATAGTGATGGGCGAATTTCCCGAGAAATTTGCGAATCGCCGAAAAATTCACGAAACTAGTCGCGGGACGCTTTTGACGCGCGTCACGTCAACTTTGATGCGTCGCATTGTTTTCGACGCGCGTCGTATCGTTTTTGGTGCGCGTCGCGTCGTTTTCGGTGCGTCGTGTCAAAAACGACGCATGACTCGTTTTTTTGCCGAATTTTCGCCAAGTGAAATTTCGCTGTTGATTCACGAATTTATTCGCCAACGGTGAATCGCGAGAATTCGCCGCAAATTCGGCCCTGGCGAATAAATTCGCACATCACTACTTTCTAAAACTAATGTGAAAACCTGGCGCATCATTGTCTTTCTAAACTTTAAAAAATGATGGTTAAACTTCCAGCGACACTCTAAAATTTCTGCTAGGCTCTAATAATGAGCATAAATTAGTACTTCATAAAATTGCTAGCGTCTGCATTTTAATTCGTTAGAGTTGTTAGCAAGCATTTATAATTGTTGGTGTGAAGGTTGGAAACGGAGAACTTCGGAAACATTAGGAAATATATTTAAAGTCGGTGCATTGTTAGTGGGTTTGGGTGAAGGAGTTTCAAGGGTTAAGGAGGGAGTTTGATTGTGAGCAGTGATTGGCGAATCTGCAGCGAAAAATTAGCGAAACGCCGCCAGAGTGTCGTTTTGGACGCAGGCGTCCTTTTTTGGACGCACATTTGCCGGCATCAAAAAATGGACGCCGGCAAATTTTCGCCAGACTAATTTTTCCTGGTATTTCATGAATTTATTCGCGGGAATTTGTTGCGATTTTGCCCCAGCCGAATAAATACGCCCATCACTAATTGTGAGCATCTACACAGAAAACATTGGAATGTTATTAGGTGCTACAAGAAGATATAGGGTATAATCATCACTTGACTTCACTCTAGCTAATAGGCCTGGCACTAGAGTGTAGTATAAGCTCAGTAGCTGTAGTGTTGTGTTACGAAAAGGAATCTGGTAATCCCCCAGATTTAACTGTTTACCCAATACAGGTATGGGATCCATTATTCAGAAACCCTCTGTCCAGAAAGCTCTGAATTACAGAAAGGCCATCTCCCATATATTCCATTTAATCCAGATTTTTAAAAAACGATATCCTTTTTCTGTGTAATAATAAAACAGGAGCTTGTACTTGTACCAACTAAGATATAATTGATCCTTATTGGAGGCAAAACCAGCCCTTTGGGTTTATTTCATGTTTATATGATTTTCTAGTAGACTTCAGATTCATATTACACAGCTGCAAAGAAACCAGGGCATTCTGTATCAAAATTGATTAAAGTTTATTATAAATGGGAAACCAATTAATGTAAACTTGCTCAGAGAACTCTTGTAAGCACTTTTGCAATTGACATTAATACTAGTACAATTCATCTTTGCAAGATAGTATCAGTTTTCAAACTGCTAATATAACATATTTAAAACAACAATGCCACCTGCTGGTCATTTCCAGACAACAAGGCTACAGTTTGTTACATTAGCTTTTAGTATGTTATAGAATGCCCTATTCCTAACAGCTTTTCAGTTGGTCTTCATTATTTACTGTTTATAGTTTTTTAAAAAAATATTTGCCTTCCTCTTTTGCCTCTTTCCAGCTTTCAAATGGGGGCCACTGGAAGCAAAAAAAAAAAATAGGGATGAACCCCTGAATCCTTTGCAAAAGCTTTGGCTGAAAACCGATCTGCATTGTAATTTGCATATGCAAATTAGGTGAGGGTAAGGGGAACACATTTTTTACTTCCTTGTTTTCTGGCAAAAAGTAGGGATGCACCGAATCCACTATTTTGGATTTGGCCGAACCCCCGAATCCTTCCCGAAAGATTTGGCCGAATACCGAACCAAATCCGAACCCTAATTTGCATATGCAAATTATGGGTGGGAAGGGGAAAACATTTTTTACTTCCTTGTTTTGTGCCAAAAAGCCACGTGATTTAGCTCCCTGGCCCTAATTTGCATATGCAAATTAGGATTCGGTTCGGCCAGGCAGAAGGATTCGGCCGAATCCGAATTCTGCTGATATAGACCGAATCCTGGCCGAATCCCGAACCGAATTCTGGATTCGGTGCATCCCTAGCAAAAAGTCATGCGATTTCCCTCTCCGACCCTAATTTGCATATGCAAATTAGGGTTCAGATTTGGTTCGGCCAGGAAGAAGGATTAGAAATGCCAAACTGGAGAGCTGCAGAACAATATGCTGAAATGGAAAAAATGCATAAAAAAAAATAACAATGTCTACATCATAATAAAAGTTAATTCAAAAGTGAACTACATCTTTAAAATTAAAAAAAGAGGCCTTGTAATGTTGCTGTGCTTAGAAAATGAAGTTAGTAAGCAGAGAAGAGTGGCCTGATAACGTGAACATTTCAAGGACTTTTATTTTCTCTGAAAAATTTAATTTCAAGCCAATAATTCATTTGAATTGTAAAAGTTCTTAAAGGAGTGGTTTGAACAATTATAAATAGGGATGCACCGAATCCAGCATATGGTTGGGGATTCCCTTTGATGGTTTCCCTTTAATGATCATCCCTGGATCATCAGCTTCTATGACAGATGTCATAGTTTTGATCTTTATGAAACAGCTGAACACTGAGCATGTGCAGGGCCACTGACACCATAAAGATGGTGTAACAGGATTCAAGATCTCCTGTGGATAACTTTTAACACCTGGATCATTCTTATCCTCTGGGCTAGTACAGTATGTTCACTATATAAATTACAGCATTTCTAGACATTTTCTGTTGTTGGCTTTAGTTGTCCTTTCATACTTTAAAGGGATACTGTCATGGGAAAAATGTTTTTTTTCAAAATGCATCCGTTAAAATTGCTGCTCCAGCAGAATTCTGCACTGAAATCTGTTTCTCAAAAGAGCAAACAGATTTAATATTTTATTTTGAAATCTGACTAGACATATTGTCAATTTCCCAGCTGAACAAAGTCTTGTGACTTGTGCTCTGATAAACTTCAGTAGTGATGGGCAAATCTGGGGCATTTCTCTTTGCCAAAATTTCGTGAATTTCCAGTAGGAATTCGCAAAACAGTGAAAATTCACAAAAAGCTGCCACGTCTCATTATGGATGAAGGCGTCCATTTATGGACGCCGGTGTCCATTTTTGGATGCCAAAGCCCATTATCGGTGATGGAAAAATGGACGCCGGCATCCAAAACGAGACGCCAGCGAATTTTCGCCAGGCGAACTTTCAGGAATCACGGGAATTCTCAGAGAATTGTCCGCAGATGAATACATTTGCCCATCACTACTCTTTACTGCTGTACTGCAAGTCGTAGTGATATCACCCCCACCCCAGCAGCCTAACAACAGAACAATGGGAAGTTAACCAGATAACAGCTCCCTAACACAAGATAACAGCTGGTAGATCTAAGAACAGCAATCAATAGTAAAATCCAGGTCCCACTGTGTTCCATTCAGTTACATTGAGAAGGAAAAACAACAGCCTGCTAGAAACCAGTTCCCTCCTAAAGTGCTGGCACAAGTCACATGAGCAGGGGCAGCTGGGAAATAGACAAAATGGCTAGCCCCATGTCAGATTTCAAAATGAAATATAAAAAAATCTGTTTGCTCTTTTGAGAAATGGATTTCAGTGCAGAAGTCTACTGGAGCAGCACTATTAACTGATGTGTTTTGATTTTCCATTGACAGTATCCCTTTAAGGCAATGTGTTTCTGAACCATGGGAAAATATTTAGCAACACACAACTCTTCAGTTTTAGGCTTTAAACATTTATTAAACTCATTCGATAAATAAAATGTTAACCAAAATAACTTCATTCCTATCAAACACATTCTGGAATATCCAGCCCAAATTCAAACTCCACATATTGTTACCAGCGGCGCCCATTTGTCCCTAGAAATATATACATATATTATATAAAGTGAAATGATGTCACTAGAATATCATAAAAGGAAAATAGCTTTCACCTTTGGTTCGCATAATAAACATCAAAATGTTACATTTGCATGATTCATATGTCTTTAATCAGCTCGCCTCTTAATTCCTTGGAACTCACTATTTATATCCGGTACGTGATTTTTCGAGAAACATTAAACATTAAATAGTTTTGACCTTTGTTCAATGAAAAAAAAAAGTTTGAAATGAGAATTTGTTTTTTCTAAGACTATGGGAGAGCTCTTGATAAAGTTCAACTGGCTTTTATTTATAAAGACATAAAGTTTTCAGATTTTAGGGGGAGGAAATCTAAAATGTATCACATGTCTGGATTTATCTGCCTAGTGATCCCTTGAGATTAATCTGTGGTTTAAAGAGAAAAACAAAGAAAAATGGTACAATAGAATACAATTTTTTCCTCTTTATGTGATGTATGTTTAATTATTAAGGGGGTTGTTCACCTTTAAATTAACTTTTAGTATGCTGTATTTAGTATTTAGCTTTTTATTCAGCAGCTCTCCAGTTTGCAATTTCAGCAGTCTGGTAACTAGGGTCAACATTACCCTAGCAACCATGCACTGATTTGAATAAGAGACTGGAATATGAATAGGAGAGGTCTGAATAGAAAGTTGAGTAATAAAAAGTCACAATAACAATACATTTGTAGCCTTATAGAACATTTGTTTTTAGATGGAGTCAGTGACCCTATTTGAAAGCTGGAAAGAGTCAGCAGAAGAAGGCAAATAATTAAAAAAACCATAAAAAAGAAAAAAATGAAGACCAACTGAAAAGTTGCTTAGAAAAACATGGGAAAAACATGTTTTTGTCAAACCGCATTAGTTCTTAGACTTCTGCACTGAAATCCATTTCTCAAAACAGATTTTTTTTATATTTAATTTTGAAATCTGACATGGGGCTAGACAACTTACAGTACAGCAGTAATGAGTGACTGAAGTTTATCAGAGCACAAGTCACATGACTTGGGGTAGCTGGGAATCTGACAAAATGGACTCGAGCCCCATGTCAGATTTAAAAATGAAATATAAAAAAAACTGTTTGCTCTTTTGAGAAATGGATTTCAATGCAGAATTCTCCTGGAGCAGCACTATTAACTGATGCGTTTAACATGTTTTTTTTCCCATGACAGTATCCCTTTAGAACTAACCCTTTAGAACAGTGGCACAGGCTGCTACTGGGGGAGATTAGGTGCCCAGCAACAAAACACCTCTTCTTCAGGCAACTAATCTCCCCTAAATGGCTAGAGTGTATATCCTCTGAAGTTTCCTTGTAACTTCGGGCGACTTCGGAAAATCAAAGCGTTCTAAGTGCCATTCCACCAGAAATTTACATTCTAGACGCCTGGAAGGCATTTAAGGGAGATGACTCGCCTGAAGAAGAGGCGATTTGATGCCTTGTGTGCCCTGATCCTTAAAGGAAACCCTCAAACAAATTGATATAAAATTGCTCAGAGGACACATTTACAATTTACAGTACATTTTCCTAGTTCTCAAGATATTAGCAATTTCTAAACTGCCAATATAATGTAGTTCATTTTGCCCAATGCTCTGGTTGGATGAAAGATCATAAAAATAATCATGATGAAAGAAAGTCTTGTGATGTTCCACTAAATTAATTTTAGACCTGACCGGCTGAGATGAACAGCAGGTGGCGCTGTTATATCAAGTCCACTATCTCCACAGCTTAAAAACTGCTGATTTCTTGAAAACTAGAAAAACAATAATGAACATACAGTATGGAAGCAAAAGGCTCATGATAATTTCATAATGCAAATTTAAAACGAATCACCTTCACCTAGAATTAATTTTTTTTTATCTTTGGCATTTATAAATGTTTTCTTTGAAGCAGATGCAGTGTTAGTTGTATTGGCATATATTTGCTTTAAGTTCTTCAGCCACCTTTTATTTGGTGTTTTAACTGAATATCACCCGGTATAAAGTGTTCAATATATAACAAGTAAAAATATCACACATTGTTGTATCTTAGTATTGCTTAAAAAAAAAAAAGTGATCCTATTGTGTAAATGCATAAATGGTAATTCATTGTGTGAGCTGTTCCTACTGTAGCTAGTTATAACTGTACAGAAAAGGGACCTGTTATCCAGAGTGCTCGGGACCTGAGGTTTTCCAGATAATGTTTTTTTCTATAATTTGGATCTCCATGAGATGGTTTTGCTTCCAATGATCCTGTTATTCTGAAACCCGTTATCCAGAAAGCTACAAATTACAGAAAAGCCATCTCCCACAGACTCAATTATATCCGAATATTCACATTTTTTTAAAAAGTATTCCTTTTTCTGTGTAATAATAAAACAGTAGCTTGTACTTGATCCCAACTAAGATATAATTAATCCTTATTGGAAGCAAAACCAGCCTATTGGGTTTAGTTAATGCTTACTTGATTTTCTAGTAGACTTAAGGTATGAAGATCCAAATTATGGAAAGATCCAGTATCCAGAAGTCCCCAGGTCCCGAGCATTCTGAATAACATGTCCCACACCTGTACTGTTATTGTAAAAGAATAAAGGAAACCTGTTTAAAAATTGGAAATGAACTTCCCATCATTCAGAACTTTCTGGATAATGGGTTTCCTGACATCCCATCAGTGGGGGTCTCAACTTTTCTGTGTCTTGTATAGTTTGCTTACCAGTAACCCAACTTTATTTAATATTTAATTTTTCCTGATATTTAGGAGTTAGAATTGCATGAATAGAAACCAAAGGGTCATGATCATTGGAGAACATCCAAATTCAGCTTATCTGTTTATACAGGCATGGGATCTCTTGTCTGGAAACCAGTAATTATGTAAAGGCTGTCTCCCATAGACTCCATTTTATCCAAATAATCCAAATTTTTAAATAAGATTTTCTTATTACTCTGATAATAAAACAGTAGCTTGTACTTGATCCCAACTAATATATAATTAATCCTTATTTGAAGCAAAACCAGCCTATTTATTTAATGTATGAAGATCCAAATTATGGAAAGATGTTATCTGGAAAAACCACAGATCCCGAGCATTCTGGATAACAGGTTCCATACTTGTACCTGATCCCAACTAGGATATAATTAATCCTTATTGGAAGCAAATATAGCCTATTGGGTTTATTTAATGTTTACATGATTTTCTAATAGTCTGGAGGTATGAAGATCCAAATTACGGAAAGATCTGTTGTCCGGTAGACCCCAGGTCCCAAGCATTCCAGATAACAGGTCCCTTACCTGTACTCAAATTGAACATGTCTGGCATGTCTTTCCTTTGGCTAGAGATGGAGTATTGGTCTACATATAAAACAAGTTTCATTATCCACTTAATTAATTTTAGACCTGACCGGCTGAGATGAACAGCAGGTGGCGCTGTTATATCAAGTCCACTATCTCCACAGCTTAAAAACAGCTGATTTCTTGAAAACTAGAAAAACAATAATGAACATACAGTAAGGAAGCAAAAGGCTCATGATAATTTCATAATGCAAATGTAAAACGAATCACCTTCACCTAGAATTTTTTTTTTTTATCTTTGGCATTTATAAATGTTTTCTTTGAAGCAGATGCAGTGTTAGTTGTATTGGCATATATTTGCTTTAAGTTCTTCAGCCACCTTTTATTTGGTGTTTTAACTGAATATCACTCGGTATAAAGTGTTCAATATATAACAATTAAAAATATCACACATTGTTGTATGTTATTATTGCTAAAAAAAAAAAAAAGTGATCCTATTGTGTAAACTAGAAAAATATCCAGGAAGCTGCTATCCAGAAAGCTCCAAAATACAGCAATGCCAATTCACAGCACTATGAAATAAGTTGGCGCTATAGAAATACATGTTAATTATTATAATAATAATAATAATTCCCACAATGCCCCATTTAAGCAGATAATTATTTTTGATTGATTTGGATTTTCTCTGTGTCTTGTGCATGATGTTAACTAAGCTAACCCACGTTGGTTTCTTAATATTTTTAGACTCTTCAAGGTATCGTTATCCACCTTGTAGAGGTCTACTTTCTCAGCTCTATTCTAATATAACATCTTGATTGAAGATCTTGAACCACAATCTATTTTGAGATGTGTGGGGAGAAGGAGACCACTTGAGATCTTCTAGTGAAGTTCTATTGACCTCTTCTGGAAGCTCCAGCAGGCACAACCCATGCATTTCCTCACTGATGCTCCCCATAACCTAGCTTTTGAAATAAAGCACTCCACCCCCCACCCCATAGTTCAACATAACTTAGTGAAGCCGTGTGGGTGTCTAAGAAGGTTATATTGTGTATCTGCCCTTATAATAGTACAATTGTGCTCAAAGGGAGGCTTGGAGTTGTCCAACAAGTTATGATATAATGAGGTATGTTTACTAAAGCAAACAATAAAGCACTTGGTTTTGTTCCATACAGGTTATTGCAAATACACATCTTGTGACAGTTAGTGAAAGTAGAGTTTCCGCCATGGTATTCTGTAGCCACAATATCAGTGCAACCTACAAACAAAAGCCTATAAGTTCAGGAGAAACAAAATAGTTTGCAAAATTAACAGTTGCAGCATGTGACTACTCAGAGCAGATTCCTTGAATGCTTGTGGTTTTCATAGAAATGTGTTACTGTACTGTATTTCAAGCCTGAACACAAGTGAACCATGGTACCAGGTTTAATCTCGCCCTAAAAGGATACGTAAACCTTAAAAATAAGTGAATGTAAAAGTGATGAGGGTGCTAGTCTAAGCACTTTTGCAATGAACATTCATTTTTTTCATTCCAAAATATTAAAGGATACATGTATTATTACTATGAATTAATTTTGTTAAAACAGCTCCACCTGCTGGTCATTTACCAGTCTGACCAGCAAGTAGTCAAGGAAGTTGTCAGGAGAAAGAAAGAGGCTGCTCTGATGTTTTTCTGCTTAGGAAAAAAGCAGAAACCTTTCTCAAACATTTCCTAAGCAGTAAAACGAAAGCAGTATCTTTCTTTCTCCTGAAAACTTCCTTGACTACATGGTGGTCAGACTGGTGTGAAAATGACCAGCAGGTGGTGCTGTTGTAACAAAATGCATTCATATTAACAGTACATGTATCCTTTAAAGGGATACTGTCATGGGAAAACATGTTTTTTTTTCAAAACACATCAGTGCTGCTCCAGCAGACTTCTGCACAGATTTGTTTACATTCAATTTTGAAATCTGACATAGGGCTAAACATTTTATCAGTTTTGCCGCTGCCCCCAGTTATGTGACTTGTGCCAGCACTTTAGGGTAAAGACACACAGAGCTACTAGTAGCAGCGACTTGTCATGGCTGCAAAATAGACAATAGTGATAATTGGCTTGGCTTAGATACTATGTGTGTTTTAGCAGGGCCAATTCTCAGTATTATCTTTGACAGGATATTTTTTTGGCATTTTGTAGCCACAACAAGTAGCTGCTACTTGTAGCTCTGTGTGTCTTCACGCTCAGGATGGAACTGCTTTCTGGCAGGCTGTTATTTCTCCTACTTAATGTAACTGAATATGTCTCAGTGGGACCTGGATTTTTACTATTGAGTGCTCTTCTTAGATCTACCAGCCAGCCGTTATCTTGTGTTAGGGAGCTGTTACATTCCCATTGTTCTGTTGTTAGGCTACTGGGGGGGGTGATGTAACGCTTTTTTTGGGCTAGGCAAGCACAAATGGTTAAAATATCCAGGTAGTGATATGAGCATGGGTTACACTGCGACCTACACATCAGTGCAGGACCTTCGCCAAGTGGAAGCTTTCCCTTTAAGACGTAGTTGAACTACAAAACACAGGCACTGTACATAAAAATAGTAATAAATTATTGATTGGATTCCAGGAGGTTTTTATGGTGAAATACAAAACAGATGTTTATTAGCATAAGGCAACATTGGCATATCACATCAAGGGAGTAGATAGATGAGGCCGATACAGCAAAATGAAGACTGTTACTCCCATAAGGCATAGTAGCAAGGCAATACACCTTTAAGTGGTCTGGATCCCATCCAGTGGAGTGGTTAGGGATACAATGCTAAGCCTAACACCCTATACGCAGTGGTTCCTTCACTAAAGGAATACAGCAAAGCCTTGTGGGAAGCTACTCCCTGCTACTTGATCCTTGATGGAGCATACAGCTGCTCAGGCTATATAAAGCTGACTATCTTACTCTCCTAGAGAGTCTATCAAAGAACTGCCCTGTGATAGCTAACCTCATTCACAAGGTTTCCTGATCCCCAACTTAAGGTGGCCATACACGGGCAGATAAAAGCTGCCGACAGACTGTGTCGGCAGCTTATCTGCCAGTGTGGGGGGCCCTCCGACGGGCTTTCCCGATCGATATCTGGCCGAAAGTCGGCCAGATGTCGATCAGGCAGGATTAAAAATCCCGTCGGATCGCGGCCGCATCTGTTCGTTGATGCGGTCCGGCGATCCGACCGCCCGTACTGATCCGAACGTTGGGTCCTAGGGCCCACGATCGGATCAGCCCGATATCGCCCACCTCAAGGTGGGCATATCGGGGAGAGATCCGCTCGTTTGGCAACATCGCCAAACGAGCGGATCTCTTCGTGTATGGCCACCATTAGTCACCAAAGGTACAGGTCCCTACAGTGATATCACTTCAACTTGCCGTACAGCAGTAAAGATTGACTGAAGTTTATCAGCACAAGTCACGACTGGGGGCAGCTGGGAAACGGACAATGCCTAGCCCCATGTCATATTTCAAAATTAAATATATAAAAATCTGTTTGTTCTTTTGAGAAATGGATTTCAGTGCAGAATTCTGCTGAAGCAGCAC
>CM044443.1:12024150-12097380 GCA_024363595.1 Xenopus borealis | reverse complement strand
GTAATTTTGGGCTACTTCGACTATCGAATAGCCCAAAATTCAATTCGAATTGAAAAAATTCAAATTTCGAAACTGTCCCTTAAAAATTTTTAAATTATTTTCACTTAGATCCTTAGTAAATCAGCTCCCAAGAGTCAAAGTAAATTTTCAAATAAAATTAAAATTTTTAAGTAATTTTGGGCTACTTCGACTATCTAATAGCCCAAAATTCGATTTGAATTGAAAAAATTTGAATTTTGAAGTACTGGCCCTTTAAAAAAAATTCTAATTCAACACCTGAAAGCTACCGAATTGCAATTGTAGCCTATGGGGGACCTCCTGGAAGTTTTTCTGAAAATGTCCTGGAAAATTAAAAACTTTTTTTGAAAATCATTCGAATCGTTCAATTCACATGATGCAATCAATTCCAAATCGATTGAAAACTGACCTATTTGATCGAGAAAAAAAATGTTTACATTTTTTTAATTCAAAATTTAGAATTGCTAATTGTTAATTGGTGTTAATTTTTTTTATTTTCTGTTCATTTTTTAATTCTTTTAAAATTATTCACCTTTTTCTGACTCTTTCCAGCATTCAAATGGAGGGGTCTGTGACCCCATCTAAAAAAACAGAACCACTGTAAGGCTACATATTTATTGTCATTGCTACTTTTTATTACTCTAATTAGGTTTTCATTTATTCCTATTTCAGTCTATTATGCAAATCAGCGTATAGTTACTAAGGTAATTTGGAACTTGCATTTATTGCAGACTGGAGAGCTGCTGAAAAAAAACCAAATAACAAAAAAACCACGAAAAATAAAAAGTGAAAACTAGGGATACACCAAATCCAGGATTCGGTTTAGGATTTGGCCAGGATTCTGCCTTTTTAGGGCTAGAGCAGACGGGGAGATTCGGGGGCATTTTGTCGCCTCGCGAGTCAATTTGGAGCGATTCCACAAATCGCGCCGCTGCGTGTGAATAGGCGCAGGCGTTTTCAAGTAACGCCGGTGCGCCCCAGGACCTGTCTATTCGGGGAGGTTCGGGGGCTAAAAGTCGCGGCTACAAGTCGCCAGGCGACAAAATGCCCCCGAATCTCCCCGTCTGCTCTAGCCCTTAAGCAGGATACGGAATCTGCCAAATCAAAACCAAATCCTAATTAGCCTATTCAAATTATGGGTGGGAAGGGAAATCACATGACTTTTTGTCACAAAACAAGGAAGTAAATAATGTTTTCCCCTTCCCACCCCTAATTTGCATATGAAAACAAGGATTCCAAATCTGGATGGCATTAGGCCAAATCTTTCGCGAAGGATTTGGGGGGTTTGGCTGAATCCAATACTATAGATTTGGTGCATCCCTAGTGAAAACCAATTACAAACTGACTCAGAATATCACTCTCTATATCATACTAAAAGTTAATTTAAAGGTAAACAACCCCTTTACAGGAAAAGAAAAGGAATGATTGGGGGGGCAAAATGTAATTTACTCACCAGTTATAATAATCTCTTACCATAGACCCCATGTCAGTGCTCCTGTCCATTGAAAACTGCATCTGCAAAAGACTTATCCGGAAACCCTTTATCCAGAATGCTCAGAATAAGCTCCAAATTATTCCCCTTCTTTATAGTAACAGTACAAATAGTATAAACACTGCATGAATCCATATTGGTGGCAAAATAATTACTACAGAAAAATACCTTATACAGAAGAAACCAAGTCTCAAGCATTCTGGATAAAAGGCCTATACCTGTAATAATAACAACAATAGAAGTGAAAAGCTATACCTTATTTTGTCAGCACAGAGGTATTTTGTAAAGTAAACAGTACCCTAGCAATGTAATAAAGATAGATAGATAGATAGATAGATAGATAGATAGATAGATAGTTGGATAGATGATGGATAGATGGATAGATGATGGATGGATGGATGGATAGATGGATGGATGGATGGATACATGGATAGATGGATGGATGGATGGATGGATGGATAGATGGATAGATGGATGGATGGATAGATGGATAGATGGATAGATGGATGGATGGATAGATGGATGGATGGTTGGATAGATGATGGATCGATAGATGGATGGATGGTTGGATAGATGATGGATAGATAGATGGATAGATGGATAGATGGATAGATAGATGGATAGATGGATAGATTGATAGATAGATAGAGGTATGGGACCTGTTATTCAGAATGCTCAGAACCTGGAGTTTTCCGGTTAAGGGATCTTTCCATAATATTGATCTCCAAATCTACTGGTAAATCTTTTAAACATTAAATAAACCCAATAGGCTGGCTTTGCTTCCTATGAGATTAATTATATAGTAGTTGGGATCAAGTACAAG
The DNA here is from genome assembly GCA_024363595.1 of Xenopus borealis. Lineage (NCBI taxonomy): Eukaryota > Metazoa > Chordata > Amphibia > Anura > Pipidae > Xenopus > Xenopus borealis. The sequence goes on along the minus strand of CM044443.1, from coordinate 12,095,047 downwards.
CTACTGTTTTATCATTACACAGAAAAAGGAAATCATTTTGTAAAATTTCGATTATTTGTATAAAATGGAGACTATGGAAGATGGCCTTTCCGTAATTCGGCTTTCTGGATAATGGGTTCCCGGATAACAGATCTTATATATATATATATATATATATACATACCTTTATAATATACCTGTATAATACCTTTATGTATATATATATATATATATATATATATATATATATATATATATATAGTCTTCCACCACCTCACTTTCAGCCTTGAATTTATTCAATAATTTGTTGCAACATTTTGGCACAGGAATTATCAGCTAATGCAGGTAACTGACGTCAGAGAGGACCCTGGAAACGTTTGGATAACTTTAAATAATTCAGGATGTTCCTGAACTGACTTCCCTGTGAGCTTCCTAAAGAATGAAAAAGTCCTGTTTAGCTCAAAGTGCTTTTGGCAACGCAGCCCTGTTTTTCCTGGAACATCCTGAATGTTTAGATTAGATCCATACAACTTTAAACCATGACTAATTTGCAGTTATTTGTTGCTTGGTACTGACACAAATATTGCTTTGGTTCTTGTTTATGAAACAGCTCTTTAGTATTATTTATTGTTAAAATAATTTCTTATGGCTATCATTGTGTTACAAACAACAGTCGCAATTTTCTGACCGCTGCTGAGAGGGTTATTCTAGTAGAAGAATAAGAGACTGAAAGCATTTTGTGGAGAGAACTCTCCAATAGGTTCATCTTGGTGCCGTCACATTTTTTCACAACAAAAAAAAACAAATACACCTTTAAATAAGTTTTTAGAATGTTGAATAAAAACTTTCTATTGACTTCCATAGAAACCTGCTATGATTTAGCTGATCACGATTATGCTTTTTAATCAAGAATTTAAAAAAAAAAAAACATTGATTGCATTTTTTTGGCACTATTTCCTCAAATTAGGCATCTGCCATTAATTTTAATAAACCCCTTTGGAGTTGTACTAAAGAGAGTGAAATACATACAGTCACATGAAAACATTTGTGAACCCCTCTTACTTCTTTGGAGTTTTGTTTATTATTGGGTGAGCTTTCAAAGTAGCAACTTTCTTTTAATATATAACATGCCTTATGCAAACAGTAGTATTTCAGCAGTGACATAAAGTTTATTGGATTAACAGAAAATATGCAACATACATAATAACAAAATTAGACAGGTGCATAAATGTGGGCATCCCAATAGAAATATTACAATACGTTGTTGAAGCTCTTTTTGCAAATGTAACAACCTCTAGACGCCTCCTATAGCCTTTGGCAAGTGTCCGGATTCTGGATGGCGGTATTTTTGACTATTCGTCCATACAAAATCTCTCCAGTTCAGTTAAATTTGATGGCTGCTGAGCATGGACAGTCTTCTTCAAATCATCCCATAGATTTCCATGATATTCAAGTCGGGTGACTGTGACGGCCATTCCAGAATATTATACTTCTCCCTCTGCATAAATGCCTTTGTAGATTTCCAAGTGTTTTTAGGGTCATTGTCTTGTTGGTTCTTTGTGCAAATTGCGCTGAATTGTAGAACAATGTACAGATACAACATCTGCAGCAAGATGTTCTTGCAGGTCTTTGGAGGTGATCTTTGGGTTGTCTGTAACCATTCTCACAATCCTCCACATATGCTGCTCCTGTATTTTTCTTGGCCTGCCAGACCTGGGTTTTACATCAACTGTGCCTGTAGCCTTCCATTTTCTGATTGCATTCGTTACAGTTGAAACTGACAGTTTAAAACTCTGAGATTTTTTGTAGCCTTCCCCTAAACCATGATACTGAACAATCTTTGTTTTCATATCTTTTGCTTTGATGATCCCATGCTGTCACTCTTCAGAGGAGAGTCAAACAGAAGCACAACTTGCAATTGGCCACCATAAATACCTATTCTCATGATTGGACACACCTGCCTATAAAGTTCAAGGCTTAACGAGCTAATCCAGCAAATTTGGTGTTGCCAGTAATCAGTATCGAGCAGTTACATGCATTCAAATTAGCAAAATTACAAGGGTACCCAAATTTTGCACAGCCATTTTTTCACATTTGATTTAATTTCATACAACTGAATACTGCTTCACAAAAATCTCACTTCAGAAGACACCCCAGTATTCAGATGTTCCAGGGAAATGAAAGACATACCACTGTTATCTTTTTTTGTTGAAAGTGGATTAAATTATTATGCTGGCTGAGAGGGGTTCCCAAACATTTTCATATGACTGTATTGGAAAAGAAATAGGTGTATGTGTATATACCTGTATATATGTATAGTACTTAGAAAGAGACAGATGGTGGTAGACTCCTCATTATGAGGTAGGGAGCCTCTACTTTTCCTATTACTGGAGTTTCTCATTAAAGAACAAGTAAACGTTTTTTTTTTCTATCTCTAAATTTGCTCTAAACAGCCCCTCAAATTAATGTACCTTAGTCCCTGCTGCAAGTCTGCTCTGGTTTCTGTGTTATCAGCAGCTTGTTTCACCTTCTTCCTGGTGCAGAGTGAAGCCCCGCCCCTTAGCTTACTGAGCTGACCTTATATCTTGGACTAGTCCAGTTTATCATTTGCATACTATGACATAGCAGAGAGCAGTGTGTTTAGCACCTTTTGCTTGGGGAAACTAGCTTACTAATGAAACACTGGCTCCCTCTTCCTCTCTATTGTGGAACAGCAGCAAATGGACTGCTCAGTAAACTAAGGGGCTGGGCTTCACTCTGCACCAGGAAGAAGGGAAAGAAGCTGCTGATAACACAGAAACCAGAGCAGACTTGCAGCAGGGACTAAGGTACATTAATCTGGGGGGCTGTTTAGAGCAAATTTACAGAAAGAAAAAGAAAAACATTTACTTTTCCTTTAAAGGTTTTAATTTTTTTAAAGAGATACTGACACCTGAAATAAAACTCTTTTTTTACATCTATTATAATAACTGGCTTTGAAAGCTACTTCTAACTTTGCCATAAAGTATTTGCATGATGTTTTTACATTACCTTTCTGTTGCCCCATGTTCCTGTATGTGGGGGCAGCCATATTTGTGCAGCAGGAGACCATCAGCATTAGAAACTGTAACTAACAGGCTGAGATGGGACAGTTAGGTTGGCAAAGTCAGAGAGTCAGAGTGTCAGAGAGTCAGGCTTAGGAAATTCAACTAACAGTTATATACAAAAACAAAACTCTCAGCAAAAAATGATCACCATGACCTATAGGTAACATATAATGTACAGTCATATGTTAAAATTAATTTTTTTGTATCAGAATCACTTTAAGGTTTGAGTTGTTTTTTTCCATGAATCGAGTTTTCCAGTTGATTTTTATTTTTGGTCAAAAATATTTGAGATTAATTATAACCTGACCCTGGAAATAGCTCGAATACAAAAATACACCATCTAAAACCTGTCAAGGTCATGTAAAAGTCAATGGCAGAGGTCCCTTGAACCATTTTTTCCAATGGAAAACTCGATTAATTAGAATAATTGCAGAATCAAGTTTTTTTCTATTCAACTTTTTTCTAAATAAAATACCATTCGAGTTGTGCGTTAATTTGAGGTATAAGAACTCTAACATTTGACCTTTGATGAATACTGCCCTTAAAGTTGGCCACACATGATACTACTGTTTATGAATTGTTTTGGGGACATAACTGTCTTGTAACATAGATTTTCAAACATGTTTGAACATTTCAGTTGGTTTTGCTCAAACATACAAAAACATCTTTTCATGCATAGGCAATATGGTGCTACTACTGGAAAAACAATGGATTATGTTCCCAACAGGTAGTTCTATGTATTCGTAATTTCCTGCAAACTTTTTTTATTAGATTTGCTTGAGAGCAGTGTTTATGTTAAAGGGGTGGTTCACCTTTAACTTAAGTTTTAGTATGTTATTCAAAGGCTAAGTCTAAGCAAACTTTCAATTGACCTTCATGTTTTCTTTTTTTATATTTTTGGAATTATTTACCTTTTTCTTCTATTTGTTATATCTTAGTTGGGATCAAGCACAAGATACTGTTTTATTATTACAGAGAAAAAGGAAATAGTTTTTGAAAATGTGAATTATTTGGATAAAATGGAGTCTATAGGAGGCGGCCTTCCCATAATTCAGAGATTTCTGAATAACGGGTTTCCAACTAACAGATCCAATACCTGTACTATAATCTCCAGCTCCAAACTCTATTTGTTTAGATTTTGTGAAAATTTGGGTATAGGAATTGACCAGAGGGTTCCACATATCTGGGAAATAGTAAGATGTAAGACTTCTGCCATTGACTGTAAGAGAATTTTGAAAAGATAAATAAAAATCTACACGAGGGATTGAAATAGATGCAGTAGCAGGAAAAGAAAAATAATTTGTGTGCATTGGGGGGTGAAAATAAGCTTGAGAGGAGAGTTTATATATTTGTTTAGGCACATATAAAATATTTACATTTTGATTATAGTGTGGCTTTAATTGGTAACGCAACAGAATGTGTTTCTATCAAATGATAATTACTGAACAGCTTTCTGGGTTTGGCAAATGAATCGTTTGCTGAAGAGCATAAATATAACGCATTTGATCTAATATATTTGATACAGAATAACTGTCTGGAAATCAAACTCAGCACTGGTTAATTTTTTTTTACTGCAAATCCCTAATCTTTTTACTTATAGTTGATCAGTATATTTTATTTCAGTCAACCAAAACATCTGTAAAATCAGCCCTGCCAACTTCATTTCCAGAACAGAAGGTAACCAGATAACAGCTCCCTGACACAAGATAACAGCTCCCTGGTAGATCTAAGAACAGCACTGAAAAGCCAAGTCCCACTGATTCAGTTACATTAAGTAGGAAAAATAACAGCTTGCCAGAAAGTAGTTCCATCCTTAAGTCCAGGCACAAGTCACATGACTGGGGGCAGCTGGGAAACTGACAATATGTCTAGCCCCATGTCAGATTTCAAAATTGAATATAAAAAAAATCTGTTTGCTTTTTTGGTCTTGTGCCGTTAGATGGGACTCCTAGGTGACTTCTAATATCCATATATTTTACAATAAGGGGTGCGTTGTTCTCTGTATAATACACAAGAGCAATTAATATCCGATAACCTTATAAATGGTGCTTAGTGATGTCATCGGTTGTAATTTGTACTTAGTGGTGCCACATGACTCACTGAAATAATTCTCTACCAGGAGCCGCCTGAGGTGGCTCCTATGACGCGCTCCCCCATCGCTTACCTTTCCTATGCCGGAGGGGGTCCACGAGAGGTCCCCGTTGCTAGTGCAGAGAGTGCATTAATGGTATTATAAGAAATAGTGTACCTTTAATATAAGGGTATTAGAAGTCACCTTTGAGCTTCACAGTTAAAAATGTCATTATATCAAGATATTTTCTATATATATATAACAGAAGCAGATATAGGGGACATCTAAAGGGGTTATTTATTAAAATCTGAATTCATCTCATATTTTATTTAAAAAAAACCAGGACCAAATGCCCATGCCCGACTTTAGCTCATTTATTAATAAAAAAAAAACCTTATTTAACTTGATCACAGAAAAACTGGGCGGAAACCAGAAACACACACATTTTTTTAGGGCTTTTTTCCCCCGAATTGCTCTAAATTTTTTTATTTTTTGCCTGAAAACCCCAAACGGATTTTCAGGCTAAACCCAATGCAGACTTACGAAAACTTAAAATTGAGATAGGTGCCTCTCCCATTGACTTATACATGACCATGACAGGTCTGAGATGGCAGATTTTCAGTTTAAGGTTTTTCCAGCATCGGGGTATAATAAATCTAAAAAGTAGAGTAAAAATTTTAGTTTTCTATTGAAAAAAACTTGAATTTTTCGAGATTTTAAAACCCGGATTTTAATAATAACTCCCTTAATGTTTTCTAGAAAAAAAAAGAACAACTTTGTGAATTTAAAACAAATAAATATTGTTTTATTTTAGAAGTTTAGCCAACTATAATACAACCCTAAAATACACATCAGATTGATATATTCTGGTAGATGTTGCGCAACCTCAATTTTAGGGCATCCTGGTGAATATATACTTATGAAAATGTCTGCCAAAAAAATGTTTTCACTCCAAAAAAAAATTTCAAGTAATAAAAAAAAACATTGAAAACACAAGTTTTTGCTTATCTTATACTATTACTTATCAGGTGTAGAAGAGGCAGGTCCCAGTGTAGAGCCCAGACAGATGCAACAGTCCAGATTCATGGGCCCCAATAGGGTCTAAGCTTGGAGCGGGTGGAATTTGGGGCAGACAGAGGTTGTGTTTCAGATGGGATAGGTTGTGGGCAGGAGTAACAACATGAGCAGTGGGTTATCAACAAAGTAGTATGGGGCCCTATGATTTCTGATGGTGTCTTTGCACAAACACTTATGTTGATATTCTCTTTTTGACATAAATGTGAGACTGTGTAGTGTTCTTTATGGTTCACTGGGAAAACTGTGACTTTTGGAGGTTTTCTATTTTTGCGGTGAGGGCCTCTTCCTGTACTCGCAGCTTTTCAGTTATCTCAGCCTGCAGAGAGAATTACACACAAAAATTATTTAGGGTAAAGCTATTTCTCTTCTAGGTCTGGCACATCCTCCTGGTTTAAAACAGAGATTACTTTGCCTGCCTTCCTGTTTGACAGACATTACACAGTTTTTGGCTCCTTTGTTATCATAACACGTTCATCAAAGCGGTGAGCAAAAGTACATATGGAACGATTGTTAAAACTGACTAAATAAAATGCAGTTATGTAGGAAGTGCAAAGATAAAATGCAAATATATAAATTCTTCACATATATCCAGTTTTATTTGGATGACTCGATTAATAAGTAGCGGTAATAATGAAATAATTCATGGCAAAATTCTGCAGTTGATTAAATATCCGTGTGATTTCTGTGACCAATAAAATAATATGCATCAAAATATATATATAAAAATATAAAAAAATATGTGGCATCAAAATGCTCATAGACTTCCAATTTATTCCGTACAGAAAAAAAATCAGGCAGGATTATTCCTAATTTATCAGTTATCACAATTTGTATTAAATGGGTTGGTCACCTTTAAGTTCACTTTTAGGGGGGTTATTTATCAGAAGTCGGATTTTAGAGCATGGCGAGTTTTTTAAACCTCGAATAAACGGTTTCTAATTTAAGAAAAAATTTCAATGGAAAAAAACCTGAATAAGTGAATTGGAGTTGAGAAACACGAAAACTCGAATTGATCGAGTTTTTGGAGGAAAAGATGGGGTTTTTTTGGATTTTCCAAGTTCCGGGTATAATAAATCTTTAAAGAAAAATGTTTTTAAAATTTTTTTAGTAACCTGATAACTCAAATGATTCAAGGAAAATACAACTCAATCATGCATAAATAACCTCCTTAGTATGATGTTGAGAGAGTGATATTTTGAGACAATTTGTAGTTGGTTTTTTGTTTTTCATTATTTGTGGGTTTTGAGTTATTTAGCTTTTTATTTTTATTCTCCAGTTTGGTAGCAACCTGCATGCGTAGTAGAGTGGAAAGCCGAACTTTAATGAAAAGGCTGGCTATTTTGCTCTACTGTGCATGCAATTTCCCCCAGGAAATTTGAAAATCAAAGAAAGCGTGGTGCTCGCTAAAAGAACCCCACACCCGTGCGTTTTTTGGCTGATAGGAGCACCAGCAGGGGTATCAGGTAGGTAAAAGTAGTCACTTGGGGGTGCCTAACTTTGCCCCCCCAAGTGTAAAATGCCTTTCCTTCTCTAATGAGGGTAGGGGAGGCTGTTTCTGAAGATGGCTTAGTATAATATACGCATAGAAAACCAGGAGTACATTACTCTTTATTGTCTATAACACGCTCAGTTAACCTGTCTGTATATTTTTATTTTTGCCTTTACATCCTTTTTAATGCTTCCAACTCCAGCTGCAGGGACAAATATCATGGATCCAGATTTAAACAGATAAACTGGGATTCTATTTGGAGGATTATTTTGCTGCAGCCACTGGTTCTGCAGAGTTGGAGAAAGTTTGTATTAAACAATAGAAAAACTATAAAATCCACATTAGATTACATGACAACACAGGACCCAGTGCAGTCTGTATATTCTGATTATTAATCAGTCTTGCTATATTGGCTTCTGGTAGTGATGGGCGAATTTATTCACCAGGGGCGAATTCGCGGTGAATTCCCGCGATTAGCCGCTGGCGAATAAATTCGCCCATCACTACCAGAAGCCAATACAGCCGCTGCTGGCGAATAAATTCGCGAAATGCCAGCAAAAATTCGCCAGCGAAAATTCGGTAACAAAAAACGAGTCGCGGCGAAAACGACGCGACGCGCGCCAAAAACAACGCGGCACGCGTCGGAAACGACGCGACTTGACGTGATGGATTTTTTTCACCAATTCGCGAATTTCGCTGGAAATTCTCAAATTTTTCGGTAAAGCAAAACGGGTGAGATTCACCCATCACTAGCTTCTGCCAGATATTATTTGATTTGTGCTGTTTTGATCATTTATGACGATCCCTAAGCTTAGCCCAGACCACACTGAGCATGTGCAGTGCCAGTGTCAGACAAAGATGTATAACAAAGTTACAAGATGACAGCCCCCTGTGGCCAACTTTGAAAGCATAAATCATTTGTTTGATTAGGCTTGTGGTGCAGTAAGTTCATGTTTATGTTAAGTATACAAAATACAGCATTTCTAGCCTTATTCTATTTTACACTTTCCTTGTCCTTTAACTGATGCCTTTAAATGAAATAGAAATGACAACCGCACCTATTTTAAATTTCAATATCTAGATCAAACGCAGTGTAATCTGCCCCTTGGTCCGACAAAATGCCACAGTCCAATATCCAAACTTCCGTACCGTGACTGCAGTGAGACGGTTTCTACATAAATCACAGCCAATGCTCAGACAATATAACACATTTCTGGAGATAAAATAGCTTCCTTTACTGTGTTTGGGAAAAAAGGGCTGCTTTTCAAGTTAAAAGGCAGGAAGAGATAATAAAAATATGCCATGAAACATATATCAATGTATTTCGGTTGCTAGTCAATTTTGCTGTACTTTGAATGAAAAAAAAAACAAAAACTGAAGATTTATACACTTTATATCCTGGAAAAATCCACTAACAAGGCATTGAAATTTATTATCTACAAGGTTCATACATTTCAGTTGCCGGACAGTTTTCTTAGTATTCTGAATGAGGTTAAAACAAAAACAAAAAACTTTTGCTCACTAAATATGTAATAACTACCAAATTCCCAAAAAAGGACATTAAAATAACTAATAGTAGATATAATATTCAAGGGACAATGCAAGTATAGTTCATTGATAGTGATGGGCGAATCTCCCGCGATTCGCTTCGCCGAAAAATTAGCGAATTTCTAGAGAAATTTGCGAATCGGTGAAAAATTCGCGAAACGAGTCGCGGGACGCTTTTTTTTACGTCGCATCGCGTCGTTTTCGGCGCGCGTCGTTTTTTCGGCGAAATTTCGCTGGTGATTCGCGAATTTACATCACTATTCATTGAATGGTGGGTGTAAGGAAGATCTTAGGGGAAAAAGTGAGTCCTTAAGGCAGACCCACAGGAGCTGAGAAGGGAGAGGCTGAAGATCAGGATTGTGATGGAGTGCATGAAGACTCAAGAAAAGGCTGGAGTCGGAGCAAGTGGACATAGAGTCAAGGGCAGGGAGAAGTGAGACGGAGCAGGGGTAGAGTTAAGGACAGGCTGGAGTGGGATGGAGCAGACATAGAGTCAAGGGCAGGGTGTAGTGGAACGAAGCTAGTGTAGAGTCAAGGACAGGCTGAAGTGGAACAGAGCAGGAGTAGAGTCAAAGACAGGCTGGAGTGGGACAGAGAAGGTGTAGAGTCAAGAACAGGCTGGAGTGGGAAGGAGCGGGTGTAGAGTCAAGGACAGGCTGGAGTGGGACAGAGAAGGTGTAGAGTCAAGGACAGGCTGGAGTGGGACAGAGAAGGTGTAAAGTCAAGAACAGGCTGGAGTGGGACAGAGCAGGAGTAGAGTCATGGACAGGCTGGAGTGGGACAGAGAAGGTGTAGAGTCAAGAACAGGCTGGAGTGGGACAGAGTGGTTGTAAAGCCAAGGACAGGCTGGAGTTGGACAGAGTGGGTGTAGAGGTGTCTAGGGCAAGCTGCAGTAAGACAATGAAGACATTGTCAAGGACAGACTGGCAGGAGCAGGTTGAAGCTGGAGAAGGACTGCAGAAGCTGTGCTGCTAAATTTTATTACACAACATGTTTCGAGCTGTGGGCTCTTTGAAAAACATGTTGTGTAATAAAATTTAGCAGCACAGCTTCTGCAGTAGAGTATCTGTTCCTATATCCGATTTTCTTGCTTTAACTAGAAACTAGGAGCAGAGGCAGATGTAGCCAGAACATGGGTGTAGAAGCTAGGGACTAGGCCAGGGGTGTCCAAACTTGGCCCTCCAGCTGTTAAGGAACTACAAGTCCCACAATGCATTTGCCTGACTGTGGCTGTCAGACTCCTTCATTGCATTGTGGGACTTGTAGTTCCTTAACATCTGGAGGGCCAAGTTTGGACACCCCTGGACTAGGCCATAGTATTCCAGAAGCAATGTGCTCAGGCACCAGCTGTGAGGAGGGCTGGGCTTTTTAGGGCAGCCAGCCCTGATTGGCTGACCCCACCCAACCAATAAGGTTGCTGGGGTGAGACAACAGACCCAGGAAAACAGGTGTAGTGGAAATTAGCACACATTGGGCTGTGCTCCTGGCCCAGTAGAGAGGGAAAACAGCCAACAACAAGGATTTAAGCACCAGCAGAGCCTAAGAGTAAGGTGCTGGGGCAGTCTGAATGTTATGGGAGAAACACCTGAAGGTCAATCAAGGAGAGATTTGGCCAAGTACTTATTTGTTGCCCTAGGAACTGTATAGCTGAATGGCTGCTACACTAGTGTTTTCCTACATCTGTAAACTTCTTAGGACTAAGTAGGACCCTTATTAAAGGTTGGATGCACAAGATGGGCCTGAATTAAAAGAAGGCCTACAACAGTTGAAAGTACATGTACCAGTACATTTTGACCAATGTGCATCCCAGGAATGAGGATTTCAGTGTTCCTTAGAGATCCCTCCTAATTTACAGTCCTGGACCAGCATCTTCATTATGTTCAGACCAATAGGAAGTGGTGATTTGCACCACTACAGTTATACCAAAGATGACCATTGCAGTCAAAATGGATTATGTGCCAAGAAAGCAAGAGACTTGTTACGTAGAACTTAACATTTTCCAAAGATACAGGCAATTGAACTTCATAAATGTATTAAAGGGGTGGTTCACCTTCAAGTTAACTTATAGTATATTGTAGAAGGGCCAAGTCTTAGAAACTTTTCAATTGGTCTTCATTATTTATTTTTCATAGTTTTTTAATGATTTGCAATTTTCTTCTGTTTCTTTCAGCTTTCAAATGGGGGTCACTGACACCATCTAAAAACAAATGCTCTGTATCAATCATATACTGCCTGTCTCACCATTTGGCATAACGGTGGTGCAGGAAATCACTTTCACTTTCTATTCTATACTTTCCACATCCCCCCCTCCCTCCTCACCGTCTAATTGTGTAGCCAGTAAATGGTCTTGGTTATCAGGTGCCCCATTCTGGCACATAAATAATTGTGAATTCCAAGACAAAAAAAAAAAACAAGATTTAAATATTTTTTATAGTGCAAGACAAGTTTATCTTGCTTGACTTACATCATAAAATAGGATTTGGAATTATTTCTTAAGGTGACAAGTCCCCTTTAAATATAGGGGTCTGCCTGCGTGTATGCTGTACCATTATGCTAACTGTCCTACAGGTCAGTTAGGTGTAGCCCGGTATTTTGAAGGGCTGCCCGGGTCAATACTTCCTGCCCGGTTTTCCAAATACGGAAAACCGGGCGGGATTAGCTTTATTGACGCAGCTATCGGCCAATCTGAAATCGCGTAGTCATAGCACCGCCCCGTGACATCACGGGCCCGCCCACCGAAGTCATGGGTCCGCCCCCCTGTTCGGGTTCAGCCACATGAAAAGGTGGCAACCCTAATTAGGTGGATATTGAGAAACTAAATTTTTTAGATATTTTAGATACATTTACCTTAAACTACGAAAAAAACAACTTATTCCAAGCTGTCCTGATTTAAGATTTTAATAGAGAAAAATACTGAGTGCTCTTGTTAAGATTAGAAAAGTACTTATTATTTTGGCACTAAATCACTGAAAACTCATGTAAATTGTTCTATATAAAAAATTGTTGATTAAACATGAAACAATGAACGCTCCTGGGAAATGAAGCTGATGCATTTTCTAAGATGGCTGTTTGTACAGAGTACTTTATGCAGTCTCGTGGACTCAGATATCAGTTAAGCTTTCCCTTGAGATGTTCCTTTCAAACACATTTTCCTAGACTAGTGTATGTTTTACAACCACATAAATAGGTCCCGGTTTAATTTATTTTACAGACTGAAGCCGTGCAGGTTCTCATTTTTAGGCTATATAACTTGCATGTGTTTTGGATTGTGAAGGGCAACAATGCAACAAATTATTCTTGAAGTATAAATGGCTTGTCTTAGTCAAGTTTCAGCTCTATAATGCTTGCAAATTTTAATTCATATTTCTTTTTTAGATGCCAGCTACAGCTGAGCCTTTTTCTGTTTTTCTATTAAACAAAACTAAAATGTATTATGTTACTATGATACACTATACATTCCAAAGTGCCGATTTTATAAGCTCTATAACTAATTTTGTAAAAGTTTGGCATTAAATATTTAGGGGCAGATTTACTAAGGCCAGGGAATAGTAGGGAATTAAAAAAAATTGAATCTTTTTAGAGCAATTCGATCGATCAAATGATTGAATAGGGAAATTCGATTGAATTCGATTCGAATTTTCGAACTATTTTTAAACGATCAATCGAATTTTTCTTATTCGATCTTAGGGAATAATCCCCATTTCGGTAGGTTTTATCTGGCGAACTAGGGGGTCGAATTGGGAAGGTATTCGACCATCAAATAATCAAATTTTAGAATAGAATTTTAAGCAAATATTCGAATAATTCGAATTCAAAAATTCTAATTCGACTATTCTATGGTCGAATTTGCCTAATTTGCATATTCGAAGATTCAAATTTTTTTAAATTTCATTCGAACTTTGAATTCTTCATGTGATTGTGAATTTAGTAAATTTGCCCCTTAATGTATAGTATGTTGAATTAACTAATGCTTTCCCTTTGTCTGCAATTGTCTACATATATAACTGGCCAATTTGTTTGTGCTGTCCTCTGTCTACCTCATTGCTCTCCCCATGGGGTATCTGACAGGCCCTGAGGGGTGGTGGGACATGGTGCAACCCTGCAGCCCTAATAGTTATGTTACTAGTGATAGGGATAGATTGTAACAATACGCAGGGGTGTAACTACAGAGGAAGGAGACCCTGCGAGCCCAGGAGGTATAGGGGCCCCATGAAGCTCTAACTCATATACAATTTATAACAGGTCAACCGCCTGAAAAACAATTTGCTGGGGGGCCCATTAGTTACGCCACTGCCGATATGGACTGATCTAAATATACGACCACTCTAAAACAGGGTGTAAATGTGTTCCTTATATAAAACAGATAATAAAACAATATTAAAAGGATATTTTACTACTATCTTAAAACTTATTTGTTCAGAATTATGAACAAAATTGAATTGATATTTTTTGTCCAGGGAAGGGTGCAAATTCCGGTGAGCCTTGTTCTGGGATGGCCCTTCCCCCTTTCTGCTAATATTAAATCTTTCCTAATTTTTCCAGGATTTGACTTTTGTTCTTTTCCCCAGTGCTTTACCCAGGCTATACTGGTAGACCGAGCTCTTAAGGGTTTCAGCTAAAGTCAATTCCCATTAATCCTTTATTATGTCTACTGATAGGCTAATACAGGTATGGGACATGTTATCCAGAATTCTTGGGACCTGGGGGTTTCAGGAAAACAGATCATTCCATAATTTGGATATCCATAGCTTAAGTCTACTAGAAAATCATTTAAACAGTAAATAAACCAAATAGGCTGGTTATGCTTCAAATAATGTTTAATTATATCTTAGTTGGGATCAAGTACAATGCGTTGTTTTATTATTACAGAGAAAAAGGAAATACTTTTTAAAAATTTGGCGTATTTGGTTAAAATGGAGTATATGGGAGAAGACCATTCTGTAATTTGGAGATTTCTGGATAACAGGTTTATTCCCAGTGCTATAACCAAGGTCAGACAGCCCCATAAAATCTTATGGTGGCCAAACTCTATGCAAGTAGGGCTAGCAAACTCTGTATAAGCAAAAAATGTTTTTTTCATACACACATGCACATTTGGGTGCACCGAGTGCTGTTTTGGATCCTCCTCAATTTCCCCACAGGAACATGCACAATTGAAATTTATCCAGACCTTGTATCAATTGTGCAAGCTACATCATCACAATGAAGAAGACCTGAAGCAAAACAAGATGGCATTTACCTACTGTGCTGCCCAAGTCTGCATTTTTCAGCCAGGATAAGTTAAAGCTATGGCTTGGTGGGTTACCAAGAGTGCAGTTCGGAAGGGGATGAGGGCTCTGGGGGGGGCTGGGTTTATTCTCAGGTTTTAGTCTCCTTTAACAGAACAATAACACCAAAACAAAAAAGTATTTTAAAGGAATGACAATATAATGTACTGTTGTTCTGCGCTGGTAAAAGTGTGTTTGCTTCAGAGACACTACTATAATTTATATAAAGAATCTGCTGTGTAGCCATGGGGGCAGCCATTCAAGCTCAGGATACACAGTAGATAACAGATAATTACTACTATAATTTATATAAAGAATCTGCTGTGCCATGGGGGCAGCCATTCAAGCTCAGGATACACAGTAGATAACAGATAAGTACTACTATAGTTTATATAAACAAGCTGCTGTGTAGCCATGGGGGCCACCATTCAAGCTCAGGATACACAGTAGATAACATATAAGTACTACTATAGTTTATATAAACAAGCTGCTGTGTAGCCATGGGGGCAGCGATTCAAGCACAGGATACACAGCAGATAACAGATAAGTACTACTATAGTTTATATAAACAAGCTGCTGTGTAGCCATAGGGGCAGCCATTCAAGCACAGGATACACAGTAGATAACAGATAAGTACTACTATAGTTTATATAAACAAGCTGCTGTGTAGCCATGGGGGCAGCTATTCAAGCATCTATTATAATATTGGCTTTGAAAGCTACTTCTAACTTTGCCATAAAGTATTTGCATGATGCTTTTACATTACCTGTCTGATCCTCCATGTTCCTGTATGAGGGGGCTGCCATATTTGTGCAGCAGGAATCAGTTAGCATCAGAAACTGTAACTAACAGACTGAGATGGGACAGTCAGGTTGGCAAAGAGTCAGGCTTAGGAACTTCAACTAACAATTATATACAAAAACAAACCTCTCAGCAAAAAATGATCAACATGACCTATAGGTAACATTTAGGGGCAGATTTATCATTGGTCGAATTGAAAAAAATTCGAAATTCGACCATGGGAATAGTTAGGGAATTAAAATCCTTCGAATTCAAATATCAAATTAGAAGGATTTTACCGCAATTTGATTGGTCGAATAGGAAAAATTCGAACAATTTTTTTCAAATTCTTTTTTATTCAATCAAAAATAATGATACCAAATTCAGTAGCTTTGATCTGGAGAACTTGGTGGTCAAATAAAAATTTAAAGGGGAAGTACTTCGACCATCGAATAGTCAAATATTCAAATAAAATTTTATGCAAATTTGAATATTTGATGTCGAATTTGCCTAATTTGCATATTCTAAGATTTGAATTAGAATCTTTTTTTGAAATTCAAACGTCGAATTCTTCATGTGAATTTAGTAAATCTGCCCCTTAATGTACATTAAAATGAAAGTGTCTTAAAATTTTAACATATGAATATATGTTAAAATTTTAAGACACTTTCATTTTTTTGTTTTAGTGTTCCTTTAAGGAAACGCAATAGCTGCTAATATGCTAATTTATTATGTAAAAAAAAGGCAAACCAGTCAAAAATGAATTGTTTGTTTAACTAGGAGATTACATTCTTATATTTCAGAGCTTTCATAACAGACTTCTGCATTAAAGATCTGTTACCTGTAAATAGCTTTCATATTATAGGCCAAAAAAAAAAGTCTGGCAGGCAACTGTCTTGCTACAGAATATTGAGCATTATGGCTGTTCTTACTGGGGCTAATTAACTTGAACAAATTCTTAAATATCTTTAAAGTAACAAAAAAATATATATATACAAAGCATCAAAATATTAACTGCATATCTCCACTTACAATGCCAGATGCAGCGGACTGAATATGAATGCATGAAGTCTGCTATTATTTATTTTTGTATGATAATCTTGAGGGTGAGCAGATTTTGTCACCTTGGAAGAACATGCAGATACTGCCTGTAGGAAGATTTATTCTTTTGTAATCAGCATTAAAAAAAAAAAATAAATAAATAAGTGCTAAGAATTCTGCTGCAGGATGTCTGATGCAAATCAAAATCTCCGGCAAATAATTTTAGAGCTTGACAATTGAATGTAATTATAAAGATAACGTACCTGTAGGCTGCCAATAACTTCTGTTGTAACCTGATTTAAGACCGTCTTCACATTTTCTACTGTGAAACCACTCAGGGGATCAACTTCATCTTCTGTATTTTCATTTCCTCCAAGCCCTTCAAGAAGCTGATCATTCTGCATATTTGGAACAGTGAATTCCATTAATACCTATATAGAGCTATATGTTTCATGTTTGCAATGAATAGCTTTAACATGTAGTGGAGAGACAGGGGCCCATTTACTTAAATTGATACTGTCATGGGAAAACATGTTTTTTTTTCCAAAACACATCAGTTAATAGTGCTTCTTCAGTAGACTTCTACACTGAAATCTACTTCTCAAAAGAGCAAACAGATTTTTTTATATTCAGTTTTGAAATCTGACATGGGATTAGACATTTTGTCAATTTCCCAGCTGCCCCATGTCATGTGACTTGTGCCAGCTCTTTAGGAGGGAACTGCTTTCTGGCAGGCTGTTGTTTTTCCTTCTCAATGTAACTGAATAGTGATGTGCTGTTTTAAGATCTACCAGGCAGCTGTTATCTTGTGTTAGGGACCTGCTATCTGGTTATCTTCCCATTGTTCTGTTGTTAGGCTGCTGGGGGGAAAAAGGGGAGGGGTGATATCACTCCAACTTGCAGTACAGCAGTAAAGAGTGATTTAAGTGTATCAGAGCACAAGTCACATGACTTGGGGCAGCTGGAAAATTTACAATATGTCTAGTCCCATGTCAGACTTCAAAATGAAATATAAAAAAATCTGTTTGCTCTTTTGAGAAATGGATTTCAATGCAGAATTCTGCTGGAGCAGTGCTATTAACGGATGCATTTTGAAAAAATGTTTTTTCCCATGACAGTATCCTTTAAATAGAATTTGGTGTCTAGAGCATAACCTTCCATTAGTGAATGAACCCTAAAAATTATTTATATAGCAGTTTATATGACTTACATTTGTGCCTTTAAATTTTGCATATACTCCCTGAGTAATCATATTAATCCTTTGGTTATTTCAATTAGAAATGTATTGCTGTATTTCTAGAGGTGGTTTATGCCCTATCTGTGGTCTCCAGAAATGTAGATATTGTTTAAGCCTTGCTGGAGCAATCTAGTCAAAGCAACAGTAAGAATATGCACATCCATCCATTAAATCCATTAAAGGTTTCTTATAGCTGGGATAACATGAGTATCACATTATCAAATTATATTTCCATAATAGGATTATAGTAAGCTATAATTGCCAGCCACATTAAGGATTGGAACATTATGGGCAGAAAAATGGGTTCATATACTGACAGGTCCTATCTATATATACATTTGGCATTCTAATGGGCTGACTCCCACCTAAAAAATTTTTATGGTAAAAGGATATGCCATGACTTCTATGTCAAAAGGCAAATGTGATGAAAATGTAAGTTTAGCATTGTCCAAGCCATTAGAAAGTCCTTTTTCCCCTATTTCACATCATTAATAGACCACCAAGGTATATTATGTAATGAAAATAGCAATTATTTTCATATATAGAATAATAAAAACCTACCATGGAATTTTCTGTCCCTATTATGGGTGATAGTGCTACTGGCGGAGCTATGTACTGAGAGTAGATTTCAGAAGAAATTCCTTCCTCAAGTGGAGCGGGAAACGTTGGTTCTGGTTTAACAACACTGATCATGTTCTGCAGAGAAATGAAACAGACAACAGAAGTGAATATGTTCAGTGAAACACCATGAAAGAATACAGGCTATTTCCCTTTATGTGTATTTTCCCTTTTTAATGAAACAGATACATCTTCCAAGTACATAATACATTTAAAATACCCAGTACCTAAACTTTTTGTGAGTTCATTTATAGAATCTATCATCCATAAAAACTATGAATCCAGAAAACTATGAATATAGAAATGCCATTTGCAATGGTGTTATTAAAGGGGAAGTTTATCTTCACTATTCCTCTCATGTAGCAGTTGGGTGTCAGATGAATGATCCAATATATCCTATAGGGTGTCTTCCTTTCGTAGCAGATGAATTAGAGCTCACTCTAAGTATAAACACAATCTAACAAAATAACTGCCTTTTGCACAAATTCTGCATGTAGAGAGACATGATGTCTGGTGAGTTTAATAGAGTGAGCTCTAATACATCTTCTAGGCAAAAGGAGCCCCCCTATAAGATATATTGGATGTAACTGTCAATGAATATCTGACACCCAACTGCTGCATGTAGAGAGACATGATGTCTGGTTGTATCATTCATCTGACACCCAACTCCTGAATGAAGACAGAATGAGGATAAACAGATGCTGAGAGAGGAACAGCAAATATAAACTTGATTATTTCAGAAAGCTACAGACTGTATTTAGAAAGTTTCTTATTTCAGGATGCTGAGATTAATATAAAGTTTTCATTTTCATGATAGTTCCCCTTTAAAGTCTCAATGCATGGTCCGTCACATTACCAAAAGACCACATATCTAGAAAACTTTCTGCTGAACCACCTATTACTGTTTGTAAATTATAGCCCTACCTCTAGGAAGCAAATATTACAGTCATTGGCTGCAACAGTTAAAATTGTTGAAGAAATTGCAATTGTAATCAAAAATCCCAATCATTCTGGACAAGACGAGAGGCCTGACAAAGGGTCCTGTAAAAGCCCAAAACGTTGCCATTTCTATATGAGCAAATAAGCATCTTTCACCGCAGTGTTCAACTGCATTATTAGTACCCATTGGTGTTTTTGTTTTCTCAAGATATTGCGTTTGGCCCTTGGTAGTTTTGGACCTTAAATCTGGAGGTGCCTGACACCAAACAGGTGTCATATACTTGTAGAAGCACTCCACTCTGGGACTTGTCAGTTCCCTGTAAGGTCAGCCTAGATGCTGATTGGTTCCTATCCTGCAGGGGTGTGTGCTGCCTGCTTCCCTGCACAGCCTGGGAAAGGAGGTAGCAGGAAGTGGATGGACTAGTAAGGTTTTTGCACAAATGTTCAATAAATCAACCTGAAACAATACGTCTTTGAGCACTTTCCTTCTATATTTAAAAAGGTACAATGCACTAGTACTTTCTTGTTTTTCACACAATGGGCTACATTCAATTCAGTGAGAAAAAGTAATTTCATGGTTTTAACACGTGAAAACTCATGGACGATATTC
The DNA here is from genome assembly GCA_024363595.1 of Xenopus borealis. Taxonomy (NCBI): domain Eukaryota; kingdom Metazoa; phylum Chordata; class Amphibia; order Anura; family Pipidae; genus Xenopus; species Xenopus borealis. The sequence goes on along the minus strand of CM044443.1, from coordinate 12,075,305 downwards.
GATTCAAGTTGTTTTTACATAAACTGTGAGATTTTTTTCTGAATTTAATTGCTTCCCAAATAGAATCACGTCCTCGACTTTTCACATGATAAACCTTTTTTCTCACTGTGTTGAATCTGACCCAATATGTCTCATTACATAAGTAACCCATTTACGAGCCCTATTTAGTTCTGTTGGGCATTTCTGTGCCAGTACCACTTCTATGCCTGCAGTGAGATTAGTTCCCGCCCTTAAGTCATTATATTGTGAAAGCAAAATGATAATATAATTAGACAAAAAATTTACAGAAAGGCTTTGGGAGAACATAAGACGGAATTGATGTATTTATAGGTTCGGGCTCAGTCTCCAAGCACAGGTCAATTATGCAGAAAACCAAGAGGAATATAAATACATGTTCTTAATTGTGTATGTTATTCTAACTGTAATTATAAATGTTTTATTTTCAATTTGAATCTCTGTTTACTTTGAATAGGTTTGTCTTTCAGTGAAAGCTTAATGGTTAATTTTCTGTCTGAATGAATGATTCTGGGCAGTAGAAAGAAAAGAACATTATGTCTCAGAAAGCCTAAAAAAAACACAGTATGAAGGAGACTGAGATTCAGCTTGATTCTGTGATTTATTGTGTCTCTGCTGAGTTCTTTTGATCCTTGCTTGTGCCCTTTGTCCTTTTTACAATGCAATGTGTTCTTTAATAGCTACAACATCAGTCTGAAGAAGAAAAAAAAAACACTGGAAAGCTGGTGTTTCACTTAAACATTCCCAGTACATTACAAAGCCTTTTAGGCAAACTAAAATGCACACATACACAAAAGAAAAAATAATGTACTGCAGCAATTATACTGCAGAGATAAGAAATGGAATGGCTATATTTAGCTAATATATTGTTAAATTAACGCCAGGCTCAAGGGCTGTTAACAGTTCAAGCTTGAAATGAAATTCCTCCATGAGCACTGACCCAAATGATGAAACCAAAGATAGTCCTACAGTATTTAGGTGAAGAATAGATTCAGAAGAAAGACCTTCACATGGCAGAGCTCTCCAGGATGAAAAGTTGGGCTTTAGCTGTTGAGATCCCAACTGCTGCCACCATATAACAGAAGATATGGGGCACTTGATAACAAATGATGAAAATATAGTTAAATTAGAGGATCTCCCCCTTAAAACGGATCCATTGGCCTGATGGTTTTTCAATGTTAAAGGAAAAGTAAATGTTTTTCTTTTTCTTTCTGTAAATTTGCTCTAAACAGCCCCCCAGATTAATGTACCTTAGTCCCTGCTGCAAGTCTGCTCTTGTTTCTGTGTTATCAGCAGCTTGTTTCCCCTTCTTCCTGGTGCAGAGTGAAGCCCAGCCCCTTAGTTTACTGAGCAGTCCATTTGCTGCTGTTCCACAATAGAGAGGAAGAGGGAGCCAGTGTTTCATTAGTAAGCTAGTTTCCCCAAGCAAAAGCTGCTACACACACTGCTCTCTGCTATGTCATAGTATGCAAATGATCCCCTGGACTAGTCCAAGATATAAGGTCAGCTCAGAAAGCTAAGGGGCTGGGCTTCACTCTGCACCAGGAAGAAGGTGAAACAAGCTGCTGATAACACAGAAACCAGAGCAGACTTGCAGCAGGGACTAAGGTACATTAATTTGAGGGGCTGTTTAGAGCAAATTTAGAGATAGAAAAAAAAAACGTTTACTTGTTCTTTAAAGAAGTCCTGTCCCAATTCGCCATAAGCAGTTATAAGAGAACGCATATACTGTAAGCCTGATACTTGATGCTCTAACTTTATGAGATAGGACTATAGGCTGTAACCTAAGATATGACATAAATGTTCCTGCCGGTGAACTTGTTGGTGAAATACACTTCCCAGACGGGTGGATAGTACATCTGTATTTACTCATAGATGACATGTTTATTGGGTGGGCACCTTTACTCTATGTGTGTTAGTTAAGATTAGTGAGCCATGAAGTTAAGACTGAGAACAGAGCAAGGAGTTAAAGGGAACTTTTGGCAGCTTGTTTAAAAAAAAAAATAGCACAATTCTGAAATTAAATAAAAATAAACTTCACTGATAAGGAATAATACAAATCATATAAAATACAATTTATGTTATTTTGCCGTTACAAGTGAGCCAGTTAGTTGACATTTATTGACAAGAAAACTTTGCAATGATATATATATATATATTTGGGGAAAAAAGAAACAGCTATAAAATAAAACAAGGTCATTATTAAGCACTAAGGGAAACAGAGATGAGCAGTTGGTCAGTTTTTTTTCACTGAACAGTCCAAAATAAAGGTTCAGAAAAGTAGCACAGGCTTTGAAAACAGTGAAGCTTGTGCTTGATCATAGGCGCGTTTGTTATGGCAAACAGTTGTCTGTTCAAGGATGTGGCCCGAATGTTCAGATTGTTTGGAGGAATGCTTCATTGTCACGTTATAATTATTACAGGAAGAGTAAAAATGTGGCTCAACAGGAAGTCATTTTAATGTTATTCTCTAGAGATGAGCATTAGGTTATGATGTCTTCTTGGGAGTGACACAGATAGAGCCAAAGGCATTACAAGCTCAGTGTGCTTTGGCTTTCAGAGCAGACCAATTCTCCTACAATTTAGTAGATTTATATAATGAAATAGAGGACAGATACTGCATATCATGGCATAATTTCTCTATATATTATATAAAACTTTATCATCCTGTCTTTGTGCCAATTTCCTGAGCATGAGTAGCTCTTCTTCAACTGCTTTATGCAAGCTGGATGCTCCTTGGCATTAAAGGGTTTGTTTACCTTTATTATAGTATCTTATAGAATGTCAACTTTTCAATTGGCCTTCATTATTTATTTTTATAGCTTTCTAGCTTTCAAATGGGGTCACCCATTTCTCTGTTACAAGTTTATCGTTATTGCGACTTTGAATTACTTATCTTTCTATGCAGGCCTCTCCTAGTCATATTCCATAGTCTGTTTTTAAAAATAGTAAATTGGACCCTAACAACCAGATTGCTGAACTTTCAAACTGGAGAGCTGCTGAATAAAAAACTAAATAACTCAAAAACCACAAATAATAAAAAATGAAAACAAAGCAAATTTTCTCCGAATGTCACTCTCTACGTCATAATTAAAGGGATCCTGTCATGGGAAAAAATTTTTTTTCAAAATGCATCAGTTAATAGTGCTGTTCCAGAAGAATTCTGCATTGAAATCCATGTCTCAAATGAGCAAACAGATTTTTTTATATTTCATTTTGAAATCTGACATGGGGCTAGACATATTGTAAATTTTCCAGCTGCCCCAAGTCATGTGACTTATGCTCTGATAAACTTAAATCACTCTTTACTGCTGTACTGCAAGTTGGAGTGATATCACCCCCTCACTTTCCCCCACCCAGCAGCCTAACAACAGAACAATGAGAAGGTAACCAGATAACAGCTCCCTAACACAAGATAACAGCTGCTGGTAGATCTAAGAACAACACTCAATAGTAAAACCCATGTCCCACTGTGACTCCTTCAGTTACATTGAGAAGGAAAAACAACAGCCTGCCAGAAAGCAGTTCCCTCCTAAAGTGCTGGCACAAGTCACATGACCGGGGCAGCTGGGAAATTGACAATATGGCTAGCCCCATGTCAGATTTCAAAACTCAATATAAAAAAATCTGTTTGCTCTTTTGAGAAATGGATTTCAGTGCAGAAGTCTGCTGGAGCAGCACTATTAACTGATGCGTTTTGAAAAAAACATGTTTTCCCATGACAGGATCCCTTTAATGTTAAAGGTGAATTACTTAATGTTTTCTATGACATTAGTAAGTACCTATCAATCTGGCTGCCCTTGAGTTTTGTTAGCTCTGAAGGTTTTGCTGACTGACCCACCTTATTTTACTTTTTAGCAAACACCGCATTATGGAGGTTATTTACTTTTTGGAGCAAAAACTCTAATTGTTCAGGATTTATTATACCCCAATGCTGCAAAAATCCATAATCTGTAAACCCAGCATCTCAAACCTGTTGATGTCATGTACAAGTCATGGATACAAGGGAACCAAGGATATATTTTAGGGCCTGAAGTATAGATCAAACCCCTGTCGTCGATTCAACCAATTATAGAAAAAACAAAATACCCTCTAACTAGGAAAATGGGTAAGATGAAGCAGATACTTCTTTGTCCATTGTACCTTAATTTAAATATGTAAAGGGCTCATTGTTGCAGAGCATATGGATAAAGCACTGAAAAGTAACTGCAGTCATGTAGTCTTTAGGCCATGCCTAAACCTGTAACTTTCCTTAAAGGGATACTGTTATGGGAAAACATTTTTTTTTCAAAAAGCATCAGTTAATAGTGCTGCACTGAAATCCATTTTTCAATCTTACATGGGACTAGACATATTGCCAGTTCCCCAGCTGCCCCCAGTCAAGTGACTTGTGCTCTGATAAATTTCAGTCACTCTTTACTGCTGTACTGCAAGTAGGATTGATATCCCTCCCCCTGAGCAGCCTAACAAAAAAAGAATGGGAAGGTACAGTAGCAGCTCCCTAACACAAGATAACAGCTGCCTGGTAGATCTAAGAACAACATTCAGTAGTAAAAGCCAAGTCCCATTGAGACTGATTCAGTTACATTAAGTAGGAGAAATAGCCTGCCATAAACGCAGTCACATGACTGGGGGCAGCTGGGAAACTGACAATATGTTTAGCCCCATGTCAGATTTCAAAATTTAATATAAAAAAATCTGTTTGCTCTTTTGAGAATTTGATTTCAGTGCAGAATTCTGATGGAGCAGCACTATTAACTGATGTGTTTTGAAAAAAAACATGCTTTCCCATGATAGTATCCCTTTAAAAGTAATTTCTATTTAAGAGGACCTGTCATCCAGACATAAAAGAGTTGCATAATATGAAATCCAAATTCTTTTTTTGTGTGAAAACATCCCTATCTGTTATAAAATTGTTTAAAAATATCAGCTGTAAATCATATTTTGCCTGCCCCTCCTCTGTGCCTTAGGCAATTAAAGTTTATTTTGCTTAACTAACATGATAAAATAGGATTTGGAATATTTTTTTTGGTTGACAGGTCCCCTTTAAATGAATGTTTTCTAATGTTTGACCATGTAATACTCAAATGTTATTCAGCTAAAATAGATTGATACAGAAACAAAAAATACATAAATTCAATCTTAAATACTAAAAAATCAACTAAAGACCATAAGTAGCAGTGTTATTGTAGTAACATGGAGCATACAATCTCTACAGCTATAATTGCCCATATTAGTGATCTGTGTGGGCTTTAAGTGTTCATATTAGGTAATTCTGGAGTATATGATCATAACCCTTGTATGTGCATCTATGGTAATTACATTTCTAACTGCATACTGTTCTCCAACACTCTAATTGGGAATTCATCCATGTTTAGTCATACATCACTATTCATTTTACTGAATATCTTTTCATCTTCATCTTACTCTTCATTTGGGATTCATCTTTTCCATCTGTGCATAATTTCATTACAGCATTATGTATGATTATATATTAGACAAGTGGAGTTAAGAAGGAAGAGATTGGTTTGAAGCAGCTATACTGTTGGAGCACCCCTATATTCATTAGTTACATTTGTTCCACTTATATATACATTCATGCACTTCACATACATATTTATGAATTGGTTATTGACTCTTATGGGCTTACTCGTGAATTTTCATCTGCCCAATTTACTGGTTATGATATGTGTTTTATTAATATTTTAGATTTATGGTATTATTTATGTATGCAAATTTTTAGGGGTGTTTCATAGTCATAACAAGGTTCATTCCACATACATTAGCAATTACTACTCTTTATATTTAAAATCTTTATTTGAAATCACTTTTTTTTATATATTATCATTGATTGATTGATTTTTATTTATCTGATGCTGAATGCAGCCACCGACCCAATACTCCCACCCTCCTACAATTCTCTGCAATAAAAGAGCCAAATTTTTTTCTTAAAGGGGAAATGGTGAAAGGTTTTTGTACAAAATATATTAGTTAATAGCAATCTTCCAGCAGAATCCTGCATTACAATCTGTTTTATTAAAAGAGCAAACACTTTTTTTGAAAATGTAATTTTGAAATCTGACATAGGGCTAGACGTTATTATTTTCCCAGGTGCCCCCAGTCATGGTACTTGTGCTGTGATAAACTTCAGTAAATCTCTATTGCTGTACAGCAAGTTGGAGTGAAATAACCTCCCTTTTGTCCAGCAGCCCATCAGTAGATCAATAGGAAGATATAGTGAATAAAGTACCCCCTTTTGTAAATTATAAGGATATTAAAAGTAACTGAGGAGTTCCATGACCATATAAAAACACGAGTCCAAGGCCGAGTGTTTTTATACAGGTTATGGAACTACAAGGTAGCTTCTAATATACTCATATTTTGCAACATGGGATACATAATTTATTATAATAAGTTTTAGTGAGTCATGTGACAAAAATGAAATCACTACTTGCCGTTTATAACTAATGACATCACTACTCAATGTTTATAAGGATATCATTTGCAGGATATTTATGGCTCTTATGTATTATAATCAGATAACAGCTCCCTGACATCTGCATTGCTAAAAATGCACCCATGATCCACATAGTGGTAGATATGAATACAGAGGAACAAAAGATACTTGCGCTTGCACACCCTGGCCGTCCAATAACGTGAGCCCTGGTGCTCGGAGAACAGAGGCGAAGGCAACCTCCGAAACAATTGGGGAAGAAAGGATTCACCGGCACAACAGGTTCTTTCAAGTAGGGAAGCCCCTTACTCGTTTATTTGCGGATGCAACGTTTCGGGGCGTAACCCCTTTGTCAAGCATATGAATACAGCCATCAGTCATAAAAATCTAAGTCCAGCTAATCCATGTCACAACTCCTCCAGTTACATCGAGTAGGAGAAACAACAGGTTATCCGAAAGCAGTTGTGAAGTACTGGCTCTTTCAAAAAGCCTGTGACCAGTCACAATGACCTGAAATGTTGCCTATATACCAATATTACAACTAAAAGAAAATACATTTATTGGTTCCAGAATAAAATTTTGCAGTGCCACCTATAACAAGAAGAGAACATTGGCTTAAATGGCTTGTATATTTAGAGGGTTCACTCAGCCTTGTTCTCTTAAAGTTCTTTAATATTTTAAATATATGAGAAAATTATTGAAATCTACCACCATAGACATTTTTTCTGGAGTGATGCTGAGCTCCCAATTTCCATTTTGTGACCATAAGTTAGTACCAGAAACATTAGAAAGTTAAGCAATGGAATAATAATAGTTTAGATACAGAATGTTGCACCCCACCACTACCTAATTCTGCAGATGCTATTGTTTGGTCCTTTCTGCAATGATGGTTTTGGCAAAACTATAGCTGGTACTGGATAGGAGGCAAATCTGAAAATGTCTGAAACCTCTTGCAAGTACAGCCTTAGCTAAAAACATTGTGATTTGTATTCGAAGACATGAAGATGTACAATCTTCCAGGCAATGTCCAATTGTCATTTCCCCCTGCATAGGTTATAGGTTTATGAGGGTTAGTGTTGTTATGTTGCATTTGTCTTTGATTTTTCTTAACATTTTGTTACGGTAGAAAAAAAAAATGTCAAGTTATTTATTTCTACCTACATGTCTCGAGTTGCTATTATGGATACAGTGATATTTCGGCAAGTGAACACTTCATGATGACAAGAGGTGACTCATTTTTTAAATGTCTATTATGGTGACAGTTGATCAAATATTATAAAGATCTTGCTATTCCAGATCAAAATGAAGCAGAGGAACAGGCTTAGTGGAATCTATTTAGAGAAGGTAGAAAAATGCTAGCATTAAATGTCAAGGATACACTTGAAAAATAAACAGGTTTAGATGAAATAGTCGCAATATGTATGAATTGTCATAGAAAAACCCTATTTTTAGCACTGCAGAAGAGTCTGAAATATGAATGAGCTCTGTATTCAATATGCTTTAGAAATCTCATTTATTTAAAATATTTATTCTGTGCTGGCAAAACCAATCTTATTATTGTGTTTCTTAATTACGTGGTTTTATTTCAATGCTGCATAATGTAAAGTATTTTCTGCAGCGTGTTCAATATTTCCTCATTCTACACGACAGAAATCAATATTTCATTGAGAAACAAATAAAAACCTAATGTCTGTTCTCTTAAAACCCAACACTGGAAATCATACCAGTCGATGAATAATATGTATTTGTTTCTCTCTGTACATTATCAGCAGATAATTACACTGCTTTTTTTTTTTTTTTTTTTTTTTTTTGACCGAGCCACATAAATAATTTACCAGCAAGAATAATTATTTAAAAAGAACAGAACAGTGGAATGGACTGATTGATGTATGCATAATGAATGAATTTCACAGATGTGATTGCTGAAGGAAGAACTGACTTTGCATAAGTTACCAATATACTGTTAAGCTTTTCCCCCCAGATGCAGTCTTATCAGAAATTAGCTTTGCATAAATTGTCAGAGATGTTCATTATATGCACATAGAGCAAAATTGCTGTTATTCAAGGCATCATAAAATGAACTCGGGATTATGACTTTTTTTTTTTTTTAGTGCTAACAGCTTTCTAATCACATAATTGACAAACTACAATGGAATGTTGTAATAAACATGACTTTTGATACTTACTTTTACAGTGTTATAAAGATTTTATAAGAAGTAAATAATGCATTGGTATCTATTACTAGAATAATGAACTCTTCATTAGTTACGCATGGATCATACCATTGTGTATTCTAGCTTAAAGCACATTAGGTAATTATGTTTTCAGGGACCTCCGATACTAAACGCATGTCCTGCATACAGAAATAGAATGTTGCAACACTAAGGTAAGGTAATAAGGTTTATTAAATCTTGAATTTATCTGGTTGAGGTTTTAACTAGGTCCAACAAGTGGTTCTGCATAAGTTGTACACCAGCAGAGGAAGAAAGGTAATTTAGAAGTCACCTTCAGATTCCATGTCTACTATGAAAGCCTATTATTAGAAGTCAACAGACAAACTTAAAGGGACACTATCATCAATATAACTGGTTGTTGCACACTAAACAATACTCAAGGTACTGTGAATGAGAGAAGCACTGGAAAATGGTTAATAGCGACTTTTCTTGTATACAGGGCGATGCCTACTTTCTTATAGTCATGTGATGCTAGCTTAATCTTATCTATAAAAGTCAGTAGTCTGAAAACCCTCTATTTCATCAATGAAAAACAAGGAAATGGGAACCAATTTAAGATATTGTGCCTAGATTCCTTTCCCCTAAATGTGTTATTATATTTTACTTCTCAGACTGGGCCATACAGACACTTAGGGGCCGATTTACTAAGGGTCGAATTGTCGAGGGATTTTAGCCCTCAAATTCAACTGGCGAATATTTGGCGACTAAATATTCTCCAAAATCGAATAAAATATTCACCAGTTTTGAGCACATTTTCAATTGTTCGTCAGAATCGTGCGATAGAACGATTCTACAAAGGTTGCAGAAAAAAACGCTCGAATATTCGCCAATATCGATCGAACGCTTCAAGTGTTTTTTCCGTACAATTGAAAATCAGCCCCCTATGGGGGCTTCCAATAAGCTTCTATTGCAATTCGGTAGGTTCAATCTGGCAAAGTAGGCAGTCGAATAAAAATTAAAAGGGCAAGTTCTTCCACTGTCGAATAGTCGAGCGCTTGACTATATATTTATTTGATCTATTCGTTGCGCCTGAATATTCTATTCTACTTAATTTGCATAATCAAATAGTCGCTCGAATTGACTATTCGTTAGTTGATAGTTGGCTTAATAGTCTAAAGCACTCACAAAGAAAGACAGCTAAACATTTCTGCAAGACTTATTTTGACACCATATATATCATGAATAAAACAAGTGGCAGCCTCTTCCTCCAGGAAACTATTTCATACAATGGTTGGAGCTTACCAATCTACTGATTTTCATGCTATAATGTATCACTGAAGAAAAGCATACAGGAATACATGAATATACATAAATTACCAAAAACAATAGAATCTGCTCCTTCAGTAGTATAAATGAGATGTTTTTGTTAGTTTTAAAGAACAATTTATACAAATATAAAGAAATTGGTTATAGACAAGGCGCATGACATGACTGGTATATCTAAGGTGAGTCCAATGAGATCACTGAAGTTGCCAACACATTCCAATTCTTAAAGGAAAAGTAACAACAAAAAATTAAAGTGTTTTAAAGTAATGTAAACATCATGCAACGTTGTAACGCTTGTAAAAATGATGTGTTTGCTTCAGAAACACTACTACAGTTCAAATAAACAAGCTGCTGTGTAGCAATGGCAGAAATTGAGAAAAGTCTATATGGTACAGGTTAAATAGTGGATAACAGACAACACCATTATGTTCTACAGAGCACATCTGCTATCTGCTGTGTAACCCGAGCCTTTTTCTCCTTTCTGCCCCCATTGCTACACACCAGCTTATTTATATAAACGATAGTAGTATTTCTAAAGCAAACACAGCAGTTTTACCAGCGCAGGGCAACACTGCATTATATTTTCTTCACTTTAAAACACTAATTTTTTTTATGTTACTGTTCCTTTAATAATTGTCTTATGGAAAAGTAAACAATACATATATCAAATGTGTGTGTACAAGACACTCATGAGAATATTTTTACTTTTTTTTTTACATGATATATTTTGTTATATTACTTTAGGCACATAATGGGGGAAAAAGGTTGCCAAGTTCAATATACAACCTTGCCATATACATACAACAGAGTCCAACCAGAGAGCAAATTGATGTTCTGATCACCTTCAGTTTTTTGTTTATGCCTAGACTCCACCGGAGAAAATGTCCGCACTGCACCTTTTCTCCCACAATTCCTTTCCTCTGTGCCGATTTAATATCTTTTCATCGCTGCCTATAAGTTAGCTTATTTATTCCAATAAAGCTGTAATTGTCTCAGTCCATGCATGTCAAATAAAACATAAACTCGCTTACACTGTTAATGTTGGTTTAGAATTTAATTTTTTTCTCTTTATTTGTTCTCGCAATCTGTCTGTACTAGTGTGCATGTGCCAGCTTGATTAAAACCAGTATTTCACTGCAGGAAGTCTTATTTAAATAAAGAAAGTACAGACAGGATCAGCATCATTTATATTCTTGTTGTTTCCTGCCAATGTACTGGGGTTGGGGGAATAGCTTAGATAGCCAAATTAAATGAACCGTTTTTTGTTGCTTTTTCCAGACTTTTGAGTTACAGCCTCTGTTGTTTTATTTAACTCAAGTTGTCATTTCAAATTATATCTGGTGTTAGATTTTTAAGCATGATAAATATACATTCGCAGCATGGGTTAAGTTAATTCTTCATTGAACCTAGGATTGTTATTCACATTTTAAAGTAGAATATTTAAGTAACACTGTAGGGCATTTGTGATGCGGTGCTCTGATTAGTATCTCTTAAATTCCTGCACATAACTCAGTTTGTTTCTGAAATAAACTATGATTTGAACCATGGAAGTAACACAATCATCTGACAATTCATCATAAAGGTTAATAAAAATGTGCAGAGCCTTGTGTTTGCATAGTAGAGTGTCCCACTAATTTTAGATTAAATAGATGTGGACGTTGTTTTAAAACTGCACTGTTGATGGTGAAGCACTGTGCCCTGATACTGAAGTATTGTCCAAATTCAACCTTGAATACAGTGATCAATATGTGAATCAGGTTAATTATACGATATATATATATATATTATATATATATATATATATATACACACACACATTAGTGTTGATAGTTTGTGTCCCTGCCAACTATTTTTTTACAACTATTATATGTAGGTATAATATAACAATTACCAATTTATGTATAGTTTAATTAACAAGTGATGATAATTTGGTGAAATATACCTGAATTTTCTGTAAAGGTTTTGTGTGCAGTTATGGTTATTAAAATCCCTTTGTTCTTGGATTTTGTGATGTCCATTAATTACATAGGGTGCTTCACAGTTATTGATTTAGCACCCCCCCCCATTAAGGCTGATAATTAATTTGCATATGCAAATTAGGGATGGGAAGGGAAAAACATTTCCCTCCCACCATTGACTTGCATAAGCAAATTAGGATTCCGTTCGGCCATACAGAACAATTCCACCGAATCTGAATCCTGCTGAAAAAGTCCAGATCCTGAACCGAAATTCCTGGATTCGGTACAACCCAAATATACACACACATACTGTGTATATATATATATAAGACCAGTAGATCTTTCCAGCTGACACAAGGTCACCCATTCCGTTTAGAAGACAAGAGGTTCCGCCTAAATATTCAGAAGGGGTTTGTTACAGTGAGAGCAGCAAAGATGTGGAATTCTCTCCCTGAAACTGTTGTACAGGCTGATACATTAGATAGCTTTAAGAAGGGGTTGGATGGCTTTTTAGCAAGTGAGGGAATACAGGGTTATGGAAGATAGTTCATTATACAAGTTGATCCAGAGACTAGTCTATATATATATATATATATATATATATATATATATATATATATATATATATATATATATATATATATATATATATATATATATATATATATATATATATATATATATGGGTTCTCTTATCCAGAATGCTTGGAACCTTTTTCTGGATAATGGAGCTTTCCATTATCCAGAATGCTCGGAACCTTTTTCTGGATAATGGAGCTTTCCATAATTTGGATCCTCATGCCTTAGGTCTACTAGAAAATCATGTAAACTTTAAATAAACCCAATAGGCTGGTTATGCTTTCAATAAGGATTAATTATATCTTAGTTGGGATCAAGTACAAGCTACTGTTTTATTATTACACAGAAAAAAGTAATCACTGTTAAAGATTTGGATGATTTGATTATAATGGAGTCTATGGGAGACAGCCTTTCTGTAATCCATAATACAGTTTACATTAAAGAGTACTAAGTAGTAATGAGACAAGAGGGTTGAACTCTCTGTCCTTTAGAGCTTACAATCTAATGTATAAACCTAAACTGTTTAGATTTAAGGAGATAAAAGCTGACAGTGAAGCTTTTTTTCATGGCCTGGTAGATTGTACTGCAGAGATAAATGTATTCACAGAAGATAAATTATACCAACAGTGCAGAGTCAACCTTTCATCTTTAAATACCACAGAGAAAAACAGAAGAACAAGTTTTTCCTTTAGCATTTTATCTCTATTTTATTGTTGGCATAGTACATACAGAAAATAAGAGAATACACATGCTACATTTAATTTGCGGAGTTTTCTGTACCATTTCAATGTCATAATCACATCAATCTGTGTTGATATTGGTACAATTTAAAGAGCCTAAATTGCAAATTAACCTGAGTTCCTTGAATAAAGATGAAAACATAATTCATCCCTCATGCTGACCCTTCATTTTCTTTGGTAGACTATCAGGAAAATACAAGAACAAAATAACACTGGTTTTTTTTTTCTATTTTTGGCAGAGGTCAAGTCATCCAGATTTTAGTGAAAGTAGAAAGCATTAAAAAAAAAATCTAGGTCATGGTCTAAAATAGAATATGACTATAATTACATTTAGTTTGAAAATGTTAAAATCATGATTTAAGGGCTCATTTACTATCCTGTAGAACAGGTGTCCCCAACCTTTTTGGTCTGGGGCTGGCTTCCAATTCTGCGCACCAGCGTCCAATACATCGCACCAAATTAATTTTGGCGGGCCCAGTTCAGGACTGTCCGCAGCTCAGTTCTGGGCCCCGGACTGGTGGTTGGGGACCCCTGCTGTAGACACAATCAAATTTAGATTTTTTTTTTCCACGAATGTCAAAAAATGTGTGGCTTTATAATTTTTTTAAAAAAGCTCTAAAATTTTTATATTTATGAATTGCAAACACCATTAAAATATCGCCAGGTAAAAGTTGAGGTTCTATAGAAGTCAGTGGTAAATGCACTGATCCTACTTACCCACTCTTAGGGGGCTACTAAACTCCGAATTACAGAAAACTAAAAAAAATATATAGTTCTGAAACGCTGGGAAGTAAGGCGGGGGGGCTCCCCCTGCTGTTCATAAGTATGATTGTCTCCCTGCACAGCAGTTAGGGACTGTCTGACAATTCCTATCCACAGCAGTAAATGAAGGGAGAATTTCACTGCATACAGTCGGGTTTCTTATAAAAACGGCACACATTTTAAATTAAAGTATATTGGAGATAGATTTTTTTCATTAAAGAAAGTAAAAATGTGATTTTTTTGCCTTTAAAAACCCTTTAAAGCTTTTATTTAAAGAATATGTAAAATTATAATCAGTGGATATTGCCAGATGTTAGGCACCCCCCAATGATTATAATCCATCTGGCTGGTGTTCTCCTGTGCCATCACCTTCCTACTTCTAGGTGGATGCGCATGCGCAGTAGAGTGATACTGAAATACAGGAGTTCAAGGGAGCCCTGTACATAATGTCTGCCTTGAGCAGGAAGTAAGTAAAAAGCTCATATTGTACCTTGCACCTATAGGCTCAAGAATACTGCCCCTGAAATGACAGGGTCAAGTTGTATTAAGCAGTGCATAATTCTCTTTCCATACTAAGAGTGATTTATGCAATGACAGTGGCAGATTGAAAAAAAGCTGTGGTAAGATATATTATGGGGAAAAGAACATTGTATGTTACCATTTCCACTTTGCCCTTTTGTTTCAATTATAAGGGAAATTCTAATTTATTTATCCATCCTAGAATATCTAAATATATATAGAATTCGAAGAAAAATACAAATTGGATATAGTTAGAAAATCCAATATGGCCTCACTCACTCACAAAAACAAGACCCAAAGAAGTTACTTTTTAATACATTCAGTTTCTGGGTCTCATATTTATGAAAGATGAAATCAAGGCTTCCAAATCATTCCTTACTCTCTCTCTCTCTCTTTTTCCTGTATTTAACGCATTATGAAACAGAAGGAAGCTTTCTTTACATTAAAGACTATCCTCCATATATAGTATAAGGCATTATGTTTGCCAAAGAGCTTTAAAGGGGTTGTTCAGCTTTAAATTAATTGTAGTATTATTTGTGGTTTTTGAGTTATTATTATTATTAATAATAATAATAACATGTAATTATATAGTGGTAACATATTTCACAGTGCTGTGTTTAGCTTATTACTCAGAAGCTCTGCAGCTTGCAATTTCAGCAATCTCATTGCTAGGGTCCTAATTACCCTAGAAACCATGCAGTGATTTGAATAAGAGACTGGAATTTGAATAGGAGAGGCCAGAATAGAAAGATGAGTAATAAAAAGTAGCAATAACAATACATTTGTAGCTTTACAAAGCATTTGTTTTTAGATGGGGTCAGTGACCCCCATTTGAAAGCTTGAAAGAGTCAGAAGAAGAAGGCAAATAATGTATAAAAAAAAGACCAATTGAAAAGTTGCTTAAAACTAGTATGTTCTATAACATACTAAACGTTATTGTAAAGGTGAACCACCATTTAACTAATAGCAACCAATAAGATTATTGCTTTTCAAATGGTGACCAGTAAATGCTTCATGCTGATTGGGTGTTGTGGGTTACTGCTCCTGGGCAAACTTAGTGCCTTTTATTACATAACACCCTATAGAAATAAAAATCCATATACTGTAGCTATATAATGATTAATAAAATAACGATCTCCTTAAAGGGGTTGTTCACCTTTGAGTTAACTTTTAGTATAATGTAGAAAGTGATATTCTGAGATAATTTGCAATTGGTTTTCATTTTTTATTGTTTGTTGTTTTATAGTTATTTAGCTTTTTATTCAGCAGTTCTCTAGTTTGCAGTGTCAGCAATTTGGTTTCTAGGGTACAAATTACCCTAGCAACCCTGCATTGATTTGAATAAGAGACTGGAATATGAATAGGGGATGGACTGAATAGAATGATAAGTAATAAAAAGTAACAATAACAATATATTTGTAGCCTTACAGAGCATTTGTTTTTAGATGGTGTCAGTGACCCCCATTTGAAAGCTGCAAAGAAACAGAAGAAAATTGCAAATCATTAAAAAACTATGAAAAATAAACAATGAAGACCAATTGAAAAGTTTCTTAGAATTGGCGCTTCTACAACATATTAAAAGTTAATTTGAAGGTGAACCACCCCTTTAAGTAAATTGAGGGTTTTTGTTACAGTGAGAGCTGTGAAGATGTGGAATTCTCTCTCTGAATTAGTGGTACAGGCTGATACATTAGATAGGTATAAGAATGGGTTGGATGCTTTATTCACCAGTAGCTCCTCCCAGCAGACAGGAGGGAGTCAATGAGATTAGAGGAAAGGAGGGAAAGGGGTGTTACAGGGAGGGAAGTGAATCAGTGGTACAGGCTGATACATTAGATAGGTATAAGAAGGGGTTGGATGCTTTATTCACCAGTAGCTCCTCCCAGCAGACAGGAGGGAGCCAATGAGATTAGAGGAAAGGAGGGAAAGGGGTGTTACAGGGAGGGAAGTGAATCAGTGGTACAGGCTGATACATTAGATAGGTATAAGAAGGGGTTGGATGGTGTTCAGCAAGGAAGGGAGTACAGGGTTATGGAAGATAGCTCATAGTATAAGTTGATCCAGGGACTAGTCCCATTGCCATTTTGAAATCAGGAAGGATGTTTCCCCCTCTGAAGCAAATTGGAGAACTCTAAATGGGGGTTTTGCCTTCCTCTGGATCAACTAGCAGTTAGGCAGTTTAAAATAGTTGAAAGGTTGGACTTGATGGACGTGAGTCTTTTTTCAACGTAACGCACTATGTTGCTGTGTTGGTGCATCTATACATGCCATACACTGCACCGTATCCCATCAATTATATGTCAATCGACTGAAGAAATAACATTAGAAAGTATCCCCATAATTTCAATGAAAAAGCTCGACAAACCAGGACTATGAAATAAAGCAGATTTGAGAACCACCTTTTTATAGCTCTGTACCACCCAATATTGAAGATTCCGAAATTTCCTTAAATGTTTACCCATCCCAGTCTCTCTCTCTCTCTCTCTCTATATATATATATATATATACTGTATACAATCTTTTTAAAGTGAAAAATGTATCATTATATATAGACGGAACATGAATTGGTTCTATAGGGTCTAGTAATAATACAATCCTTTCTGATCTAAATGTAATAGATCTGATTATAAGAGCAGGTGCTGGTTATTCTCTATATTTACTGCCTTCAAAGACACAAGGACAATGCGTGGAAACATGATTTACATTTTTACAGAACTTCCTCAAGAGACTTTGTTTTATAGGCATGTATTACTGCATAACAACAATGACAGTTATGGTGAATTACATCCCCTAAGTGCTTCTTAGCTTTTTTTTTGAGGCTGCAAGAACATGTTTTCAGCAGCTTGCTCAGGTCAAACCAGGATCAGCTGTAGGTCTCTAATTTCATGAGTAAAGATGGTGCCATAAATCATAAGTCTTACAGATTCACAAGCAGACATACAAATGTACCTTGCATACACTTTGCTTTCTGCTCCACTAAATTAATTACAAAGTAAAGTAAATGAAGAGCGCAATCTAGAAAGTGCATTGCAAGAAACAATACACAATGCAATTTAATCAAGTTCTTATTTCCACAGAGATTTTCCCTCTCGGTTTTTAAGAGAATTGTAATTTCCGTAATTGCAAGAGATTTCCTTTTAAAACGTGCTCTGTACATTGCTTTTCAGCTACAGCTGCTTTATGTCAATTAGGCTTCCGAGAGAAACATTCTAGGAATGAGAAGATGAAATGCGCAGATTATTTTTCATTCTGAAATAACTCTGTAGATTCTGTGCTATTACATGCATACCCGAATAGGAAATGTTTGTGTTCTTGCTGTTTACTGTTCTTGCTACTAGGGGTAACTAGAGTGTACAGTTATTTGCCATGTTGCTTAATTTGACACACAAATCGAAAAAAATGAAAACATTAGTGAAATGCACAGTTAAAGGGCAAGGAAAGTGTAAAATAGAATAAGGGTAGAAATGGTGTATTTTGTATACTAAACATAAACATGAACTTACTGCACTACAAGCCTAATCAAACAAATGATTTATGCTTTCAAAGTTGGCCACAGGGGGCTGTCATCTTGTAACTTTGTTATACATCTTTGCAAGACCAAGACTGTGCACATGCTCAGTGTGATCTGGGCTAAGCTTAGGGATCGTCATAAACACAAAGCTGCTTGAGTTCTGCATGGCTGGTAAGTAAGGCAGGGGCTCCCCCTGCTGTTCATAAGTATGATTGTTTCCCTGCCAGAAGTTAGGGACCGTCTGACAATTCTTATCCACAGCACTAAATGAAGGGAGAATTTCACTGCATACAGTGAGGTTTCTTATAAAAACGGTACACATTTTTTAATTAAAGTATATTGGAGATAGATTTCTTTCATTAAAGAAAGTAAAAGATTTTATTTCTTTGCCTTTCCTTGCCCTTTAAGGAAGCTGTTGCACACTAATATTATTTGTAAAAATTGCTGAACTTCCAACAAAAGGGCTGATGTCAGACTTTAGTCAATACATTTCATTTGAAAACGTCTCTAAACCTCTCTCTAGTTACATGCTTTTATGATAATTAAGGAAACACTGAAAACAGGATTTGGTTCAGGATTCAGCCTAATCCGGATTTGCATATGTAAATTAGAGGCAGGAAGGGAATCTCGTGACTGTCACAAAACAAGGAAGTAAAAACATTTTCCCAATTTTTTCCTTTCCCGACCCTGATTTACATATGCAAATTAGGATTCAGATTCGGTTCAGTATTCGGAGGATTACAAAGGATTCTGCAATTCAGACGAATCCAAAAATAGTGGATTTGGTGCATCCCTAATGACAATGAATAAAAGGATGCAAATTGGCAATATGCTTAAGTACTACGTTCCCTAAACTTCTGCAATAGGCACAATGGGAAAGTTTTGTAACAAAGGGCCAAATTCAGTTTGATTAGAAATATATCTCCTAATTGAATTCCAAATTGTCTCATAGGTCAATATTGAGTTTTCAGGAGATAAACCACAAAATTCATTTTTTTCTCATGGAATTAAAGAGAGGCTTCATATATTAATTAGCTGGCGTTTCGTAAAACAAGGGGTTTTCTTACTGTATGTCAAGAGATCCTTTGTTCCAAAATGCTTAATTGCTAAACTAAAAAGCATGATATATTTTGTCAGTTTCTAAAAAATATTTGATTGTGCCAATCATACACAAAAAAAAACCCAAAAACATTTCTATCTCATATGAATGATGTCAATAATGAACAGTAATATGTTAAAGGGCTTATTCACCTGTAAATTAACCTTTGGTTAGTGATGGGCAAATTTCTGCGGGAAATTTGCAAAACTACAAAAAAAATCCAGAAACGGTGAATTTTGACGCAGGCGAATTTTCCCCGGTGATTTGCGAATTTGCCGAAACGTGGAAATTGCCACAAATTCACCCATCACTACAACCAGATTGCTGAAACGGTAATCTGGAGAGCTGCTGAATTAAAAAGCTAAATAACTCAAAAACACAAATAATAAAAAATGAAAACTAATTGCATATCGTCTCAGGATATCACTCTCTACTTCATGCTAAAAGTTAATTTAAAGGTGATTTTGAGGCACATTAACTAAGGGTCGAAGGGAAAATTTGAATAAAATTCGAACTTAAAAACTTTGAATTTCTAAGTAATTTTGGGCTACTTCAACTATCGATTAGGCCAAAATTCAGTACTGTCCCTTTAAAATACTTTAAATTCAACCCTTCGCTACCTTAAAGCTGCCGAATTGCCATTTTTGCCTATAGGGGACCGTCTAGAATCTGTCCTGAAATTTTTTCTAAGTCCTAGGAATTAGAAGGATTTTGTGCAAAATCCTTCAAATCCTCGATTTGAATGATGTGATCGAACTATTTTCATTTAATTGAAAATGGACCTATTAGATCCAAATAGGTCAATTTTGACCGAAAAAGCCCTTTTAAAAAAATTAAATGGTCGAATTTAGAAGTTTTTCCACTTTGAAATTTGACCATTAGTAAAGCTGCCCCTTTATGTCAGAATGGTATAATTCCCAAAAAGTACAATGCAGGTATGGGGCCTGTTATCCAGAATACTCAGGACCTGGAGTTTTCAGGGTAAAATATCTTTCTGTAATTTGGATCTTCATACTTTAGGTCTACTAGAAAATTAAATAAACCCAATAGGCTTGGTTTGCTTCCAATAAGGAATTATTATATCTTAGCTGGGATCAAATACAAGCTACTGCTTTATTATTACAGAATTATTACAACGTTGGAATATTTCAATAGAACGATAGATGGCCTTTCCATAATTCTGAACTTTCTGGATAATGGGTTTCCTGACAATGGATACTATAGCTGTACGAGAAGGTAAAGAATTAAAACAGAAACACTTCTAGCTAAGCATTTCTATAATTTTGCACAAATGGGGCGATTGATAAAGCAGACATCGTTTTACTGAGAATTAATGATAATTGCTGCTTGGTAATTTTTTTAGATTTAGCAATTTGTTGTAATCGTTTTAGCTTGGGAAATAATGGTCTTAATCGTCAGTATCCAGTAGAAATAAATCTTGGCTATTTGAATATTCTTGAAAACATTTCACCGCTCATCTGAGTGGCTGGTTCACTTTAGAGGAGTGGTAGCAACAAAATTTCTGCAATTTAATCTAAAGATAAGTGTCAGAGTTTCTGCACCACGGTATAACTTCAACCATACTACTTGGGTGTGTATATTTTCTGCCGAAAATTGCAAAAGTGTGCCCTACTTATTTTGTGTTACACTGTGATACCTCTACATTTTTGCTACAGCAGCAATTTGGAAGTTCCACTACAAAATACAATGAATGCCATTAGCCTAAATACAATTTAGATTGCAGACATGATCGTAGAAACACAAATACTTTGAAAATAAAAGCTCGGACTGGGTCATTAACTGTAATCATTTACAAAAGGAATCAAAGCTTTTTTCTTTAACTGGAACGCTCAAAGTGAAGGCATTTGCCAATACAATGTACAAACAATCTTCCATAAGAAAAATAATTACATTTTGACTGTGCCGTGATACGTTCCTTTGGAGATGTGGTGACCCAGGGGATAATACAAGATAAGTGTGTTGAGAATATTAATGGGTGTGAACGGTTGCAGAGAATAATAGATGTTATCCTTTGTTGCATTACTGTACAACTATAAAATAATCATCAAAATCAAAAATAATAATACAGAATAAAATAGCTCCATGATGCAACTACTGTTTGCTGTTTTAAAGGGGTTGTTTGCCTTTAAGTTAACTTTTAGTATGATGTAGAGAGTGATATTCTGAGACAATTTGCAATTGGTTTTCCTTTTTTATGATTTTTTTGCGTTATAGATTTTTATTCGGCAGCTCTCCAGTTTGCACATTCTACAATATGGTTTCTAGGGTCCAAATTATCCTAGCAACCATTCATTGATTTAAATAAGAGACTGGAAATGAATAGGAGAGGGTCTGAATAGAAAGACGAGTAATAAAAAGTAGCATTAACAATAAGGGGCAGATTTATCATTATTCACGAATAGAGGGAATTTCTGCCGAATTCGAGGGCTAAAAGCCCTCTATTTGTGAATCGTTCTATTTCACGAAAAAATTGTGAAATTTCCTTCGATCGTTCAAAAAATTGGTACGATTCGAACGATCGAGGCGTTCGACCGTACGAATGGTGTTTGAGCAGGTATTAGAAAAAAAAGCCTATGGGGGGATTCCCATGGGCTTCTATTGCTATTCAGTAGGTTCAATCTGGCGAAGTAGGCAGTCGAATAAAATTTAAAGTTGAAGTACTTCAATCATCGAATGATCTAATATTCGATAAATCAATCTATTCGATACGATTGAATTTTGCATATTCGATGATCGAAGTGGCCAAATTTGCATATTCAAATATCTGATAAAATCGTACGATCGGAATTCGATCGAACTTCGAATTATTCACGTGAATTTTATAAATCTGCCCCTAAATGTGTAGCCTTACAAAGCATGTGTTTTTTTAGATGGGGTCAGTGACCTCCATTTGAAAGCTGGAAAGATTCAGAAAAAAGGCAAATACATTTGGGGTGAAAAATTCAAATACTTGAATCGATTGCGTTTTCGAGTGAAACCCACCAATAAAAACTAGAACATCATGAAGGTACAAAAATTTCAAATGGTTGAAGGGACCTCCGCCATTGCCTTCAATGGGACAAATCCACTAAAGTGCGAATTTACGCTCAGGTCGGCGAACGGTACCGTAGTTGCGCTAGTGTTACTTCGCTAGGCAGAGCTAGCGAAGCCTAATTTGCGCAAACGGCGGGAACTTTAACTTATAATAGAAGTCCTATTGCTCTACATGTGCCCCCTGTATAGTTGTGTTGCCATATGTTAGGAAATGTAGGGGGGAAGAAGGGTAACCCCCCAAAAAAATTATCGATCTTTTTCAGACAATCACCCTCCTAAGCTAAAATATGCCAGCATTTTTTTGGGACTTAGAAAAAAATTTTACTTTTTTTTTTCAACCTTTTTCAAGTAACGTCTAGCGTTGAGGAAAATGTTCATCTTAGTGAATTTGCGAAGTTACAATCCTTCGTCAGTGTGCAACTTCGCCTGGCGTAAGGGTGCGAAGTTGCGCAAGTCTATCTACTTCGCTAGCGAAAATTCGCCAGCGTCCGTGTTCGTGAATTTGCGAAATGACGTCACGCTGTCGAATTAGCGTTAGACGCTTCCCCTTTGTGAGATGGCCTTTCTGTTATTCGGTGCATTCTGGATAACAGGTTTCCAGGTAATACATTCTATATATGTACTGCAAGCCAATTAAATCATAGGCATCTCTGCTGCAGAGGTTTTAGTCAAATGCTGCTTCTTAAAACAAAGGACAAAATAGGGGCCACTTTAGAAATAAAGATTTTCAAAGAATTTCTGCCCTGCAGATGCTCATCTTTTAGAGCTGAATAATTCAAGATGGAAATGGCCAGTTGAAATCAAATACCTCGAGACCTTGCTTGTCTGCAACCTAAATTAATTTAAAGGCATAATTTATTTTTTTTTACTTTACCCAGTCCCAGAGCCTGGATATAAAATACCTTCTCACAAAGTTCTGCAATTAGCTGGAGTTTTTTGTTGTGGTTACAATATATTCCAGTTACAGGACATAAGAGTGGAAAAGATCTACAGAAATGTGCTCATGTGATATGACATTTTTAGTGTCAGCAGTAGAAAACATCTACAAAGAATAGAGGGAAGGAAAAATATCTCTCACTCTGTACGCCACCTGGTGGATTGGATTTCCTTCCACATTGTTGCTTTACTTAAGAACCAACGTTGTTTCTGTAAAGAAAAATCTGTATTCTATAATTCTCATAAAATGTGCATTTTGCACAAGAGCTTTTTCATAGCCTGCCTTCATTTTGTTCTAGCAATAATTTGCTTACAGAAAAAAAAAGCATCACCTATTGTCAATGATATGAAAAGTCACCTGGGAGTTCCATGACCATCTCAAAGCATGAGGCTGAAGGCCGAGTGCTTTCATACAGGTCCTGAAACTCCAAGGAGACCTGTATTTTACTCATATTATACAATAGGGGGTATTTTTAATAATACACAAGATTCGGTGAGTTACAAATTATGGGAAGGCCATCTCCCACAGACTGCATTTTAATTAAAAAAAATGTTCTCTGTAATAATTAAACAGTAGCTTGTACTTGATCCAAACTAAGATATAATTAATCCTTATTGAAAGCAAACAATCCTATTGGGTTTAGTTGATGATTTTTTAGTAGGCTTAAGGCATAGAGATCCAAAATATTGGAAAACTCCTTATACAGAAAACCCATATATATATATATATATATATATATATATATATATATATATATATATATATATACAAAGCTATTGAACTGGAGCACTCAAAACACCATTCATCTGCCTGGGTGCTGGTAAACTAGCACATATTCTGAAAAACACACCACACTCCCAGGACTTGTATCAAAAGATATAAAACCGTATTTATTCACTCAACGTTTCGGCATCCCGACTGGAGCCGTCTTCAGGAGAAACAGGAAATATCACACTAGTGAAGACATACTAATATAGGTGAAATTTGGCGCCAAAAAACAATATCTATGACGTCATCAGAAAGTGCCAGTGATTATTTAAAGGTCCAATCACCCCACTAGGGCCTGAATCAATCATGTATCCCATATAAAAAACATCAAACGGATGTATTGTGCTATAAAATATTACTGATAAAATCTCTGTGACAGTGCCCATCACCTACTGCCATTATTCATATCCGATGTCTTAAACAGCGCTCACCCCGTGTACAAATGCAGTGCAATCTGGATCAACTTATCCCCTGAGTAACATAGCAGCTGGACAGCCTCTGCGCCCTTCCGATCCCCATACAGCCTAAGTGTGTCTGCAATCAGCGCAATCTCCCGCGCTATCAAGCCACTCTATTGTGCCGGTCCATTTCTCATAGCGTGTACACTACCCGTGGACACCCCGCCTCCAGGGGGTATATATATATATATATATAATTTTATTAACATGTATTATAAATAATACACAAAAGCCGTAAATATTGTGTAAATTATATCCTTATAAACGGTGAGTTCTGATGTCATTTGTTATAAACGGTCATTTCTGTCACATGACTCACTGAACCTTGTGTATTATAACAAAGAAAGTACCCCCAGTTGCAAAATATGAGGATATTAGAAGTTAACTCGGAGTTCCATGACCTGTATAAAAACACTCGGCCTTCGGCCTCGTTTTTTTTATATGGTCATGAAACTCCTTGGTAACTTCTAATATCCTTATATTTTACAAGAGGGGGTACTTTATTCACTATATAATCTACAGTCTGGTCATTCCCCATGGGACCAGACTGTAAATTATATTCTTATAAATGGCGCGTTCTGATGCCCTGTAGAGGCCTATTTATCAAGTCTTATTTTCAAAGTTTTAGAGGTTTTTGAAACCACAACTAAACTCACTTTCAACTTTTTTCGTATTCTCACACAAAAGTCAGTGTTTTTTTTAATTTTTTGCATCAAAAAGCCTGTTCCAAAAAAGTCAAAGCTTAATAAATCGGCCTCTTATTGTCATGATTTTGTTGATGAGTATGTACTTTGGGAAATGGTGAAATTTCATGTTGCCAACGACACTGGAGTCAATGGACTTTTTTCTTGCAACAAATAAATTTTGTAGTGATAGGTGTATTTTATTTGAAAATTTTCTTTTCAAAAGCATTGAAGTCAAATAAA
Organism: Xenopus borealis; assembly: GCA_024363595.1. NCBI lineage: Eukaryota > Metazoa > Chordata > Amphibia > Anura > Pipidae > Xenopus > Xenopus borealis. Next base: position 12,050,025 of record CM044443.1, on the reverse strand, counting down.
GTTTTTCTTATACTACATGCACCATTTTTACCCCTGAGAAACTGCAAAAAAAATGCATGCATGGCGAAATTCTAGTACTGAATTTTTGCCACTTGCAAATCTGTGAATTTTGTCAGGCGAAAATATTCACTTGTCCCTGTTAACTAAAAAAACTTTGATTTGTTTATTTGTTTTCCTTATCATTGAATGACTTACTAATATTGTGTTGTTTAAACTGTCAAACTGTTGTCATTTTTATAAAGTAGCTCAAATGTAAAATACTAAAGAATAAAATACCCTTTCTAAAAATATATATATATTCAAATATAAAAATAAATAACGTTATGTGCATCATAAGGTTATCAGCTCAATTAAATTTAGCATGAGGTGTAATAATAATAGCTGTTTTTTTTAGCCATGGGGTTGTAAGTTGAAATCACACCATGGGTGCAAACAGTTGCTTAGAGCCTTGTAAAAATAGGATCTGAATTTTTAGAGAAGGCCAGAAATATAATAATGACTCAATAGGTGTAACTTGAAGAAGAGAGATATTTATAGATTTTAAGTGAATCTGGCAGGTCTGCTCATGAGGTATTTAATGGTCTAGCACTTAATATTTGATTCTGTTAAACAGTTACAACTTTGTCTTGTTCTACGTTATATTCTGGCTGGCTGTTTCCATCGTCGCAATGGAACATGAAGTTTCCTAAGAAAGATTGTTACAGTATTAGCCTTTTACCAGTTTGGCATGGTTCTACAGGGGAATGCAATACTTTCTGTACTGTAAACTACCAACAAGGACATTTTTTATTGTGTACTAGTAGCTCTTGTGGCTTGTGCTGGATTTAGCCCGAAAATCCAACCTTTTTGGGGTTGGCAGGCAAAAGCTCGATACATTTGAGCAATTCAGGAAAAAAAGACAAAAAATTTGAGCAAATTGGAGAAAAAAGCCTGAAAATTTGAGTTTTTCCTTTAACCGATTAAATCAAGTTTTATTTATGAATAAACAAGCTAAAATTATGCATGGAAGTTTGGCTGTGTTTTTTTTTAAATAAAATATGAGACACATACACATTTTTGGGCTTAACCTTGTATACATTTTGATGGGTATGTTTCTTTGACTCAGAAAAGGTGCCATTTATGGGCCCCATTATTTTAGATGGAGGTCTTGCGCTTTGTCAGCAGGAAAGGACTATTATGTAACCATAAGACTGTTGGAAGACATCTAAACAGATGAAACCCATTACATACACACACAAACCCTGTTTCATTGATGCTAACCATTCAAAAAGTGAGTATATTTTCAACGGCACTGAAGGTTTACAAGTTTAACCGGCCAGAAACAAGAACGGGGAAAATACTAAACTTTGGCAACCTGGGAATAAGAAGCCCAGCTCTTGTATCTGGAAACATTATTATAGTGCTCCATCATGCAACGCTACATCAACAATGTCCTCTCATCTGTAAATTTTCTGATTTACATAAAACTCTCCTTCACAGACGGCAACATCACGTCTTCCAAATGGACCCATGAGTAACAACCCTGCTTTAATGTTTTCCATAGCAGAAACTGATGAGCAAATGCTACACTTATTTCCTAGCCAATTTATTGTGTTCGTCCAAGTCTCAAAAGGTTAGATTTTTTTTTGCTGTTGGACCATAACAGAGTGATATTTAAAGGTCTCTAATGAAGAATTTTATCACAGCCGTTATATTCTTTTTTTCAGTTTTATAGTATTAATTATCACCAGAGAGCAGTAACATTTAGTTTTACAGTAGTTAAAAAACACTGTTTGTTAAGCTAAAGTAATCTCATTATTTTCAGTGTAAAATATTCTTGTGAAGCGAGAACATTTTTTTTCCCCTCACTGGAGAAAAGCTTCAATAAATCCAGCTTTCGAAAGTGGAGAGGTGCCCAAACACATTTCACAGCTTGCCTAAATGTTTCCAAGGTGGTAAGCCAATGCAATAAACCGTAAGAAGCCAGATTTAGCTTTCCGGAATTGTTGCCATGTTTACAAATAATATTCAGTCTCAGGTAACTGCATTACTTCTGCGTTGTGACACATATAATCACCCCAGAAGGTTAATGAGCAAATGTTAACATCCGTGCCGCGTCTCGAATGTTGAAAGTCAATGCTAATGATTTAAATATAATGAAAAGTAAAACCATTCATCTAAAATGTATCGCATTCAAAAAGCATCGTTAAAGCCATAACGTATCAAGCACAAAAATCATTACATGATACTGCGGAATTTATTTGAAGCTATAAAAGGTTATTTATTCGCTTAGTAGCTATTCTACAACCAAGCATTTTGCAGCATTTAGAAATACATATCATTTTTCATGCAGTAAGGAGAAGCTATAATCAGTTATATACTTGTTTTAAATCTTAAAGTGACTCATATTAGAAAATACTAAAGGCAGATTAATGATATGTGTAAAGTTTATTTTGTATTCATCACCTTTTAACAAAAAGTCTTTGTTTTTCATAGCTTCCCCCCCCCCCGGACTTTCTGGTCCTGTAAAACCTTACTCCTATATACTAAAAAGATTTTTATGTTAGTGAACATATACATATTAAGCTACTGCCAACAACAATCGTGTAGTACAGGTAAGGGATCTGTTATCCAGAAACCTGTTATCCAGAAAGGTCAAACTTGTGGAAAGGCTGTCTCAGTTCGGGATTCAGCGTTTTTAAGCAGGATTCAGATTCGGCCAAATCCTTCTGCCCAGCCAAACCAAACCCTAATTCTAATTGGCATATACATGCAAGGAAAACAAGGAAGTAAAAATGTCTTTCCCTTCCGACCCCAAATTTACATATGCAAATTAGGATTCGGATTCAATTCAGTATTCGGCCAAATATTTTGTGAAGGATTCGGCCGAATAGAAAATAGTGGATTTGATGCATCCCTAGTCTCTAGGGATGCACACATTTATTCGCCATGTTTCACTGCTGAAATTATGCCCATAGACTTGAATGGCATGGCACATCAAAAAAGATAGAAATCCAAGAATATTGTAGCACACCGGTCCAGTTTTATATTGCAAACATCTTGTTTTTATTGAAATCAAAGTCACACTGGGCCCTTATCAAACCATCTAGAAAAAAAAAACGCACATCAAAAAAAAAATCACTGCAAGTCAAAATAATTTGATGCTCATTTCTGTGAATTTCTGGATAAGAAAAACCGGTCCAATTCGCCCATCCCTAGTTGTCTCACATAGACTCCATTTTTTCCAAATAAATTTAAAAAAAATGATTTCCTTTTTCTCTGAAATAATAAAACAGTACATTGTACTTGATCCCAACTAAGATATAATTAATATAATAAGATATTAGATATAATTAATTTCTGTTTAAATATTTCATTGTAGTACATAAAAAAAACCTAAACACCCACATAGAGCTTCTTGTATAAAATATTCATTGATATGCACAGAAAAAACTGGGTAGGTGCTTTGTAACTTAATTAACAATATAATGTTTCAGAATTGATTTATCAGTAAGGATAAGGAATTACTCCAACTTTATATGAGCTAAGATACATCTTTATCAACTTCTTAACATTTCAGCCAAATTCATTTCTAGGTGATAAAGGCCTTTTAATAAAACACATTAATTTTGGAGTCGTAGCAATTCCTTCATCCTCCATGCGGAGGGACACTTAAGTGATTGAAAATAGTTTTTCAAAATTTGCCACTTATTCTGTCTACAATAATAACAAAATGATTCATTCTGCCAACTTAAATTGGAAATTTGTAGATACACTAAACTGCAATTCGATAGTTCAGTATTTAAAGGTAGCTGGTTTAAGGTTACGGTTGAATGATGTAGATCAAGTAGCAATTACTTAGGGGGCTATTGAATATATGTGAATTTTTTTTTTACTCTAATAAATTTGAATGTACTCACAACTCGAATGGGAGGATATTTATGAAAAATCTCGAACGTCTAATATTCCATGGAATAGTCCTGACCTCAAAATATGAATAGAATTCAAATTGAATTTGAATCAAGTTTTCCTCTGAAAAAACTCTAATGTCAGGAAGGCAATTAACATCTTCAAATGGTTCAACGGACCTCGGCTTGTCATTGACTTGTAAATGAACTCGGCAGGTTTTATGTGGCTAATATTCAAATTAGAACGGTTTTCAGGGTCGAGGTGTGATAAATCTCACATTCAAAATCAAATTTGATTTGTGGGTTTTGACCAAAAAAATCATTTGAAAATCCGAATTCGAATTTAAATTCGAACCTTAAAGGACATGTCAACCCTCTCCACAAAAATGTAATCAATGAATAGCCTCTTTGAAATCTTTAGATAACTGCCACTCTGGTTGTTAAAAGGTTAACAGTAAGGCTGCAGTATCCCCTTAATCAGTTACAAATTCTTCTACTACACTAAACCGCTCTGCCCCCTCCCTCAGGAATTTCCTTTGGCTCTTGGCTCAGGGAGCATGCTCAGTTCCTCTCAGCTCAGATTACAAACACACCCTCCAGACTAACAGCCAATGAAGAGAGAGCATTGCTTGTTCCTATAGAAACTGTCTGTTGCTCTTTTTTTCTCCTAACCATCTCTCCTGAGCTCACCTTAATAATTACAGTGCTCAAACCCAGCAGAACAAAGTATGTTGTGCCTGTGTAAACCTGCATTCCACACTGCATGGACAGCATACATGTCTTATTTCAGATGTCAATAGTACTGATAATGCATCAGAGGGAAAATGGCCGCCAGGTGAAAGCTGCTGTGTGTTTTAGGAAAATGTGATTGCGCTGGCAAACAGAAGGGGTATATGCAGTACATATGATGCAGTTTGGGTGGGGAAGATATGCCCAACTTATATACATGGGAGGAAAATGTAGGCTTTACATGTCCTTTAATGAATCTGCCCTTTAGAGGAAGAACTGGAGAATAAACAGTTGATTAACTGGTGACTTGGGAATAGAAGAAAAAAGACGAAAAATATAAGCAAATTGTTAACTGTATAAATATATAAACTCTCATCTCATAGAGTTCATTTTGTTTATGACATACATACCTCTGCCCCTAGCACCATCACATCCCTTGGAATACTGAACATGCATTGATAGAGCTTGTAATGCTGAAATAAACTGCAAACAAAATTAAGTATTACTAGAGATATACAGACATTTTCACTTAATGACCTTTTTATTGGCCTAACATCTTGTAAGGCCCTTATCATTTACAGATAAGGAAAGGCATTTTTTAATACCACTCATAATGATCCAGGAGTATCTATCAAATAAGAATCAAAAGCTTATCTTAACTGGCCTTCCTGTTTTAGGTTCCTTTGCCTAGCCCCATATCTCGTTTGTAATGTACATATATAGAATACTGACATGGTAGAAAGACAGGCTCAGATTTGTGGCAAGACCACAAAGGCCCAGGCCTAGGGCAGCAAGTTGGTAGGGGTGGCATGTCAATAGCAGCAATGATCCAGGACTTCAAACTTGTCACAGGGGGTCACCATCTTGGAAAGTGTCTGTGACACTCACATGCTCAGTGGGCTCTGAGCAGCTGTTGAGAAGCTAAGCTTAGGGGTCGTCACTAATTATCCAGCAGCAGAAAATGAGCTTCCCTGGCTGTAATATAAGCTGATGCTACAGGGCTGATTATAAAATTCTGATGCTAGATGCACTTGTTTCTATGCTGCCATGTAAAAATGATCTGTATTAATGACTAATCAGCCTTATATTCTGACTATATTCCTATTACACCATTGGGCAAATTTACTAAGGGTCGAATTCGAGGGTTAAAAAACCCTTGATTTCGACCATCGAATTTTGATAGAATTTTAACCCTTCGAATTTGAATATTGAATTCGAAGGGTTTTAACGCAATTTGAACAATCGAACAATGGAATTAAAAAAATTAGATCGATCGAACGATTTTAACCATTCGATTGAATTTTTTTAATTCAATCTAAAAAAGCTAGAAAACCCCTATGGGAGTTGGTAGGTTTAATCTGGTAAACTAGGCAGTCGGATAAAAATTTTAAGGGCAAGTAATTCGACCATCAAGTGGTTGAATAGATTTATATTCAATCTATTCAAATCATTCGATTCGATTAAAATTCAATGGTCAAAGTGGCCACAAAAACTATTAGAAATTTCGAATTAAATTTTTTTTTAAGAAATTCGATCGGATTTCGAATCATTCACACGAATTTAGGAAATCTGCCCCTATGTGTACTGTATATTGTGAGTGGGTCCCTAAGCTCAGTAAGTGACAGCAGCACAGAGCATGTGAATCAGTGAATCAGTAGAAAAGAAGATGGGGAGCTACTGGGGCATCTACTGGGGAGACACAGATCTTTACTGCTAAAGGGCTGTGGTTGCCTTGGGCTGATACACAAGCACAAAACATCATGTACAACATTTATACACACTTCTTTAGTTAGGCTTTAGTTCTCCTTTAAGGATTGACTTTTGTATTTATCATAACTACTGCATAATGTAGGCAAATACTATATTTATAATCATATAGTATTTTTAAAGATAAGGGTATGACATCTGTTTCCTGCCAAAGGAAGGATGAATTCATGGAATTGATTATACTCAAACTGTTCAGTTACTGAAGCATTTCATTGGCAGTGCTGGGAATCTCTATGTTCCTCCACTGCCTGTGTAATTTTCTCCCACGGTCAAAAAACATGTAAGCTATTTCATTGGCTCCCTAAAACACTGATAAAAGTCATCGAACCTAATTTATTAAAGTTATTTTTTTAGCTATGTTACATCATTTTGTAATGGCTGTTGTAGAAGAAGTTCCAATGTGGTCATTCAATAAATATATACACTTACCTAATCAGCTTTGTCAGACTTTCAATCATTTCTTTTCGGTGATGATTTGTTATGGTTATGTTTATGTAGACTATTTGAGTGTGGAACTATTCATGCATCCATGAGGCTAATCAAGTTTGGCATGAAGTGATCCAGACTTGATAAAGAAGAAAAGTACCTCGTGATAGTGAATTCTTTCACTGCCAAATCCATATTCCAAAATGATCGGAAGTCATAAATGGTTTGTGGCAACAGAACAAAAATATTTTGCAGTTTAACAAAATGATTGATGGTTGTTTTTTTTTTTTCCCCCAAGCACATTTAAAGCAGCTTGAATTATGGAAAGTGTATTTACTAAGTAAAATGACACCAAGCTTTGTTTGTTTTCTTAGCCAGAAGTGCTAATTTGTAGACATTTTTGCTCAAATGTATATTTCATTGTTAATACAATGTGCTTATTATAATAACACATGATTTCAATAAAAATCCACAAACATAGGCTTCATAACAAGATCATATACCTTATTTAATATTTAAACCCAGTACAAAAGAATGTTACTGTATCACATCAGTAAAAAAGATTACAATTGGAATTTCAAACCTATTGAAGGCATACCAAAAGCAGTAAATGATGATGTTGACTTTGTATACAGTGTATTATAGTACAGTACATAATAGGATTATTGAGAGCCAACAAAGAGGTAGGAAAGTTCCATGCTGGATCATTGGTGAGCCAACCCAGTTTTTAAGAGAAATTATACAAAATGGCATGTTTATAATTACAAACAAATAGCTTAAAGTGTGTACTGCAAAGACAGAAGTCGCTTTCTTTGTCCAATTGTAAGAAACAATTCTTGCAATCAGCAATACCTTAGACCAGGGGTAGGGAACCTATGGCTCGGGAGCCAGATGTGGCTCTTTTGATGGCTATATCTGGCTCTCTGCCAAATCTTTAATAAAAATAACAGGTGGCGTGGCCTGCGCTCTGCGGATAGAATGACTAGAGAGAAGGGTGCCAGAAAAGAAGACATGAAAAATATTATGAAGAACAGTGATATTTCAAATGAGTGATATTTCAAAAATGATTTGCTGGTGTCATATATGTCATATATAATCTGGTGAGGAGAAATAAAGTGAAATGGTGATATTGAAACATTTGCAACTGAATGATTTTTGGTTGTCCTTCACAATAAAAAATAACAGAACAATTGTGACCACCTGCAAATCATTTGAAACATCACTCATTTGAAATATCACTGTTTTTCATAATTTTTTCTCATGTCTTCTTTTCTGGAATTTCTGGCATTTGAGAGATTTCCCCAACATGCTGCCATGAGACTGTACATTGGGCTTTTGCATTATGTCTTGTGAGTAAGTGGATTGAGCAACAAAAGTGGCATTTTGTGACTGAATTGGGGGAGTACATATATAGATATTGTCCAATGCATGATTATCCCATTATCCATGGGTGCAGGGAACTTTACTTCACATCAACCACAGACTTCAACGTTGGCTTAAAATTCCCCTAGTATCACCAGCAACATTGCTGTGGTCTGTTAGAAACACATATTGTCTTGTGTGAGTCTGACCCACATCTCACATCTAAAGCACATTAAGACCAACCTACGATCACTTTTAACGGATGGAAGTCTCAACGCCTGCATGAAACTTAACCTCACCACGTATCAACCAGACAACAAAGCCATCAGCAAAACCATGCAGCACCAGAAGTCGCATTAATGGTAAGAAGTACTATTCATCACTCGTTTGCACAGCATTACAACGTTATTAGAATTCAGAGACTTATTGTACTTTAAAAGTGTTGGTCTTACATAAAATGCACACATTTACTTGTATTTAGTTTTAAACATATTGTATGGCTCTCACGGAATTACAATTTAAAATATGTGGTGTTTATGGCTCTCTCAGCCAAAAAGGTTCCTGATCCCTGCCTTAGACAGAAAAGCTCTGCCCCTGTAATGCCCATGTAAACAGGCGACTGTTTTTATTTTGCTATAGTTTGAGTCTTAACATTGGAGTCATATAAGCCATATCCAAGCCAGAAGGACAACTAGAGTAAAATATATACACTGGTTTGCTTGCCAACCAACAGCAAAAACACCCCTGAAGTTCTGTACAATTATATAACCAACACCCACTTTACTGCCCATTACAAACAGGCAGGGTCACCAAAAGTTGCTCTGCTTTAAATCTGAGCAACCACCCACCCTAACTAATGTCTGGAGCCAAGATCCTCGACCTGAACCCGTGTGGTTTTTGGATAAACCTGTGGGTGTCGCATTACTAAACACTGCAGTTTGATAAGAGCTACAGTTCTCATAAGTTTACATACCCTGGCAGAATTTATAATGTTTTAACGATTCTTCAGAGAATATACGTGTCAGTATTAAGTAAATGCTGCATCCGTGATCATTCCCCTCAAAGCCCCCCGCAAAGCCTTGCTCAGTCCCCACAAACCTGCACTCACATGACCCTCGGAAACTGCTAAAAGACCATCTCAACCGTTTCAGGGACGCTGGACTGGGGGTGGAGCGATCCTTCCATAGGCTGATAATGAATGAAAACAGGAATTCAGCCTATGGAAGGATCAGACAGCCCAGTGTCACTGAAGCCTTCACACATTATCCAGCAGAAAATGATGCTACAGGGCTGATTATTAAATTCTGATACTAGTTGCACTGCTTTCTTGGCTGCCATTTAGTAATTGTTCATATGAATTACTAATAAGCCTTATACTGTGTGATTTATATTTTATGTGTATTGCATATTTTTAGTCGGTCCCTAAGCTCAGTAACTGACATCGGCACAGAGCATGTGCAGTGAATCAGTAGAAAAGTAGATGGGGAGCTACTGGGGCATCTTTGGAGACACAGATTTTTACTGTTAAAGGACTGTGGTCTCCTGGGGTTGGTATAGAAGCCCAAAACATAATGTACAACATTTCTAGCTTTCTTCTTTATTTTAACTTTCCTTGTCCTTTAAGATGGTTGAATGGCAAGGGTCAGTATCCAGAACTCAAATCATTTTTTCTTCTTCATTTTTGTTTTTCATTTATTTGTATGACATTAAAGGGCTTTATTTACTAAAACTTGACTTTTTTCTAGATTTCTTATACCCCGAATCTGCAAAAAGCCTGAATCCGAAAATCATCATTATCATTTATTTAAATAGCACCGACAGTTTATGAATAGTGATGGGCGAATCTCCCGAGATTCGCTTCGCCGAAAAATTAGAGAATTTCCAGGAAAAATTAACGAAACGAGTCGCGGGACGCTTTTGACGCGCGTCGTGTCAACTTTGGCGCGGCGCGTTGTTTTCGGCGCGGCGCGTTGTTTTCGTCGCGTCAGAAACGACGCACGACTCGATTTTCTGGTGAATTTTCGCCAAGCGAAATTTCGCTGGTGATTCGCGAATTTATTCGCCAGCGGCAAATCGCGGGAATTCGCCGCGAATTCGCCCCTGGCGAATAAATTCGCCCATCACTAATTATGAAATCTTGAAATCTGAGAATCCAGCATCTCAAACCTGTCAAGGTCTTGTATAAGTCAATGGCAAATGTCCCTATCCCAATTTGAAGCTATAGGGATTTTCACTGGGTTTAGCCATATGAACGTATAAAATCAGGGGTTCAGGCAATAACCCAGAAAAGATATTTTAGAGAAAAGTCTGAAAAATCATATGGTTCAGGTTTTCACTGGATTTTATCAAGTTGTTTCCCGATCCGATTTTTTTGGGTTATTTTAATGATAAATAAGACAAAATTTAAATCAAGCTTTTTTTTATTAAAACAAAATTAGATACAAAATCTGATTTTAGTAAACAACTCCCTCAAAAATGTAAAATTACTAGGGAGCAGATGCATTTAATATGATTATGTTATTTTAGATCTCTGCTCATTTTCACTTCTATTCTGAGGATAAATTGGTCACTGAATCCGCCCACTATGCCTATACTTAGAAAGACTTCTGCTATGATACAAGGATGATGAGTTGATCTACAGCCAGTTTGGTCACCATGTCCAGGGACACATTGAGCTTATACTAATGTTTGGTCCCATAACTCAGGCCCAGACAACACTTGTGAGAAGACTGACCTTTGATCTTCTAACCTGTCTGATAGATATGGCCAATTCCCATCCAGCTATCGAACAGACAGAGCATTGTTTGTACACCACACATGGGTCAATAAGCTGCCGACTCAGTCTAGAATGGCAAGCAGGACTGGACTGAGAATCAAAATAGGCCCTGGCATTTCAGGTACACAGAGGCCCAATCAGCCCACATAGAGGCCCAAACAGTCCCCACCAGCCCACTAAATACTGACTTTCTATGGGACCTTATAGCAGCCCCTCTGGCATTTGCCCTAACCCACAGATTGCCAGTCCGGGCCTGGTGGCAAGTTACCAGCTAATGCTGCCCATTTATGCATCAGCTATATATTATTTGACTTCTATTCTACACAATGTTAATATCATTTAGCTAAAGGTTCTGTTCAAACAGAATAAGCAAAATTGCAACTGTTACCAGTGCATAATTATATGGCTTCTACAATAAAAGTAAATTAAAAAAATATTATAGCAGTGCTGGTTTTCCTTACACAATTTAAAGGAAAACTATACCCCCCAAACCATGTAGGTCTCTATAGAAAGATATTGCCCAAAACAACTTATATGTAAAACCCTGCTTCATGTAAATAAACCATTTTCATAGTAGCATGTGCCATTGGGTAATCATAAATAGAAAATATCCATTTTAAAAAATAAGGACAGCCTCCTGGGATCCTAGGATCCAACGGTGCACACAAACATACCAAACAAACTATAAAGTTAGGTCACATGAGCCAATTAACAGACAGAGTTGTGTCTTTTGCTTCCACACTTCTTCCTGTTACAGTTAGAGTTGAAATATTTCTGGTCAGGTGATCTCTGAGGCAGCACACAGACCATCATGAAATGGGGGTTCAAGGCAAGAGATGTAATAGGGCAATATTTACTTAAATATATATACCAGTTTGGTAAGATTCTTTAATATGCCACTTAATTTGATATAAACTATCTGTTGCTCAAGTATTCATTTTGGGGTATAGTTTTCCTTTAACTGCTTTTTAGAGAACTGTTAGACATTTGAAGCATTGCATGTCACATCAAAAGAATTTAATTAACATACCTAATTTTTAAATAACTGATGATGTCTTTGGCTTGTTCAACACCGAACAAAGTAAGGATTCCCTTTTTGCCAGGATGATTTTGCCCTATGCCAGTCAGCAGTCTCCCCATGTCTTTTATGTTCTCTTCAAGTGACATTTTTTTGGCTGAAATGTGAAATACATTCATTAGAAATAACATTTTCCTCTAGCCAGCTGGTGGTGTTGAGTAGTCTGTCACTATTACCTAAGAAACAGTGGAATGGATATGCATAATTGAGTGCAGAACTGTAAATGATAGCGGGGTTAAGTGAGCAATACTACCTGGCTTTTAGAACATCCCAATATTACGGGGGTCAATGCTTTATTCCAGTGGTCCTCAAACTTGGCCCTCCAGCTGTTAAGGAACTACAAGTCCCACAATGCAATGATGGAGTCTGACAGCCACAGTCAGGAAAATGCAATGTGGGACTTGTAGTTCCTTAACAGCTGGAGGGCCAAGTTTGAGGACCACTGCTTTATTCACTTAAAAAAATAGATAAACAGGGAAATATTACATTTATTTTTTACATTTAATATGGATAAAATTCAGAAGCGTCCCTTAGAAAGTCATCAATTCAAGTAAACTTTAATGGAAATAAGTCTGTGAAATGAACCCGTGACATGAATAATTGGAATAATCACATTTAAGGTTTATAATTTGACATGAAAAGTTTTAAAGGAGAAGGAAAGGTTAAAACTAAGTAAGCTTTATAAGAAAGGTCTGTATAAATACAACAGTAAACCCTCAAAGTAATGCTGCTCTGAGTCCTCTGTCAAAAGAAACACAACATTTCTTTCCTTCTTTAGTGTCACATGGGCTTCTGTATCAGACTTCCTGTTTTCAGCTTAAACCTCCAGGGCTAGGGCTTGAGCATGCTCAGTTTATTCCTCAACGAGCAGGGAAAAGGCTCAGACTGTCAAAGTAAGCTAATATGGCAGCTGCTATCCTAAATAAACAGAGACACTGGCTAGAGCTGTCTAGAGGTATTGAAAAGCATTCTAAAGAATAAAAAGTGTTCTAGATGGAACTGTTGTGGCTAATCTATTGGCAATAAAACTGCCTTGGTAGATTTCCTTCTCCTTTAAATATAATTTGCCTGCATACAATACCACTAAAACCACTGTGAGAAAATGATCATACTTACTCTCTAAATTATCCAGCAATAAATACAATAATCCCATAAAATCTGCAAGTTGCTCAGGAGTAAAGCTCATCTCTTTCCCCCAACAAAAACCATCCACGTAATAATCAAGCAAAATGGCTTCCTTTAAATTTGTTTCTAGCTCTTTAAAATGAAGGAACTCTTCCATTTTCCTGCAAAAATAAATATGCAAAATTATTAGCACAAGTACAGCTGGGTGGGAAGATCACACAAACAATCTAATAAAACAATTACTTTTTAACACGCACAGGGGAAATATGCACAGCTCCAATGACAGTATCCAGGAGATTTGGTTAAACATTGTCTTACATCAAGTATAATGATTTGATGTGTGTTTTATTACATAAAAAATACATTAGAGATGTTTGTTTGTCAAACTGATGATTAATAGCAGTGGTATCTATATTTCAGCTACATACTTTAGGATATTCACTCAAAAAATAGGCGGATAAACACTTGTTAGAAAACAACATTTCTGGTGTCTTTAAATTTGTGGTAAAAAATGTTGACACTGAAACACGAAAAAAAGCAATCTCACCGGACATACCCCTATGGCACAATACCCTCCCAAATAACTTTCTTTCCTTTGAAAATGGAGCTCAGTGTGCCAGGGCAGGGGTCAAACAACTTCAGCATTTAGTATACACAGGATCCCTAAAAACCCATAAGCAATTTCAGCAACTACCTGCCCTGGTGGACCTGTCGGTGTTCACCTACATGCAAATTAGACACCTCTATCACATACAGTTTCAGAAAGATACCCACCCCATACAATACACTGCAGTGGAGACCATAATCTCTCCCCCATATAAGATGAAAATTCTTTCCAAAACATATGCAGCATTCACATATAGTATGATCCTAGACCCACAGTTAAACTTAAAGGGAAACTGTCTTGGAAAAACATGTTTTTTTCAAAACAGATTTTTTTAGATTCAGATTTGAAATCTGACATGGGGCTAGCCATTTTGTCAATTTCCCAGCTGCCCCGGTCATGTGACTTGTACCAGCACTTTAGGAGGGAACTGCTTTCAGGCAGGCTGTTGTTTTTGCTTCTCAATGTAACTGAATAGTACGCAGTGGGACACAGGTTTTACTATTGAGTGCTGTTCTTAGATCTAAAAGGCAGCTGTTATCTTGTGTTAGGGAACTGTTATCTGGTTACCTTCCCATTGTTCTGTTGTTAGGCTGCTGGGTGGGGCAAAGGGAGGGGTGACATCACTCCAACTTGCAGTACAGCAGTAAAGAGCAATTGAAGTTTATCAGAGCACAAGTCATATGACTTGGGGCAGCTGGGAAATTGACAATATGTCTAGCCCCATGTCAGATTTCAAAATGAAATATAAAAAAATCTGTTTCCTCTTTTAAGAAATGGATTTCAATTCAGAATTCTTCTGAAACATCACTATTAACTGATGCATTTTGGGGGAAAAAAATGTCCGATGACAGGATCCCTTTAAGTGGGAAGCAAGTGGTCTCCAACTGGACCCAGATGACTGGGAGGAGGTGGAGGAAAATCTCTATCCCCATTGATAAGCACAAGAGACCTGGAGCTGGTTTGGAACTGCCCAGATATCCAAAGATTTTGGCAATAATTCATGAGATTATTTTATCTGACGAAGTTTCTTTACCCCAAGTTCTAAACCCAATCACATGCCTCTTGGGCCTGGTGGACACCTTACTACCCATGACTGCATCAAGATCACTTAGAGAGCTCTGTTGTTTTATGCAAAGAAAACTGTGGCCCTACACTGGATGAGGCCTTCACTCCCTTCTCTCAGCAAATGGATAAAGCTGGTAAACTCTCAACTGGAACTTTGTAGCCTAACATATTTGGCTAGAAGATGCCCACATAAGTTTGAAAAAATATGCAACACGTCTAGAAACGGTTACCTAAAAATATTTCATGCAATCTCCACCCTTACCCCCCTTCTCTTCTTCCAATTCACTTGTTTGAACAAAATCAATAAAAAAGTGCCTATTAAAAAAAACATATATGTTGACGCTAGGGACCCCCCTTAAAAATGGTCTTAAAGAAATACAAGTATGGGATCCATTATCCGGAAACCTGTTATCCAGAATGCTCCAAATTATGAAAAGGACGT
Organism: Xenopus borealis; assembly: GCA_024363595.1. Lineage (NCBI taxonomy): Eukaryota > Metazoa > Chordata > Amphibia > Anura > Pipidae > Xenopus > Xenopus borealis. The sequence goes on along the minus strand of CM044443.1, from coordinate 12,034,761 downwards.
CTCCCACAGACTCCATTTTATCCAAATATTTTAAGATTTTTACAAAAATGATTTCCTTTTTCTTGTAATAATAAAACATTGCCTTGTATTTGATCCCTTCTAAGATATAATTAATGCATAAGTAAACTTAAACGCAATTCAAATTGATTTTTTCTACAAAAAAAAACTCGAATGTCAGGAAGGGTATTAACTTCTTCAAATAGGTCAGCAGACCTCTGCCATTGATTTCTACATGAACTGAGCAGGTTTTAGGGGGTGACCTATCGAATTGGATTTACTTCCAGCGTAGGGGGATGATAAATATCGGACTGAAATCTGAATTTGGATATTGAATTAGTGGTTTTAAACTCAAAATTGTGAGTTTTAGACCAAAGAACCAACTAGAAAATTTTTATTCGAATTTACCATTCGAACCGTAGTGAATCTGGAAAAAATAAAAAGAGCCAGAATTTGAAGGATAAAATATATGTTGGTTAGAATAGGTTCATCTACAACAAAATGCTCATTGAAAGGTGAACTTCTGCTGTGAGTTAGAGTCCCATTAAGTGATTTATCCACAACCATCAAAAAGTGGCAACCAAAGAGAAAAAGCCCATAGCCTTGGGCTATTATGACAAGGACAAAATAGTGTCTCTGTAATTTACACAGCCAATTAAAGTTAAATGTTCCAAAAGGAGACACGAGTTAATAAACAAACAAACCAGACATATTCAATTAAAAGAAAAGGGGTGCGAGAGAGAAAAATAGGTCGTTAATTTAATTGTTTCATTTTGAGACTGTGTTTTAATTTATTTCCGCTCTTAAATGTTGATGGTGCCACTTAGCACAGTGGAGAAACACTGCCCCCACCCAGTGCCCGCAGAACGGCATTAGCTTGTATAGAAGAAAACGATGCTGGCCTAATCTATAGCAGCAGGGATTTTTTTTTTCATTGTTGGGCTGAATGCTGTAATATTGAGGTTTATCACTCAATCTTTGTGATGCTTATTTCCTTCTGAACGTTTCAACTCCAAACAACTTTATGACTGAATTTATGGTCCAATTGACATTTATAAGATTACCTACCCATCATTTTAATGAACTGCAAGTAATCCTAAAAATGAATATTGGATATGAATATGCTTCATGTCAGTTTATATGTGGAGCCTCTAACACAATTTATTTACTTTGTTTAACGAAGCATGGTCATTCTGATATCCATCAACTTGTGTGTACAACATCGATAAGTACAGTAATTGAATTCTGGTCACTGTAAATGTTACAGGGTTTGTAGCTGATGCTTTGCAGAAAACATTTCAGCTGTGAACGTTACTTTAATGTCCAAGAAAATCTGACATGGAAGCAAACAAAGGCCATCGTGGATAGGCAGAATGCAGTGAGGGAGCCAGAGTACTACAAAGGTATTGTGGTCCCATAGAAATCAGTGGGAGCAGCGATGATCCTGGAACTTTTTTTAGCCATTAATACTTTTCAAATTTTTTTTTCCATTAGTATTTTTATTTTTAAAAGGTTTTTGAAACCACAATCAAACTCTTTGGTGCAAATTCACTAAAGCGTGAAGCGTGTAACGTCAATTCGCAACTTCGACGATTCACTAACAGTGTCCCTGGCTAAAAAATTCGCTAGCGAAGGAGATCGACTTAAGCAACTTCACACCCTTACGCCAGGTGAAGTTGCGCACTGACGAAGGGATGTAACTACGCTAATTCAATAAGATGAACATTTTTGTGAACGTTACCTCTTACGCTAGACAATACAATAGATAGGAGTCTGAAAAACAGTGAAGTTTTTTTAGTGTTACCCTCCTTCCCCCCCTACATTTCCTGACATATGGCAACTCAACTATACAGGGGGCACATGTAGGGCAATAGGACAACTTTATTTTATTTATTAAAGGTTTCCTGGGCTTGTGTAGAGTAATGTAGTGGCTGTAACATACACCTCCATTATACGCTTAAAGGAACAGTTCAGGGTAAAAATAAAAACTGGGTAAATAGATAGGCTGTGCAAAATAAAAAATGTTTCTAATATAGTTAGTTAGCCAAAAATTTAATATATAAAAGCTGGAGTGAGTGGATGTCTCATATAACAGAATACAACACAACATCCTGCTTTTCAGCTCTCTAAATCTGAGTTAGTCAGCCACTTGAAGGGGGGCCACATGGGACATAACTGTTCAGTGAGTTTGCAATTGATCCTCAGCATTCAGCTCAGATTCAAAAGCAACAGTTATGGCCTGTGTGGCCCTCCCTCAAGTCATTGATTGGTTACTGCCTGGTAACCAGGGTAACCAGTCAGTGTAAACAAAAGAGAGCTGAAAAGCAAGGTTAGACTTAGTGACTCCAGTCTTTATACATTACATTTTTGCCTAACTAACTATATTGAAAACATGTTTTATTTTGCACAGCCTATCTATTTACCCAGTTTTTACTTTTATACTGAACAATTCCTTTAAGTTTGCGCCTTATGCAAATCAGGCATCGCTAGCGTAAATGCATTTTGCCTGGCGAAGTAACAGTAGCGCTACTTCGCTACCATTTGCCGCCCTGAGTGCAATTTCGCATCTTAGTGAATTTGCGTAGCGCTGGCGAAAATTAGCCTGGCGAATTGCAGCAAACGCCGGCAAAGGCAACGCTAGTGCATTTTTACAATTTAGTGAATTTGCCTCTATTTCTCTAAACTAACAAATGTCATGATATTAAAAAATCTGAACTGAAAAAGCATGAATGGGAGTTGTCACACAACTTTTTCATATTGTCGACAAAAGTAAGCATCATCAACTCTGGAAAACTGTTAATACAATGAATCAAAGAAAGATCATCCAGTTGTAAAAGGGACATCTTCCATTGACTTCTACATATTTTCAAAGGTTTTAGCTGAACTATTATCATATTTGGAATTGTAGCACAGGGAAGGGGGGAGGGATTTTAGCGCTGAAGGGGTTGACTTCTCCTTTAATGCTTGAGTTTAATCATAATTTAAAAAGCTCTAATAGCACTTAAAATGGGCCCCTTAGGAGCAAATTTATCAAATTCACATGAAGGATTCGAAATTCGATCAAATTTTCGAAAAGATTCTAATTCGAATTTTCAAATGTCTTTGAAGACCACTTCGACCAGTGAATTTCGAAAATTCGACCTAATCAAATGATTCGAATAAAAATCTATTCGAATATTCGACTATTTGACAGTTGATAACTTCCCCTTTAAATTTTTATTTGACTACCTAGTTCGCCAGATTAAAGCTACCAAATTGGCTTTCATTAATTTAGATTGAATAAAAAAATACGATTGAATGGATAAAATTTTAACGTTCGATCAAATTTTCGCTATTCGATCGTTCGAATCGAATAGCGGTAAAATCATTCGATATTCAAAGGATTTTCATTCCTCAACAATTCCCAACAATCCCATGGTCGAATTTGAGGTTTTTTTTCAAATTCGACCCTTAGGAAATCTGCCCCTTAACCGAAACCACCCACAATTTTCCTCTATGGCAATTATTTGTAATAATTAGAGTATTTGCTTAATCAGCTTAATTTTGCTCTGTGGGAGATGGCTTTCCTGTAATTCGGAGCATTCAGGATAACACGTTTCTGGCGAAGGGACCCATTACCATATAACTATGTATGCATATATATATTTTTTTCATATACGCAAGTGTAACATCACTGCGCTAACAAATCTTGCAGCAGGGGTATTAGTAGAAGCACTACTATTAGAATTAATACTCCCCACATCTTTCACTTCCGATCTGTGTATAAAAAAAGCAAAAAAGGGGAGGGAGGACGTTCAATCTTTGCGATGCTTTATTTTCTTTTTGCAGATAGATGTTCTTAGCTTCACACATCTTTATTACTTAATTTATGGTCCAAGTGGCATTTATAAGATTACCTACCCATCATTTTAATGAACTGCAAGTAATCTTAAAAAGGAATGTTGAATATGAATATGCTTCATATCTCATTACATGTAGAAACTCGAACACAATTTATTTACTTTAACGAAGCATGATCGTTTTTTTTTTTTATCATCAGTTTTTGTGCAACATCAATAAATAGAACCATTGAATTCTGGTGTCTTTAAATGTTACAAGGCTTGTAGAATGAAAAATAAAAAATATTTTTTAGACTTAGATTTAGGGGCAAATTTACTATTATTCCCCAAAATTAGTTCGACCAAATTCAATATTTGATTAGCATTCGATTGTTGAATGCTAAACGAATAGTTTTAGGCTACCTTTTATTTGATATTCGATCATTCGAAGATCAAATAAAAATGTATTCGATCAGTCGAATACATCATTCGATCATTCAAATGATTCGTACGTTTCGAACGATTGAAGACTTCGATTGTACGAATCCTATTCGATCAGGACTTAGCCTCAGAAGCCTATGGGAGTGCTCCCATAGGCTTCTATTGCAATTCGGTAGGTCCAATCTGCCGAAGTAGGTAATCGAATAAACTTAAAAAATTAGATCGAATGATCGTATGATCGAATGTTCGTCCATTCCACTCTATTCGAATGTATTCGATCTTTCCACCATTCGCTATTCGATGATCGAATATGCCAAAATTTGCATATTCGACCAAACGTATAAAGCCTATGTTCGAAATTCGATCGAATTCGATCGAACTTCGATCTATTCACGTGAATTTAGTACATCGGCCCCTTAGAGTAAAGACTTTTTTATGTCCAAGAAAATCTGATACTTAAGAAAACCTGGCAAAATTATTGCTTCAAAACAGATTTGAAAGCAGGTTACCAGTGTGTTTAAGATGCTCGGATAGAGGGTAAATATCTACACATACAAAATATGGAATATGAATTTGAAACTTATAAAAATGGTATTCCAGGAATATGCAAATATTAAGAGTAATATGGGTTTCCTTCACAGTACGGACTGTTACAACTACTTATATAACCCAAAATACAAGACCAAAGTACAACCAACTTTATGGTGCTGTGATTAAATTGGAGACTCGTCTCCTATTTTGTAGTTCTACCAGCTAAGGTTCAGCACTGTGCAGGACATTTCAGGAATTATTTTGAAGGCAAATAAAATATGGCAGTTACCTTATATCACCATCAATATATGCAACAGTTATGTGAGTCTCAGTATGACATACTGTCCACTGAAATAACAAACATCTGTCGTAGAAAGAAATACATTTAGCTTCTACAAATTCCATTAGGATGGCAAAGAAGCGTGTTACTCCAAGATTGATAAAAGCAAGAGCCTACCACACATAATAGCAAGAGGATATGATTATGTTCTGTCAGATATATTATCTTGCCATAGTTACAAACAATAATGGATCATTGTCCATTATTATTATTAGTCAACAAGACTGTGACCCCCAAATGTTAGTTTTAATTCTCAAAAAGCTAAATGTAAATATGAAATACACAAGAGCCAAGAATATCCTATAAATTACAGTTGTGCTCATAAGTTTACATACCCTGACAGAAATTATGATTTCTTATCCATTTTCCAGAGAATATGAATGATAACACAAAAAACATTTCTTTCACTTATGGTTAGTGGTTGGCTGAAGCCATTATGAAACAACTGTGTTTACTCTTTTTATATCATAATCACTAGACAAACTACCCAAATGCCCCTGATCAAAAGTTTACATACCCCATAAATACATCAATGACAGCTTGAAGTCTTCTGTGGTAGTTGTGGATGAGGCTCTTTATCTTCTCAGACTTGGGTAAAGCTGCCCAATCTTCCTGGCAAAAAGCCTCCAGTTCCCTGGGTAAATTCTTGGGTGTCTTGTATGAACTGAATGTTTGAGGTCTCCCCAGAGTGGCTCAATGATATTGTGTTCAGGAGACTGAGATGGCCACTCCAGAACCTTCACTTTATTTTGCTGTAGCCAATGACAGCTCGACTTGACCTTGTGTTTTGGATCATTGTCATGTTGGAATGTCCAAGTACGTCCCATGCGCAGCTTCCAGGCTGATGAGTGCAAATTTTCCTCCAGTATTTTTTGTATTTCACCTGAAGTTATTTGTGGGTTTTCGTTGCATCCCGAACAATTTTTCTGGCAGTTGTGGCTGAAATTATAGTTTTATTTGGTTTGGTTTCAACTGAACCCCTAATTTTCTACTTCTCAATTAGAGTTTGAACATTGCTGATTGCCATTCTCAATTCAACTGATATTTTCTTATATCTCTTTCCTGTTTTATGGAGTTCAACTACCTTTTTCCCGCAGCACTGGATGAAAGATGCAAGGGTCTGTCAGGGGTCCAGAATGTAATTGACCTTTATCAGCGCTACGCAACAAGTTGGCGCTATAGAAATACATGTTAATAATAATAATAATAATACACACCCACTAATTACAAGCAGATCACAGGTGAAGATGTTACCTTTAATAGCCATTCTAACCCTTTTGTGTCAAGTTGTGTGCACGTTATCAGGCCAAATCATCCGGATATGTAAACTTTTGATCAGGGTCATTTGGGTAGTTTGTGTAGTGATTATGATTTAAAAAGAGTAAACACAGTTGTTTGACAATAAATGGCTTTAGCCAGGTGAAATATTTCTCTAACAATAAGGGTATGGCCAAGTTGGCCAGCAGTGCAACCAGGACTGGAGCAACTACAGGACATGAAAAAGATAAATTCAACCATTATGGTTTTCTTATCCTGTTTTAATAATTTTAAACCTTCAAACAGGGTTCCAGGATATTTCACCCAATATCAGGATTTCTGATGCTTACACACTTTTGTATATAATTGGCCTGGCTTTGGAAAACTGACATGTGTTATTTGATTTATTAATCCATATACATGGCTAAAACAATAACCTGCCCAATTCAAATCTGTCTGACATCAGTCAAATACATACTGCAAAGGTAAATATTTGGTCTGGTGGCCATGGATGAATGGATCAGTCCAATTTTTCATTTGACTATTTCTGGATTAATGAAAACATTTGACTTGTAGCCCTGCCCTAAATTATTGGGGCAGCTATAGAAAGAGATACAAAAAAGATTTATATATTTATATATATATTGTTTATTGATTATACAGGTATGGGACCTGTAATCCAGAATGCCTGGTACCAGGGGTTTTCCAAAAAATGGATCCTCATAATTAAGTCTTCTAGAAAGTCATTTGAACATTAAATAAACCCTATAGGCTGGTTTTGCTTCCAATAAAGATTAATTATATCTTAGTTGGGATCAAGTACAAGCTACTGTATTGGATAAAATACTATACTATTTGGATAAAATGGAGTCTATGGGAGATGGCCTTCCAGTAATTTGGAGCTTGCTGGATATGGGATCCCGTACCTGTATTTGTATTCAGGTCCTCAACATGGTTAACCACAGTAGTATGTTCAAACATATCTCAGAGAATAAATTAAGTGTCTAAACCTTTATGAGACGTAAAAAAAAACATCCAACTTAATACTGTAAATAAATGGAGGCAGAAAGTGAAGTAAAGCAAGAAAAAAAAATACATTATATACCTGTTTTTATTCTGCTTTTCCCTAATGCTTTCTACACTTCATTCTACCCAATGACCTGCTAATGTACAGACGAGAACTGCTGAAATCTAAATTAGGAGTGTGGTGTTCATGCAGTGACAGGCGAGTGTTTTAAAATGAAAAGGTGAGAAAATATCGTTGTATTAAAGTTTTGTTTTATAAAACTGACCTAGTTTCATAGCACAGTGGAAAAGCAACACTGCCTGATTAAATAGTAGTACAGAAACCTTCTCATTGGTCTGTGCAGTTACAAGCACTTGTGCCAAGTATAAATACATTTTATATACAAATAAGAGGACACAATGCAGTCACTTGTCAAACAGAGGGGTCTGTGGGTTTCAATACAATGAAAAGTCGCCTGCGCTAAAGCACAAGCAGAGCTTCGTTTTTCGAAGGTGCCTGAAGTTTCCTCGTGACTTTGGATTCATATTGGTGGCAAAACATGCCTATAGGATTTACTTAGGGGGTAATTTAGCAAAGGTCGAATTTTAGAGTTTTTTTCATACCTCGAATGAATTTGAATGAACTCCCAACTTGAATGGTTTCTATTTTAAGAAAAAACTCGAATCAGCAAGTTTGGGTGTTAACAACCTGCAAACTCAAAGTAATTGCGTTTTCATAGGGAAAAAAACTGGAAACACTCAAATTGATCAAGTTTTCGGGCAAAACCCTTTGGAAAAACTCGAACATCATGAAGGTAATTAACATCTTCAAATGGTTCAAGGGACCTCTGCCATTGACTCCTACATGACCTTGACAGGTCTTAGATGGTGTATTTTTCACATTTGAGCTATTTCCTGGGGTTGGGTTATAATAAATCCTTGTGAGCATGTGCTTTAGCGCAGGCGACTTTTCATTGCAGCGGGCAGGAAGCCAGTTTGGGGAGATTGTCGCCAAGAAGAGGCGATTAGTCGCGATTAGTCTCCCTGAATCTGCTGCATCTGATTAATCTATAGCAATAGTCTGGCTTTGTGCTGGCTTTAACTTAATGTGGCAGCAAGCATGAGGCACAAAGCCATAGGAAAAGAAATATATAGAAATATCAGAGGTATACAACTTTCATGCTGGTGATGAACTACAACTCCCAGAATCCCTCAACAACAGAAAGGCATAATTTTTTACATTTTTAAATACGTCTGGGAAAGTGTAAACAACAAAATGGAACAAATAAAAAAACAGTGATAACTGATTACAAACTGATATATAGGTATTCATATAATATGACATTGTTTATTTACTTTTGCAACAATGCAAGTGTTTTTCTTGTTGAAGTATTGATGTATTAGAACAGTGCAGGGGGTGCTTTACAAAATACCACTTTTGCAATGTAAGGGGTTTAACTTGTATAGAAATTCAGCACTAGGTGGCGCTTTAGTTTAGCAGCTAAATAAGCTAATTTATACCTGAAAGAAAAATGTAGCTGTAATGTGCACTGGAAAAGTAACATGCGAAATAGATTTCATATTTACAAACAAAAAACAGTCATGAGGTGTTCCTGCACTTTATAATTACAAGAATTTAAAGACCTGAAAAGTGCATTTTTTCCAATGGAAACAATGTTTTTAAACATTTTATCTGTTTATCAAAAAACATTTCTCAACTCTTTTTTTTGTCCATTTGCGGGACAAATGGACAAAAAAATGGGTATGGAATGGTAGTACAGGTATGGGAACTATTATTGAAAATGCTCAGGATCTGGAGTTTCCTGGATAATGGATCTCTCTCTATAATTTGGATCCTCAATCCTTATGTCTAAATTATGTAAACAATAGGCTGGTTTTGCTTCCAATAAGGATTCATTATATCTTAGCTTGGATCAAGTACAAAGTAATGTTTTATTATTACACAGAGAAAAAGGAAATACATTTTTAAAAAATTGGATTGCAAGTGTCACGGTCTGCACCCAAACCAGAATAGATGCCAAACACTCTGGTCTCAGCTCGTGTTTCACCAGTAGTGTGACCGCCTTTGGTCTCGGGAGGAGCCCTCAGCTACTCAGATGCCACCTGGACTTAACGAGAGGTGGAAGGCGAAAGTTCTGGCTAGCAAGGGGCACGACGGTAAAGCAAAGTCTTTGGGCAGAAGGTCACTGGACAGGACAGCCAGATAACGTAATTAGAACAGGCTGGGTCAGGACAGGCAGAACACAGTCAGACAGGCCAAGGAATCCTAGCAGAGGGATCAGGCAGAATCGGAGTCAGATAACAGGCAAGGGTCAAACCAGAAGATCAGATCAGAATGGTCAGGCTGACAGAGGTCAAAACCGGGTAAACAGTCCGTAGGGATAGAGCAGAACCGAGGTCAGATATCAGGCAGGGTCAGGTTAAAGAAGGTAGATTAGTCTAAAGGTGGCCATACACGGGCAGATAAAAGCTGCCGACAGACTGTGTAAAAATCCCGTCGGATCGCAGCCGCATCTGTTCGTTGATGCGGTCCCGCGATCCGACCGCCCGAACTGATCCGAACGTTGGGCCCTAGGGCCCACGATCGGATCAGCCCGATATCGCCCACCTCAAGATCTCTTCGTGTATGCCCACCTTAAGCCAGGCAGGGGTCACAACAGGAATCAACAGGTCTCAGAGACAAAATAGCAAGGCTAACAGGGCACCTGGAACAAAACCTATAAACAATGTGTTTTTGCAGCAAAGTCCCTTTAATACTTTGAATTTGGCGCCAATGCACGCTGACGTCAGCGCACCTGCACCTTTAAGAATACCTGGAAGTGCGCGCATCTTAGAGGAGCTGGCACAGGAGCAGCACAGCGGGCGTCCAGAATCATATGAATTATTTCTGACCTATTTTCCATAATCGTTGATTTTTTTGGGTTTTGACAGAGTACCTCGAATTAATCGGATTCTCGGGGTAAACCAAGTGCTGACCACAATATCTTCCTATTGAGATAGGGACATCTTCCATTGACTTATACATGACCTCGACAGGTCTGAGATAGCAGATTTTAAAATACAGGAGAGCTAAAATAAATCTTGAAAAATTCGAGTTTTTGCCCCAAAAAGGCTGACCAGATAAATTAGGGTTTAGTAAATAAATCTTGTTAAAATAGGGTGTTTTCCTCACTTGGTAAATTAGAGGTTCCTCAAACAGAG
>CM044443.1:12001973-12019827 GCA_024363595.1 Xenopus borealis | reverse complement strand
CAGAACTCAAGCAGCTTTGTTTGTTTCCCTGTAGAGCAGTTGGCGACTGTGTAGATATTTTTATTGGATTTTATTTTTGCCTTTTCATCCTGTTTAATGTTTCCAACTCCAGCTGCAGGGACAAAGATCATGGAGCCAGATTTAAACAGATAAACTGGGATTCTATTTGGAGAATTATTTTGCTGCAGCCACTGGTTCTGCAGAGTTGGAGAAAGTTTGTATTAAACAATAGAAAAACTATAAAATCCACATTAGATTACATGACAACACAGGACCCAGTGCAGTCTGTATATTCTGATTATTAATCAGTCTTGCTGTATCGGCTTCTGGGAAATATTATTTGACTGGTGCTGTTTTGATCATTTATGATGATCCCTAAGCTTAGCCCAGATCACACTGAGCATGTGCACAGTCTTGGTCTTGCAAAGATGTATAACAAAGTTACAAGATGACAGCCCCCCTGTGGCCAACTTTGAAAGCATAAATCATTTGTTTGATTAGGCTTGTGGTGCAGTAAGTTCATGTTTATGTTTAGTATACAAAATACACCATTTCTACCCTTATTCTATTTTACACTTTCCTTGTCCTTTAAGAGAATCCTACCTGGAAAAGCTAAACTACCTATAGTCTATACATCTATCATACCTACTGCAGTAGGACTAAATACGGCTGCATTATATATATAAATATATACATATAAATGCACTTCCATTCATGTGTTAACTACATTCATTTGCAGAGCGTGTGCATTCTTTACCTGGACATTTCACAAGAATGACGGGATGACGTATGTGTTCCTTTCTGTACAGAGCAAATATAAAGGTGGTTATTGAAGCCATTAATCACTATTAGAAAGCTCAGCTCCCAGGATTACATATACAGCTTTCAGGTTAATGATGCAGTTGTGGCCTGTGCTAGAATGAAATACATTTCCTACAGAGTTTTATTGCATATTCCAAGATGCACATGCGGCGAGATATTGTCTGAATTTATAACTGGCAAGTGAAAAAAAAGGCAAATAATTCTGCAACACGTTCACTTTGTGGGGAAATATAACAAGCAAACACAGATATTATAACCGTGATAATCTTATAATACTGTAGTAGTTGCTAAGTAACACATGTATAGGATCTGGGATCTGGAATGATCCCGGCTTTTCCAGATTATGGGGTTTTTCCATGCCGTGCCGCAAAAATTCAAGGTTTTTTTTTTAGGTCAACAATTTTTTGGGTTTTTTCAAGATTTATTATACCCCGACCCTGGAAATAGCTCAAATGCAAAAAGTCACCATCTAAAACCTCTAAAAAAAAAAGGTGATGTAAGAGTCAATGGCAGAGTTCCCTTGAACCATTTGACAATGTTAATAGCGTTCGTGAAATTCAAGGTTTTTTCCGAAGGGTTTTACCAGAAAACATAATAAATTTGAGTGATTCCATTTTTTTTCCCTACGAAAACGCAATTGATTAAAGGATAAGTAAACCTTTAAAATTAGTGAATGTAAAATTGATGACAGTGCTGTTCTAAGAACTTTTGTGATTTACATTCATTATTTATTTTGTTTTTATTTCAACATATTAAGAGAAACATGTACTGTTATCTTTCCCACCAGTTCAACCATCAAGTAGTCAAGGAAGTTGATAGGAGAAAGAAAGAGGCTGCTCTGATGTTCTTCTGCTTAGGAATAAGATTAAAAAACCTTTCTCACTGCCTCTTTCTTTCTCCTGACAATGTCACTGACTACTTGGAGGTCAGACTGGTGGGGAAATGACCAGCAGGTGGCGCTGTTGTAACAAAATTCATTCATATTAACAGTATAGGTATGGGACCCATTATCCAGAATGCTCAGGGCCTGGGGTTTTCAGAATAACAGATCTTTCCGTAATAGGCTGGATTTGCCTCCAATAAGGATTCATTATATCTTTATATTTCATTTTGAAATCTCACATGGGGCTAGACATATTGTCAATTTCCCAGCTGCCCCAAGTCATGTGACTTGTGCTCTGATAAACTTCAATCACTCTTTACTGCTGTACTGCAAGTTGGAGTGATATCACCCTCCCTTTCCCCCACCCAGCAGCCTAACAACAGAACAATGGGAAGGTAACTAGATAACAGCCCCCTAACACAAGATGCCTGGTAGATCTAAGAACAACACTCAATAGTAAAACCCATGTCCCACTGCGTTCCATTCAGTTACATTGAGAAGGAAAAACAACAGCCTGCCAGAAAGCAGTTGCCTCCTAAAGTGCTTACACAAGTCACATGACTGGGGCAGCTGGGAAATTTGCAAAATGTCTAGCCCCATGTCAGAATTCAAAACTGAATATAAAAAAAAAACTGTTTGCTCTTTTAAGAAATGGATTTCAGTGCAGAATTCTACTGGAGCAGCACTATTAACTGATGCGTTTTTAAAAAAAAACATGTTTTCCCATGACAGTTTTAATTATTCCTCTTAAGCTGTAACCAAATTTCCCTCGGGGGGGGGGGGTTTGGGGGGCTTTCACCCTACTATTACCTCAGATAAATTTACAATTTTAAAGCATATCCATTGTTTTTGTAGACATTTAATTCTGTTCGGGGTCTGAACTATCCGCATCCGCATTAAACAAGCAAGGGCTTGCCCTGCTAGCAGTATCCATGTTGTGCCGGTGTATTTTACTTTGGAACATTGTGGGGGGGTCGCAAACCCCTGTAGCACCGAGCACCAGGGTGTCGCATCACGTGGACGGCCAGGGTGTGCGAGGGTAATTCTTCCTTTTTTCAGTGGGGTCTGAACTATGCCATGCAAGCAAATGCATTGGATACTAGGGAAATATTTTGGAGAGTTGAATGCATGAAGGGAAAGGCATTGCTTATTTCATAACAACTCTTAGAGTTAAATAGTTCTAGAACATCCACCCTTGCCTGAGGATAAAGCAGTGCAACAATATGTGAAATGTTATCTGTCTTGGATTCATTGATGCTGGTACAGGTATAGGATCTGTTAGCCGGAAACCTTTTATTCAGAAAGCTCTGATAACGGAAAAGCCATCTCCCACAAACTCCTTTTTATCCAAATTTTAAAAAAAAAATTTCCTTTTTTTCTGTGTAATAATAAAACAGTAGCTTGTACTTGATCCCAACTACGATATCATTAATCCTTATTGGAAGCAAAACCAGCCTATTGGGTTCATTTAATGTTTACATGATTTTCTAGTAGACTTTAGGTATCAAGTTCCAAATTACTGTAAGAGCCATTATCCAGAAAACCCCAGGTCCCGAGCATTCTGGATAACAGATCCCATACCTGTATTAGTGTGGTGTTTATACAAATGGCCTGCAGGTGGCACTGTGCATACACAGGACTTTCTGTACAACTTGAAAGTGAAAGTAAGTTTTAATGCTGTTATGTAATGGCTGCATGACCTGCTAATAAAGCACTGTTATACTCTCCTAATCCTCGGCTACCAAACACAACAATTAGTAATCTTACTGACGGTGAACAACCAACAAAACAAACTCATGACAAAAATATGCATTTAATATTGATGTTGTGTGCTGGATTATTAAATTAATGATCACAAAATTATAACCAAAACCCTTGTCTTTGAAAATATATATTTTGCACATAAATGTGAAACTTTACTTTGTAAAAACATTTCTTACCATTAAAAGAATTTATATTGTACCATTATTTTAAAACAGTGGGTCTCATTCGCTAACAACAGGCACATTTATACCACGGCACTAACCCATGGCATGCAATTGAGTTTTTGTTTTCATTTTTTTATTTGCAGCTGACTGAACACTGATTGCTTGCAAATTTGCCAAGCGCTGGTAAATGAGGCTGTATTATTAAGCCAAGACAAAAAAGAAGACAATGACATTCATACTTGAACATAAATACCTTTGCACACCAGCCACATCTTGTTCCAAGAGAGAATTAATCTGAGTTATAGACAGAATTACAGAAGAAAAGTCCTGGGTATCACAAGGTGATGCGTTTTCCTGCACAGTAAAAAAAGAAACGTATTACCCAAAGAACACAGATATTTATGTGCACATACTAAGGGCTCAGTTAAGACTGCAAGTACAGTAGCAAAGTGCAATTTACAGCACAATCAAAACATTGTAATGCAGCATTTTCTAGTGTTCAACTGACACTGATGCACGGCACTGAGGGAACCCTGGACTTAGAGCAAGGTCCGGAGGTCCCAATAGGACCAGGGTTTTCCTGTGTCAAAAGGTGTGGCTGTGCTTGATACGGGACTGCAGGGGGCGTACTTTGACGCAAATATCTGAATGAGTGGGGTTTTACATGCAACTGACTATGGGGAAATGTGTGGCACCACAACTGCACTTGCAGTCATAAATGATCCATTATGTTTACCTACAGGTATACAAGATACAAGACTGCTTTATTCATCAATACAGACCATATACAGTTATATATCGTATTGAAATCAAATTTCACTCAGCCACTTCTCCTCTACTTGGTGCATTTACACAAAGAAAGAGCATTTGAGGATACATATAAGGCAGTGATCCCCAACCAGTAGCTCGTGAGCAACATGTTATTCTCCAACACCCCTTGGGTGTTGCTCCCAGTGGCCTCAAAGCAGGTGATTATTTTTTAATTTCAGGCTTGGAGGCAAGTTTTAGTTGTATAAAAACCAGGTGCACTGCCAAATAGAGTCTCCATGTAGGTTGAAAATGTACAAGGGGCTACCAAATGGCCAAATACCAGCACTTATTTGGCAACCCAAGAACATTTCTCATGCTTGTGTTTTTCTTCTGAATGTTGCTCACGGGTTCAAAAGGTTGGGGATCCCTGATATAAGGTGACCGGTGCAGGGAACAGTTTGTTTTTCAATATTATTGTGGGCTCTGATTGCTTGTGAGAAGAAGCTTTTGCAGTGTCTAGTAGTATATATACATACTGAAAACGGAAGGTTTGGTAGGTTTGCAGCCAAGTGTGAGGTATAATTACCAAAACGTTTTAATCAGAGAAAAGGACAGAAAGTAACACCCCCACTTAGATCAATAGGCTAAAATCTGTAATATAGTTAAATACTTTATTTTTTAAAAAGGACTAAAAATATGTATCAATAGTTTAAAAAGGAAAGACCTGCAATTCCTGTGCCTGGTAAGTTAAATTCCGGGCAATAATCATTCATAAAGTGCTAGTGCTGAAAAATCAAATAGCCAGGTGCTAATACTTATTGACTTATTGACTTAATTATAATTTATCCAGTGATGAATTTCATAAATATATCAATTCCAATATTCCATGATTAAGCTCTTAATTAATTAAAATTCATTAGAAATTCATTTAAGAAAATTAACTGTGACGCAATTTAATATAAGATTAATTATTAATTCGATATAAATCAATTCATTGTGCTCCAATTATTACGAATAATAAATTAATTAAAAGGTGAAGTCTGTCATTAGTATGCAACTCATGAAATAAAAGATTTCGAAATTGTGAAAATAGAGTAGAGGTGGAGAAGCCCCAGTCGGGACTATAAATTATAATTAAGTCAATAAGTATTAGCACCTGGCTATTTGATTTTTCAGCACTAGCCCTTTATGAATGATTATTGCCCGGAATTTAACTTACCAGGCACAGGAATTGCAGGTCTTTCCTTTTTAAACTATTGATACATATTTTTAGTCCTTTTTAAAAAATAAAGTATTTAACTATATTACAGATTTTAGCCTATTGATCTAAGTGGGGGTGTTACTTTCTGTCCTTTTCTCTGATATATATACATACTGTCATACACACACAGGAGGATAGATAATTATAATCAACTTATCATGATCTGTAGGTCTGGGACAGAGGAAGCAATTAGCTAAATGTGAGCACTTTTGTTTATAGAGAGCTATCCAATTCATGGGGGGAGGTGAGATCAATTTTTTTATGAATTATAATGGAAAATAAATATGGATATTTTAGTTGAACGATTAGCATTAGAACTGTACAATCTGAGCGATATACTACTTACCATGTCTGCTTTAGTTGCAAAACAGCTACTTCACTGATCAGCTTTTGCAGTGGCACCCAAAGGCAGCAAGGGGAATGAACCTACAGGTAAATCAAAAAGTCACATGAAAATTGAGACAAATCCAATTATTTTAAAAGGTTCAACGTGCTTTTAATATTGCTTAAGTCAGAACCTATATAGTTCTGGGATTAGCCTCCATCCACTTTTTTACAGGGACATTCGTCTGTGCAGCGACTGTTTAATGCAAAGCCGCTAGGAGGGGGCCGTGTGTGAGCTGTACAGTGCATTGCTGCAGGATGTACCTGCACATTAGGCAGTGTTAATTAGGGTTGCCACCTTTTCCTGTGGCTGAATCCGGACATGGGGGCGGGCCCATAACGTAGGAGGGCGGGCCTGTGACATCATGGGGCGGAGCTATGACGACGCGATCGCTGATTGGCTGATCGCTGTGTCAATCAAACCAATCCCGCCCGGTTTTCCTTATACCGGGCAGGAAGTATTGGCAGCCCTTCAAAATACCGGGCTGTCCGGGTCAAAACCGGACAGGTGGCAACCCTAGTGTTAATGTGGGTAAAGAGTGTCAGGATAAATGTTCTGTGACCCTGGGGAATGAACCGTATCATCTGTAAGGGAATCCCGTATTGGTACATGCGCAGTTGGAGCAGTCTTCCAGTTTGTAGCAACTGTGCATGCGCCAAAAGTGCTGAGAATTACCGAAAGGAAAGAAGAGGACCCGAAGATTGGGGAGATGTCACCCATGAACTCCAATAAGTGAGCAATGTATTCAGGACACTTTCAGGAGTAATGAACTATGCAGGGGGAAGCAGGGTGGGAGGACTATCTAAGGTAGTAGGTATGGGCTTTTACCTTATTTTATTGTGTTTATAAGTGTTACCCACCCCTACTGTGCAAAATTCCCTGTACAGAGCAATCTTTTCCCTGTAGATGTATGTGCCCATACTGCCCCAGGGGTGTAGGAGAAAGTAGGGACTCCACCGCATAGGGAACAATTCCATGGAAAATAAAATAGCCTGGTATTCTGGGGGCTAAACTATTGTGGTAAGATTACACAGTGATTTTCCATAAATAACCACTGTTCCAAGTGAAATACCTTTGGTTTTTTAGATATACTGTTGACATTTCTTTTTTGTTGAATTCTGGGAAGGATACAGACAGAAAGGAGTGGTCGAGGGGCAAATATGAAGGTGTAAGTTCACAAACTGTTTTTTAATGTATTGTTTTGCTATAAATATGCTGTTCCTATTTTAGAAGAAACGGTGGCAAAGGTTTCTTCTGCAAGGGTTTTGGAGAATTATAGTTCAGCTTGGAGTCCCATTACCTTATTACAGAGATTTTTTTTTTTTTTATATTTTGAATTATTTGATTGGTAGGTGCCCTAACCGTAACTCAGTGGTTTATGAATTTCCAGATAATGGATCCCATACCTGTACCAGTATCTGTAATCCAGAATATATGAGACTGGGTGATTTTGAATTTATGTGTGTATTTATTTATTTATATAGTACTACAGTGATGTGCAGTGCTTTACAACACTTAAACACAAACAGGGGTATATTTATAAAATAGATGGTGAAAGTAAATATATGTTTAAAGGGATCCTGTCATGGGAATTGTTTTTTTCAAAATGCATCAGTTAATAGTGCTGTTCCAGAAGAATTCTGCATTGAAATCCATTTCTCAAAAGAGAAAACAGATTTTTTTATATTTCATTTTGAAATCTGACATGGGGCTAGGCATATTGTCAATTTCCCAGCTGCACCAAGTCATGTGACTTATGCTGTGATAAACTTCAATCACTCTTTACTGCTGTACTGCAAGTTGGAGTGAAATCACCCCCCTCCAGCAGCCTAACAACAGAACAATGAGAAGTTAACCAGATAACAGCTGCCTGGTAGATCTAAGAAAAGCACTCAATAGTAAAACCCATGTCCCACTGTGACTCCTTCAGTTACACTGAGAAGGAAAAACAACAGCCTGCCAGAAAGCAGTTCCCTCCTAAAGTGCTGGCACAAGTCACATGACCAGGGGCAGCTGGGAAATTGACAAAATGTCTAGCCCCATGTTAGATTTCAAAACTGAATATAAAAAAATCTGTTTGCTCTTTTGAGAAATGTATTTCAGTTCAGAAGTCTGCTGGAGCAGCACTATTAACTGATGTGTTTTGAAAAAAAACATGTTTTCCCATGACAGTATCCCTTTAAGATCTTGGCAATACACAGTTGGGATGATGTCCCTGCATCAAAGAGTTTACAATCTAATCTATAAGGAAGAGGAGACAGAGACTCAAATGGGTGGGGAGCAAGAGCATAGGTCATCGGTGTGTTGTTGCAGAGGATGACTATGGAAGTGCTTTCAGATATGAGGTTCCATCAGCGAAAAGGTTTTCATGAATGACACTTGAGCTCTTGAGGTAAATTGACTGGTCAAAAGATTTTCCAGAAATGAGCTTAGATAATATGCCCCCCTCTGTTCATCCTCCTCTCTGCCTCCCCTCTGGATTCTTCTACCTGGAGAAATAGCAACTGGAAAAGCAGAGTGAGTGCAGCAGAGCACACAGCCGTAATCTTCATGTCTTCTTTCTCCTCTTCGGCACTTCCCGTCTCTTTCGGCGCATGTGCAGTTGTCAGAACTCGGAAATTTGCTACAACTGCGCATGTGCCAAAATGCCAAATCCATTCATGAGGCTTATGAAGATTACGAAGATGGCGTCTGTCTGCTCCGCTGCGCTCACTCTGCTTCTCCAGTTGTTATTTCTCCAGGTAGAAGAATCCAGGGGTAAAACTGTGCAGGGGGGAGGCAGAGAGGAGGACAAACGGAGGGGGAACATCGGGACTTACCATCAAGGGGAGGTTGAATTCTTCTTTAAAAAACAATTAGAAGAGGTGAATAGACAAGATAGAATAGATATGTTAACAGGGAAGACAAAAAATAGGGAAAGCCATGTCACATTTTTGATACAATACTTTGAGTAAACATATGGCAAGTAAAGAAAATTTACCCCAAGTTACAATGATTGAAAGACCCCCAGTTATAGCCTATAAGAAAGTTAGGACTTTGGGCTCTATGTTGGTCTATTCAGATATAGGAAAAAGTAAAAAAAAGATCTGAATAAAGAAAGGAAGGGAAAAGTGGTGGCCTTCCCCTGTTATAACTGCATAGTAGAATTTGTTTTTCATCCTAGGAAGGGTATTCTTATTAAAATACAGGGCTGTTACTCTTGTAGTTCAACATAAAGTGGGACATTCACTAAGATCCGAAAAATCGCTAGCGCAGGCTTCGCGAGCGTTCACCGCACTTCGCCAGACGAATTTTCGCCTGCGCTATGCAAATTCACTAAAGTTTGAATTTACGCTCTGGTCGTATTTACGCTAGTGTTACTTTGCTAGGCATAGCGCATTTACGCTAGCGAAGCCTAATTTGCATACGGCGCGAATTACAAAATATAATAGAAGTGTATATTACAGCCACTACACAAGCCCAGGAAACCTTTAATACATAAAATAAAGTTGTCCTATTGCCCTACATGTGCCCCCTGTATAGTTGTGTTGCCATATGTTAGGAAATGTAGGGGGGAAGGAGGGTAACCCCCCCCCCCAAAAGAAAGAATGTTTTTCAGACTATCACCCACAATGGTAAAACACGCCATAGCGTTTTTTTGGGACTTGTTCAATTTTTTTTTCAACCTCCTATCTATTGTATTGCACTATAGTAACGTCTAGCGTAAGTGCTAACGAATAGAAAAAAGTTGATCTTAGTGAATTTACGTAAATTACGATCCTTCACCAGTGCGCAACTTCGCCTGGCGTAAGGGTGCGAAGTTGCGCAAGTCTATCTACTTCGCTAGCGTAAATTCGCCAGAGACGGTGTTAGTGAATTTGCGAAGTTACGATTTGACGTCACGCTGGCGAATTTGCGCTAGCATTAGACGTTTCGCACTTTAGTGAATCTGCCCCACAGTATGCAGTGTATGTCATCAAATGTCCTTGTGGGCTTCAATATGTTGGATAAACTAGAACAGTCTGTAAACGCATTAGAGAACATAAATCAGAAAATAGGAAGAAGCAATGGCCGGCCATTTTATTGAATGTGCCCACATGTGAATCAATTGAAATTTCAGATTGTGGAGAGTATCGAATCAAAGCGACGGGACGGGAGGTAATGAACAGAAGGATCTATTATACAGAGATAGGCATTTTGGATCAGGAAATTACAAACCCTGTATCCATTGGGTTTAAATAAAAAGTATGACTTGAGTCCTATTTTCAGATGATTTTGACCTCTTTTAAAAGTTTTTATTGATTATTTATGTTTTTATCTCTTACAGATGTATTTAATGCAGACATCTTGTCAAGTATTCACTTTGAGATATGGAGTACATGTTTTTAATAGTGATATGGACACTTTACGTTAATACAGGTATGAGATCCATTATCCAGAAAGTTCTAAAGTACGGAATGCCCGTCTCCCATTTTATTGTTAATAATTAAAAAAAAAAAAAATAATGACTCCCTTTTTCTCTTTAATGATAAAACAGAACCTTTTACTTGATCCCAATTAAGATTGAATTAATCCTTATTGGAAGCAACACTAGCCTATTGGGTTTATTTAATCTTTACATGAGTTTCTAGTAGACTTAAGGTATGAAGATCCAAATTACGGAAAGATCCGTTATCCAGAGATCCCCAGGTTCCCAGCATTCTGGATAAGAGGTCCCATACCTGTACTGTATATTTTGTGATCATTGTTTTGAACTGCTTTGTATACTAATGGCCACTAGATGGTGTAATAGAGTATAAACAGTATTGGGAACCGTGTGTCAGGAAGCTTGCTAAAATACTTGCTGGTAGTAATGATGTGCGGATCAGGTTTTCCACGACCCAACCTCCCTCAACTTGAGCCCACCTGCACTCGACTTCCCCCTGTCTTTTACAGACCCGTGCCGACCTGCTCCACCGATGACATAACAAAAGGGGCGGGGTGAGCAGGTGCGCGTCTATAAAACCGGAAGACGGCAGTGTAAAGCCGCTGGCGTGGAGAGCAGGCAGAAAAACTCAACATAGACCATCCTTGACCTGCAAATGGGGGAGCGAGGTGGAACCCAGCCAACCCCACGGGTATTGGGCCGCCCCCCCATATCACTATTGCATAGCCTGAAATGTTGCTGTAATGCCCTAAGAACTAATTTAAGAGAAAATAATTAGCAGTGCTTTCAATGTGGCCCTCAAAGCCAAAAGTTTGGACTCCCCTGTTCTATAGTTTAATGTTCCTTGTCCTTTAACAGACCTGGCTTTGCTGGGGAGCTCACACTTAGTTACATAGTTAAACACTTGAAACATTGTATCAATAGTCAGAGTCATCAGGGCAGAAAATAGTTACGGACAGACACTACTTTCAATAGCAATACATATACAATTAACCTAAAAAAAATATCAAATGTATTATGAATGTATATGGGTAAGTTGCTTAGAATTGTGTTTTCTTTTATTTTTATTACAAAAAAAAAACTATTTTTGGGGTTGACGTATCCTTTAATGGATTACTAAACCCATACACAAAAAACACAAAAACCCTACCCACCCCCCAGCCTACTTGCTAGCCTGGGCAAATGTTGTTTCGGCAAATGGGCAGTTGTCCCGAACCGGGAATTTGCTCCAAATGCGCATGTGCTGAAACGCCATTCAAAATGCGAAGATTACCAGAGATGGCTGCTGTGAATGCTGACGCCTGAATCTTCCGGGGGGTGCTAAGTAAAACGTTAGGGGCATTTGCCCGGGGTAGCAAGTAGGCTTGGGAGCAAGGAGGGGTGTCTACAGGGGAGGAAGGTTTTTTTTTGTATGGGTTTAGTTCTCCTTTAAGTCTGTATTGGATTAAAATGTGATATTTGTCATTATGTTTTCAGTTACATTTTTTCCCAGATTCTTTTGGTGTCACCCTGCTTTTGCAGCCCCCGCCACTTGCCTGGTCCCCCGCCGTAACTTTCCAGTCCCTGTTACTTGGATTCCTGGCAGTCAGGCCCAGACTGGCGGAATGGACAGTGGGGGGGGGGCTACTTGGGCGTCTCTTTACTTGGAATGCCAGAGCCAGGCCTGGACTGGCAATATGTGGGTTCTGGCAAATGCCAGAGGGGCTGCTATAAGGTGCCATAGAAAGTCAGTATTTAGTGGGCTGGTGGGGGATGTTTGGGCCTCTATGTGGGCTGATTGGGCCTCTGTGTACCTGAAATGCCAGGGCCTATTTTGATTCTCAGTCCAGTCCTGGCCAGAGCCCATTGTCAATCCCAGTCCGGACCTTCTGGCAGAGCAGGGTGCAATTTGGGGACATGACCAAGAAAAAATGGGCGTGCATCTCTGCCATATAGGCTTGGACTGGCAATCTGTGGGTCCTGGCAAATGCCATAGACAGTTTTTAGTGGGCTGGGGGCTGTGTACCTGAAATACCAGGGCCTATTTTATTTCCCAGTCCAGAACTGCTGACATGACTTGACTATGGTGATACAGAACCATCAGATCTCCAGCAAGATGTAGTACAACTACAGCTCCCAGAATTCTCCCTGATAGAATTTTAGCTGTGGGAGGAACACAGCCAGGACAGTGGCACTTCAGGTGGGTTGCAGAATAGATTTCTCTCATAAAATCACAATAAAGCACGTCCATTGTTCGATTATCTACTCTCCCAGGGCCCCCCGTGATGATGTCTCTGCGCGTCAGGTCCCATTCCTAAAAAATATACCCGCTAAGCACTAACCTCCGTGCTCCAAACAGCACTAACTCGGCTCTCTGTATACGGTCGCTATGAGCTGTCTTCGTTGCCAAGGAAGCTGCTTCCGTCACGGAGAGGCTCATTAACAGCTGAAGGGGTGGGGGTGAGTTATTTAAGTTAAACCTGTATTTTCTGTTCTAGGTTTCTCGGATGTCATTGATATCCAGCCAAATATCTGCTTTTAGTTTTCACGCAGTTTAACCCAATACGGCAGACGCGACTGGAGACTGGTTACTGATCTACTATGTGACTAATATCTCCCCCTCCTCATTAGTTGGTTTGGGCTGCAGCATTGTATCCGGAAGTAGTGCTTGTACACATGGGGCTGCTGTCAGGTTTGTAGTAAGCTGCAGACTGGCACTTGTTTGTTTGTAGCAATTAAAGTCTTTTCTTTTAGGACAGAGCTGTAGTAATGAATGGGAAGCAATTAATTACTGACCAGAGACCTAGAAGATGAACAGAGGGCTGAATACTTTTATTTTATTTTAGAATTATCAGTGCTATTTCCTCAATTTGCTTCTGGCATGAGGAATCAGTATACTGTATCTGTTATATCAGTACATTATATGCAAATAATATGTGATCTCCCCAAAGAAACTATGCAGGTCAACACGGATTGTTTCTAGTCCTGTTGGTATCAAGGGAGGGACATGGAAACTGTGTTTTTTTGTCCCTCTAAAGGGGTTGCTCACCTTTAAATTAAAGGGATCCCACATGTTTTTTAAAAACTCATCAGTAAATAGTGCTGCTCCGGTAGACTTCTGCACTGAAATCCATTTCTCAAAGGAGCAAACGGATTTTTGTTATGAAATCTGACATGGGGCTAGACATATTGTCAATTTCCCAGCTGCCCCTGGTCATGTGACTTGTGCCAGTACTTTAGGAAGGAACTGCTTTCTGGCAGGCTGTTGTTTTTTCTTCTCAATGTAACTGAAGCAGTCACAGTGGGACATGGGTTTTACTACTGAGTGCTGTTCTTAGATCTACCAGGCAGCTGTTATCTTGTGTTAAGGTGGCCATACACTGAGAGATTTGCTCGTTTGGCGATGTCGCCAAATGAGCTGATCTCTCCCTGATATGGCCATCTTGAGGTGGGCGATATTGGGCTGATCATGGGCCCTAGGGCCTAACGACAGGATCATAGTGGAGGCCATATTGGCGGTCGAATTGCGGGACCGCATCAACGAACAGATGCGGCCATGATCCGGATTTTTAGTCCCGCCTAATCGACATCTGGCCGACTTTTGGCCAGATATCGATCGGGAATGCCCGTCGGAGGGCCGCATACATGGGCCGATAAGCTGCCGACTGTTATCTGGTTACCTTCCCATTGTTCTGTCGTTAGGCTGCTGGGGGGGAAAGGGAGGGGGTGATATCACTCCAACTTGCAGTACAGCAGTAAAGATTAATTGAAGTTTTATCAGAGCACAAGTCGCATGACTTGGGGCAGCTTGGAAATTGACAATATGTCTAGCCCCATGTCAGATTTCAAAATGAAATATAAAAAAATCTGTTTGCTCTTTTGAGAAATGGACTTCAATGCAGAATTCTTCTGGAGCAGCACTATAAACTGACGCCCAGCGACAAATCACTTCTTCGGGTGACAGATCTCCCTGAAAAAGCCTTCCTGCCGGCTAGAATCTAAATTACCAGCGGATTGGCACTCGGATAGATTCATTTTCCGAAGTTGCTGCAATTAGATTCTAGCCGGCGGGAAGGCTTTTCAGGGAGTTTATTCATCTGAGGAAGAAGTGATTCGTCGATGGGCGACTAAATCTCCCCGAAACTTACTGTGTGTCACTACCCTTAAGCATATTTAAAATAGTGTTACACTAACTGGGTGACAAATAACAGGGCTTATATATAATAGTACAAAGGTGGTAGGGTAAACATAAACAAGTAAGTCAATTATAGTGGAAGTGCGACTGTGCACCTAGTCAAATAAAAGGGGTGGTTGATCGATACACATGGCAAAGTTTCATTAAAGGGCACCTATGGTACAAAATAGTTACCCCCAACCAAATGTGCAAGCCGATAGAGCCCGCATTCCGCTTGGAGGTACTGGTACCGGTGCGACCTTGTTGGAACTGGTGGGGGCATTTTTTTTTTAAAAAACGGAATGCGGGCTCTATCAGCCCGCACATTTGGTTGGGGGTAACTTTTTTGTACCATAGTTGCCCTTTAATAGTTTATACTGTGCATACGTTTTTATATATTAACATAGTAATAAGGCTGAAAAAAGACACACGTCCATCAAGTACAACCTTTTAACTTTTGTTAACCTGCCTAACTGCTAGTTGTTCCAGAAGAAGGCAAAAAAAACCATCTGAAGCCTCTCCAATTTGCCTCAGGGGGAAAACATTTCTTCCTTGCTCCAAAATGGCAATGGGACTAGTCCCTGGATCAACTTGTACAATGAGCTTTCTCCCATAACCCTGTATTCTCTCACTTGCTAAACACCATCCAACCCCTTATTTAAAGGGCAAGGAAAGGCAAAGAAATAAAATCCCATTTTTACTTTCTTTAATGAAAAAGAAATCTATCTCCAATATACTTTAATTTTAAAATGTGTACCGTTTTTATAAGAAACCTGACTGTATGCAGTGAAATTCTCCCTTCATTTAGTGCTTCTGACAGGGAAACAATCACTTATGAACAGCAGGGGGAGCCCCTGCCTTACTTACCAGCCATGCAGAACTCAAGCAGCTTTGTTTTTTGATCATTTATGACGATCCCTAAGCAGCACAGACCATACTGAGCATGTGCAGTGCCAGTGTCAGACAAAGATGTATAACAAAGTTACAAGATGACAGCCCCCTGTGGCCAACTTTGAAAGCATAAATCATTTGTTTGATTAGGCTTGTGGTGCAGTAAGTTCATGTTTATGTTTAGTATACAAAATACAGCATTTCTAGCCTTATTCTATTTTACACTTTCCTCGCCCTTTACTTTTTATATGATTATCTGGTTGACTTAAGGGGCAAGGAAAGTGTAAAATAGAATAAGTTTTTACCAAAAAATACAACTTGAAAACTTGAATTTTCATGGTAAAAACAACTTGAAGCATCATAAATCTGCCGCAAATAGTTGGTGCGTCAACCCAACAGTTTAAATTATTTTATCATGTTACTGGATAAGGAAAATGCACTGCTCTCTTGCTGATTTTTTTTTTCCTGCCATTGACTTCTACAAAACAGATTTTAGATTGTGTATTTTCGGATTCAACCTATTTCCAGGTTCATGGTATAATGAAGTTTTATTTAACCTGAAAATGTGAATGAAAAAAACATAAAAACTTGAATTTTCATCGTTAAAAAAAAAAGAAACGTAAATCTGCCCCCTTGAGTTGGTGCATCAACCCAGAAGTTTTAATTATTTTATCATGCTGTTGGATAAGGAAAATTCAGGAACATGTTTGAAGAAAAGAAAATTTGTTTAGCCACCAAAACAAAAAAGTTTACTGCATTAGGGAGGAGAATGAAAGAAAAGCAAAGGGAGCTTTCCATACCTGAGGCCTGAGACTGAGACATATTAGAGAACAAGTCAATGCCTGTAAAGTAACTTAAAGGATAAGTAAACCTTTAAAATAAGCTAATGTACAATTGATGAGTGTGGTATTCTAAGAACTTTTGCAATTTACATTCATTATTTATTTTCTTTTAATTCCAAGATATGAAAGGATACATGTACTGCTGATATGTTTTCATTTTTATACAACAGCGCCACCTGCTGGTCAGTTTCCCACCAGTCTGACCACCAAGTAGTCAATGAAGTTGTCAGGAGAAAGAAAGAGGCTGCTCTGACGTTCTTCTGCTTAGGAATAAAAACAGAAGCCTTTCTCACATCTTTCCTAAACAGAAGAACATGAGAGCAGCCTCTTTCTTTCTCCTGACAACTTCCTTGACTACTTGGTGGTCAGACTGGTGGGAAACTGATCAGCAGGTGGTGCTGTTGGAACAAAATTTATTCCTATTAACAGTACATGTATCTTGGGATTTAAAGAAAATAAATAGTGAATGTAAATTGCAAAAGTTCTTAGAATAGCACCCTCGTCAATTTTACATTAGCTTATTTTAAAGGTTTACTTATCCTTTAATCTGCGCAAAGAAGCTGAGATTGCAGTATGTCAGGAGGCACAGTCATTGTAATAACTACTGTAGATACCAATAGATTCCTGGAAGTACGTACTTGCCTTGTAGATACAGTAGGTCCATGTCACTGCTCTGTGGCTCATTTATTTGCTTTACATTCTGTTCTGGCCACACCACAGGAGAAATAAACCAAATAAAATAAACCCAATAGGCTGGTTTACTTCCAACAAGGATTCATTTTATCTGAGTTGAGATCAAGTACAAGCTACTGTTTAATTATGATAGAGAATTATTATTATTAATAATAATAAATTTGGATTATTTGATTATAATGGAGCCCATGAGAGACGGCCTTTCTGTAACTCGGAGCTTTCTGGGTAATGGGTTCCATGTAACAAATCCCATACAGTGCATGCATATCACTCTTCTATCTTACACCAAATGTCAATGTAAAGTGCAAACCAAATATAGTTTGTAGTACAATAAACAAATGCAATAACTAAA
The DNA here is from genome assembly GCA_024363595.1 of Xenopus borealis. Classification (NCBI taxonomy): domain Eukaryota; kingdom Metazoa; phylum Chordata; class Amphibia; order Anura; family Pipidae; genus Xenopus; species Xenopus borealis. The sequence goes on along the minus strand of CM044443.1, from coordinate 12,002,462 downwards.
ATAGAGAAGCAGAATATTTTTTATTGCCGAATATAATTTCACCAAGTAACTGGAGGGTCTTTGTTTCAGTGGAGTGAGTCTGTGAATAATATTAGTTTTCATTCATAATTGTGCAGTTTATCCCCTGCATGGGCAGCTCTTTATGACATCACTTTTTAATATTCTGTATGATTTTGTTTTAAGTTTCCATTCCATCTCCTTTCATAACTGTGTATGCAGTATATCCCCTGCACGGGAAGCTCTTTATGCTTATTCAGTGTTTCTGGCCATTTCAGTAAATTTAACTACTTGTATTCAAATGACTGTCTGAAGATTCAAACACCTAATCTCTTCTCAGATACATGCGCAAATAAATTCTTTTGTGATCACATTTTAAACTTGTGTGCTCTGTCTTTTTTAAAAAAACGTTCACGCAAATTTCTTTGTGCCCACCACAATCTGTTGTGTGGGTTCGGTTAAATATTTGTGCAATTGCACTAGTGCATATCT
>CM044443.1:11921233-11965854 GCA_024363595.1 Xenopus borealis | reverse complement strand
CGAGCACCAGGACACGCACCACAGGACGGCCAGGGTGTGCATGTGCAAGTATCCTTTTGTATGTGTGAATTGGACGTTGCTCCCAGTGGCCTCATAGCAGGTGCTTATGACTGACTTCCAGGTTGGCCAGCCGGGTTGCCTAGGCCGCCTGCACATAGGGGCTAAAAAGAGGCAAACACAGCCCTTACTTGGTACCCCGGACATGTTTCATGCTTGTATTCATGGGTAAAAAAATGTTGTGGACCCCATGCCTAATAGAGTACATAATTTCGCTTAGTTTAAGCCAGGACATTTTATCTGATTTTTTGGTATTTAGGATTTGGAGGAAAGCTGATAAAATTTAGTTATTTTAATTCTTGTTAAGGGATCCCATTGAAGATAATGTTCTGGCATATTGAGCAGTAATCAGCATGGTTTTATCAAGTGCCATTATCAAGGATAGGTCATGTCCAATAAGTCTGCTTGATTTTGTGTTGAAGTTAGCAGGAGGTTGGGCAGTGGGGATTCAATAGATGGGATTTCTTTGGATTTTGTCGAAGTGTTTGATATAGTGCTGCAGCTTTCTAAACTAAGGTCTCTTTGTACTGATAATGCTGTTGGCACATGGAAAGGAAACTGTTAAAATGATTTAAAAGGACATTTATCAAAGGTACATTCTCTCCATGGTGAACGGTTTTTAATGAGGTTTCACTGGTTTCTGTATTATTTACACTTGTTTTGCTTATTCATTAATGATTTAGGGGAGGGTGCTGTAAGTAATGTGTGAGGGTACCTGGAATAGCAGGGCGCCCGCGAGTTCCTTTTAGGCACGTACCGATTCTTCTTGATGCCACACTCACCTCTTCTGGGTTTTTGACAGGTATCTGCACCTCATGTTGTTGCTCTTGGCATGAATTTCAGATATTTAAAGGCACAATGTCCTTTTTCATATTGCCCAACATAGGTCAATTTCCATAGTTCCTGGGTGTGATATCTAGTTGTCTGATCTGTTTTTGATCTTGCCTGTTCCGGACCATTCCTAGTTTGCTGCCTGTCCTGACTTTTGCTTGATTATTGACTTCTCGGATTCTTTTACTGTACTGTGATATGTATAGACTGTATAGACCAGGCCTGTAACCTTGACTATGCTCGTGTCTTTTGATTATGTACTACTCTGTCTGATTGATATTGACTCAGCCTGTCCCTTGACCGTTCCACATTCCTCTAGCTCACTTGTCTGCAGAGAACTCTGTTCTTGATCCTCTTACTTCAAGGCCTGGCAGCATCCGAGTAGTGGAGGGAACCTCACAAAGCGACAGAGAACTGTTATTATTATTATTATTATTATTAACATGTATTTCTATAGCGCCAACTTGTTGCGTAGCGCTGTGTTATGGGAAGAAACGGGGGCTGAGGGTTGGGACTTTGGGGTTTGTTCTGGGTTTGAGATAGCCCAATTAAGGTCATCCAAACTAGCATCTTGACAAACTAGCAAAGTGGCAGATGAGGTCTGGTGTCAGTTATACTATTAATGGGACTGCATTAGGAAAATCCATTATGGAGAAGGACCTTGGAGTTCTTGTACACAATCAACTTGGCTGTAGCAGCTGCAGGGGTAAACAATTGTTTTAGCTGTATTAAAATGGTCTAAACTGGTTACTGGAAAAGAATGCAAAGCAGATCTATTTCCCTTGGGTTCCCTTGTACAACAGTCCTAAATAGGTTAATTCCCCTAGGAAGTCTCACCTGGGTAATAATGAGCAGGTTAGCTCTGCCAGAAGTTAAACAACTGAGCAAGCATCATATCAGCCTCCTGTTTTGTGATTCAAATTCTTAAATCATAACTGGAAATGACAGGAAACCCCTCAAATGAAAGAAGAAGGGGAAAAGAAACAAGAGCGAAGTATCTATGAGTGAGTTACTTTGTCTATTTGCCCATGGGGGTCTGTGTAAGGCCCTTTGGCAGATTTACACGGACAAAGTGATACACTCTGTACAACACACAGGCACACAGAATTATAACCCTGCAAAGTAACACACACACTAGGGGGCCGATTTACTATATTCACGTGAAGGATTCGAAGTTCGAACGAATTTGATCGAATTTATTTATTCGTTTGGTCGAATATGTGAATTTTGGCATATTCGATCATCGAATAGGGAATGGTTGAACGATCGAATACATTCGAATAGAGTCGAATGGACGAATATTCGAATTCGATCATTCGATCATTCAACCAGTGAAGGATTTTATTTTTAAAGTTTATTCGATTGCCTACTTTGGCAGATTGGACCTACCGAATTGCAATAGAAGCCTATGGGAGCACTCCCATAGGCTTCTGGGGCTAAGTCCTCAGAAGTCCTCATACTACCAGATTCATACCAAACACTTACATGGTGCGACTATGTCTCTGTAATGCAATAAACAAATGAACCATTGATACAAACAGAATAAATTGTTAAAATAAGAATTTTTTTAATAACAATTATTGTATATGTTTCCTGAACTGAGGCTACAATGGGGGTCTTTCAGCCATGCAACTTTTTCTTTTCCCTCCACAGCATACAATTATTATTATTATTTATAATTAACATGCATTTATGCAGCGTAGGTGCTCTTTGTCTCGTCAGTGCTTCGCACCTTTTTCTCCACAGACAACTGGTGCTATTATAAATGGACACTCTGCAGTGCGGGTGCTTCTTCTGTCGTGGGTGCCCAACACCTGTTCCCCACAGATGTGACTTTGCTGTTATAAATGCACATTGTGCAGTGCGGGTGCTTCATTCTCTCTTGCTTCTCACGTACCACTGTGTGCTGCTGAAGAGCCCAGTATAGTCCCTGCACATGACCTGCAGTAGGCCAGTTATATAGCTGTGACTAAGGATGGGCGAATTTTACCCAATTTATGACAATATTTTTTGGATGCACAACATTTTCTTCTCATATTGAAGTCTGTGGGCATCATTTCCGCTGCAAAACTCTGTGGGGGGGAATGTAATTAAAGTTGCAAAGAGCAAAACATTGCGCACAAATAAGAGTAAAAATCCACATCTCCCAATGTAATATTGTTCCTTAAACGGTTATTGCATTGCAAATTGTTATTGTGCATTGCGGATTGTAATTGTGCACTCTTAAGAAGTGCTTGAAGGTATCATAATCTTTTGGAGCAAACATTGCAACTTTTTCATTAGTGGAAATTATAAAATTTGCAAATGGCCTTCCGATGGCGGAAGTGGTCGCTAAACAGTTTCCGGGTTCGTAAAAGGTAGATTGCATTTGCGCAAAGAAAAATTTGTTCGCGCAAAGGTTTAACTCTTCGCATTGCGAATAGTTTTTGCGTTACTGACTTATATTACATTCCCCTATATGACTGTTGTACAGGGCTGGAACTAGAGGTGGGTAGAAGAGGCACATGCCTAGGGTGCAATGCTGGTGGGGGCGCCAGACACAAATCTCTTTTTTCGCTGCCGCCAAGTCCAGGCCCAAGTTTCTCAATGACTGCTGGTATTCTAATGTGCTCCCTGCAGTCAAATGGCACACGCAAACATTCATGCTCTCCCGTCCGTGCATAAGTTCGCTCTCATTTCGTCATGCGCACTGGCGCTGGGAAGGGGGCCAACTCAGCCACCCAACTTGCCTAGGGCTGATGTCCTTTTTTGTGTTGCCCAACATACAGTAGGTCAATTTCCATACTTCCCTGGGTGGGATTTCTAGTTTGTCTGATCTGGTTTTGATCTTGCGTGTCCTGGACATTCCTAGTTTGCTGCCTGTTCTGACTTTTGCCTGTTTATTGACTTCTCTCTTGGATTCTTTTACTGTACTGTGATATGTATAGACTGTATAGATTGTATAGACCAGGCCTGTAACCTTGACTATGCTCGTGTCTTTTGATTTTTTACTACTCTGTCTGATTGATATCGACTCAGCCTGTCCCTCGACCTCGCTCTTTGTTCCACATTCCTCTAGTTCACATTTCGTTCCCTTATCTGCCCAGAACTCTCTTCTTGGTCCTCTTACTTCAAGACCTGGCAGCATCCGAGTAGTGGAGGGCACCTCACAAAGCGACAGAGGACTGTTATGGACAGAAGCGGGAGCTGAGGGTTGGGAACTTGGGGTTTGTTCTGGGTTTGGGATAACCCAATTAATGTCATCCAAACTAGCATCTTGACAAAATGAAGTGGCAGATGAGGTCTAGTGTCAGTTATACCCTTAATGGGACTGCATTAGGAAAATCTATTATGGAGAAGGACATTGGAGTTGTTGTACACAATGAACTTGGCTGTAGCAGCTGCAGGGGTAAACATGTTTTGTAGCTGTAATAAAATGGTCTAAACTGGTTACTGGAAAAGAGTGTAAAGGCAAATCTATTTCCCTTGGGTTCCCTTGTACAATAGTCCTAAATAGGTTAATTCCCCTAGGAAGTCTCACCTGGGCAATAATGAGCAGGTTAGCTCTGCCAGAAGCCCATTGGGGAATAAAAACTTTCAGTTATGGATTGGACACTGGGAAACCAGCGAGTGGGTTGCACAATGGTATATATCAAACAATTGTCAGACAATTTAATATGTCCTTATGCGCATTACCTTGTTAATAAAAATAAATATATTATGCCAGATGACGTTTTCTGGGGAGCCTGGACCCCTGAAGTTAAACAACTGAGCAAGCATCATATCAGCCTCGTGTTTTGTGATTCAAATTCTTAAATCATAACTGAACAGCTGGAAATGACAGGAAACCACTGAAATGAAAGAAGAAGGGGAAAAGAAACAAGAGAGAAGTATCTATGAGTGAGTTACTTTATCTATTTGCCCAAGGGGGTCTGTGTAAGGCCCTTTGGCAGATTTACACGGCCAAAGTGATACACTCTGTACAACACACTCCAGCATGCGGATTTATAACCCAGCAAAGTGACACAAAGGGGCAAATTCACTAAGATGTGCAAATTCACTAACGTTCGCCGCACTTCGCCAGGCGAATTTTCAACAGCGCTACACAAATTCACTAAAGTGCGAAGATACGCTCAGGTCGGCGAACGGTAGCGTAGTTGCGCTAGATTTACTTCGCTAGGCAGAGCGCTGTTACGCTAGCGAAGCCTAATTTGCATACTGCGGGAACTTTAAGTTTTAATAGAAGTATATGTTACAGCCACTACATTCCACTACACAAGCCCAGGAAACCTTTAATAAATAAAATAAAGTTGTCCTATTGCCCTACATGTGCCCCCTGTATAGTTGTGTTGCCATATGTTAGGAAATGTAGGGGGGGGTTAACCCCCCCCAAAAAAAATCAATCTTTTTCAGACTATCACCCTACTATGCTAAAATACGCCAGCGTTTTTTAACATTTTTTTTTTCAACCTCCTATCTATTGTATTGAACTTCACCTGGTCTGACCTGGCAAAATAACGATTAGCATAAGTGCTAACGTTCAGGAAAATGTTCATCTTAGGGAATTTGCGTAATTACGATCCTTCTTCAGTGTGCAACTTCGCCTGGCGTAAGGGTGCAAAGTAGCGCAAGTCTATTTACTTCGCTATCGAAAATTCGCCAGAGCCGGTGTTAGTAAATTTGCAAAGTTACTAAATGATGTCACGCTGGCGAATTACCGCTAGCGTTTAGACGCTGCGCGCTTTAGTGAATTTGCCCCATGGTGTCTGTAATGCACTGTATGCCAGGAGCCTGTGCTTATATGCCCAGGGAGTGTGTATTGAGTGCAGCTGTGGGTGACAGAGCAGTGTAATGTAGTGGGGGATAATGTAGTGCTGCAGTAAGGAGGTTAAACTTTATACCATCCTTAAACTATCAGGTTTAGTCTCTTTTATCAGTGCAATTCATTTTAAACGTCTTTTAAATTCTAGCAAATCACTACCAAATTCATACCAAACACTTACATGGCGCAACTATGTCTCTGTAACGCAATAAACAAATGAACCATTGATACAAACAGAATAAATTGTTAAAATAATATTTGATTTTTCTTGAACCGAGGCTACAATGGGGGTCTGTCAGCCATGCAACTTTTTCTTTTCTCTCAGCAGCATACCATTATTATTATTAATTAACATGCATTTATGCAGCATGGGTGCTCTTTGTCTTGTGGGTGCTCAGCACCCTTTTCTCCACGGACAACTGGTGCTGTTATAAATGCACATTGTGCAGTGCGGGTGCTTCTTCCGTCGTGGGTGCCCAACACCTGTTCCACACAGATGTGACTTTGCTGTTATAAATGCACATTGTGCAGTGCGGGTGCTTCATTCTCTCTTGCTTCTCACGTACCACTGTGTGCCTGCTGAAGAGCCCAGTATAGCCCCTGCACATGACCTGCAGTAAACCAGTGACTAGGGAATTTACCTGATTCGCTTCACCAAAAAATTGCTGTCTGCAAAATTCACTGAAATTCATTAAGGTTTATGGGGGACAATTATTTTTTGTACAGGCAACATTTTTATCTCAAGTCTGTGGGCGTAATTTCCACAGCAAAACGATGTGACTGTTGTACAGGGCTGGAACTAGAGGTGGGTAGAAGAGGCACATGCCTAGGGTGCAATGCTGGTGGGGGCGCCAGACACAAATCTCTTTTTTCGCTGCCCCCAAGTCCAGGCCCAAGTTTCTCAATGACTGCTGGTATTCTAATGTGCTCCCTGCAGTCAAAGAACACACGCAAACAATCACCCTCTCACGTCCGTGCATATGTTCGCTCCCATTTCTTCGTGCACACTGGCACGATTCACGATTTTTTTCGTGAAATCGAATAATTACACAAAAAAATTGTGACATTTGTTTCGACCATCTGAAAAAATCGTGAAATTGAAAAGACCTCAAATTTTGTGAAAATGACATTCGATTTTATCGAATTTAAATTCGAATTTCAGTCAAATTCGAGTGCTTTTAGCACTCGGATAATGATAAATCTGCCCCTTAAGGTGGGGGGCATCTGGCCGACTTTCGTCCAGATATCAATCAGGGAAGCCCGTGGGAAGGCCCCCCACACGGGCCGATAAGATGCCGACTCAGTCTGTCGGCAGGTTTTATCGGCCCGTGTATGGCCACCTTTAGTCTCAGAAATTAGTTACAGATTTACTTGCATCATCATTTCCTTTTTTTGTTTAAGCAATTAGTTAGGGTTTCAATGGTTACAGTCTTACTGGTTGTAGTTTCAATTGCAGCAATTAATATAGTTTTACTAGTTACAGTTTTACTTGCAGTAATTAGTTATGGTTTTATTGGGTACAGTTTTGCTTGCAGAAATTTATGTTTTACCTGCAGGAATTAGTTTGTTAATTTGCAGCAATTAGTTATGGTTTCACTTGTTACAATTTTAGTTGCAGGAATTAGTTAAGGTTTACTTTCAGCAATTAGTTACAGTTTTACTAAGTACAGTTTAGCTTGCAGTGATTTGTTAAGTTTTACTTGTAGCAATTATTTACAGTTTTACTACTTACAGTTTTACATGTAGCGGTTAGTTATAGCTGTGCTAGTTATAGTTTTACTTGTAGTAATTAGTTAGTTTTATTCGTTATAGCTTTACTTGTAGTAATTAGTTAGTTTTATTAGTTATAGTTTTACTTGTAGTAATTAGTTAGTTTTATTAGTTATAGTTTTACTTGCAGCAATTAGTTGCACTCTACACAGTAATAACACAAGATTGTTAATATCTAACCAGCCAGTTAGTTGCTTTTAAAAGTTAGTTAATAGTGCTGTTCCAGAAGAATTCTGCACTGAAATCCATTTCACTAAAAAGCAAACAGAATTTTTTATATTTCATTTTGAAATCTGACATGGGGCTAGACATATTGTCAATTTCCCAGCTGCCCCAAGTCATGTGACCTGTGCTCTGATAAACTTCAATCACCCTTTACTGCTGTACTGGAAGTTGGAGTGATATCACCCCCTCCCTTTCCTCCACCCAGCAACCCAATAAAAGAACAATGGGAAGGTAACCAGATAACAGCTCCCTAACACAAGATAACAGCTGCCTGGTAGATCTAAGAACAACACTCAATAGTAAAACCCATGTCCCACTGTGTTCCATTCAGTTACATTGAGAAGGAAAAACAACAGCCTGCCAGAAAGCAGTTCCTTCCTAAAGTGCTGGCACAAGTCACATGATCAGGGGCAGCTGGGAAATTGACAAAATGTCTAGCCCCATGTCAGATTTCAAAACTGAATATAAAAAAATCTGTTTGCTCTTTTGAGAAATGGATTTCAGAAGTCTACTGGAGCAGCACTATTAACTGACACGTTTTGAAAAAAACATGTTTTCGCTTTAATTGCAACATCTTAACTGAGCAACAGGAAATCATATGAGTGGCTGCATTTCTTGGCTGGAAAAAAAAACAGTTTTGTAAGGGAATTGAATTGCAGTCATTGGCTTATTTTATTCTGTGATTATAATTATAAGTGTAACTATAACAATAACTAAAAGAGTTTGTAAAATACAGTAGTCTTGTCAGACTTTTGCTTCATGGTTGCATCCTCTCTGTCCAGCATTCCTGCCATTGTGATGCCTTATATTCCATTTGTAGGATGCACATACGGCACGCATTTTAGGACATCGTCGCGTCAAAACGATGTCCTGCATGCGCCCTCCTACAGCTATGGAATGCAGCGTTGTGTGTTTTTTAACTCACCCATCCTACAAAGCTGAAGTCAGGTATCAGTCTTCGGTCCTCCCTCTTGAGCCCTCAGCCCTCCTTCATGAGACGTCAGCCCTCCCTCTTCATGCCTCATTCCTCCGTCTTCAGTTCTCCACCTTCCGCCCTCAAGCCTCTTCCCTCAGTTATTTGGGAAGGGAAATTACCTGAGGGAAGAGGCTTGAGGGTGCAGCACTGCCCTAAAGTAGGCAGTAAGGACAGGGCTGGACTGCTTATTTTAATGTGATGATCAGTACAGTGTGTGACCACCAGTGTGGCTCCCTCCCATAATGCACCCCACAGGCTCATAAATGATCCCTTTAAAAATAAAGGAGAACTAAAGCTAAACTAAAGAAATAAACTAGAAATGCTGTACATGATGTTTTGTGCTTGTGTACCAGCCCAAGGCAACCACAGCCCTTTAGCAGTAAAGATCTGTGTCTCCCCAGTAGATGCCCCAGTAGCTCCCCATCTTCTTTTCTACTGATTCACTGATTCACATGCTCTGTGCTGCTGTCACTTACTGAGCTTAGGGACCCACTCACAATATACAGTACACCTGATAGTGTCATAGAAATATAGTCACAATATAAGGCTGATTAGTCATTAATACACATAATTAGAAACCAGTGCAATTAGCATCATAATTTAATAATCAGCAAACTTGTAGCATCAGCTTATATTACAGGGGAAACTAATTTTCTGCTGAATAATTAGTGACGACCCCTAAGCTTAGCTTCTCAACAGCTGCTCAGAGCCCACTGAGCATGTGAGTGTCACAGACACTTTCCAAGATAGTGACCCCCTGTGACAAGTTTCAAGTCCTGGATCATTGCTGCTATTGACAAGCTGAAACTTTTAGCCAGATTCATTTTTAGGGTTTAGTTCTCCCTTAAAGGACAAGGAAAGTGTAAAATAGAATAAGGCTAGAAATGCTGTATTTTGTATACTAAACATAAACATGAACTTACTGCACCACAAGCCTAATCAAACAAATGATTTATGCTTTCAAAGTTGGCCACAGGGGGCTGTCATCTTGTAACTTTGTTATACATCTTTGTCTGACACTGGCACTGCACATGCTCAGTGTGGTCTGTGCTACTTAGGGATCGTCATAAATGATCAAAAAACAAAGCTGCTTGAGTTCTGCATGGCTGGTAAGTAAGGCAGGGGCTCCCCCTGCTGTTCATAAGTGATTGTTTCCCTGCCAGAAGCACTAAATAAAGGGAGAATTTCACTGCATACAGTCAGGTTTCTTATAAAAACGGTACACATTTTAAAATTAAAGTATATTGGAGATAGATTTGTTTAAAAAGTAAAATTGGGATTTTATTTCTTTGCCTTTCCTTGCCCTTTAAACTAAAAAAAAAAAAACTAATTTATAACCTTACTTTTTTTCTTCTCTTTTGCTTTTCTTCTCAGCTTCTCTTTTTACAAAAACACACAGCTGGGAATTTTTCTCTGCCCCCCGCCCAAGAGGGTACAGAACAAAACGCATCAATCTTATTTTGTTTTATGTCTTCACATTACTACTACTGTTTGAGGATGTGCTGTATTGATCAAGGTTTGATTTAACCCCAAATTTACTAGCATGAAAGAGAACCGTTTATGCATCAATAAAGCTAAGTATTCACTGATTTATTGCTGTGTTTTTTTGTCATTTTATAAACACAGTGAGAAAAATTTAATGAACTATTAATTCAAGCAAGTAATTGAATTCAAGTACAAGGCATAACTTTAATCAGAGAGGATGAGGAAATGAAAGAGAGGAAATTCCACTTTGCACAGTTCTGAGACAGACTCCAGTGTATGAGAATAAATGATTGTATGGTACAATAAGGTACAGGTATGGGCTTCATTATCTGAAAAAACTGTTATCTAGAAAGCTTTAGAAAAGCCAACTCCCATATACTCCATTTTATCCAAATATTTTTTTTTCTCTGTAATAATAAAACAGTATCTTGTACTTGATCCCAACTAAGATATAATTAATCCTTATTGGAAGCAAAACCAGCCTATTGGGTTTATTTCATGTTTACATGAGTTTCTAGCAGACTTGAGGCATGAAGATCCAAATTAAGGAAAGATCTGTTATCTGGAAAGCCCCCAGGTCCCAAACATTCTGAATAACAGGTCCCATACCTGTACCTGTAACTTTATTAGTGTTTAAAAGTCGATGGAAATGACAACCATCTTCTCAAATCACCTTTATACACATTGGTTTCATGATGCACACAAGACACAGGCTTATTGATGCGAGATGAATAGTGTTTATAGTGCGTTATAGCATAAAAGTACATGGAAAGTGAAAGACAATGCAGCAGTGACTGTGATGAGGCACAGAAATTGTAATAACCAGATACAAACAGAGCTCCTGGAAGATCCGGCTTGGCTTAAAGATAGATCACTGCTCTCTTGTTGATTTATAAGCTTTACATTCCCTTCCTTGCCAGTAAAACTTTGTTTAATTTAATCATCTTTGAGGTTGTTTTCATTTGGCACATTGAATCAGTTTCCAGTCTCTGAGAAATGGCAGAGCTTGTGCAGACTGGGTGAGGGCAAATATAAAAGTGTCAATGCAGTTCCCCACTTGGCACAGGTCTGTCTACGGCAGTGATCTCCAACCAGTAGCTTGCAACATGTTGTTCCCCAACCCCTTGGATGTTGCTCCCAGTGGCCTCAAAGCAGGTGCTTATTTTTTTATTAATGGCTTAGAGGCAAGTTTTGGTTGTATAAAAAACAGATGTCCTGCCAAACATTCTCTCCTGTAGGCTGCCAGTCCATATAGGGGTTACCAAAAAGCCAATCAGAGCTCTTATTTGACATCCACATGGACTTTTTCATGCTTGTGTTGCTCTCCAACTCTTTTTTACATTTAAATGTGGCTCACGAGCAAAAAAGGTTGGGGACCCCTGGTCTAAGGCCTCAAATGAATCCCTCCCTGAATGATCCAATACAGCAGAATCTTTTCTTCAAGGGAATCAGCTGTGTGACCCCAATAAGACCTATGTTTAAATTTATAATTAGAATTGTCCCAAGGCAAGGCTTCTTTGGTGCAGAGTTTATGGCATGCTAAAGAGCATACTGGGGATAAATCCTCCTAAGAACCCATGGGAAGCCTTATTGCACAAAAAAATTGAAGGTTTAGCAAAAAAATGAGTTACGTTTAATTGCATATATACATTCAACGCAACAAAACAAACGATTGCAGCGGCTTGGAAGACTCCATATTAACAATTCAGTAAAGTCAAAGAAAGGTTAGCAAAGGTATTCTTATATGAAAAATTAACAGCACAATCATTGGGGAAGAACAAGCTATTTTATGATATTTGGCACCCCTGGCAAGTTTATTCCCAGATGGAAGGGCAGTGAGTCATTTTTTTGTTTGTTCTATGTTAACCTATGGCATTGTTTATAGATGCATTTGATGATGAAAGTGTGAGAGGATATTTATGTATTATTATTTTCTATTTTGTTATCTTTATTATTTACAGTTGGGGGTACTACATGCCCAACCCTCCGCTCTGGATATATGAGCAGGTAGAGAACGTACTAGATGAGTGGATGGTAGAGGAGATCATGGGCAAAGAAAAGACAATTGGAAATACTCTCTCCCACCCTGATCAGGCCAGGCGTAATGCCGCATGGAGCTTTGTGCATTCCCTGGAAAAGGAATGGTGGTGGGGAAACACTATTCTACGCCACGCAGTACATAGCTGCGGAAAGAAAAACCCTGACCCCCCCGTGTGGACGTTACCCTCCCAGACGGGAGCATGATGGAAAAATCCCACCCAAAGTATTATATTAGTTACGAGGACACCAAAATGTGGTTCACTTATATGATATAAATCAGCATCTGCAAGAATGGTCCCTTGTAGCCTAATTAGTCACACCCAGGAGGGTAGAATTTTCTGTTGTGGGGGAAGGGTGAAGTAACCACCCCTCAGTAAAGTTGACCAGAATGGTCTGTTGCTGTGTATAGTTTACCTTTGTTTGGATGTTCTTAAAAGACTTCAACGATTGGAGCACTTTACTGTTACCCTTTGGGTGTTAGAGACACTCTGGGGTGCTGCACACCTACCCTGGAGAAGGGACTTTGGAAAATTTCAGGCACTTGCCTGTTTCAGGCCGGACTTAAGTGGGGTTTGCATTCTCGGGGTGCCCTTTTTGCCCTGGAGGAGGACTCTTTGCAAGCATCACCTTGGACTGTAGATAGTTAAGGGACACTTTTCCCAATATCCCAATTCCCCTTTCCCTCCTAAGTGCGTATTTAAAAAGAACTTTCTGGACTGGAATATAGTTACTACTATGGTGATATGTGGTTAACCCTTTTCTTTTCAGCTATGCCAATGTCAAGGGTGCTTGAGGCTGGCACCACCCAAGAAGTGGTTATACAGAAAACGTGATGATGCAAAGTTCTTTATTTGAAATAGTTAATTGCCGTGACAATGCATGCTGCTTCTTATATTCACAGGAAAAGCCATTGTGCCTGAGTGGGCTCAGGAGGGCCACTCTGAAGAGGTTATAATATGCAATATTGAGTTAATATGTTGAATAAAGAATTTACGTACAGTGTTGGTAATGTGTAGGGTTAATCCCGAGGTAATAGGATTTAGGGCCACGGAGGTGGACCCGGTAAGAGTATTTTGCACTGAAATATTGCTAAAGTTCTCAGGAAAATGTATGTTTGCAATATTTCTGTTTCAGGATCCATTGTACCATGGACAGTCCTCTGGAGAGGCTGTTGAAGCGTGATGTACAAAGGGTAAATACTATTGAAATTGTGATTTACTGTATATTAGAAAGTGACTGTTTAGTTTGTCAATGACGACGTTAACGTTGGGGGGAGAATGTAAGGACCCTGAAATTTGAGTGTAGTTTACTCAGGCAGTTGCTATGTTCCTTTTCCTGGGTCCATATTAGTTCCTGGGGATTGTCCACTAGATGGCCCTGTGTAACAATATAAAAGGAGATAGCACCATGTGCTCAGTGTCTTACTCGTGGGACCGTGCCTCCCAGAGAGGAGTTACAGGGCCAGGGTCTGGTTCTTCTAAAGTTAGGTTTAGCCAGTGGTAGTAGGGCAGCTAGCGAGCAGCTGTGGCTCCACCAAGGAGAAATAGTGGGGTTAGGACCCCGTGGTATGTACACCACTAGATCAGGGATTACAGTGGGTGAGTTGAGGACCAGATAGGGTTCCAAGACCCAAGACCCCAGGCTGAATACAGTGGGTGAGGTGAGGACCAAATTGGGTGCCAAGAAACAAGACTGCAGGCTGTTAAATCCAGGACCTAGTGCTATCCACCTGAGAGGAGACATTACCTAGTGAGAGGGTAACTATCCTGTTTGAAATGTGAATCATTGCTGCAGTCTATCTTTCTTGCATATTGTCTGTATTATCCCACTGGAGGGCTTATCAAAGTATCATACTACGCTGTCCGTTTATTAAATAAGTTCAAGTTTGCTGCAAAGAACTATGTCTGACTGAATCTCCTGCTGCACTGAACAACACCAGGTACCAGGAGTTGCAGGGAGTTGCACGGGTACACTGGGGGTCCTGGGCACAAGTTAAGCAGTTAGCCGGGTCACACACATTCCACAAATCCACAGCTAAATCTACACCTACGGGTGTGCTACATATGTTCCAGGCCAACATTCCTTAATTTAAACAGTAACCTTCTGTGTGGCACTGTATTGAATGCTTTAGCAAAGTCTAAGTAAATCACATCCACTGACATCCCAGAATCAAGGTCCCTGCTTACCTTCTCATAAAAAGAAATCAAATTAGTCTGGCAAGATCTGTTACGCATAAAACCATGCTGGCACAAACTCATAGTAGTGTTATTTGCTGTGAAGTCCAGTATTCTATCCTTTATTAATCCTTGAAAAGCTTTCCTACCACCAACGTCAGACTAACTGGCCTATAGTTTTGAGGCTGAGAATGAGATCACTTTTTGAATAGCGGCACCACATTAGCAATTCGCCAGTCCCTCAGCACCATGCCAGACCTCAATGAATCATGAAAAAAGGAAGTAGAGAGGCTTGACAATCACAGATCTAAGCTTGATAAGTACCCTGGGATGAATCCCATCTGGCCCTGGACCTTTGTTTATCTTAACATGTTCTAGTCTCTTTTGAATTTCATCATGTGTGAACCATGCATCATTAGATGTATTATTAGAATTGGGACTATTAATAAGGAAACCTTCATTAGCTGGTTCCTCATTTGTATAGACATTTCTGCTATGGACACCATCAATGATTATATGTGACTGTTAATAAACAGTAACAAAACTATGGGGTGGAGGGCCTGGGTGCAAACCGTGCAGCCTGGCCCGCCGCCCTCCTCCGGAAGCACTATTTCAAACTGAAGACGGGCTTGCAGGGGGTATGGACCCTGATACAATTGCACCCCCTGCTATCTATCTGTGTCTGTCTTTCTTTCTCTGTCTATCTATCTATTTGTCTGTCTGTCTATCTATCTATCTATCTGTGTCTGTCTTTCTTTCTCTATCTATCTATCTATCTATCTATCTATCTATCTATCTATCTATCTATCTATCATCTATTTATTCTCTATCTGTCTGTCTGTCATATATAAATCTGTCTATTTGTCTATCTATCTATGTATCTATCAATATATTTATCTATCTATCATTTATCTGTCCGTCTTTATGTCTGTATCACTGACTGTCTTCAGTCTGGTCATCTATCTATCTTTAGTGAATGACAGCAATACCAATTTATAGCAATAGAATAGAATAGGCTTCTACTGAGCATTGTGATAGAGACCATCAATCAATGTTCTTTCTGTGTTATCAAACTCTCCTTTAAATTCCATACTCTGAAGCTGTTCCTAAAAACAGATATTTTTAGGGAACCTACCTGGACCTGGACATACAGTATCTGGACCTGGAACACTGTGTTTCAACCCAGACCCAACCTAAGGCTGAGGTTAAGAAGAGACTTGACAGTCTGAACCTGACTCACTCTTGGCTCTGAGGAACTCTATCCCACCAATGATGTAGTTTGAGATGTGGAGCCCATCCGCAGCGCCCAAATGGCATCAACTGAGCACTGTGGAGGGTTTTTCTGATTATGAAATATGCAACAGAATACAACCTAACATAAATCTCAATGATAGCAATGGCATGTTTTGCTTTATTATTTTACCCATAAAAACCACTGATTAGTTGCCATGGGCTACCAAATTTTGCAACTTTTATTAAATACATCTCTTGGTTTGTTTTGAGTATACTAAAAGTTTAGAATTATTTTGTGATAACAGCCACTGAAAGTTTTATCTTCACTTCAATTTACTTTTCATCTTCGCAATCAGTATCATCCAATTTCATTCCATCCCCTGCCCTTCATACTCAGCTCAAGCTTTACCTTTTAGAACAGAACGACAGTATCATCCCATATTGATGAAGCCTTTTTATTATTTCC
The DNA here is from genome assembly GCA_024363595.1 of Xenopus borealis. Lineage (NCBI taxonomy): Eukaryota > Metazoa > Chordata > Amphibia > Anura > Pipidae > Xenopus > Xenopus borealis. The sequence goes on along the minus strand of CM044443.1, from coordinate 11,949,796 downwards.
TTTATTTTCCTTTCTCATGTTCTTAGCATTTATTTATTTATAATGCCCCAGCATTTTTATCATCGTAGTTTATATTCATATTTTTTTTTTTCCTTCGGTTTTACCAGTGGGAATGTAGGCATCTCAACTGACCCCTAACCCCTTTCATAGCAATTTAAGTACACAAAGTATTTCAAGTGCGACTGTTCTCTGGCCTTTTGCGCTTATTCAGTGATGAAATATTAATCGACAATGAGTCCATTTTATTCTATCCCCCTTTTGATCATATCCATCAATCAGAATTTTCATTATTTACCAGAAACATCGAGGAGATCAAAGAGTCGTTCAACCATTCAACTAACATTCTGATTCTGGGTATGAAGATTATCATTTATTTATAAAGATCCTTTTGAACGAATGCATTGACATGGAAACATTTCTCTTGCTAGTGTTAGAATCTCGGTACTGGAATATTATAAATAAACTGTGCGTATAATATTCACCTGTCTGGGAGCTGAAAACCCTCTATTTGTTGTCTTTTGGCTGAATGATTTTAATAAACATTAATAACAGCTCTCATCTACTCATCACTACAATGTGTCTTTGACTCTAACACAAGGCTGGCTACAACAGCATGTCAATATCAACCACTAGTGACCGGCGAATCTGGGGCGTTTCGCTTTGCCAAATTTTTTGTGAATTTCCTGTGAAATTCGCAAAATGGCAAAAAATTGGCGAAACGCCAGCAGAATCTCGTTTTGGATGTGGGTGTCCATTTTTGGATCCAGGCGTCTGTTTTTGGACGCTGGCGTACATTCTACTATGTCCAAAAACGTACGCCCGCGTCCAAAACGAGACGCCGGTGAGTTTTATCCAGGCAAATTTTTGCAGGTATTTCGCAGCGGCGAATCACGGGAATTCGCAGCGAATGTGCGCCGGGTGAATAAATTTGCCCATCACTATTAACCACCATTCACTTGTTCATTGACTCTCATTGCTCATTTTTCCAAAGATTATTTTTTTTGTTTCTCTTTTAACATCTTCTTACAACTCTTACCGCACAATAACATGCCTGTGGAATTGTGTGAATGGCTTCTTTTGTTCCAATTGCATTTATATATTCAATTATGTATTTTCTATTTGCATTTGTCTAATAAAAGTTATATAGGTGCTTTTATCATTATTTCCCACTTTGGCTTGGAATATATCAACATATTATTTCACCTTGGGTAATTCTAAAAGGGGTGGGTCACCTTTAAGTTAACTTTAAGGGGCACATTTACTAAGGGTAGAACTTCAAGGGTTAAAAAAATTCGAATTCGAGGGGTTTTAGTGCTATTTTTTTTCGAACGAACGAATGTAAAAAATTTGATCGATCGATAAAATCGTTCGAACTGATCGATTAGAACAATTTTAAGCAATCAATCCAATTTTTTTTATTCGATCAAAAATTTTTTTAAATATCCTATGGGAGCTTCCCACAGGATTCTACAGCAATTCGGTAGGTTTAATCTGGCGAGTTTGTAGATCGAATTTTTCTTAAAGGGACAGTACTTCAAAAATCGAATTCGAATTTTCGAATTTTATCAATTGGAATCGAATTTTGGGATATTCAATAGTCGAATAAGCCCAAAATTAATTTGAAATTTAATTTTTTAAAATTTGAATTTGATTAGAATTTTCACTTCGAATCAATTCGACTCTTAGTAAATGTGCCCCTTAGTATTTTATAGAATGGCTAATTCTAAGCAACCTTTCAATTGACCAATTTTTTTTTAATTATTTGCCTTCTTCTTCTGACTCAAATGGAGGTCACTGACTCCATTTAAAAAAAAAAAAAATGCTCTTTCAATTCAGTGCCTCTCCTAGATTAGATTTAAATCTAGATTTATATATGCCTCCCAGAAAAAAAAATCTCACTCTGGATAGTTTGTAAAATAACATCTGAAAGGTAAGAAAGGACTTAAAGAGGTGGCTCACCTTTAAGTTAACTTTTAGTCTGTTATAGAATGACTAATTCTAACATTCAACATTTTTTCTTGTTTATAGTTTTTTTTAATTACTTACCTTCTCTCCAGCTTTCAAATGGGGTCACTGACCCCATCTTTAAAGTGGACCCGTCACCCAGACACAAACATCTATGTAATAAAAGTCCTTTTCAAATTAAACATGAAATCCTATTTCAAATTTTCATTAAAGAATTCATAGCTGTTTTAAGCTCATTTAAAAATCTCAGCTGTCAATCAAATATTGTCTGCCACTCCTCTATGCCTTAGGCATAGAGGCGGGGCAGATAATTACTTTCACTTTCCATTCAGCACTTCCTAGATGTCACTGCTCCCCACACATTCCCCCAGTTCTCTTAACCATTTAATTGTGTAGCCAGGACATGGGGATAGACATCAGGTCCCTCATTCTGGTGCACAAACAAGATTCTGAGCTGATGCAAGGCTTGCCTTAATAACAGTGTCCACAAAATGGCTCCTGCCTGCTTGCTATAATTATGAATTCCCAGACTGAAGAAAACAAGATTTAAATAATTTATACAGTGTAATTAATGTTCATTTTTCTTGACTAATGTGATAAAAAATAGTTGGTAGGGTAGTCTGGTCCCTAGCAACCAGATTGCCGAAACTGCAATAAATAAAAAGCGAAATAACTAAAAACCCACAAATTAAAAATGAAAAAAAAGTTGCGAAACACCGCCACGTCTCGTTTTGGACGTGGGCGTCCATTTTTGGATGTGGGCGTCTATTGCCGGCAGATGCCGGCATCCTTTTTTTTGGATGCTGGCAAATGGACGCTGGTGTCCAAAACAAATCTGGCGTTTTGCAAATTTATTTGCCTGTGGCGAATCGCACAAATTCGCTGCAGGCGAATAAATTCTCCCATCACTAGTTGCTAGGGTAATTTGGATCCTTGCATCCAGATTGCTGGAATTGCAAACTGGAGAGCTGCCAAATAAAAAGCTAAATAACAAAAAAAACACAAATAATAAAAAACGAAAACTAATTGCAGATCATACTAAAAGGTGCACAAAACTTTTAAGGTGGCGCTACTTTAGTCTTTCACACCTCTTTTTTATACCTAACAGCAGGGACGTCACAACAGAGGAAGCAGACCCTGTGGTTGTGGGGGGGGGGGGGGGGGGGGGGGCAGGACAGTTGGGGCCCAGGAAGGCCCTGATTAATGAGCAATTTCAATATTATCAATTTCAATCTTGGTAGAATAGGTCAATTTACCAATCTTTTGGGGTCCTAAATTAAATTTGCTGTAGGGCCCAGTATCTAGTTACACCATTGTTACACCATTGTCTAACAGGGGTGAGGACTAGTGACCCAGGGGCATGGTGGTATGTTCAGGGTCCTTAATTAGCCATTAATTAGCCAATACGAAGCACTTTAGCATTGGTTCCGACAAACTAGTTTCTCCATCTATCCCTCACGCTACTCCAGACTAATGAGACCTCTAGTGGTTACATCCAGAAAGTCTAACTTCTGTCTGACTTCTGTGTGTTTTTTTTCTATATTAACCTGTGTCTTCTTTTAAACAAAATGATTGACACAGCCTGAATATTTGTCTGTCTTGGTGAGAAAATGTGTGTGTGTAGATGAAGGTGGAAACACACGTCTTCTTATTAAAAAGAGTTGACCTCTTGTTCTTTGTTCTTGTCTACAAGGTCCCTCAAGGTTTGTTTGTCCTGACCCCTTACATGTTGGTGAGATGTTATATTCACTGCCCGGGGCTTATTAAAATGTATGCCGTCCAACAAGTTCCTCTTTGGTGTAAAAAAATGTTACTTAAATGTTTATTCTGTCCTACCAGTTTATCAGTTTCAGATACCACCGCATCCTACTTAGGTTTTGCTACAATTATTTTTTAATATTTGGTTTCGTGTAAAGGTATGGGACCTGTTATCGAGAGCGCTTTTTCTCATAAAGGATCTCTCCGTAATTTGGATCTCCACATCTTAATTAAAAAATGATTTAAACACCAAATAAACCAAATAGGTTTGTTTGGTCTCCACTAAGGATTAATTATATCTAAGCTGGGCTCAAGTACCAGTATGGGATCTGTTATCCGGAAACTCATTATCCAGAAAGTTCAGAATGACGGAAAGGTTGTCTCCCATTGACTCCATTATAATCAACTAATTAAGTTTTTTAAAAATGATTTCCTTTTGCTCTGTAATAATAAAACAGTAGCTTGTACTTGATCCCAAAACGTAGTATCGGACTGGCCCGGCGGGATGCCGGGAAAATACCCGGTGGGCCCTGACCCTTAATGGGCCCCCGCCGGGCCAGACCCCTCTCCTAATCGGCGCCGTGCACAGCGCCACTTGTAAAGGCTCCTTACCAGCAGGCGTGAGCGGCGCCTTTCCAGAAGGCAGACCCATATACCGATTGGCACCGTGCGCAGCGCCACTTCTGCAGGCGCACGCAGCTCCTTCCTCCCAGAAGGCAGGCTCGGCAGCTCATCGCTCATCGCGGTAGGGAGGCAGGGGGGTCAGAGGGGGCCCTGGACAGTAGTCCCGGTGGGCCCCGGGCCCCCCTGGTCCGACCCTGCCAAAACGTAATTTCTTTTTATGAGAAGGTAAGCAGGGACCTTGATTCTGGGATGGCATTGGATGTGATTTACTTAGACTTTGCTAAAGCATTTGATACAGTGCCACACAGAAGGTTACTGGTTAAATTAAGGAATGTTGGCCTGGAACATAGTAATTTGTACCTGGATAGAAGACTGGCTAAAAGATAGACTACAAAGAGTGGTGGTAAATGGAACATTTTCTAATTGGACCAGTGGTGTTAGTGGGGTACCGCAGGGCTCTGTACTGGGTCCCTTGCTTTTCAACTTGTTTATTAATGACCTGGATGTGGGCATTGAAGGTACAGTTTCTATTTTTGCAGATGATACTAAATTGTGCAGAACTATAGGTTCCATGCAGGATGCTGCCACTTTGCACAGTGATTTGTCTAAGTTGGGGAACTGGGCAGCAAACTGGAAAATGAGCTTCAACTAAGATATAATTAATCCTTATTGGAAGCAAAACCAGCCTATTGGGTTTATTTAATGTTTATATGATTTTCTAGTAGACTTAAGGTATGAAGATTTACAGAAAGATCCATTATCAGGAAAACCCCAGGTCCCGAGCATTCTGAATAACAGGTCCCATACCTGTGCTAAGAATAAAGGGCAGATTTATCAAGGGTCGAATTTGAGGGTTAAAAAAACCTTGAATTCGACAATGGGAATAGGTGGGAATTGGATGGGAAGTAAAATCCTATGAATTCGAATATTGAATTCAAAGGATTTTACTGCAATTTGTTTGGTCGAACGATCGAATAGAAATAATTCGATCGATCGATAAAATCGTTCGAAACGAACGATTCGAACGATTTTAACCATTCAATCGAATTTTTTTATTCAATTAAACTTTTTGAAATCCAATTCGGTAGGTTGAAACTCGCGAACTAGGCAATCGAATAAAAATTTAAAGGGGAAGCAATTCGACAGTCGAATATTCAAATAGATTTTTATTCAAATTATTCTAATCATTCGATTCGATCTTATTTTCAAAATTCAATGGTCTTCAAAAACATCCCAAAATTGAATTAGAAACTTTTTGAAAATTAAATCGAACTTCGAATCCTTCATGTGAATTTAGTACATCTGCCCCTAAATGTCTTTTTAAAAAAAAAAGTTGTCTTTGTTCCTTTCTAGAAAAACAAACAAGCATTTCCTCATTTCCTTCTTGCAAATCTCTGCACAAAAAATACCAATTTGCTAAAGAAGGAGACAAATGAAGTGTAGAAATGTTACTGAGCAAAGTATAATTGCTTCGTTAAAGAATGACGGCTTATAAACAGCAGTTCAGTGACAAGTAAAAGTCTATTATGTGAATTTCAACCAAACAGAAGATTTTTAGCAGAGGTCAGTAAAAGAAGAAACATTAGGGAAGAGAAAATATTTGGGTTTCTCCAATCCATCTTGCGATGATCAGTGCAACCTCCCACTGTTCTGAGCAAACAGCTGAAATGCAGATCCGAAGATGAATGGAAAAAGACAAATTACAGAAACTATCAACACTTACAGGCTGTGTAAACCTGAACTGACCTGCAAATTACTTTTGGAGAGCTACAGAATAAGTGCAGAACTAGCAGATCGTATGGTGTTCAGTGTCTGGAAAACAAAACATTATGTTTATTTTCTGAGTAATGTTTAATTATTAATGGCCCAAATGATTTGATATTAGACATACACTTTATAAAAACTAATGTGTGGTTAGGGCTAGTGTTACACAAACATTTAATTAGGTAGATTGGCCAATGTTCACCATACTGGCTGAGCATGTGGATATAATTCAGATATTTTGGTTGGCTGGGTTATGTTTTGGGTCATGGCTTCATGCAGCAGGGTTGTTTATTCCAATACAACAAAGCTCTGCTTTTCATGCAACCCCACAGTTCATTCCTTCAGCACAAGTCCCGTGATGTGGCTAGGTCAATGACGTATGTGACATCATCATGCCACGCCAAAGGAATTCTACATCCTGGGTTCAATTCCCGTTTATAGTTCTAAATTTACTTTATTTACTTTAGTTAAGTTCTTTGTTTACTTATGAAGCCCTTATTCCGTCTTCCTAACTTCTACTAAGGTGTTGTCCATAACTTGAGGAGGTTCCCCTTCCATTGAGGCCTCATACCTCAGGTGCTCTAGCAGCATCACTTCTGGAGTGGAGGCCAAAATGAGAGACAGAGATTGCGGCTGCTCCTCTCTTTTACAACAAGAGGTTCTGCATAACTCCATTGGTCCAAAAATGATCTCCTTTCATCCAACAGGGCACAATATCTTACAAAGGGGCTTCCCACTTCTGGAATGTATTTTGAACTGTACCTTTGCCTGCCATGTACTGTACATATATTTTGCTGTTGCTAGCACTTACTTTGGACTGAATATAGACACTCCTAGCTTGCCTCCCTTCTGTCTAGGCCTTCATCAATATGCCTATCCATCATAGTTATTTGGCATAGATCAATGGCTGATAACTGGGTTTACTTGGTATGAATTTGCAAATGATAGCTACACTCTACTATAACTGTGCCTATGCACCAAATATAGGTTACCCAAATTATGGGCTCCATCATGCTATCTGCAGCGTGATATTTTCATCTCCATACTCACATAGATGTATACAATCTCTCACTACAAACTGAGGGAGTTGTCCCAGATGTAGATAGTGCCATTTAATTACCTATTAGTGTGACCTTTCTTTTAATAATTTGGATTGCAAGGCCATGTACCTCTCTAGTATCTTGTAACGGGGACATCCCTGAAGCACCATCAGCTGCTCTCATTCCCAGGTATCTACACAACTGGTTGTTCTTGAAAATAAGAAAGTTTTTTACTACTAATGCTGGGGGCAAGTTCTGGAGGTCTAAGGGGCACAAAATGTTCATTAATGAGCCCCCCTAATTGTGACCCTTACAAGCTTTAGGCTAAATGGCCTTCCGGGAGCACTGGTGGGACAATGGGGGTAGCACGACAAAGAAAGACATAAGAGTCCCAACAAAACAGTGCCATGAATCTCCTCATGTAGAAAAGTGAGAGCAAAAGAAAAAGTCCATTTGTGATTTTATCGTCTAGCATTCACATTCTTCCTTGTGTGACTCACTGGGATATTTATTTATGCAGACGGAAATATGAATAAAACACATTCGCTGGACAGATAAAACATTCAAACTACATTAGCTATTAAACTAATAAGGTCAATCTGCTTGATGGGAAAGAAGGGGAATACCGTAGGAATATAATGGTAGAACAATCATATTTTCTGCAACTTGTGCATCTGTTCAAATAATTTATTCAGCGTAACATAATAGACACAAAACTCTGTTTATTTAGCTGATGTTAAGCAAATACAAGCGGCATGGTTTGAGTTAGTCATAGAACCCCAAAGACTATGGGGTCCATTTGGAGGGTTTGAAATTGATGAACTTTGTTTTTTTTTTTTTTTTAACTCAACTATAACTTAACTAAGTAAGAATCTACTGAGATATTAATGCATTTTTGTATGTATGAATGTATGACTTTATTTGTAAAGCGATTTTAAGGAGCAGCAGCGCTGTACAGTGCATAAAAGTACAATATATAAAAACATATACATGGAGGAGGCACATCACAAGAATCATAGAACAAAGAGCTTAAGTGCTATGTGGTAAGGAACATTGTGGGAAGGAGGTCCCTGCCCCATAGAGCTTACAGTCTAAGTGGATGGGTGGCTAACATCCAGGTACAAATTGGAGATGAAAATGTGCAAATGGTAAGGCATAGTCAGTAGGCACAGGACTAGGCTATGTTCTAGTGCTCCAAAAGGTAGTCTTTTAGTTTTTTCTTGAGAGATGATTCCTTATGGAGGAATTCAGGGATGGAATTCCAGAGGTAAGGGGCAGCAAGATAAAAGGGTTTGAGACGAGAGGCGGCAGTGGATGTGGAGGGTTTGAAGAGAAGGTGGCTCTGAGAAGAGTGGAGAAGATGAGCAATATAACATTGGTGTTATATTTATACACTATATTATTATGCTATGTAGATATTTTAGTTAATCAGCCACGAGTGCTAGAATGTTACCTTTTATAGGGAGAGATCTCAAAAGTAGTGATGGGGCGTTTTGCCGAATTTTTTCGCAAATTTCCCGAGAAAAATGAAAAATCTGAGAATTCATGAAAAATTTGTGAAATGTTATCGTTTTCACTGAAAATTCTTGAAATGTACCTGTTTTCACAAATAATTCGTGAAATTTGAACTACTTCACTATAAAATCGGGAATTTCAAGCAATTTCACTATAAATTCGTGAATTTTGAACTATTTCGCAAAATTCTTGAAATTCAAAGGTTTCACTATAAATTCATGAATTCTGAAAATTTTCACTATAAATTCGTGAATTTGGAACGTTTTCACTATAAATTCGGGAATTTCTAATGTTTTCACGAAAAATTCATGAATTTCGAACGTTTTCGCGAAAAATTCGTGAAAATCGGAAATTGATGCCTGCGAATTCTCTCTGGCGAATTTTCACGGCCAGTTTGCAAATTTATTCGCAGGTGGTGAATCACAGGAATTCACCGTGAATTCGAGCTAGGCGAATAAATTCGCCCATCATTACATCATTTATTCGCAGGCGGTGAATCTCAGGAATTTGCTGTGACTTCAAGCTAGGCGAATAAATTCGCCCATCATTACTCAAAAGCAGAAGACCACCATTAACTTCCATGTGGTTGTAGCTACATTGGGACAGGATAAACCTGTGGGATTAACATTTTGCTCAGGAGACATAGTAACATAGAAAGTTAGGTTAAAAAAAGAGACGTCCTAACTGCTAGTTGATCCAGAGGAAGGTACAGTTTCCCAAGCTGGTAAATATGAAAATACATTGTGCACTGTGGCTACGACTGGGGAAGTAAGTTTCTTCCTTTGCAGTTTTCTCTTTGCAAGAAAATAAGAGATTTTTTATCTGACCAGAACTTTTTAAAAATACACTGAAGAAGCGACTGTTTTTCAGCAAGACTGCAATTACCACAAGGATCTGTCTCATTAAAACTAATTGAGCTTTGTATAAGCATCAATAAGTCGTAGGGTATTTGCAACTTTTATCTTTAAGTTACCGCACATCCGTGGCATGTGTCAAAACAAGAAAGACAAGTTAGAAAACTTCAATGTAATCACTGGGGATGTCTCTTTAGCAAACTATGAATGAAATATTTAACCACAGGCTTTTCATTCTTTCTAATCTTCTGAATTTATAATCACTTCCCACAATTTATTGTCTTCTAATCCAATTCTAGACACATAAAAACTGAATTTGTATTAAAACAAAGCCGTCCTCTCTAATAGAGGGTCATTTGTGCCTCCATGATGAAGTGAGGAACAGCTGGATGACTATAGTCTGTGGTACAGTAGCTCCACCTTGTGGCACCTAGGCATACAGCAACGGGTCACCCCACTTGGAAAATGCATACATTTGCACATACAAACACAATTGCATAACAACCTGTCAATAATGATTTTATTAAGATTTTCCCCAGAAGCTTCTTAACAAAACTACACATAACACTCTTCTAGCAAATCAAATCTGAAGATTTATAAATCAAAAAAGTTGTGGAAATTAGAATGAAAAAATTACTAACACAAATAACAAGTCAGCGAGAGGTGTATTTTCAGCATTCAGAATATTTTATTTTTTAAGCTTTTTTATAAATATATCAGCAATTGAGATTTCAATAATTGTGGTTAAAATGTGTTAAAAAAATTTTTTTCCAGTCATCAGGTTTTGAAGAAACTTGAATTTGAAAATGAATAAGTAACCCTTCACATATCAAAGTTTAAGATTCTTCAGTGTGCATACATACCAGGGACCCTCATGGGCCCCCGCCAGGCCAGTCCCCCTCTCCCGATCTCCTAGCCCTACAAAAAAAACTATTTTCAGCACTGTCAAAGGAGGGGGGCCCTGGACAGGGGTCCCCCAGTCAAACCCTGCATACATAAAGTCCTTCTGGTGGGGTCTGTACTCTCTAACACAGAGATACCCTACCAGTAGCTGGTAAGGAACATGTTGCTCACCTCAATCTTTGATGTTGTTCCTATGAAACCAGAATCAATTCAGGAGAAAAAGGTTTATCTCGTGATGAGATTCAATTTGTGATGCATTTCAATCAGAAAAACTTATCTCACAGTTTATCACATGAAAACTCTATTGAAGTATCTGAGCTGAATTCAATTCAGTGAGAAAAAGGTTTCTAACGTGAAAAGTCATGGACGAGATTCAATTTGAGATGCAATTAAATTAACAAAAATTTGTTTTATTGGGTGAGAAACGGTTATCACACGGTTTATCAGGTGAGAAAAAGTTATCTCATGGGTTATGATCTGAAAATTCATGGATGAAAACCTTTTTTTTCATAGAGTTTTCATGTGATAAACAGTGAGATATTTTTTTCTGAATTCAATGACACCTCAAATTGAATCTCATCAATAAGTTTTAACATGATAAACCTTTTTCTCGTTGAATCAAATCTGGCCCTGTGGGAAAAATACTGCAACTGAAATAGTAGAAAAGCTTTCTTTCTCCTCAAATTGAATCTCATCCATGACTTGTCACATGATAAACCATGAGATAACTTTTTCTCATTGACCTGAATCTGGCCTGATTTTTTAATTTGTGGCTTAGATAAGTTTGATACAAGTTAGATACAAGTTTGGTAGACACAGGGCCAGATTAAATTATTATTATTAAATTCAGTGAGAAAAATTTCCCCCCAGAGTCTTCAATCGAGTTTTTAGGTGATATGAGTTTTTCAGAATTAAATTTCTCTCTAATTCAACATCACTTTTCATGTGATAAATCTTTTTCTCACTGAATTGAATCTGACCCAGTCCTAATTTAGCAGCTCCCATGAAATGATTTGATCTTTGTGCTCTCCAAATTTATTTTTATTTTTGAATGTGGTTCATGAATTTTAAAAAAAAAGTTGGGTGGGGTCCCCTGCACTAGACACTGACCTCTGATCTTCTGGAAAGCTTCTTTGTTAAAAATTATTAAATTGCAAATATGAGTGCCTTTCCTGTTGCACAGATCTGACTTTGCTGCTGTGGCATCATATCCTTGTAGGCTATAGATATGAAACAGAAGAGTGAGACCATTAAGATTATCTTGGGTGCCATTAAGTTTCTTTAATATGCTTGACCCCCTTTCCTGTGTCAAATACTAATGCAAAGTAGAGGGAACATATGACCCATCTTTGATATTAGGTGCCAAAATCTTGGCCCTCTTCTGTGGAAAACCAGAACATAATGTGCAGGAGCCCAACCCAAGGAAACCAAGTGATTGTTGGCCAAACTAGTACAACTTTTGAAAAGGTCTTTTGTAATGAAAAGGTAGGAGGTGATTATATCGTATGACAGATACGTGAGGGATGGATTTGATCAAAATGATGATGTCATATAAAGAAAGCTGAGAGCCATCATAATCCTTTGTCTGACCATACACAGTCTACAGACCTCCAGCTGTACAGGTTTTCTAAATTTAGGAAATAGCTTTAATGACTCCTGCTGGAATAATAAAGTATATTCGAGACTCCTTAGAAGGAAAATTAAATGATTTTCCATTTATCACATTTACACTGGCACAGAATATAAACAGAACAAAGCCCGATGATGTAATTCCAGAGCTTTCTGCCATGCAATTCTTATTATATGGCATCTCTCTCTCTCTTGAATGTGCTCTGATAATTTCAATAACAGAGGGAAGTGGATACTATTTTATTGACACAATGCATTTCTTTTGTTATGTCCCATCACTGAATGAAAGCTAATGCATATTGCTGGACTCTTTTACATCTAGATGACAATTTTGCTTAAACACCAGTCCACCACGATTCTTCTTCATCATCAGATGGGGGGGGGGGGGGATAATCAGTATTTTTGAAACATATCCAAGCTTTAATGCCGCCACAGTTGCTGTCTGCTCCTCAGTTTCTCATTGTTCTTGTCATGTAAAACCCAAATGTGAACATTCCCTCTCCGGGTAATTTCATGTATTCCTTTGTGCGATGCCTTTTCTTCATTAAATATGATGCAATTACAGAAAGGTTGCAGTTGCACTGATGGTTTCCAGCCTGGGTCCAAGTAGAAGGTTTTTCCTGGGGGCTGTTTTCTAAATAGATGAAGGAGGGTTTTTTTAATCACTTCCCTTTATTGGTTGGATTGGGGGTCTGGGGGCCACCGGGTTCCCACATCAGAGGCCCCCAGCCCCCTGCTTCAGGAATAACCCCTCCAATGATCCTGCCCCAGCCTCCTGCTTGCGTGTGCCTTTTTCATGGGGAACATTTTTGGACCAGAGCCCACCAGATTTTTTGCCGGTGTTCCGCTGGCCCAGTCCGAGTACAAGTAGTAAAAGAGCACATTTATCATTTCCCTTTATTCACATTTTTTAAGGGTCTTATTAATAAAAGTATGGAAACAAAGTTATTTTCACACTATGAGAAATAATTCCCTAAAATCCTGTACAGATGAATAGAGAGTCCTGGAGAACTGATGCAAACTCTATTTTCTCTTCCCTAGAGAGTAGAAATACAGGAAAGATCAATAAAATGCATTGGATTTCAACTTCATACAAGCAGCCTAATGTTCATCTAGACTTCCATTTGATTCATAGCTGTAAACAACTCCATGTTAATGTATTTTTCAGCTGACCACAATGACAACTAATTGGGCTCATCAAATTCACTCCTGGAAGAAAAGAAGGGGGTTTTGTCTAAGATGAGCTTTGCAGTGCAGAGGTGACTTGTCCTTGGAACCCACATACAGTATTTGTATCAGTGGGATTCTTGGAAATTGACCTGTTATCCAGATTGTCAGGGCCTGGGGTTTTCTAGATGACGGATCTTTCCATAATTTTTTAAGAATTGAACCCTGTAATTAAAAAAACCTGTACTCCCCACCCCACGTAGACCCCCCTCCTCCCCCCAGCCTAACTGCCCCCACCCCCAGGGAACTTCCCCATACTTTACACTTAAGGTGGCCATACACGAAGAGATCCACTCGTTTGGTGATGTTGCCAAACGAGCGGATCTCTCCCCGATATGCCCACCTTGAGGTGGGCGATATCGGGCTGATCCGATCGTGGGCCCTAGGGCCCAACGTTCGGATCAGTACGGGCGGTCGGATCGCGGGACCGCATCAATGAACAGATGCGGCCGCGATCCGACGGGATTTTTAATCCTGCCCGATCGACATCTGGCCGACTTTCGGCCAGATATCGATCGGAATAGCCCGTCGGAGGGCCCCCCACACGGGCAGATAAACTGCCGACACAGTCTGTCGGCAGTTTTTATCTGCCCGTGTATGGCCACCTTAACCCCTCGGCACAGATTCAGGCAGCAGAGATTCATGGCCATCTTGCGGGTCTTTGCTAAGCTGACTGGGAGACTGGCATGGTGGCGCATGCGCAACTGGAGCAATTTTCCCGGCTTGTGACAACTGCGCATGTGCTGAAATTGCCGATCTCTCGGTCACCTTACCGAAGAGGAGAACCTGCCCGTGTGCCGGTGGCCAGTCATTGCTTCCTGAAGATTGGTTGTTTTGGTTTACTGCTCCTGGGCAAACTTAGTGGGGCTCATTGATCAACACTGGGCAAATTTGTCTGTGTGGCTTTTTTCAGGCAGCTTCAACAATGAATCCAACAATTTGATTGGTTGCTATGGGTAACTGCCCACAGGTAAATTTGCCCAGTGTCGATCAATGACCCCCACTGTTTTTTTATTATATAACGCCATTGGGGGTTTGTACTCATTACTCAGCACCTTGCGAATTAGGCTTAATGTCCTTTGTATTTTTTTTTCTATGCCTTGATGCTTGAGTTGCAGGTTAAATGTTTTCTATGCTCTAAGAATTTTCTTATACTTGTAGAATTTGCATATACATTGGCTGCCGGCAGATAATCATCACTGTGCCTTAAAGGGAAACTTCAGTTAATAGTGCTGCTCCAGTAGACATCTGCTTTGAAATCCATTTCTCAAAAGAGCAAATAGATTTTTTTATATTCAGTTTTGAAATCTAACATGGGGATAACCATTTTGTCAACTTCCCAGCTGCCCCAGTCATGTGACTTGTGCCAGCACTTCAGGAGGGAACTGCTTTCTGGCAGGCTGTTGTTTTTCCTTCTCAATGTAACTGAATAGTATGTAGTGGGACATGGGTTTTACTATTGAGTGCTGTTCTTAGATCTACCAGGCAGCTGTTATCTTGTGTTAGGGAGCTGTTATCTGGTTACCTTCTCATTGCTCTTTTATTGGGTTGCTGGGTGGGGGAAAGGGAGGGGGTGATGTCACTCCAACTTGCAGTACAGCAGTAAAGAGTGATTGAAGTTTATCAGAGTACAAGTCACATGACCAGGGGCAGCTGGGAAATTGACAATATGTCTAGCCCCATGTCAGATTTCAAAATGAAATATAAAAAAATCCGTTAGCTCTTTTGAGAAATGGATTTCAATGCAGAATTCTTCTGGAACAGCACTATTAACGGATGCATTTTGAAAAAAATGTTTTTTCCCATGACAGGATCCCTTTAATAAATAAAGTTGGAGTCGGTGCCAATCTTGGTGCCAAAAGAGGTTAAAAGGCCTCGTGCAGGAAGTAGCGAGTTATTGTTCCATGGACTCTGTAGTCTGAGCTTCAATGCTATCAATCCTCATTAGCTACAAAATATTATCAAAGCACCAACTAACCCTTTTAATAACAGCTGCTCTCACTGATAACCCTTTATCTTTGGTTTAAAGGAGCCATGCCCAGGAAGCCATTTTTTAAAGGCCATATCTTGAGTTGTCATTTGGGCATTTTCAAATCAGAGCTGGAATAGCAAGGTCCTCTTTGAAGCCTTTAACTATATCATAAGTACTTTGACTTCGGGTATCCCAGGGGATATCTAAAATAGTAGAGCAGATACCGAACAGAGTCTGCTGTCTTTTGTTAAAATGCTTTTAAAGGACAAGGAAAGTTAAACTAAAGAAGTGTGTATAAATGTTGTACATGATGTTCTGTGCTTGTGTACCAGCCCAAGGCAACCACAGCCCTTTAGCAGTAAAGATCTGTGTCTCCCCAGTAGATGCCCCAGTAGCTCCCCATCTTCTTTTCTACTGATTCACTGATTCACATGTTCTGTGCTGCTGTCACTTACTGAGCTTAGGAACCCACAATATCGGATAGGCTTCCCCGATCTATATCTGGCCGAAAATTGGGCAGATCTCAATTGGGCAAGTAAAAAAATACCCACCCGCATCTCCTCCATTATGATCCAATCACTGCTTCGTAGGGCCCACAAACGGATCAGCCCGATATCCCAAACCTCAATGTGGGCATATCGGGGAGAGATATTTGGTTTACATCGCAGATCTCCCTCTCTATGGGCAGCTTATATCTACTGGAAAACCATTTAAACATTAGGGGGCCCTGACCACCAATGTTTTTTTTATTTTTACTTTTACTTGTAGGGGGCCCTGGCTACCAGTGATTTTTATTACTTGTAGGGGGCCCTGGCTACCAATGTTTTTAAATAATCCTTTTTCCAAAATAGTTTTTACTATGTATATGTAGTGGGGCTGGAATGACCATGAATCTCCTCCTTGACTTTTCAGGTGTAAACCCATTTTTCACTGAACTGAATCTGTCCCAATATTTGAAATAATCAGGTAGTGTTATCATCATCATCATCATTTATTTATATAGTGCCGACAAGATATAATGGTGGATAACAAACAAGGATTTACAGAGTTCAGGGCCCTACAAATTGGAGTTTACAAACTAAAGGCTAGGGTACAATTAAGACATTAGGATATTAGAACTAATTTTGTGATTTCTGATACAGCAATGATTGATTCATTAAGGTACATTGAATAAGCTTGGTAGGTCAATAAGGATCGTTTGAAAGTTTGGAAAGAAGGAGAAAGTCTGACAGATTGAGACAGAGTGTTTCAGAGAAAAGCAGAAGCCCCTTTTTTTTATAACTGTTTTATTATTATTTTCAAATAAATTGAATGCTATTACAGGATTAACATGTCAAACAACCATGCAAGGTATACGTATAGTGTCTTTGAAAATATATTCATGTTCTAATAGCTTACACTTTGCATTAGCCACGATTCAACATATCATATGTGCCCAAGTCGGACATTGTAGTGTATTTAGCATATAATAACTTAGAACAAACAGAGTTAGAGGAGAGTGAAGAGAAGAAAAAGGTAGGGGATAGGAGGAAGAGGAGAGGGGGAGGACAACTATCTTTTCCCATGTCTTTTATATTTCTCTCAGAGCGAGTCACTT
The DNA here is from genome assembly GCA_024363595.1 of Xenopus borealis. Taxonomy (NCBI): domain Eukaryota; kingdom Metazoa; phylum Chordata; class Amphibia; order Anura; family Pipidae; genus Xenopus; species Xenopus borealis. The sequence goes on along the minus strand of CM044443.1, from coordinate 11,932,948 downwards.
TGTGCAGGATTTGAACGTTGTAGGAGGAGGCGAGTTTCTTCTTCTTTCCTTTATTTATGGGCTTTTATGTGAGTTCTCCCCTGAGGGATGCTTTGGCCCACCATTGCCCGAGAGAAGTCTTGAAGACAAGAATTGGCAAAAGTGATGCGAGGAGAAGAGAGGCGAAGGTCAGATGCAGAACGGAGGTTGCGCGAAGGAGAGTATTTGGAGACCAGAGATAAATATAAGGAGGGGCTTCTTTGTTTAGGGCATTGAATGTGAGGGTTAGTAATTTGATTCTAGAGGAGATTGGGAGCAAGTGAAGGGACATACATATGGGAGCAGCTGATGTTGGGCGGTGAGATAGATGAATGAGTCTAGCAGCCGCATTTAGAACAGATTGGAGTTGTTAAATATCAGAGAATTGCCATAATAACATTTTGGAATGCAAGGAAAAAGTTGATGATAATAATAATTATAATAATTTAATAATCATTTTTGTAAATGTATATTGTCAGTACGTATAACACAGTGATCCCCAACCAGTGGCTTGTGAGCACTTGTTGCTCTTGGATGTTGCCAGTGTCGGATTGGGACACCAGGGGCCCACCCAAAAACCCTAGACCAGGGGCCCACCATAAAACCTTAGACCAGGGGCCCTCTCTCAGTACTAATATTCTTCATCTCCTCAATCAACCTCTATTCTCCTAGTTTGTTTTCTTTACATACTATAATCAATTATTCCATCTATTTAGCCTCTTTGTTCCCATAGAAATAGGGAAGGGCCATGAAATAGGCCAAAATTTTAGCAGCATGAGGGCCCACTGACACCTTGGCCCACCGGGAGTTTTCCTGATATTCTGGTGGGCCAGTCCGACACTGGATGTTGCTCTCAGTGTCCTCAAAACAGGAGCTTATTTTTTAATTCTTGACTTGGAGGCAAGTTTTGGTTACATAAAAACCAGGTGCACTGGCGAACAGACCCTCCTATAGGATGCGAGTCCACATAGGGGCCACCAAATAGCCAATCACAGCCCTTATTTGGCACCCCATAGACTTTTTCCATGCTTGTGTTGTTCCCTAACTTTTTAAACTTGAATGTGGCTCACGGGTAGAAAAGTTTGGGGATCCCGGGTATATAAGCTCTATAAGGCATCATTTTTTGTATTGCTACTTTTTATCACACATCTTTCTAAATAACTTCAAAACTACAAAGAACAAAAAAATTTAAACCAATTGCAAATTATCTCGGAATTTCACTATCTACATCATACTAACAGTTAGTTTAAAGGAGAACAACCCCTTTAAACCTTTATGTTTTTACTGAGCTTAGGGACCCATTCACAATATACAGTACACATAGGGGCAAATTTACGAATTCGATCGAATACAGATTGTACGAATTTTTCGTGAAATCATAAAGTGAATTTTGGCCTCTTCGATCATTGAATATCGAATAGATCGAATAGATCGAATGATCGGATATTCGAGGAATCAAAATTTTAAAGTTATTCGACTGCTCAATTCGGCAGATTGGACCTACCAAATTGCAATAGAAGCCTATGGGAAGCTCCCCATAGTCTTCTGCGGCTAAGTCCTGCTCGAATACCATTCGAACGATCGGAGCTTTCGATCGTTCGAATCGTCCGAATTTTTCGGACGCTCAAAGGAAATTTCACGATTTTTTCGTGAAATCTAACGATCGGTATCCGATCATACAAATTAATCGAGAAATCGGATAACGAGCAAAATGATAGCCTAAAACAATTCGATAAGCATTCGATGGTCAAATGCTTATCGAATATAGATCAAAGATCGATCACATTCATAGTTGTTTTGGGGAATAATAGTAAATCTGCCCCATAGTGTCATAGAAATATAGTCACAATATAAGGCTGATTAGTCATTAATACACATAATTAGAAACCAGTGCAATTAGCATCAGAAATTAATAGGGATGCACTGAATCCAGGATTCAGTTCAGGATTTGGCCAGGAGTCGGCCTTTTTCAGCAGGATTCGGATTCCGCCGAATCCTTCTGCCTGGCTGAACCGAATCCGAATCCTAATTTACATATGCAAATTAGTGCCCGGGAGGGAAATCACGTGACTTTTTGGCACAAAATAAGGAAGTAAAGCATGTTTTCCCCTTCCCACCCATAATTTGCATATGCAAATTTGGGTTCTGATTCAGTTTGCTATTCTACCAAATCTTTCAGGAAGGATTCGGGGGTTCGGATTCGGTTTGGTATTCTGCCAAATCTTTCAGGAAGGATTCGGGGGTTCGGATTCGGTTCGGTATTCTGCCAAATCTTTCAGGAAGGATTCGGGGGTTCGGCCGAATCCAAAATAGTGGATTCAGTGCATCCCTAGAAATTAATAATCAGCAAACCTGTAGCATCAGCTTATATTACAGCTAGGGAAGCTCATTTTATGCTGCTGCTGCTGGATAATTAGTGACGACCCCTAAGCTTAGCTTCTCAACAGCTGCTCAGAGCCCACTGAGCATGTGAGTGTCACAGACACTTTCCAAGATGGTGACCCCCTGTGACAAGTTTGAAGTCCTGGATCATTGCTGCTATTGACCAACTTTAGGCTGGTGCAATAAGTTCAGTATATAAAAAAAATTGCATATTTACCTGTATTCAATTTTAGGGTATAGTCCTTTAAGTTGAGGAAGTCGCCTCTGCTGATTCATGGCTAAACTTTAATGACACTTTTTAAGGCTGGGACAATAACTCTGCCAGCAATGTGCCACCATATGAATTGTCACATCTCCATTTCAGGAAGTTTCAGGTCTGTGCAGTCTAGCGCTTATAACAAATGGAAATGCCCTTTGATCATTCCGAAGACCTTTTTGCTCAGACTGAACAACATACAATATAAGCATCACAACTCACATCCTGTTGTGGTTCCTTTACAATATATGTCTAAAAAAAAATCTGTTTATTTGGCAAAATATGGGACATAGGATGCACTTAGTTTCCTGTCTAACAACCCTGCCCCCCTGGGATTACATATTTCAGCAGCAGAACTACATCTGGCAATAATTTATGTATCTTATGTCATGCCTTGATACAAACACCAAAAAAAAACTGCCATGGTCAAACTGGACCATTGGGGGCCCACCGGGTTCCATGTCACGCATGCATGAACACCGTCATACGTGTGCGTGCACGGACTCCTGTGTGTATGAGAGTGCACGCTGGCCCGTATTTGGTTTTTATGGGCCCAGCCAAACGGTCAGTGGGTCTGGGCCAGCAGAGGCCCACAAGGGTTTTTTTTCTGGTATTGTGTCGGCTTAGTCTGACCCTGAAATTGGGTTGATTGTACAATTACAGAATGACTGAAAGCAAAGTGGAGAAACATCCACCACAGTAAAGCGGGTTGGTTGTTTACTGAAATTCTAATTCATCTCATATTTTATTTAAAAAACCACGACCAAACTCTCATGCCAAATTTTAGGTTATTTATTTAAAAATCTATTTCACTCGATTGCAGAAATACTCGAGTGAAAACCCGAATCCTGCTAATTTTTCATGCTTTTTCCAGTATTGTTCAACTTTTTTGGGATTTTTTCCCCAATTGCTAAAATTTTTCTAGTTTTGCCCAAAACCCCCAAAAAGGTAGGATTTTCATGCTTAAACCAACCGCACACCACAAAAACTGAGATAGGTGCCTCTCCCATTGACTTATACAGGACCTCGACAGGTCGGATTCTGGCTTTTTGCACCATCGTTGTATAATAAATCTTGAAAAATTCACGTGTTTTTTTTCCCTCTAAATATTTGAGCTTCCTAGTGAAAGAATACAAATTTTTCGAAATTTTAACATTCAGATTTTAATAATTAACCCCCCTAAATTACAAAGTTATAAACTTTTTATTAGAAGGGAATAACTTATAGTGTAACAATTAATTTCCCATTTACATATGCAGAATGATGTGACACCCTTAAACTAGCTATACCCTTTTATTCAACTTGCCCCAGTCTGAAGACTTTTAATATATGTTTGTTTTACTAAACTACAACAACCAGCAGTCAGTCCAGTGCAGTTAGTAAAGTGAACTCTGATTGGTTGTTGTGGGTAAACTATTTTATAAAGGATCTATAAAAAGACATTTACCTAATCCCCTTGCTTCTCTTTGTATTTTATTTTTGGTGACATTTCCCCTTTCAGTTGTATTTAACGACACCCTTGAGGTACCACTATCTTACCATTGAAAAAACAAAGGGCAAGTAGCGCAAGGAAATAATTGTTGACAATCTTGTATCTGATAAGGAAAAATGTGCTTAAGGAGCAGAGATCAAGTTCCGGACTTTTCACTGATTTCCCTTACTGAGTTTTCAGAGCAGTGATGAACTGATGTACTGGGGGTGTTTTACTAATATAGGTCAGGGTTGTGATGTCATTTCCTAATGTGTTGTCATCTGATCTGACTGGTTTAACTCTATTGGTGCAATTTAGCCCTTAGATGAGAAAAATCATCCTTGCCAACCGTTACAGATGATAAAACGAGGACATTTTGACAATTTTGTCAGAATTTGCTGACATTTTTTGGATTATTAAAGGGGTTGTCCACCTTCAAACAACTAGTTGTTTTCAGATAGATCACCAGAAATAACAACTTTTTCCAATTACTGTCTATTTACTATTTGTAACCGTTTTTCTACTATTGAAGCGTAAAGTGTCGTTTTTCACCTTCACGTTTAACGGATCCATTTCTTATATTTCCCTGCTGAGCAGAATCCCTGGGTTTCATTACAGGCAGCTGTTAAAATTGATACAATAGTTGCTAATACTCCAGAGATGCTGCTGAGAAATGGATCAACTAAATGTTGCAAAATTGTATCAGTTTAGAGCAGTGGTCCTCAAACTTGGCCCTCCAGCTGTTAAGGAACTACAAGTCCCACAATGCAATGATGGAGTCTGACAGCCACAGTCAGCCAAATGCATTGGGACTTGTAGTTCCTTAACAGCTGGAGGGCCAAGTTTGAGGACCACTGGTTTAGAGTAGGGTTGCCACCTTTCCCTGTGGCTGAAGCCGGACAGGGGGGGGGCCCGTGACATCAGTGAGCGGGCCTGTGACGTCAGTTTGCAGGCCCGTGATGTCACGGGGCGGAGCTATGACAACGCGATCGCCGATTGGCCGATAGCGGCGTCAATCAAGCTAATCACGCCCGTTTTTCCTTATTTGGAAAACCGGACAGGAAGCATTGACCCGGGCAGCCCTTCAAAATACTGGGCTGTCCGGGTCAAAATCGGACAGGTGGCAACCCTAGTTTAGAGTCTGCGCCTAAATTACTGAGCTGCCAGACTCAAACACCACAGACACCAACATTCAACTTTACAGTAAAACATAAATAATGGGAAGTAATTGAAAAAAAGTCTTTATGTCAGGGGACCAACAACTGAACAGAAAAAAAGTGTTTGGAAGGTGAACAACCCCTTTAAAGCTAATTTATTATGGATTTTATATTTTCATTGTTTTAAAGGATAGGTTAACCTTAAAAATAAGTGAATGTAAAATTGACGAGGGTGCTATTTTAAGCACTTTTGCAATGTACATTCATTATTTAATTTATTTTCCATTCCAAGATATTAAGGGATACATGTACTATTAAAATAAATTAATTGTTCCAACAGCACCACCTGTTGGTTATTTGCCACCAAGCCACGAAGAATCCAGGAAGAAGACGGCTGGGTAGAAGACGGCGCCTGCAAACTCCATGCTCAGGACCTGCTCTGAGGGGGTAATTAGGGGCATTTGCCCGGGGGGAGGGGGGCCCATGGGGGAGGGGTTTAGCACATTATTGGTTGAATTCTCCTTTAAGGGCTCTTACACATGGGCGCTTGGAGCTTCGTTCTGGTTTCATGCATTCAGCCTTTACTGTCAATGTGGCTGTACTCACACAGACGCATGTAAGCGCCAAATGCAGGTAAAATACAACATTCTGCACTGACAGTAAAGACATGCATCTACTCCCGCACTCCCAGCAACTCAAAATGCCCCTGCGTAAAAGGAAATCATTAAAACATTCATTAAACTCAACTGTTTTGTTTTGCCTCCAATAACGATTCATTATATCTTAGTCTGGATCATGTAGAAAGTTCTATTTTATTATTATTACAGGGACTAAGTAATTAAAAAAAATTTTAAATTATTTAATTAAAACGGAGTCTATGAGAGACTGCCCTCCCGTAATTCAGAGCTTTCTGGATAACAGGTTTCTGGATAACAGATACCTGCACAATAAATTCACATATCCATAAGGGAATAGCCAGTGCTTAACGCTCCCACTAAAAGGCACTGGATAAGGTGACAAAAACCTCAGCACAAGGCGACTGCGGGGCCCGTGGTTACCGTGACAGCCTGGCGGAACAATGATAAATGGGGATCGTTGTTACATATGTAAACTGATTGGGAGAAGTATAAACTTCTATTAGAGTTTTCTATTAGAAACCAACAGCAATTGAATTGGCAGGCAGCGAGGCGTGAGCACAACTAATGGCAATAGGGTGATGATTCCCTTTGCAGCTGACTTGACTTTGGGTTTTATTCAAGAACAATAGAGTCTTATTGCTGAAATTAGTGCTGAGTAGGCAGAATGATCATTGTGCTGCACCTTAAAGGGGAACTATCACGAAAATGAAAATGTAATATCAGCTTCAGCATTCTTATAGGGGGGCTCCTTTTGCCTAGAAGATGTATTAGAGCTCACTCTATTAAACTCACCAGACATCATGGGGGGAATTCACAAAAGTGTCGGGAAGGAAAAAATGTCCTTAAAATGTCTTTAAAATGTCTTTAAAATGTCGTAGCAACAGACAACAAATTCACAGAGCATTTCCCCGCCAATTTTCCGACATATACGACACTTTTGAAAAAGTGTAGTGAAAAGTGGGCGTGGTTTTCTTCTGCACCACTTTCCCCGACATGTTTATGAATTACTCGTAAACTCATTTTTTTTTTTGCAGACAATTTTTCCGACACATTAGGCTCTCCAAAATGAAAATGTCGGTCAAATTGTCTTTTAAAATGTCTTTAAAATGTCTTGTAAAATGTCTTTAAAATGTCTTTAAAAAGTCGTGTAAAATGTCGTCTGTACGATGAAAAAATATACGACATTTTAGAAAATTGTCGGACTTACGAGACATTCAGAGATGGTAACATCTGCCTTTGTGAATTTGCCGTTTGTAAGACATTTTACAAATTTGTCGACCGCCACTTCTGGGTTATTTATTTTACCGACACTTTTGTGAATTCCCCCCCATGTCTCTCTACATGCAGCAGTTGGGTGTCAGATATTCATTGACAGTTACATCCAATATATCTTATAGGGAGGCTCCTTTTGCCTAGAAGATGTATTAGAGCTCACTCTATTAAACTCACCAGACATCATGTCTCTCTACATGCAGGATTTGTGCAAAAGGCAGTTATTTTGTTAGATTTTGTTTGTACTGGAATCAGTTATTTGAGTGAGCTCTAATACATCTTCTAGGAAAGGAGCCTCCCCCCCCCTCCCATAAGATATATTGGATCTAACTGTCAACGAATGTCTAACACCCAACTGCTGCATGAAGACAGAATTAAAGGGCACCTATCACTTGAAAAAGTTACCCCCAACCAAACATATTCTGCATTGTTTCTGTAATAATCAACTAATAATAACTGCGCATGCGCGTCTACTGTCATGGCGGCTCCCTCCCGGGGCCAGCTTTCCTGCACTGGCGGGGGGCATTTAAAAAAAAAAAAACGGAATGTGGGCTCTATCTCTATCTCTATATCTATAGCTCTATCAGCCCCCACCTTTGGTTGGGGGTAACTTTTTCAAGCGATAGGTGCCCTTTAAGAGAAACAGATGCTGAGAGATGGATAGTGAACATGAACTTGATTATTCCAGAAACAATGCAGAATATATAATTGATTATATTTAGCAAGTATGAATATTTCAGTATGATGAAGCTTATATTAAATTTTCATTTATAGTTCCCCTTTAAATGGACACTGTCACCACATGACTGCCTCCTATTATTAGCGCCCTCCCTATAAATAAATAAATTTGCTATCATATTAGTGTGGGAGGGTTTATTGAGAGTGTATTAATCTATGAATCTTCTCACTTGCTCCTTATGGGGAAGCATGAAATGCGTTAGGCTTTTTTGTGATATAAAACTTAGCTTTTTAACTGAAATGCATGAGTATGTAAATTTTGTATTACACATTAGTATTGTGGCACCCATTACAGTTGGTCTAAACATGAGATAACATTCAGGCCTGGCTCAGATTAACCCTTCACCTACTAGTTCCCATGTCCATCCCAGCTGTGATGGTTGACTAGCAACATGTTTTTTCCATTCACATGAATGAACTGCAATAAATTAGAATCTGTTGCTGCCATTCTGTAACGCTTATGCCTGAAACGTGGATTCCAGCGAATGAATTCAATTACATTAAATGATGTCATAATGTATAACAGCTGTGAAGTTGTTTCCTCCCCCTGCTTTGCTGAGCTTTCTTATCTCAGTATCTCCATCAATGTCCTTATTAATTATCATTAAAGACTCAGACTCCTGCACTGATGGAGATCGTGGGTTACCTGTAGCATCCCAGGCCACTGCTCTTGTTTTTCCTATTCTGAGAAATTACCGGTCTTTTTATAAAAAGGAAACAATTGGCAAGAAATTACTTTTTTAATGGACCTGGAATGGTTGCATTTACTGACAAATGGAATGCGTGAGCTACTTTGGCTGCTTTATGACTCTTTACACTTAATACAGATCCTTTGGGATCACACAGAATGGAATTCCTTTAGCAGAGGATATAGGTTTTCTCATTACTATATGCCCAGTCCTTTTCTGTTTGTTACACTGAGGCTTGGAAACCAGGTCCCTGTTAGCAGGGTTGTAACTATAGACCCTGTGGCTGCAGGGGGGCCCAAGAGGTATAGGGGCCCCATGAGGCCCAAATAATGAACAATTTCAATGTATATTGGTAAAACAGGAAAACCTTTGGATATGTTTGGGGCCCTAAAATTAATTTACTGTGGGGTCAAACATCTGGTTATACCACAGCCTATTGGTGACAAGAAATTTAATTAGTATTAATTAAGGGGCAGGCTTATTAAGTCAAAAATTGATTTTTCAGGTTAAAAAAAACTCGATCTGATTCATTATACCAGGATCCTGAAAATAGCTTGAATCCGAGAATACACCATATAAAACTTTTCATGTAGGAGTCAATGGCAGAGGTCCCTTGAACCATCTGAAGATGTTAATAGCCTTCATGATATTCCAGTTTTTTTGGTGGTATTTGCTCAAAAACTCAATCAATTCCAGCTATTTTTTTGCTGAAGACTCCATCGATTCGGTTATTAGAGTTTTTCTACCCCCACTACACTGATATGAGTTTTTTTCCATTTGAGTTTCTCCTTAAATTAGAAACCATTCAAGTTGTGAGTTCAAAAAGTCTATGTATGTGAGTCTAAAAAACTCACATACGCCATCTAAAACTTGTCATGTCGGAGTCAATGGCAGAGGTCCCTTGAACTGTCTGAAGATGTTAATAGCCTTCATGATGCTCCAGTTTTTTTTGGTGGGATTTGCTCAAAAACTCAATCAATTCCAGCAATTTTTTTGCTGACTTCACTGATTCAAGTTTTTTCTATTGGAGTTTTTCTGTAAATTAGAAACCATTCGAGTTGTGAGTTCATTTGAAGTCTTAAAAACTCACATACACCATCTAAAACTTGTCATGTAAGAGTCAATGGCAGAGGTCCCTTGAACCACCTGAAGATGTTAATAGCCTTCATGATGTTCCAGTTTTTTTGGTGGGATTTGCTCAAAAACTCAATCAATTCCAGCAATGTGTTATTAGAGTTTTTTACACCGGCTACACTGATTCGAGTTTTTTCCATTTGAGTTTTTCCTTAAATTAGAAGCCATTCAAGTTGTGAGTTAATTCGAAGTTTAAAAAACTCACAAACGCCATCTAAAACTCGTCATGTAGGAGTCAATAGCAGAGGTCCCTTGAACCACCTGAAGATGTTAATAGCCTTCATGATGTTCCAGTTTTTTTGGTGGGATTTGCTCAAAAACTCAATCAATTCCAGCAATGTGTTATTAGAGTTTTTTACACCGGCTACACTGATTCGAGTTTTTTCCATTTGAGTTTTTCCTTAAATTAGAAGCCATTCAAGTTGTGAGTTAATTCGAAGTTTAAAAAACTCACAAACGCCATCTAAAAGTCGTCATGTAGGAGTCAATGGCAGAGGTCCCCTGAACCATCTGAAGATGTTAATAGCTTTCATGATGTTCCAGTTGTTTTGGTGAGATTAGCTCAAAACCTCAATTCCAGCAATTTTTTTGCCCAAGACTCCATTGATTAGATTATTAGAGTTTTTCACCCTGGCTACACTGATTCGAGTTTTTTCCATTTGAGTTTTTCCTTAAATTAGAAACCATTCGACTTGTGTGTTCATTAGAAGTCTAAAAAGCATATCCCAATAGGCTGGTTCTGCTTCCAATAAGGATTAATTATATCTTAGTTGGGATCAAGTACAAGCTACTGTTTTATTATTACACAGAAAAAGGGAAATCATTTTTAAACATTTGTATTATTTGATTATAATTGAGTCTATGCGAGACGGCCTTTCCGGAATTTGTATCTTTCTCGATATTGCGTTTCCAGAGAACGTATCCCATGCCTATCATTCATACTTTTACAAATTCTTTTCATCCCTGTAATAATAAAACAGTAGCTTGTACTTGATCCCAACTAAGATATAATTAATCCTTATTGGAAGCAAAACCAGCCTATTGGGTTTATTTAATGTTTATATGATTTTCTAGTAGACTTAAAGGAATGAAGATCCAAATTACAGAAAGATTGGGAAAACTCCAGGTCCCAAGCCCAATATTTTTTTAGTGGAGGTAAAAACAATCCGATTTGGTTTAATTAATGGGTACACATATATAATAATCTTTTGGTATGGAGTCCTGAGTATTCTGGATAACAAGGCCCATACCTGCATTATATTACACAGGATAGGGAGACCAACTCAATTATTTCATGATATAACGTTATTCCTTTTCACCATATCATTTCCATATCATTAGTGTTGCATTTAATATACTGTATTAGGACGAGGCAATGGGAAAACAGGTAGAGCCGTATAAGACAGTACTGAACTCATGGCAGGCCCTTAGCTATTTCTCTAATGATTTATTATTATTATTTATTATTAGTAATAAAAGGTTTGTGCTCAATACAAGGGCTCTTTTCAGACGGGCGGATCATTCTGATATTTATTCCCAATGTGCCTTGAATTTGATACATGTGTGATGAAATGAGGCCGGGAAGGAAGGTCAATATCTACTTTATTCTGTTGGCATTCCTTCCTTTCTCATGCACTCTAATCTGTTTGTCTTTCCCGGATGGGTGTCGATGTTTTGTTACTTGCAGCTATCAATACCAAGCCTGGAAAATAATGTTGGGATGGTTGGAGCCAAAGGGCAGATAATAACGGTACTAAAGCGCACTGGCCCATTTGATGACTTGTTTATATATAGTGAATAAAGTACCCCCTCTTGTAAAATATAAGGATATTATAAGTTACCGAGGAGTTTCATGACCATATAAAAACACGAGGCTGAAGGCCAAGTGGTTTTATACCTTATGGAACTCCGAGGTAACTTCTAATATCCTTATATTTTGCAACTGGGGGTACTTTATTTA
>CM044443.1:11895287-11906844 GCA_024363595.1 Xenopus borealis | reverse complement strand
AAAAAAAAAAAAAAAGAAATCATTAAATCATTTTAAAAAGAGAAAAATGTTAAATTTATTCAGATTATTGTTTAAAACACACACAATTTTTGGCACTATGTGTTTTACTTAGCTGAAAACTCTTGTGTCCGGGAACAAAAGCAAACTTATTCTTGATGATAATATCAATTTAAACAGATAAGGAATTCACCGGATGCCAATCAGGATGAGTTCATCATGTAATCTGGCCTACCCGTGCCTTCTAAGGGGTTGTGCTTGTTATAAAAAAAAAAAATATATATATATATATAAATAAATTTTAACTGTTATATGTGATTTTAAAAAAAATGCTTGGGTTGTGACTTTTCATAAACCTTAAAGGGAGTTTAAAGGGAAACTGAACACCCACCAAACAAATGTATAATTGCTCTTGGGAAAACTTTCATGATATAAACAGTTTTACACTGCTATGATCATACATTTGTGACAGGAGTCGGGGTTCGGTCCATATGACATACAGGTATTGGACAGGTAAGGGGCAGGAGGGGGTCATCTATGTGCCCCCTCCCACCTCTCTTGAATGGATCACTGCCCAACGCAGGTTCCGTTTTGGAGCACAGAGGCCCACACACACATACAAAGCGTACAAAGTGCAAATAAAAATGTCCAATTGCAGTCTTTTTTTGCAGTTTGAATTCAAAATGAGGCCTCTGATGTTTCTACCATGTAAGTTCCTTACAAACTGATAATATCAAAACTTCCACACGTGCTCATATAAACCACCTCTCTTATCTACGGTTATTGAACTCTATTTGGGAATTGACAAAAGTGCCAGACTAGGCCCTTTGTTTCCATCGAAGGACCTTAGTTCAAGGGCTCCCACCCCCCCCTATGCAAAAACATTTGCAACACACCCACAATGACTTCTGTGATGGGATCCAGAGTGGTGAGATAAAGAACAAGTAAAACTTACAAATAAGTGAATGTAAAATTGATGAGAGTGCTATTCTAAGTATTTTTGTAATGTACATTCATTATTTTTTTTTTTTAATTCCAATATATTAAAGGATACATGTACTGTTAATATGAATGAATTTTGTTACAACAGCGCCACCTGCTGGTCAGTTTCCCACCAGTCTGACCAGCAAGTAGTCAAGGAAGTTGTCAGGAGAAAGAGACAAAGACAAAAGTGTAAGGGGCTGCTATGATGTTCTTCTGCTTAGGAAAGATTTGAGAAAGGTTTCCAATATTTTTATATAATGTGTGTTCTTTGAAGATCTGGGGTCCTGAGTTTGATTCCAGCCAGTATGCTATTTGGAAGGAGTTTGTATGTTCTTCCTCATGTATGTATGAGTTTCCTCTGGTTCCTCCAGGTTCCTCCCACACTATATAAACATACAGGCAGTTTACTTGGCTCCTGATGTAACTGACCTGAGTGTGTGTGAATGTGATAGCAACCTTAGATTGTAAATTCTACTGGTGTCAATAATAAACAATCGCCAATTTCTTGTCCAAATGCATTCAGGTCAATGGGCGTTTTTCTTATGCCGACTTTTTTGTGCTTTAAAGGGAAAACTTTTTTTTTTTTTTTTTTTAAATGCATCAGTTAATAGTGCTGCTCCAGTAGACGTCTGCACTGAAATCCATTTCTCAAAAGAGCAAACTGATTTTTTTTTTATATTCAGTTTTGAAATCTGACAATGGGCTAGCTATTTTGTCAATTTCCCAGCTGCCCCTGGTCACGCGACTTGTGCCAGCACTTTTGGAGGGAACTGGTTTCTGGCAGGCTGTTGTTTTTCCTTCTCAATGTAACTGAATAGTACTCAGTGGGACATGGGTTTTACTATTGAGTGTTGTTCTTAGATCTACCAGGCAGCTGTTATCTTGTGTTAGGGAGCTGTTATCTGGTTACCTTCCCATTGTTCTGTTGTTAGGCTGCTGGGGGGGGGGAAACAGAGGGGGTGATATCACCTTGCAGTACAGCAGTAAAGAATGATTGAAGTTTATCAGAGCACAAGTCACATTACTTGGGGCAACTGGGAAATTGACAATATGGCTAGCCCCATGTCAGATTTCAAAATGAAATATAAAAAAAATCTGTTTGCTCTTTTGAGAAATGGATTTCAGTTCATAATTCTTCTGGAGCAGCACTATTAACTGATGCATTTTGAAAAAACATTTTTATCCCATGACAGGTTCCCTTTAAAGTCAATGGTGGTTTTTTCTTATGGCAACTTTTTTTCTCAGCAACATTTTTTTGTTGTGGAACATTTTTCTGCGGAAATTTTTTGCTGCAGTTTACCAAAAACATTCACAGATGGCAACATGTTACGTTTTGCTGCAAATCCATGACTGGAGAAAAAAATTAGCTTATCGCTAGTATTGATATATATATATATATATATATATATATATATATAATAGCAACATATGTAGTGTGCATGCTGTATGAAAGGGCAAACCATATGCAAGGCAAAGGAATTCTATAGCCAAACAGCCAGAGCTACACTGTACGTTGCAACAAAAGCAGTAATACAAGGGGGTGAGGGGGGTGGATATGAATTTATTTACAAATGCAAGTGCACACAAATGGACTTTCATCCATCCTTTGGCCTGCTCTGATGGATTGCATGCAATCTGACACTTGAATTGAGGGTAAAAAGCTGCATTGTGGGTAAAAACAACCATTTGGGTCTGAACTTTACATTTGTAGCGTTGCACTACAGAGGTAATCAACATGACGGAAATTTACCGTTTTCCTTTAACTCTTCTTTGTTTTATTGTACTTGAAAAAAACCTCAAAAACCACAAAAATAAATTTTGGACATTTCCTGGTGATTTGACTTTTATATAATGTACTTCCACATCCCTTAATCACCACTTAAGCACAGCATAAAGGGATTTGGGTGGGGCGGCGGTATATAATGTTCCATTAATAATTAAAGGTAAAATGTTGGACTTGCACTTTGTGCTTTTCTCATGGCTGATCGGGGTAATGTCTGAGATTAAATAAACAGGGATTCTCTGGGCATAATGTGCTAAAAGGAGCTGGGGCTTATTTACAGACTAGATTGCAGGGCGAAAAGTGCAAAAAACCGTGCAATGTGAACTTTGCCTTCCTGCTTATACGAATGGCCACAGGACTCTGTCCTCCATTTCTAGCACTTCATACAGTTGCTCTAAAATAGACTAAAAAAACTACTGTATTATGGGTAAAAAAAAATATGGCATATAGTTATGACATATGAACAGCGTCAAACTGGGCCAGTGGGACACCAGGAAAACCTTGGTGGTCCCCACCGGCCCAGTCCCGTTCCCCCCTCTATCCCAGAGTTGGTCCGCCTGACACCATCCCTGACCCACTCCCCCCGCCAGCCTATATCAAGGCACTTTCTGACCCCCCACCCCAATCGATAAAATTAAAGCAGGTACAAGCTGAAGGGGGAGGCCTGTGGAGTTGGCGGGGAGGGGCAGTCCCAGTGCCCTGTCACTGCATCCAAACTTTGCACACTGGTCTTGTGTGAGTTAACACACCCTATAGGGTCATAGACAAAGGGTATTATGTGTTACTTATCACTTCTTCTATAGATTGTAAGCTCTCCTGGTAAAACCACTAGTGATGGGAGAATTTGTCCGTTTTCACAGCCAAACAGTGTGCGTCAATTTTGCCGCCAGCATGAAAGTCAATGTGAGTCATTTTTGATACACGATGGTTTTGATGGGAGCAAATTTTCGCCCAGTGTGAATTCACACCTGACGAATAAATTCGCCCATCACTAAAAAAGTACCGGTAGGTATTTTTAGTATCAGTCTGCCTCTAATAATAATTATAAAGGGAACACTGTTGAAAGGGTAAAAGCCTCCTCTGCTATCATTTCTACTCTATAATGAGGCATTGGTGGCTCTACATAGTGCCTAATATATACATATCTGATTTTTGCCATCATCATAAATTTGTGTTGAGTAAGTTTCCAATTCTCACTTACTGTATGTATACCAGAGTATCAGCAAATCGACCCTGCAAAACACTGTTGGTCCTATAAAGAGTCTGGAATCCCATACTATTCTTTTGGATAGTCTGTTTATGGGTAGTTATACTAACCATGAGGACAGAGTAGGCTCTGACTGTATTATGTACTTACATATCACTTAACAAGGAGATAAACTATGCAGGACAATAAAACTATGCAGGATAATAAATGTGAATTTACCTTGCAATATAAATATTTGCATTAAAAATGCTCATAGAAAATAACATGTCGGACTCACACTTAGGCAGTTTACAGTAGATAATAGCTGAGCAAATTTAATCTTAAACCTATGTATACAGATACTTCAGTATAAAGAACTTTCATACCATTTAGCAGATATCAGTTCCTACTCAGTACCCAGAAATCATTCTGATTGCATTAATAATTTACTATATATGTACATATTGAACTACGCTGTTAATCGCTGTGGCTGGGGAATACAAATGGCTATAATAGCTTTGTAATTATGGTCTTGAGAAAACCAGAAGGAATATATAAGGAGAATTCCTGTGAGTCGGATAGAAAAGGGAACAATAACTGGATAAACTTATATACATATTTTGAGTTGTATTTCTATTATCAAGTCATCAGGACTTTTCAGGCATTTTTGACGGTGTCCCTTACATATATTTAGGCAGCTGTAACCCAACATACAGTGGGACACATTCTAAAGCAGTCGGATTTCAGGAAGTCTGGAGGAGGGGCGTTTATAGAAAGAGCTGCTGTAGGCTTCTTTGTTGAAAGAGAAGAGGGGAAAAAAGTCACTACACACACACACACACGCGCGCATCCCATAACCCTAGAAGAACTTTCCTGCACTCAGCGAGGAAGACGGGGGAAAGTAAGCCGAGAGTGTGCAAAGAAGAGCACAGTTACACGATGGAGCTAATAGTATTTCTCAATGCAGTTATTACAAGACTCCTCTTCATGCTTCACTCTTTGGTGGGAGTTTGGAGAGTCACTGTCATTAAAAAGGACAGCATGTATTGGCTTTTGGCTCTTGCCAACCTCCTTTTGTGCCTGGAGATGGTGTTGACGCTGAAATTTAAGAAAGGCAGAGGCTTGAAATGGTAAGAAACCCCATGCAATTAAATTCTGAATGAATGAATGCATTCTATCTTCTTACTTTTCTACTCTCATGGAGCATATTCTTTTTCCTTCATTACGGAAAATAGTCATCAATATACCCGAACTGTTCCTTTTTTTTTGCCACCTGTAGTATATAACGTGTTAAGGAATAAGCCTTAAATGACTTGATTTATAAGGAGGAATGCACTTTATTTACGTATTGCAATGCTTAATTTCACAAGTGAATAACAGGCTGCTGTCACATTTTATGCATCTTGGTAACCAACAGGTTGACAGAGGAATCAGGTGACGAGTAATAGCTTCACTGGGGCACAGACTGATGTGAATGATGTCTGGTCTCTGTAACGTGCTGCACAAAGTGTCAGTACTATGTAATTAAAGGATAATAATGTGGACGGAACTATCTTGAGTTGCTACACTCCACCTGATGGAGCTTTCTCCATGTTGGTTGGAGCTGGAGACTTCAGGTTCAACTTTTGATTAAAGTAATATTTGAGAGATCAGTTATGGAGAGGGCTTATGTGTTACTGATGCAATAATTTTTTAGCAGCAGTTAGTAGTAGTAGTAGAAGTAGTTTAAGTATGGTAAGGTCATCACACCAAAAGTTTTTGACCAAAGTACTGGTAGATCATAGTCATTGGTATAAAATAAAGTTCTCCTTTTACACATTGACCTTACTTGTAACTAGTGCTGCAAACTTGGGTTCAATACCAACTGGAATGTATCTAAATGGGGGTTGTAGAGACAGTGGGGGGGGGGGGGGGGGGGGGGGGGGATGTCTTTGATTTCCTCCCATAGTCACTAAGTATACTGGCTTTGTAATTGTCTACCAGTAAATATGCCCTTATGTGTATGAGCCTGTGTGAGAGGAATTAGACTGTAAGTTCCCCAAGGTCAGGGAGTGATTGAATTATGTGCTGATAGTATGTTGGCTCTATTAAAGGATTGTAATGTTCAGCACAATACAGTTCTTTCCTAACACTTTGAAGGTCTACTTTTTGCAAAAAGTATTGTTTTCAAATAAGGTCTATAATTAAAGAGACACATCGTAAAAGTAGGCACTGATTTCCCAGACAATAGCCTATTCTTGCAAGTGTTCAATGGCACCCTACAGTAGAAAACAAGTAGTATATATAATTATTCCTGTAGCAGGCAATCAGCGGAAAGATTTCATCAGTGAAGCTAAATCAAACCAGTGAACGCTCATCACTGATTGGCTGCTGTGGGGGGGGGGGTGATGAAGATAAAGCAGCTTTTCCTCTATAAATACAATTTTAATGCTTTTCAGTTTAATACTCACCAGACAGTACCATTTAATACCCACCAAAAGAATGTATTTGCTTTGTATTTGGTAAAGTGAAATACTGCATACCTTTATATTTGAGGCCAAAGAATGGTTATATAAGAATTATTTTTCTCCAAATAAGTGTTTCCCAAACTGAGGGTCTAGGGTTATGAAGTAGCAGCTGGCAGCTGGGGCATTAATGCAGAGGTAGCAGACCCCATGAGGCCCTAATAAATAGACAGTTTCAATAAATATTGGTAAACCAACCTCTAGACATTTGGCGGCCTGAAAAATTATTTGCTGTAGTGATCGGTAATATCTAGTTGGCCATTGGCTGGCAGGATGCTGGTTAGGGTGATCCATAGAATATCTATTCGCTCTCCTAGATGGAACTGAAAACCCAGCTGAGATCTGGGGCAAGTAAATATTTGATGTCCTATATATTATTGGATCTGGCCTGAATGGCTGAAGCATCAATATTTCCTTTGTCATGTTATTTGCTATGTGATGGTGGGGAGTGACCAAAGGGTGGACCTCCAGTGGAGAGTTGAACTACAATAGTCTAACAATCACAGCTCCAAATGAACAGTCTATCAATATGTGCCCAACTGACATCCACTCCTCTGAAATGCTCTTAGTCTGTGGGATGGAAACACCCATCTACTAATTATTGGTTGGCAATATTCAGAATGTGTTCTCATCCCAAGTCCAGCCAAGGAGTGATGTTTGTGACTAGTGATGGGCGAATCTCACCCGTTTCGCCGAAAAATTTGCGAATTTCCAGCGAAATTTGCGAATTGGCGAAAAAATTAGCGAAACAAGTCACATGTCGTTTTTGACGCGCGTTGCGTCAATCGCGGCGCATCCCATCGTTTCTGATGCGTGTCGCGTAGTTTCCATCGCTTCGCATCATTTTAGTTGTGCGTCACGTCGTTTTTGACGCGTCGTGTCAAAAACGACGCGCGACTCGTTTTTTTGGCGAATTTTTGCTGCCGAATTTTTGCTGGCGTTTCGTGAATTTATTCACCAGCGGCGAATCGCGGGAATTCGCCGCAAATTCGCCCCTGGCGAATAAATTCGCCCATCACTATTTGTGACATACCAACTAATACTGTGTACCAGGGCGGCCATCGGGGGGGACAAGGGCCCGGGGCTGAAGCAGTGCTGCACTTTTCGAAGAGCCGGGCCCCCCTCCCGAGCGCCGAAGCCGTGCTGCCGAGATTAATGCGGAAGTGCCGAACAGTCCTGACACGACGGAAAGACCCAAAGTCACGAAAAGAGCTGACACTCAAGTCGTGAAGCAGAGAAAATACCCGATGTCACGAAAGGAGCTGACATTGAAGTCTTGAAGCATGCGAAAAGTCACGAAAAGAACTATAACTGAAGTCCTGAAGCCATGAGTTCAATTCTACTTGCAACAATGTGGGTTTTTTTTTTTAATCCCCTGGCTACCAATGTTTTATTTTAATATTTTATAGGCCCCTGCACCAATATTTTTTGGGGCCCATTTTTTTAACTTGTAAGGGGGGCCTGGCACCAATGTTTTTAAAAAATATATTTTTTGGGGACCAAATTTTTTTGGGGGCCCTGTCGCCAATGATTTTTTTTTTTTAAAATTTTTGGGGCCCTGGCACCAATGCTTTTTTTTTTTTTAACTTTTATGGAGGCCCTGGTGCCAATGTTTTTTTTTTTAACTTATAAGGGTATAAGGGAGCAGTGGCCGCCAGGGGTGGGGCTTGGGCATGAGTGTGGGCGGGCCCATGGGGCCCCGAAGATTTTGTTGTGCGGGCCCAGTGATTTCTAGTGGCTGCCCTGCTGTGCACTCCAGGAGAACCATAATACTTTCACCCCAAGCTGAAATTCTAGCCAGTGGATTCCTTCTGACCACTGATTTATATATTTATAGTCATTTTTATAGGTTCCACCTGCATATTTTGATTATGTAAAACCCTTGCTCCCCCCCAAACATATAATTTACTTTATTCCCTTAACTCCATAATTTACATTCAGGTCCAGCAGTCAAAAACCATCAGGCACCAATTGTTGCTGACTCTTTAAAATATAATTTTAGTCTTTTGGCAGATCATGTGTTGGATATCCATACTGTACCGGGTCCAAGCACAGTAAAATCAATTAAAAAAAAACATATCCAGTCCAGATTTTTTTGTTGTTGTGGAAGCAGTTATACTACATGTATATTGAACTTGAATTTAACGTTTCCATTAAACTGTATCCGCCAATATGCATGTTATGAGCCACCTGCAGACCTTGGCTTAAGATATGGATCTCAGCCTTCTGGTCAACTCTACTATAAGACTTTATGTCAAAATATGTGAATGAGGAAAGTTTTTCTGTGTAAGTTGGTCATTTCATTCCGTTGTGTGGTGGAACATTGTCCTCACAAGACAAGACTTGTTCCAACAGCCATACCTACCATAATCACAATAAAGCAATAATAATTAATAATTTATAATATAATAATTAATCAGTTGTTCCCTAGGGGCCTTTCTGTGTTGGAGTCCAATGATAACTACTCTAGAATCTAGCCTGTGTCCAGTAGCAGATATCCATCTGCCATTTACCTTGCAGTTATTAGTTGAAGAAGGTCAATGGCCATATGGAAGAAGGTCATGGATTGTGTCCCCCCTAACTGCACATACATTGTTTCCTACATAGTTGCATTGCTCCTCTTGAACTGCTTTGGCTCCTTGCCTGGAAGATACATCTATGGCTACACCCTCTGTAACCAGGAATCTTTACCACTTTAGATTGGCAGATATTTTACAACAAAACTGGGAATAACAGACCATTGCAATATGTCACATTTGGATCGCAGGGGATTTCAAAGAGGAAATTCATCATTTTGAATGTCTGGGCACACTGAGAATC
The DNA here is from genome assembly GCA_024363595.1 of Xenopus borealis. Lineage (NCBI taxonomy): Eukaryota > Metazoa > Chordata > Amphibia > Anura > Pipidae > Xenopus > Xenopus borealis. The sequence goes on along the minus strand of CM044443.1, from coordinate 11,897,570 downwards.
ACAAAATGTTATTGTTGACATGTGCATTTGTGTATCTTTTTGTACAACCCTGAAGTGTATAGTCCTTGGCCAAGGATTTCCACCCAAAAAGACAGCCCAGGCATTTTAAAGGGGATTGAATCTCAATGGAATCCCATAAGAAGAAAGCTACATCAATGTGTTGTCCTTGCCAAATGAGCTGATCTCAATAATGATTTGACTACCGATGGTTCAAATCAGTATAATCCAAAAGTTTGGATCATACCAATGATCATACCCAAAGATCATTGCCAATGATCAGATCATAATGAGGGCCTATAATGAATGGCCAAGTCGGCAGCTTGATGGCCAGCTTTAGAATAAAAGATGACCTTTTGTTATTTATATGAGGAACCAGTCCCCAACTATTTGTCTCTACTGCCTTCCAATTTAAATGTGAACCCATGTAAAATTTAAATCACTTTTTTTCCATTAAAAACTAAACCCTACTTTCCTAATATTTCCAAATATCATTGACCCATTGTTCTTATCAGATGATACAAACTCCTGGTATGGTGAAAGGACGTTTTCACCACTTTATAGCTTGTCCCTTTCAAATTGGTTGAGCCCCGAGGTGAAGCCCGGCCCTCCTAGAGCAGAGCACATGGACATCCCCAGAACACCACTATCTTGGAAGTCATTTGGAATAAGCAAACTGGCCTGCACCTAACCATAGAACCCCTAATTTATTGGGTGCCTGGTGCAGTGTTTTCATAAGCAGTTTTCAAATTGCCAGGTTTGTTTTTATCCAAAATGCAGAATTTCAGCAAAATTTGTGTTAGAATGGCATCATTCCCAGACAGTGTGTAGCTTAAATAACTGGATTTGTGTCTGATTCAATTGGTGCAGATCAGTTGTGACCATTGAAGCAACTTGTTGATGAAACCTTTAAAATTATCTCCAACTTCAGGCTGATGGTAATGTCAGAGTTCAGTTGTGTTAGGACATGCATTTATGAATAATTCATCAAAACAGGCTGGGTGGGGGTGTATGTTTCACCCTACATTTTATGGATTGGGCTTCCATGAATGTCTAGGAAATATGTATTTTCCCTAAATATAATCATAATTAGCCTTTTGATTGGGCTCCTCCTTCCCTGTTCTTTCTGCCCGTAGGGAGGGCAGCCCCATAACTTTGGAACTTGTGAGACAGAAGGGGTCATTTAGTTTGGTCAGGTCTAGAAACCCAGAGAATCCAATCAACAAGTAGGATTTTCTAGTCACCTGAAACCAAATATGTGGCTGTGTCCAGGCCTGTTGTTATCTTTATTATATAAACCCTTCCTCACCCAGATACTTGTAAGATACTTACAGCCAAACATATTTCCACCACATTTGGTACATATAAACGTTCCAAGAAAGAGAATCAACAGGCCAATCTTCTCCTGCCACATCTGGATGAGATGCAGAAACAATTATAAACACAGGAGAGGAAAGAAAACAAGTCACACAATTAGCTAATACATGCATCTTCTCAAGACTCGAGTCAGACTCAGTGGCACTTTATTCAAAATCATAAATGGCTGATTCATATACCATAGCTCTGTCATTTGGGAACAGAAATCAAGTGTTGGGCATTGCTTTTCCGGTCTGTCCATCTATGTGAGCAGCCATTCAATGCTCAGCTATTAAAGTGAATTTCTAGCAAATGTAGTGAATATACACAGAATAACCCATATCCATCCCATCATTTATAGAAGTTATTCCCGAATAAGAATGTAATTCTACATTTGAACACATTGGTCTATATTTTATGGTCCCCTTTTAAAATGACTAAAAATGAAACCTGTCACTGAAAAAAATACAAATTTCTCTGAAAAAAAGAAATGTTACGAACTCCCTTCTGTCTACAGGCTGTGCAATAGAACCCCAGTTTTATTGACGATACACTGATCATTCTGCTTACAGACAGCAGAGCATGAAAAATGGATGAGCTTCTTGCACTGCATTGATCCCTTAATTTCTGGGCAAGGTAGTGTGGTATTTGGCAAAACAAAATATGTACAACTCCTATGATTTAGGTGAGCGAAGAACAGATGCACACGTTGTAACTACCCGCCCACACTTCTGAAATATAACTCAATCTTTGGGACTACTGCTTTTGCTAAATTTCTGCTACCAACTTCCTTGATTAAAAGGCTGACTAATTCTGACTATTAAATGACAGTAATTGTCTGTGACTATGGTGCCTATAGTAACAGTGGGGTAATAGTCCCTGGGAAGGGAGTGTGCCTGTGGGATAGCAGGTATAGTAGGGAGAGATGGT
>CM044443.1:11860045-11891343 GCA_024363595.1 Xenopus borealis | reverse complement strand
GCAGGTATAGTAGGGAGAGATGGTGCCTATAGTAACAGTGGGGTAATAGTCTCTGGGAAGAGAGTGTAGCTTTGACACTGCAGATATAGTGCAAATAACCTTGGGTTAATAACACTGTTTGATAACTCTCTTGTTTTATAGATTTTCTGGGACGGTTGACAGGAAACTGTTTCGTTATATCAGAGTATCTCTCAGAATGGGTGCTGGCCAATTTAGATTTGATCTTCAATTTGTCTCATTCTAATAAGCTCAGTTGGTTTATTTTTTCCCTTCTATCTATCGGTTTGGGACATTGACTTCATGAGAGGTGTGTGATACCTTGGGCTATTGGGCATTCCAAAATGGTGTTTCTAAGAACACTGAGCTATTAAAATATATTGTATGTAAATTGCCTTGTAATCTGTACAATGTAATATTCATTGATACAACTTTTCATTACAACAGTCTAGGATCTCAAACAATCAATAATTTCACCAGTCGGCAAGACCAAACAGTTTCATAACTAGATATTACTGGGTCCTACAGAAAATCATTTTTCAGGCTTCCTAAACATCTAGAGGTTTATATGTTTTATCAATATTTATTGAAATTGTATATGAATTAGGGCCTCGTGGGGACCCTTTGACTCCTGGGCTTGAGTCCAAACTAACACATATTGGTTGCTGGAGGTTAAAGGAGAACTAAATTCTAAAAATGAATGTGGCTAAAAATTAAATTAAACCTGTCACTGAAAATATTGCTAATTTCTTTTAAAAAAAGAAATGTTATTAATCCCTTTCTGTCTACAGGCTGTGCACTAGAACCCCAGTTTTATTGACGATACACTGATCATTATTAGTGATGGGCGAAACTGGGGCGTTTCGCTTCCCGAGAAGTTTGTGAAATGGCGAAAAATTTGCGATAATGTCAAAATCGGAAAATTCACGAAAAATTTGTGAAATTTTACAGTTTTCACGAAAACATTGTGAAATTTATTGTTATCACAAAAAATTGTGAAATTTGAACTACTTGACTATAAATTCGTGAATTTCAAGACAATTTCACTATAGATTCGTGAATTTTGAACCATTTCACAAAATTCGTGAAATTCAAATGTTTTCACTATAAATTTGTGAATTGCGAACATTTTCACTATAAATTCATGAATTTCGAATGTTTTCACTATAAATTCATGAATTTCGAATGTTTTCATGAAAAATTTGTGAATTTCGATTGTTTTCACGAAAAATTTGTGAATTTCGAACGTTTTCACGAAAAATTCTTGAAAATTGGAAATTGATGCCGGCGAATTTTCTCTGGCGAATTTTCACAGCCATTTCACGAAATTATTCGCCGGCGGAGAATCACAGGAATTCGCCGCGAATTCGAGCTAATCACTAATCATTATGCTTACAGACAGTAGAGCATGAAAAATGGACGAGCTTCTTGCACTTCATTGATCCATTAATTCCTGGGCAAGGTAGTGTGATATATGGCAAAAAAAAAATGTACAACCCCTATAATTTAGGTGTGGGTGAAGAATAGATGCACACGTTGTAACTACCCACCCCCACTTCTGAAATGTAACTCAATCTTTGGGTCTAGCTTTTGCTAAAATACCAACATCCTTGACTAATTCTGACTATTAAATGTCATTGTCTGTGGCTTTCCATTAGTTAGGGAGAGATGGTGCCTATAGTAACTTCAGTATTGGCCAAATAATCAAGATTACTGAGGAAGAACCACACGGCAGGGCTTGCTGCAATTAGTATTTATTCCCACAACATGTTTCGGGCTATGGCACCCTTTATCAAGTCACTTGGGGTTGGGGTTGTTTTCTCTTGAAAAAAGGCGCTTGTGAGGGGACATGATTACACTTTACAAATACATTAGAGGACATTATAGACAAATATCAGGGGACCTTTTTACCCATAAAGAGGATCACCAGAGGCCACCCCTTCAGACTAGAAGAAAAGGACTTTCATTTAAAGGAACAGAGTAGGTGGTTCTTCACAGTGAGGACAGTGAGGTTGTGGAATTCACTGCCGGGTGATGTTGTGATGCTGATTCTGTTGATGCTTTTAAGAGGGGCTTGGATGATTTTTTGGACAGACATAATATCAAAGGCTATTGTGATACTCAACTCTACAGTTAGTATAGCTATGGGCATATATGGTTTGTGTGAGAGTGGAGGGGTGTGTGTATATGCTGGGTTTTAATTTGGAGGGGTTGAACTTGATGGACTTTCTTTTTTCAACCCAATTTAACTATGTAACTAACTGTGGTATCATTTAGTAATTATTTGTATTAATGACTAATCAGCCTTGTGACTATATTTTTATTACACTATGGGGCAGATTTACTAAATTCATATGAAGGATTCGAATATTTCCTCAAATAGTTGACTATTCGAACATGCAAATTAAGTATTTTCGCCTATCGAATATGGAATATTTGGTTGCATCGAATAGATCTAATAGATGGAATAAATATTTATTCGATCGCTCGACTAAAGAACTTGCCCTTTAAAATTTTATTTGAACCTACCAAATTGCAATAGAAGCCTATGGGAATCCCTCCATAGGCTTTTTTTCAGTCTGTTGCTGAATTTCAATCGAACGCTTTGAACGCTCGATTCATACGATTTTGGCAAATATTCAACTGTTTTTTCTGGACTTTTCGTAAAATCGTTCGACCGTACTTTGGCGAATATTTATTCGCCAAATATTAACCTGTTGAATTCGAGAGCTAAAAGCCCTCGACAAGTTGACCCTTAGTAAATCTGTGTACTGTATATTGTGACTATATTTCTATGACACTATCAGGTGTATATTGTGACTATATTTCTATGACACTATCAGGTGTATATTGTGAGTGGGTCCCTAAGCTCAGTAAGTGACAGCAGCACAGAGCATGTGAATCAGTGAATCAGTAGAAAAGAAGATGGGGAGCTACTGGGGCATCTACTGGGGAGACACAGATCTTTACTGCTAAAGGGCTGTGGTTGCTGCGGGCTGGTACACAAGCACAAAACATCATGTACAACATTTATACACACTTCTTTAGTTAGGCTTTACTTCTCCTTTAATTGGATGGATTAGGTCAAATGACATTATTCATTGTGGCATAAGCCCCTTTACTCTTTAATCCTGTTTCTATTCAAATATTCCGTATACACAATGTAATCATTGGAATGAGAATGCTTAAAGATTCTCCAACTGAGAAAAAAAAAAATCTCTGTAATTGAAAAGTGCAAAGTCTTTACACAAGGAGAACATGTGTTTGACAACACGGCCGCGTTACGAAGGTTGCTTTTTGGCAAACCGACGCTTTCTTCAGTAAAGAAGGAAAAACAACACATGATGTCATTTGCAGGAGGAACAAGCAGCTTTGGGAGCTGTAGAAAGCAATGAATGACCTTTGAAAGGTTTTACTGGACTGGTATGACATCAATGATAATAAACAGGGGTTTAGCAGCAGGGACTGAGGAACTCATGCCATAAATCTGTTTTACAGTTACACCACCCACCTCCCCAGCCTGGATGTGTCTAAACTCAAATAATGAACTTGTGTATCTGTGTGTGTCTGTGTGTGTCTGTGTGTATCTGTGTGTGTCTGTGTGTGTCTGTGTATCTGTGTGTGTCTGTGTATCTGTGTGTGTACAGTATGTGTGTATCTGTATGTATCTGTGTGTGTCTGTGTGTGTGTGTATCTGTGTGTGTCTGTGTGTGTCTGTGTGTGTCTGTGTGTATCTGTGTGTGTATGTGTGTATCTGTGTGTGTCTGTGTGTGTGTGTCTGTGTGTGTCTGTGTATCTGTGTGTGTCTGTGTGTGTCTCTGTGTGTGTGTGTGTATCTGTGTGTCTCTGTGTGTCTATTCCTATTCTCTAATGCGTGAGGTGGCCCCGCCTCTTTTAGCACCATGGCTCCGCCCTTTTAGAATTGCGTCTTCATGGTTCTGCCCCCTTGTATCACTGCCTGTCGGATTGGCACCTGGGCCCCCCAATTGGGCTCTCCCCCTATGAGTTGGAGTTCTTCTAGCCTCTCCAGTGGGCCCCGAGAGGGAGTGCACCCCCCTGCCCCCCTGGTAGTTATGCCACTTAATGTGGCAACCCTACATGCCGTCCCTAAAATTTTGCCATCCTAGGCCCGGGCCTTTGTGTCCTCACCACAAATCCGGGCCTGCGGGTTTATACAGTATAAAGACCAAACTTTGCTACAGTTCTTATCACCTGTAGCCATACCTCACAACATTGAAAATAGAAAGAGGGACAGTGTATGGCCACACCCTCTAATTACCATGTCCATTTTACTAAATTTGTCAGGTTATGGAGAGTTTGAACACATTTATGGAGGTTTTAGGGTCAGGTTATTACAGTTTTGCTAAAGTGAGCTGCCCTTTAAAGGAGAACTATCGTGAAAATGTAATATAAGCTTTATCATACTGAAATAATACAGTTAGATCCAATATATCTTAGAGGGGGGCGGTCCCTTTCCTAGCAGATGTATTAGAGCTCACTCAAATAACTGATTCCAGTACAAACAATATCTAACAAAATAACTTCCTTTTGCACAAATCCTGCATGTAGAGAGACATGATGTCTGGTGAGTTTAATAGAGTGAGCTCTAATACATCTTCTAGGTAAAAGGAGCCCCCCTATAAGATATATTGGATGTAACAATGAATATCTGACACACAACTGCTGCATGTAGAGAGACATGATGTCTGGTGAGTTTAATAGAGTGAGCTCTAATACATCTTCTAGGCAAAAGGAGCTCCCCTATAAGATATATTGGATGTAACTGTCAATGAATATCTGACACCCAACTGCTGCATGTAGAGAGACATGATTTCTGGTGAGTTTAATAGAGTGAGCTCTAATACATCTTCTAGGCAAAAGACCCAACTCCTGCATGAAGAGAGAATGAAGAGAAACAGATGCCAAGAGATGGATAGTGAAGATGAACTTGATTATTTCAGAAATGGTACCGAATTTTTAATTGATTATTTGATTGATTATATTTAGAAAACTTATTTCAGTATGCTGAAGCTTATATTAAATGTTCATTTTCGCCATAGTTCCCCCATGCAAGTCAGTTTCCCCAAGAAACCTGCTTATTTTAAATAGTTACAATTGCTTCTTTGCTTATCTTAAATTGTAACAAATGTATCTAAGTGCAGCTGTCATGTACTTTGGACTCACTGCCCAAAAGCCAATTGAATTTTGTGGCTGTTCAGCGCAAGAGAAAGTCGGGGCATTTCAGTAACAATCCGAAAACTGGGGGTTGAGCTGTCAAAATTGAGACTGTCCCAAAATAGTTGGGAGGTATGCAGCAACCAAGAAGCCATGGGCCTACTAGGGATACTATAGGCACAATCTTACCCAAGGGAGGAGGTTATGTAATAAAAAGCATTACGTTTGTGCAGAAACCCGTAGCAAGCAGGTAACATTTACTGGTCACCTGTTTAAAAGCAAATATCTTATTGGTTGATAAGGGTTACTGGTCCTGGCCAAACTTAGTGGGGGTCATTTATTAACACTGGGCAAATTTGCCCATGGGCAGTTACCCGTAGCAACCAATCAAAAGGCTGCATGCATTGTTCTACTTGCAGCTGGCTCTAAAAAGCTAATCTCTGATTGGTTGTTATAGGTAACTGCCCATGGGCAAATTTACCAAGTGTTGATAAATAAGTGCGAGTGACTGTTATTACATATGGGGGTAAGTGCTGAAAAAAATTGCATCTAGCCTCTGGGGTTTTAGGGTACATTATTCACAGAAAGTAGTATATTATATTCCATCCAGCCCCAAACATCTTCATACAGGCCCCATAAATAGTGACTGTCTATGAGACTTTTCAGCAGCCCCTCCAGCATTTGCCAGAACCTAATTTGCTAGTTGGGGCCTGGAACCAGGGGAACAGCTTTTCTAGTAGTCTATGCAGATTTTATAAGCCAAAACAAGCAGTATGGGAGCTCTAACACTTGTGTGAGTGGGAATATGCAAGGATGGAATATTCCATGTATGCAGTAAGCTATGCCCCAACTTTTCCATCTATTTAAGGAAACATTAAGAAATGATAAACCCACCTGTCAGTATGGTATACTTTAATTGTAGCTTGACATTCATACTAAGCCTCGCTGCAATATAAACACATTTATATATTATGCTCTGCCATACCTGATCTCTTCTTGTTTTGAAAAGGATGGCTAAATGTTTGGAATTAGAAAAATACTGCAGTCCCCATAGGTTGCGTTAATCCCCGGACGGCGTCCATAGTGACTGACAAATGTGTATATGTATCCTTACATTGTGTAGCACAGAGAGAGAGATTGGGCAAATTATAATCTCCCTTGGCAAGAGAAAGCCCGACTAGGTGATTTATACTGCGCCGCAATTACAGGTACTCCGAGGGGTTTACAGAAATCAAGGACAAGCGGCCAGATGAATGTTGCGTTAGTTACATCTGGCAAGGCTCACTCATACAATTTACACAACTGTTCCAGCAAAGGCTCGGGGAGAAATGGAAAGATTTATGTAAATCTTTATTTATATAAATATATACAGTATTTTACTACTGTGCCTTGAAGGATTCATTCTGCATATGAACCATCCTCTCCTTACTGAAATGGAACCTGTTACCCAGAATGCTCAGGACCTGGAGTTTTCCAGATAATTGATCCATAATTTCCATGATTTGTACCTCACAGGGGAATTCAACCCCCCCGGCGCTAACTCCCCCCACCCCCCCCGTCCTACTGCGCATGCGCTTCCCCAGACATGGCGGCGCTTGCGGCAGGCTTTTTTTTAAAAAGGTACTGGAACCCCAAACCGGAATGCGAGCTCTATTAGCCCGCACCTTCGGTTGGGGCCAGTTTTTTTGGGCCATAGGTGCCCTGTAAGTCTACTAGAAAATCATGTAAACATTAAATAAACACAAAATTTCTTTCCAATAAGGATTAATTATATCTTAGTTGGGATGAAGTACAAACTACTGTTTTATTATTACAGAGATAAAAATTTGGATAAAATTGAGTCTATGGGAGACAGCCATTCCGTAATTCGGAGCTTTCTGGATGATGGGTTGCCGCATAATGGATGCCATACCTGTACATTACATTAAACTTTTATAGATATTTACTGCACATGCAATATTCTTCATCCCTTTTATATCTGGCAGCAATAAAGATGTTCTGCAACAGCATACGTGACGGTGACTAAGGAAATCTAATTTTAGTTCCTTGTGGCTTTGGAGAAGTGGATTAGTGTCACTATGTGTCAGGCATCTGATGTTCCAGAGAATAGAGAAGAGCTGGGGAAGTCCTACAGTAAAATGATAATCACATTCAGTCCAGGAATGACTATTATATTAAGAATCTTCTAGAGAACATGTGAAATTGATGACGCATTGGCACTGTCAATTGTTGAAGCCAACCTAGGGCAGTGGTGTAGCTAGAAAAAGTGAAAGAGTTTTGTCCAACTGTGGGGCTGGCCCAAGGGTGGGCCAAAGGAATTGGCCAGCAATTTGTGATGAGGTTTGGTACCATTTTATATTTTATATTCTTGAAGGCAAATGATGGTAACGTTTGTGACTAACATGTATTTACTGTTCATCTTCGAACTAAACTAAAAAGGTTTTCAATCATCCAGGTCATAGTATATATACAGTATAGCAGAAGTAAACGTAGAGCAACTCAGTGTCGTACTAGGGCCGGCACCCCCCGCTGGCCCCCCTGACCCCACCCATCGCCCACACAGATTCCCCACCATCACCCCACAGGCCCCAACCTAAAATTCCCCTCTGTTCCCCCGTAAGCCCATCCCCTTCAAGTGGGTACATTCTTCATGAGTTTTGTTTCCTCATTCATGGTGATGAGGAGTTTAGGAAGGAGGGAAGGCTCTGCCAGCCTAGTCTGGCCCACTAGGTTTTTCCCAGTCCGAACCTGGAGCAACTGGATTACTCAGCAAGTCCAGTTGCTCTAGATGTACTTCTATTAGTTGTATCCCCAGTGTTTCTTTGTGTAGCTGTACATTTATGGGATTACCTTTGGCCCATCTGGGCCAACACTGATGCCCACCTGACCAACCACATGTGCATGCATGCATATACATGTTACAACCCTAGAACACCCTCTACCAACCCAGAACCGATCCGAATCAGCTAGCTGCAATCTCTTAGCTATCAGAGTCTGACTAGTCCATTTCTGTCATCATCAGAAGGAGCAGGAACGCCATGGATATCTAAGAGATTGCCACCTTTGGTTAGATCAGGAGTGTTTAGGCTGGAGTGGACCACAAAAACCAGGCCCACCTGGGTTTTTCCTTGTACCCTAGTGGGTCAGTCCATCTGGAAAATATCAAGAGCTTAAATCATCAGTGGTATAGGAGCAAATGCTGTATTCATGGGACTAGTGGTGCCCCTTAGTGCTCAAGAACTTAAACCTGTACCATTACTAAACAATTCCTGTGTTTTCATACAGTTTTTTGACATCTTTCCTAAACCAACAGCTATGCAGACCTACAACTGGGAGCATCCCACCAACAGATGTTCAAGATATGAAGCTCCTTTTTCAGAGGAACGCTTCACTCAAAATGTGTTGCTTTGTAAAGTCAAGAAAACAACCAGTTGTTCATGAAGGTCTGCCCATAAGAGGGCACTTTTTCCTTTATAGTCTTGGGATGTGTCACATGGGATGTGTCACAAAGAAGTATGCTACCACTTATTTAAAGATCCGCAGCTAAATAATACTTTCAGGGAAGGATATCCTTTATCAATATTTTGGGGGGTTTTGTGTAAAGAGCACGAATGAATCACTACTTTCATAAACATACTCATGTTAGTTCTCGATGCTGAACAGCCCTGCAGTAGCTACTGGAGAATCATGGGAGATGTCATTGATATAGACCAGTTTCAAGTGCTCTGGGATTTCCTAAGTCCGAGAAAATACTTGCCACATTATGGAAAGAAATGATTGGCCTTCTTACAGCATTCTTACGGCAATTATAAAATACTTCTCAAGTGAACAGTGCACGTTAATAAGAGGCAACTGTCACTGTGTGTCCATAAGTGGAAAACGACATGAAGTTGTTGGTATAGGTTTTCACGAGTTTTAACAGATGGGCCAATTTTCCATCTTACAAGGTCAGGTGGAAGGAGCAATTAGAAGGCTCTGCGCAAGATCTTTGTTTTTGTGACTCTCCTGATATATTCCAGATGCATTCTCACAACCTCTATAAACATATTCATTTCTAGATAGAACTACAAGATAAAAAAAAGATTATTTTATCATTGCAATTGGAGTTATATGTAAGGGGTCTTTTTGAACCCCCAAGGCAGTGACCAAAAGTGAAAAAAATCTAAATAATATGCCTATCTGTGCACTGCCTTTAAGGGCCGCCGGGCCAGACCCCCTCTCCTGGAGACTCCTCTCTGCAACAAACGGCTCTGCTCATATATCTATATAAATATTTCATTCCTCTGGCTATAGCAGCCACTTGTAAGTCGAGGTTCTTTCATTGGATTCAGGAGACTCACCAGACCGAAAAGTCCTTTTGTCATACCTTAAAGGAATACTGTAATGGAAAAACATGTTTTTTTCAAATCGCATCAGTTAATAGTGCAGAATTCTGCACTGAAATTCATTTCTCAAAAGAGAAAACAGATTTTTTTTATATTCAGTTTTGAAATTTGACATGAGACTAGGCATATTTCAGTTTGCCAGCTGCTCCCAGTCATGTGACTTGTGCTCTGATAATTTTCAGTAACTCTTTACTGCTGTACTGCAAGTTAGAGTGATATCACAACCTTCGTACTTACAGTATATTCCTTTCCTTGGAGATGCCTCCGTGTCTTCCTGGAAATCTTATACTTGCTTTGTAGAAGTGTTGCACCTTTTCCACGTGAAAGTAATGCAAACCAGTTCATTCAACTCATAATCACTGCAAAGTGGTGCATTTCATGTCTGACCTGTTTGGTGATCTTGGATATAGAATAAAAGCTCTCCCGGCTCCATAAGATTTTCCCTCTGTGTTATATTCTGGTACACTTGCCTGTCTTTGGGGGAACTTTATTAACCTGAAGGCACCAAGGTCTAATGCAGTGATCCCCAACCAGTAGCTTGTGAGTAACATGTTGCTCTCCAACCCCTTGGATGTTGCTCTCAGTGGCCTCAAAGCAGGTGATTATTATTGAATTTCTTGCAATTTGCAGGCAAGTTTGGTTGCATAAAAAACAGTTGTAATTCCAAACAGCCTCAATGTAGGATGACAATCCACATAGGGGCTACCAAATGGCCAATCACAGCCCTGATATGGAACCCCAAGAACATTTTTAATGCTTGTGTTGCTCCTCAACTCCTTTTACTTCAGAATGTTGCTCACGGCTTCGAAAGGTTGGGGATCCCTGGTCTAGTGCCAAAGCTACCAAAGCTGTCTATTATACACTGAAGAGGATGTCTAGACCACAATACTGGCATTTCTCTTTGATGGACCATCTTCATAATTGCCCCATTGATCTTCAATAAGCTTCCCCAATCCTACTGTAATTGCTTCACTGTTATTGAAGAAATCTTAGCTCCAAGGGTTAGGGTTATGCACCTTATTTGACAGCAGCATATAGCTAAAATAAAATACCACTACAATTGTGCCATAATTAGGGATGCACCGAATCCACTATTTTGGATTCGGCCAAAACCCTGAATCCTTTCCGAAGGAATCGTCTGAATACCGAACCGAGTCCGAACCCTAATTTGCATATGCAAATTATGGGAGGGAAGGGGAACATTTTTTACTTTGTTGTTTTGTGCCAAAAAGTCATGTGATTTCCCTCCCTGACCATAATTTGCATATGCAAATTTGGATTCGGTTCAGCCAGGCAGAAGGATTCCGCCGAATCCTGCTGAAAAAGGCCGAATTCTGGCCGAATCCCGAACCGAATCCTGGATTTGGTGCATCCCTAGCCATAATGGACTGCAATGGGCACAACAAGTGCCCCTAGATTTATTCCAATGTTTTGATCCAAATCACCAACAGCATATTTCGGTGGCTTTCTTTTTTTGTAGCAGGGTGCGCTTCATAAAGAACAGAAGGCTGCTGGGGAAAAGTCTATAGCACTAAAATCCAGGGTTACCACATCTCTCATTATTAATTAAATGACCTCCACTGTATTCAACAGAAATATATTTGCCGAACTGCTACTTCTTATATCCATTTCAATGTTAATATTCATCTTTGATGCCTGCTATCACATTGTGAATTTATTATCATGACTTTTATCCCTTTTTTATGCCTACGAGTGACAGTTTTTCAGCATGGGCTCTTGGAAGCCAATCTTTTAATATATGATTTCATATTTATTTATCCGCTGCCTTGCTTTATAAATATTTGCAGTAAATTTTCCAGATTCCTCTTTCCAAGAGGGCAATTAATTCACAATGGTTCTCTTTCATTTTCATGAAAAACGCTTACTTGGCGATAAGGAGGAAAAAAACAGATTATTGACTAAAATGTATAATTCCAGAACAGACTGATAAGAGCTAAGAAAATTAAGTAATTGCTATGACTAAATATCAACTCAAAAAATTATTTCATTCACGTGAATTAGGTTAGAAATATGGTAATTGTTGAATGGAAAAGTTCAAATGAACCACAAATCCTAAAATATACTTTATTTATTCATCTTATACATAAAACTTAAATGTGCCCACACATGGCAGGCTGTTTTAGTAGGTCATTCTTGGACAAATCAGAAGACTCTTAGACCAGTGATCCCCAAACAATAGCTCGTGAGCAACATGTTGTGCTCCAACCCCTTGGATGTTGTTCCCAGTGTCCTCAAAGCAGTTGCTTATATTTGAATTCCAGGCTTGGAGGCAAGTTTTGGTTGTATAAAAAAACAGGTGTACTTCTAAAAAGAGCCTCAATGAAGGTTGACAATCGACAAAGGGGCTACCTAATAGCCAATCACAGCTTTTATATGACACTCCAGGAACATTTTTTTAATGCTAGTGTTGCTCCCCAACTCCTTTTATTTCTGAATGTTGCTCACAGGTTCAAAAGGTTGGGGGTACCTGTCCTTAGACCATGAATAGGATCAATGGAGATGGATGAATTAAAGTAGGTTAAAGGTCTCTAATTTCCTCTGCCATTAAATGGATACTTTCATTTATTAAAAATGCATCGGTTAATAGTCCAGCTCCTGATATCTGCAATGATATCCATTTCTCAATCAGATCAGAGATTTTTGTATATTTAATTTTGAAATCTAACAGTTGCCCCCAGTCATGTGACTTGTGCTCTGATAAACTCCAATCACTCTTTACTTCTGTATTGCAAATTGGAGTGATATCACCGCCTCCCTTCCCCCCCCCCAGCAGCCTAACAACAGAACAATGAGAAGGTAATCAGATAACAGCTCCCTAACACAAGATAACAGCTGCCTTGTAGATCTTAAGGTGGCCATAGACGCACAGATAATATCGTACAAAAAAAATTTTGTATGATATTCGGTGTGTGTATGGTGGGAAATGAGCTGACCGATATCGTCAGAAGATTAAGATATCGGTCGGCTGGTTGATCGGGCTGGACGGAAAATTTCGATCGGATGCCTTTGAAAGCTCCCTGAACATCGGCCATTGTTAGTGCTGAATCGTCAGATACAAGTAGAATTCTATTGTTTCTACCTGTATATTTGACGATTCAGCTCGTGTGTGTTGAAACGAACGTGTGTGTTGAAACGAACGATCTTTCTTGGAAAGATCTTTTCCGAGAAAGATCGTATTTGTTACGTCTATGGCCAGCTTAGGAACAGCACTCAATAGTAAAACCCATGTCCCACTGAGACACATTCAGTTACATTGAGTAGGAGAAACAACAGCCTGCCAGAAAGCAGTTCCATCCTAAAGTGCTGGCTCTTTCTGAAAGCACATGACCAGGCAAAATGACCTGAGATGCACCTACACACCAATATTACAACTAAAAAAGATACACTTGCTGGTTCAGGAATGGCATTTTATATTGTAAAGTGAATTATTTGCAGTGTAAACAGTGTAATTTAGAAATAAAAAAAATACATCATAAAAATCATGACAGAATCCCTTTAATATGTGGGTTTGACATATGACACTTATATTTTCACAGGTTTTCACCACCAATATTCTGCTACCTGCTAAGTATTGTCCCATCTCTTTGGCTTCTTGAAATAAACTATGACTCCGAGGTAATTATTTAACAAATAATAATACCAATAAATACATCTAGATTTAGAAACACCTGATATATATGTTACCTGTACATTGAGTTTTCTTATGTACTGTCTATTCTGCTTGTACATTTTCAGAAATATATCCTACCTTCACATTGGGTTTTCTTTCTCATTTATACACGGTACATTGGGTTTTATTTATAATATACTGTATATATCCTGCCTTCACATTGGGTTTTCCTTCTTTCTGGATATATATATATATATATATATATATATATATATATATATATATATACAGCAACAAAAAAATGACCGTACCAACCAGGGCTTTAAACAAACACAATGAAAAATTTTGATCAAATAAAAAATTTGATCGAATGGTTAAAATCGTTCGAATCGATCGGTCAAATTTTTTTATTCGATTGTTCGACCAATCGAATTGCGGATTTGAAGAATTTTTATTCCCTAACTATTCCCACCCTTAGTGAATCTGCCCCCTAGTATATAAAATAAATGAATTCTGCTAATATGGATGGTACATTGTTGCTATTAACGCTGTTTTTATCTTTTTATTTATTTCAGCCCTGTAATAAAAACAAATCACTGGACAATCTCCCAATGTTACAGCATAACAGGACTTTCACTGAAGACCCCGTAGCTGTTGTTAAAACGGTAAGTGTGTAATTGTTCTGTTTGTAACACTTGGCTGAATTCTATTTTATTAAGTCTACTAATTTATGAGAATTTTTTTAGGCAAAAAAAAAATTTTTTTTCTGATGTTCTTTAACCTACAAATAGAAGAAAACACCCTTTCACCAGAAAATGAGCTGCCACTGTTTTTTTGGACATCATGAGATATGGCAAAACCTTGGTGCACCTGATGTTGTATCTATGCTAACATAGTAAGTTAGGTTGAAAAAAAGACACACATCCATCACTTTCAACCTTAAGTCTATATACTGTATAACCAGCCTAATTGCTAGTTGATCCAGAGGAAGGCGAAAAAACCCTATTTAAAGCCTCTCCAATTTGCCTCAGAGGAGAAAAATTCCTTCCTGACTTCAAAACAGCAATGGGACTAGTCCCTGGATCAACTTGTAGTATGAACTATCTTCCATTACCCTGTATTCCCTCCCTTGCTAAACACAATCCAACCCCTTCTTAAAGCTATCTAATGCTTTTCTTCTTTTCTCTTACAATACAGGCAGTGGCATTCGTTAGTGCCATTTGTGAAACTGTTTGGACCCTTGGTCTCCACCAAACATTCCTCCTGCTTCTGATAATTGGTAAATGGCTGCTTCCAATAGGGTCAGGGACAACACGGGATCAGCTTTCTCAGCTGCTTCTCATGTTTGTGGGTACTGCAGCTGACATCTTGGAATTCACCAGTGAGACCCTAGAACAGGACAATGTAAGGTATAAAACTATTTGAAGTTCAGAATTTTCAACAAAAAAAAGGAAACCCTCAAAACGAGACAAATTAATATAAAATTGATCTCTTCTGGGAACTTTGGCAATTTAGAGTTATCTGAAAATATATTTGTTGACAAAAGAAAAGACATTACTCAGCTTATAACTGACCAGATAAAATGTCAGATGACTCACTGCTCACTAACTTCATTTTTTACACCATGAAAACAAGGAAAATTCAATTGCCAGAGATCAAATGAACAGTGCATTCTAAATGAGTCTTGAGGTCAAATGACATCATTTAAAATTAAAACTGAGAATTCTGGGGTTATTTTTCATTATTGTCATTTATTATGCACAGCATAGTTCTCGAAGAGTTCGTCTTGCCCTTTTATAACCAATTCACATAATATAGTTCCTAAAAATGCAAGAATAATATATTCAGACATTATTTTACTATTAAAATGATTTTCCATGTTACAATATTGGTCAAGAATATCTGAACGTTAAAGGAGAAGAATGGGAGCTCATAATTTTGGCAGGCAGGGTAGGGATGATAGCTAGGTATGGGCAATTTTGACCCTTTTTTTGATGCGCAGCAATTTTTTTTTGACGCGCGACACCATTCAAGTCTATGGGCGTCATTTCCATGGCGAAACAATTTGAAAACATTTGTCCATCCCTAATGATAACTGATTGTGTACTGGAACTAATATGATGAAACTATGAACATTGAAAGGGAAAATATACTATACGTAGGGCCACAAATGCATCTTATGTATATGTTTAAGTGCCTTGAGCTTTTACATCATTTAGCCTAGTATTATGTGCTCACATCTCTGGGCTTCATGCCTAAATTTTGGGCCCTGCATGAGTTAGAAATAGTGATGAGCACAATGTTTT
Source organism: Xenopus borealis (assembly GCA_024363595.1). NCBI lineage: Eukaryota > Metazoa > Chordata > Amphibia > Anura > Pipidae > Xenopus > Xenopus borealis. Next base: position 11,875,849 of record CM044443.1, on the reverse strand, counting down.
CACCAGGCATGGATTTGACAGGATTTTTTGATTGCTTCTTCCACAGAATCATGGAATTCAGCTCAATGCTTGAAATGCTTTAAATGCACATGATTCTGTTTAAGAAACATTCAGGAAATGCAGCTGTAAAAGGCGCATGCTTCACAAATAGCATACGAGGGGCACACACAGGGGAAGCTGTATTTTCTCTTCACTTTTCTTCTTCTGATGCTTCTGGTGTATTAGATATTGGTAAGGATCACCCAAGCACCATACAAGTACTTAAAGGAGAATTCAAAATGTTTTTTTTTTTTTTTTTTTAAACCCTACACCCCCATCCTGGGTAGAACCCCCTCTCTCCGCCCCCGCAGGCTAACTGCTCCCCCTGGGCAAATGCCCCTAATTTTTTACTTACCCCTCCATGCAGATTCGGGTCTCAGGAGTTCATGGGCACCATCTTCTTTTTTTTGGTTTCAGAGCATACACAGTTGTAGTAAATTCCCAGTCCTGAACAACTGCACATGCATCGAAAGTCACAAAAATGTCTTTCAGAGCATGCACAGTAGTTCAGGAACGCTGGTCTGATTCCAAAGAAGACCGAAAAAAGAAGATGGCACCCGTGAACTCCCAAGGCCAGATCTGCACAGAGGGGTAAGTAAAAAAATTAGAGGCATTTGCCTGGGGGGTGGGTAGGCTTGGAGGGAGGAGGGAGAGGTGTCTACCCAGGGTAGGGGGTAGGGTTTTTTGTTTTTTTTTAAACAGGTTGAATTCTACTTTAATATAGTAGGAGTGATTTTATTGGTTTGTGTTTGGCCAGCTGTAGAAGCATGAAAAATGTCAATCTGACACTGCCTGTTATGGCAGCCCCCCAAATTGTATTCATACATGTGCATTTTGTGCACACAGTAAGCTATACTTTAACACAGTAAGGCAACTTCACCAAACTCTAGCACAGCAGGAACTCCAGTTGATCTCCATTGTTATACCACCATCTAAAGACTGGCTGAAGAGGTTCAGTGTTCTAAGGAAAGCAAGGGTTTAAAATTTGTTGTGGAATTGAGAATATTATCACTTTAAAGTTTTCACTGCCTTTAACACAAGTTAGTTCTCTTTCAGAAATAATATGATTCTGGTTTATTCTATCCTTGCCGTGTGGACATGGAGTATGCTGCAGTTCCCTCTTGACCTTGCAGGTAAGCGCTCTCTAAATTGCCCCTTTCCCTCTATTTGATCTCTTATTGATCTCTACTGAAACATGCACTCTAAAGTGATGCCAAAGTGCCTGTGTTTCCTGGTGTACAGATAATTCCCCTGAAGAATGGACTGCTAACAAAACAGTCACAACAAAGGGTGAAGTGGTATACTGGTAATCCAATTTTCAACCTCACAAGGACCAAATGCTGTATGATGTAGCTTTAACTTCATTTGTTTAACACAAGTCATATTCATTGAACTCGTGTTCAACAACGTGGTATGAATAGTGTCTTTGATTTCAGCTTAGGGCTTCACAGTTGACTAGGTCACTCAGTATGGTAATATCTACATAGCTACCTTCACCTATATGAGCTCTGAGACACAGTGATAAGGGCAGAAATGAGAGGAAAGCTTTCATGACATCATTGCTGACATCAGACCAATTGGCTGTACCTTCAAGTTATGTCATAGAATGAAAGGAACTCACCCTGGACAGCTTGTTTGATATACTTTGCAAAAAAAATATAAAAACAATGAAATACATAAGTATATAAGGTTTAGTTTCTCTTTACTCTCTTTATTCAGGCAGTCCCCAAGGTTGTGAGACAGCTGAATGTATTGTCCTCCTGGAGGTTGTTCTTTGTTCTGTAAAAGAACCACTGGTACCCAATTAATTTAATCAACCTGAGGGTTGCAGTTCTGCAACACCTTTTCTCCACATAGATAGATGGGGTTATTTATCAAAGGTCGAGGGGTGTTTTTCCTGAAAAATAAAAAAATTGAGTAAGAACTCAAACTTATTATGCCCCAAAGCTGCAAAAACCTGGAGGTCAAGGCCATGTAGAAATAGAATCAATGTCAGATGTTCCTTGAACCATTTGTAATGTTTATAGCGTTTTTTTTTTTATCTTCTATGTTTTCACTCAAAAACTCAATCAATTTGAGCTATTCTAGCTTTTTTTCACTGATAACTCGATCAATTCAAATATTCAAGCCACCCCCCCCCCAATTGCATTCATTACATTTGTGTTTTTTCATAAATAAGCAAACATTCGAGTTGTGATTATATTCATATTTCTGCAAATCGTTTCTGTTAAGGGATATTTGATGTTTAAACCACAGATATTTTATAACACTTTATATATTTATTCACAGTGCAAAACATTGCGTGCCAACCAACTAGTTTAACAAAGAACCGTCTGTACATGCTGGTCTGCAGATACAGCGCCGACCTTTGGAACATAGGAATAAGCCTGTTGATTCAGGACGGCCCTTTCCTCGTCTCCAGATTGATACTCATGGCCTACTTCAATGTCATAAACCAGATGTTGGTGTTTTTCACTGCCAAGAATATTTTGGTGGTGATGTTGCAGCTTTACCGTCTCGTAGTCCTGGTGATCGACTTCCACTCATCCTTGGAAAAGCAAAATCACAGTACAAAAAGAAAAGAAAGCTACTGTCCATGTGCATCAACTGATGAAGAGGGCAATTTCCCAGTGAGCAATGCTGATGCAGAAACAAAGAGTTTGGAAAACAGCAGTGCAGTGGTTGCTCTGGAGGATTCTGAAGATGGCAATCTATGAACCCTACACTATGTGCCACTTTCATATCCTGGGACAACACATTCTGACTTTGTGTGAATACCAAAAGGATGATAGATCTTTGTTCAGGGATGGACTGGCCTACCTGAGGACCAGAAGATCTCTTGAACTTAGTAGAGGACTCAAGGAAAGACCAATTTCCATCAGTCCTTTTCTTTTAGGCCTTTAGAACTATTTAAACCTATAACATTTTAACACTAGTCATATGTAATTGTGAGATCAGACCCAGAATATCAACTTGTCCGTTGGGTGTCTGAAAATGATTTCTCCAGTTGTTGATTGGTCAGTTGGGCGTCATGGAATGACACATATATTGTTTACTTAGATTTGGGCACCTACATGTGTATCTTTGACTCTGAGCAGCACAAGAAACATTTACATTATCTATTAACAAATACATTGGGTCAACACTAAAAAACATCCAATGCAAGACCAAAAAGACAATGCGGATCCCCTTTTTTTTTTTTCATTTATACAACTGACATAATTTGTCATTATTGTTAGATACAAAGTTGCAAAAACATGAAAAACAAAGTACTGTATAAGTTTAAAAATAATAAAATCTTGTTTTTGAATTGGTTGTAGTTTTGTGCATGTGTGTGTCATATACAGTATATGTGGTAAAAGTATGTGAATACCATAATCCAGAAAGATCTGAATTACAGAAGGTCATCTTCCATACTCCATTTTAAACAAATCATTTAGATTTTTAAAATGTATTTTCTTTTTGTCTGTTATACAGGTATGGGACCCGATATTGGGCTGATCTGATCGAGGGCCCTAGGGCACAAAGATCGGATCACAACTAGAAGAATATAGGCAGCAACAAACCAAGCCCTTGATCCAACAGAATTTTTTAACCAGACTTTTGGCCATATATCGATTGGGGAAGCCCATCTGAGGGCCCCATGCACTTGGCAATAAGCTGCTGACAGCAGCTTATACAGTATGTGCTCATGTATGGGGCCTTAATTCTACTAGAAAATCATGTACAGTAAACGTTAAATAATCCCAATAGACTAGGTTTGCTTCCATTAAGGATTAAGATTTGATGAAGGTAGAGCCTAGGGAAAGTCAACAGATGGTTGAATGGTTCTAATATACTCCAAAAGTTTGAATGTTTCATGCATCAGATTTTATTATCTATTTTACACAGATAGCATCCAGCCAGGAAGGAAATGTATCCACCTTTTACATATCGGTTGGGGATAACAAATGGAACATGTGCACCATGATTTAGGGCTAGCTGTACCACTGATTTTGGTTTGCTTGAGGAACATTGAAGATGAACATTTTTTGACAATTCTCTCCCAGACCTCATCAGTTGAAGAGCGTACCTTGGCAAACGTGTCCCATGGCATCTCTGACTCCTGCCAAAGTGTTGCAATAGGAACTCTAACCCAGAACTATCTGGCATGGTCATTTCTGTGTGTTCATCATCTTGGAGAATTGTGATGCCATTTTGTTCTGTATAAATAACAAGGACTAATATGTTTATGATTACAAGACAGAGAGACCTAACAAAATGTAAGCCAACATTATTAGTTAAGAGAATCCAGGAGAGGAAGCTCTATTTGTGGCATCCATGTTTGTGAAAAAGTGCCGGGCCATAAATGGTCTTCTCAAGAAGAACATACCGGACAGAATCCTATTGGCAAGAGAAAAGAATTCTTGTACGTAAGTCAGCTAGCACTTAACATTTGTTTTTCCAGAATTAGGTAAAGAAATACTAGTCAATGCTTTAATTGCCCTCAGGTTGTATACAAAGGGTTTTGCATTGGATATATCAAAAGTGAATGGGTAACTAATGCTTCCCTGATGCCTGACTGTTAGTGGTATTTTAACAGCGACAAAAAGGCACAGACATGCTAAGACACCAAGAATAAATGGTTCAGGGAGAAGATGCCTAGTCATTGTTATGTATGACTTAAAATAACAGTATCCTTCAGGTTCTGATAAAAATATGACATACATAAACAATAAAGGTAGATATAATCACTGCCGCTTTCATTATAGACATGCAGTAAAAACAGCAATTACCGGCCTACACCCAGAATTATCAGGATATCCTTTGCTACTCAAGAATTCACACAAATTTCCTGTCCTGAAACTTTCATTTTAAACAGTCAGTTCAAGGACAATGTCATGGAATCTTCAGTGATTTAACAAGTATCAAAGTACAGAAATGGCACCCATTAAAGGGAATGCTTGGTACCCAAGGTTTCCAGAACATGGCATAGGATGCCTTAAAGAATGAGCCAAGCCAAAAGTCTAAAGAAGCACTTGCATGACGGTGCTGCTCTTCTGTAAAAAACAACAGCTGGCCATCTTGGTCATTCTAATAGTCTACTGCCACGCCTTTGGGAATTCTACTCTATTCTTCTATTCTGCCCAGTAAAAAGTCCAATAGACAGTGGAGGCATATGGGAATGCAGGGAATCAAGGGTAGCTTAACAGAAGACTAGCAGATCTGTCAAGACAGTAAGCTGAAATTCCATGGAGAGAGGTTAGTGATAGCGTCAACTTGGCTTTAAAAAATCTCTACATTATCATCTAAATCTTTTTTAATGGATGTTAAGAATAACTTTAGCATGTCACTATGAAATAGTACTAGAGAATTTCTGCATAAAATTTGTCTAGATAATAACTATGAAGATTCTCATTCATCCAGGTCATGGTATATATATATAAAAAGTAACTCAAAGCAACTGGACTTGCTGAGATATTTTAATGAAGACGTTTCACTGCTCATCCAAGAAGCTCACTGAAGCTCACTTTTCACTGCTCATCTGAAGAAGCTGCTTGGATGAGCAGTGAAACGTCTTCATTAAAATATCTCAGCAAGTCCAGTTGCTTTGAGTTACTTTTTATATATATATGTCTAGATAATAGTTCTCCTACCTGTCCTACTTAAGTTGAGTTGATGTTGAACAAGGATCCCATATATATTAATCTCTCATTAGTTTGCATTGGAAACCAGAAAAAGCTATAAAAAACTATTTTTAACAGTTATGGAAATAGAGAGAGAAGAAACTGCTAGATTTACTAAAACTGAAAAGGCAATATTTGACCTTTATTTAATGTAGCTATTACTGTCTGAGCTCACACATATGGAGAGGAACAAGGCTATGTTATTAGGCCTAAGGCATTTGGAGTGAGTCCCTGGCTGCATGAGACTATTTACAATGATTAGATTTCCTGAACTCGAGCTACTGAGTGGAAAATCATAGCAATCATAAAAAAAACCAACTTTGTGAGGAGAGTTGTATATTTTACACAACTACCAAGCACACCCACAGACAGTGAGTACGGTAGTTGATTTTAGTGGCAGCAATGGACACGAATACAGTCGTGGTGAGTCTTTATTTCCTGTCTAGTCTGAGCTTTGCTGTCCTGTTTATGTCTCTTTCTTTGCCCTCAGGCAGCAGTTCATGTCCTACAGGATTTTCAGGAATATCAGCACAATCTCAGCGACTCAATGATATTTATACCTTTATTCTTCATAGTGAGTCATAGGTAACTGTGTAGTCTCCTTCTAGTGGTCATTGGTCACAACTAAATAATACAAGATTATGCCTAAGGCTTCCAGGGTTCCTGCCAACTGCCCTGTCCTTTCAAGCGGGCTATGGTATAGCTTTGTACATAAGTGTTATGCCATGAAACCATACGTCTACTGGCATCTGATTATACTGGAAAACATATTTAGTTATGTATTGAATAGTCAGAGATGTGACATGCTTAGAAAATCTGGAGTGTGTGTGAAAGGCATTTTGTTACTTAGTTTAACCATGGGGTAATGGTGGCACCAATCATTGGCATCCTCTGAATGTTGCGTAAGCATAAGCTGCCTTTTTGTGATGAGTATATTTATTCGGCAGGCATTAATTCAGAGCTAATTTCGCACTTCGACACCTGCTAATTATTTCACAAAACTACTGCAATAATTTGCAGTGGCAAAAATCTTGCGCTCGTAAAAATTGTCGCCCATAAAAAATGTTTTGATTCCTATTGACTTTAATGCATTTGGACAAAAAAGTTGTGCTTCTAGAAATTGTCACGTGCATTAACATTGAGCGAAAGGTTACAGATTCACTCATCACTACTGCCTTTGTCTCTTGGTGGGCCCCAAACTTTCTTATCATCTCTGATGGGGTTAGAAGGAACACAGCAGGACAGGAGGCAAGTCTTAACAAAACTAGGGGAGTGTTAGGTCAAACAGAGATAAAAATGGAACTCCCCATGGCAAGTACTACTAGTCTAAGTCTGTAGGGATGGATACCATACAACTATGTCAAACCATATCATCAAGCATTCCCATGATCAATGCCTAGTTCTTCAGGAACAACCCCCTAGTTTTGCTCATAGGTCAGCCACAGCTCACAAATCAACGATGGCCCACACCTAAAACCTCAACCCTTTTACTGTTCTGTTGGATTCCATTTACTTTTAAGTTGCCTTGCCTTTTAAAGGGGGTAACTATTCAAGAGCTTATATTAAGAGCAAAATGTGTTTTCATATATAGGCTGCTGATAACTATTAGATTTTGGAGTAACATACAGGCAAAATCAGGATTGTACTGGGCCAGTGTGACACCAGGAAAAAACCCAGTGGTCCTGAGCCCTAGTGGGCCCGATCCCCTGAGCTACTTGCTGACCTCCTCTGCCCCAGTCATTACCACATGAGGGAGGGGGGTGAGGAGGCAGAGGTAGGTTGTGGCTGGGGTGGGGGGCTGGACAGGTGCAGGTGCGGGCCCCTGATGTGCCAGCTTTGGTGGGCCCAGACCTCCCCAGTCCAATGCTGTGCAAAATACTAGGCTTTCAATTGCAATAACTGTAAATGGACCGGTTCTGTAACATATGCCCTTAAATAACATCAGTTTCCTCTTTAAGACCAAAAAAAAAAATTATGTAGACGTTCACAATGTGCTACAGATTCAGTTTAAATGGATTGTTATTTTTAATTAAATACTTCACACCAGGAAGGCCAAGGTTTCTTTTTGTTTCAGGGAGCGGGTGCCAAGTATCCCGCACAGCTGTTATTGCCTCAGTTGGAAAACTGTTCCTGGCCTGGAATAATACTCACATGGGTTACATGCTGGGCTACCGAGAAACATATGGGAAATATAAGCGACGTGATTTCTGCTGCTTTCTCAGCTCATAACGTTTAATAATAGCTATAGGATTCCAGCCAGTGATCATAATGAGTTGCTTATACTCAATAAAAAGGGATGCTTGGCTGAAAGTACAGGTTTTATGCCTAAATCAATCCTTGTCATTTAAGCTGAGATGTTTCCCATTTGAAGCTTTGGAGTGTGCAATTGTTACAAGTTTTCTCTATTTATATGAGGTCTGGGAAATACAGTATGGGCATATGAGGTGCCTACTCTACAAGGTTTAGGTTTTCTAAACCGCCTCCTCCCAAAGCTGTTTTTAATACCATCCTTCATTATACCCTTATATACATTTCTGCACAGAGGAATGGAAACTGACCCCTTCATGCTACACTCACAATGGCTGTCTTTAGTTGTGTTAAATGGGTTGTTCGCCTCTGAGTTAACTTTTAGTATGATGTAGAGAGGGATATTTTGAGAGAATTTTCCATCAGTTTTATTTTTTTTTGTATTTGTGTTTTTGAACTTTTTATTCAGCAGCTCCCCATTTTGCAATTTCAGTCCAAATTCCCCTAGCAACCATGCACTGATTTGAATATGAGACTGGAATATGAATAGGAGAGGCCTGGATATAAAGATGAGTAAAAAAAAAAAAAGTAGCAATAAAAATTAATTTGCAGCCTTACAGAGCATATTTTTAGATGGGGTCAGTGACCCCCATTTCAATATAATCTGGCCGAAGCGAATCCGTGATTCTATTTATAGTGAAAAACCTCCAATAGTTTAAATACAATTATTTGTGCTCATATAATCTAAACAATTAAATTCATCCATTCAATTAAATTGAATGGATGAATTGCATTTATGAATTTAATTATTCTTAAATTCCGGTGTATCATTATATAAATTATTTTTGTACATAGCACTTTAACCACACATTCTGGTGCTATTTATATACTGAATTGTTAAGGGTTTTGAAAATTAATTGGTTTTTTAATTGATCAATTAAATATTTATATCCAATACTAGATGAACTGATTTATATATAGAATTGATAATTCTATATATAATGTGCAAATTTATAGTATATAGTAATGGGCAAATTTATTTGCCTAGCTCAAATTCGCAGCGAATAAATTTGCGATATGCCTGTGAAACTTTGCCGGGGAAAATCAATTTCCGATTTTCAGCGTTCGAAATTCACTAATTTATAGTGAAATTGTTAAATATTCAGGAATTTCTTGTGAAATCGTTCTAATTCACAAATTTATAGTGAAATAGTTCGAAATTCATAAATTTATAGTGAAATCGTTTGAAATCCATGAATTTATAGTAAAATAGTTCGAAATTCACAAATTAATAGTGAAATTGTTCGAAATTCATGAATTTATAGTGAAATTGTTCAAAAATCAGGAATTTATAGTGAAATCGTTCGAATTCCCAAATTTATAGTGAAATTGTTCAAAATTCACAAATTTATAGGGCAATAGTTTGAATTTCATGAATTTTTCATGAAAATGGTAAAAATTTTCATGAACTTTCCGATTTCCCTATTTTCGCAAATTTTTTGGCCATTTCGGTGAAGCGAAATGCCCCAGATTCGCCCATCACTAGTAATAAAGGACCTACAGAGTTTTGCATCCTTTTTTCCTTGCTTCTTACTAAATAAAGGTTACTTAATTGGGCATTTGCACCCCGTTGCGTCTTCGGAGTAAGAAGTTTCTGAGAGTATCAACCATTTTTTACAGTTTTTAAAAACTCCCATGAATTCGAAATTTGACCCTTGACAAATCAGCCTCCCCATAAACCCAATAGGCTGGTTTTGCTTCGAATATTTCAGTTATATCTTAGTTGGGATCAAGTACAAGCTACTGTTTTTTTTATTACTGAGAAACAGGAAATCATTTTTAAAAACTTGGATTATTTGGATACAACGGCAGGTGATGGGAGACAGCCTTTCCCTAATTCATAGCTTTCTAAATAAAGGTCTTCCAGATAACAGATCCCATACCTGTATTATAGAAAGATGTGTCACCAAGCTGGGGGGGCATAGAAATATATTGGTGGGTGTGAAACCCATTCAAAGCCTGCAGATGTCATTGATTCATCTGGCACACGCTGTGGGTTTATTTGGCAAAGAAAAGAGCGGCCTGTTAGGTATATCATGCGCACCAGATGCACTCCATCTGTATTTAAGCACCGAATGCGGCTTTTTATTAGTCCTGTTACGATTGCTGCTTGTTGTTCCAAATGAATATAATCATCACTACTCTGCACACTGTTGTGTCTCAAGGAACAGAAACATGTTTCATTGGTGCCATCTGGTTTCATGAAACAATCGCAGTAATAATCCAATAAGTTTTTACGCTTTACTCTTGCCCTTCGTATACATATTCTCGGCAGTACGCAGATTACAAAGGCAAGCTGCCTGTAGCTAAAAATAGGAATAAAATATTGGGCAATAAAAACTGATTTTGTCCTCGGCCCTGTAACGGAACATTTCCCACTCAGCATCAGTGTTAATTCTCTCATATATGTTTGTATTTCTGGTTTCATTTTAATCAGCACTTTAACCAGTTTTATTGCTAGTTGGACAGCCGACAAAAATGTACATTTTTAAAGCGCACCAATCATAGCCAAAATCAAACACATATTAACAACCTGACCAGTACAACCTAAACATGTTTAATCAAACTACATGTACAGTTTTTTGGAAAAAAAACAGCAGTTTTTAAAAAATCCCATACTTTGTCACTGACTACAATATGCAAATGAGTTCACGAGCATGCTCAGATTGTAGCACTGTCTGAGTATTCTACCCAGAATGCCTAGCTTTAGTAAACTCTAGAAGTATCAAGAGAAGTTCACACAGCTAATTCCACAAGGTGGCAGCATTAACACAGAAGTTTGGCAGATTTCAAAATAGCTTAGAAGGTTTATTAGGCAAGCAAGGAATTTCAACTGAGCATGTGCGAGATTTCAGAGCTACAGTTGGCTGTGAAGATATGGGTAGGAGGAGTCAGTGAAATCCAAGATGGCTGCCTCAGATAGAACTGCAGTGGAGATAGGGGAGATTTTGCAGAAGGTACAGTGAGCTGATCATTTACATTATACAAACAATTCTAACAGTTTTAAAAATCGGATTTCTTGAACTTTCACATATTGTATTTACTTAGTAAATCATTTTAGGTATGATTGGTGCCCTTTAAGTTCAGCAATAACCGCCAGCGTGGAAAACATATCGAACTTTCGATGCATTCAGATAATAAACTGGCCTGGACTTAATTTAGGAAGGCACTTATATTTAATAGCTTCCTGTACAGTTATTTCTTTTAACATATGGATCACAAAATAGCATAATATGCTATGAAAAAGTTTTCTCGGGACCTGGGGCATTCTGGATAACGGATCATCCCGTAATTCAGATCTTCATATCTTAAGTCTAGAAAATCACGTAAACAACCCAATAGGCTGTTTTTGCTTCCAATAAGGATTATTTGTATCTTAGTTGGGATCAAGTACAAGCTACTGTTTTATTATTACAGAGAAAAAGGAAATCATTTAAAAAAATGTGGATTAATTGGATAGAATGGAGTCTATGGGAGATGACCTTTCTGGATAGCGGGTTTCCAGATAACGGATCCCACAACTGTATGGTTTATGTAGGTACAGGTATGGGATCCATTATCTGAAACCCTTTATCCAGAAGGCTTCTAATTACATGAAGACCATCTCCCATACACACCCGGGGTTTTTCTAGTGAGCACCACAGGGAGATCTTCTTCCGTCTTCTTCTTTCTTCATATTTCCATGAGCAAACGCATGCGCAGTTGAACGAAATAGACAACTTTTTAGCTAAAGTTCTGCTTTTTCGCTCTACTGCGCATGCGCAGCCACAAGAAGGAAGATGGAAGAAGATCTCTCCGTGGGAAAAACCTCAGGCCGGTACAGTTTTCTGCCAATAGGAGCACTGGCCTGGGGTTTCAGGTAAGTCAATACAATTACTTGGGGGGCCTAACATTTGGCACCCGCAAGTGCAAACAGCCTTTCCTTCTCATTTAATCTCAATAATGCAAACCCTGAAATACTTCTATCGTAGTTTACAATAGTATAATACATTCTTTTATGTTTTTTTCAAGATATATACATATTTCTTATGTATTTATTTATTTATGTAATTGTTTTTAAATAGTCATGTATCTACTAATACTTTCTAGTTAATCTCAATAGTGATGGGCGAATCTACCCAGTTTCGCCGAAAAATTTGCGAATTTCCAGCGAAATTCGCAAATTGGCGAAAAAATTCAAGAACCAAAGCACGGCACGTTTTTGACGCGTCACGTTGTTTTCGGCGCGTCGCGTCAAAATCGACGCGCTACACGATGTTTTGGGTTTTTTTGCCGAATTTTCGCTGGCGAATTCGCCCCTGGCGAATAAATTCGCCCATCACTAAATCTCAATAATACAAACCCTGAAGTACTTCATCATAGTTTACAATAGTATAATTCACTATTATATTTATTGTTTTTTTTTCTTTCATCATTGTTTATGTTTTTTTTAAAGATATATACAAATGTCTTATTTATTTATTTAATTGTTTTTAAATAGTCATGCAACTATTAACAGTTTCTGGTTAATGTCAGGGATTTAAGCCATAAAGTGCTGAATCATAGTTCAGAGCTTTTTTTTTTCATTATGAGCTCATGAGGTTTCCACTGAAACATCTGGATCCACTTGCAGAACGCTTGAGTAACGGCCTGTGACCTTAGTCAGAATCTTTATATTATGTAGACAAAAGAAGGACGACTCCCACGCTGAATTGACAAAAAGTTAAAGTGACACTTACTAAAACTCATCTTTTTCTCACTTTAAAAAAGGAACTCCCAAACCTGAATCCCCTTCATTTTCCAATAATTCTTCTCGAAAAAAGTCAGTGCAAAAAAAAACGTTGTGAGAAAATTCTGATTTAATTTGAATCGTACGACTTTTTTGAATTGACGCTCTGAAAACTCAATTCAAATTGATGGGAATATCGGACGAAAACCAGCAATGATCACAATGTCAAGAACCAACTTCAGGGATATCTGATATTCACTTGTACTTGACCTCGACAGGTTTGTGATGGAATATTTTCGGATTTTTGGATTTTTAGCAGCTTTGGGGTATGATGAATCTCAAAAAATTTGAGATCTAATAAATAGACCCTCACTGTGGGTTTCCACAGAGAATTTGTACTGGATTTTTGGTATAAGGGTCTTAAAGGGGTGTTTCACCTTTAGTTTAACTTTTTGTAAGTGATAGAATGGCCAGTTCTCAGCAACTTTTCCATTGGTCTTCATTTTTTATTTCTTAGGGGCTGATTTACTAAAATTCAAATTTATCTCTCCGAGAATTGAACTCATTTATCGATCATTTTTCTTGAAAAAATTGGAGACAAGTCACATCAACATCAAGCGTCAATTCATATCATTGATTGACACTCCAAAAACTTGATTTGATTCACTGCGAAACTTTGACTTTTTTCGGATATTTGCACTAAAACAATGTTTTAATTATTTGCCGCCTCTTTCTAGATTTCAAATTGGGGGGTCACTGACCCCATCTAAAATGTTCTGTAAGACTACAAAAGTATTGTTTTTGCTTCTTTTTATTACTCATCTTTCTATTCAGGCCTTCTTTCATATTCCAGTTCCGTATTCAAATCCGTGCATGGTTGCTTGGGTCATTTGTACCCTAGCAAACAGATTGCTGAAATTGCAAACAGGAGAGCTGCTGAATTAACTTGTTTTGTCTCAGAATATCACTCCATACATCATAAAAAGTAAATTTAAAGTGAGTAACATTAAAGGGATACTGTTATGGGAAAACATGTTTTTTTTCAAAACACAGTTAATAGTGCTGCTCCAGAAGAATTCTGCACTGAAATCCATTTTTCAAAAGAGCAAACCGATTTTTTTTATATTCAATTTTGAAATCTGACATGGGCTTAGGCATTTTGTCAATTTCCCAGCTGCCCCAAGTCATGTGACTTGTGCCAGCACTTTAGGAGGGAACTGCTTTCTGGCAGGCTGTTGTTTTTCCTTCTTAATGTAATTGAAGGAGTCACAGTGGGACCTGGATTTTACTATTGAGTGTTGTTCTTAGATCTACCAGGCAGCTGTTATCTTGTGTTACGGAGCTGCTATCTGGTTACCTTCCCATTGTTCTGTTGTAAAGGCCCCCATACACAGGATGATAAAAGCTGCAGACAGACAGTCGGCAGCGTATTGGCCCGTGTGTGGGGCCATCCCACGGGCTTCTCCGATCCATATCTGGCCGAAAGTCAGCCAGATCTTGATCGGGCAGGTTAAAAAACCTGGTCAGATCGCGGGAGCATCTGTGAGTGTATGCGACCGCCTATATCATGATCCGATCGTTGGGCCCTAGGGCCCACGATTGGATCAGCCCGATATCGCCAACTTCAATGTGGGCATATCGGGGAGAGATCCACTCTCGTTTGGTGATATTGCCATCTCTATGGCCGCCTTTAGGCTGCTGGGGGTGGAAACGGAGAGGGTCATATCACTCCAACTTGCAGTACACAAGTAAAGAGAGACTGAAGTTTATCAGAGCACAAGTCACATGACTTGGGGCAGCTGGGAAATTGACAGTATGTCTAACCCCATGTCAGATTTCAAAACGAAGTATAAAAAAATCTGTTTGCTCTTTTGAGAAATGGATTTCAACGCATACTTTTTCCCATGACAGTATCCCTTTAAATCTACAGCCTTCAGACTTCAGTCGAGCATTCTGCAGAATCTATGGGAAAGCTTGTACGGCTTCTTGCTAAAGCGTAGAAATTGTACGTCGCTGTAAAAACAGTGCTCCGCTTTGACTTGTGATTAATTAGACCCGTGTTTCAAAGACGTGTTTTGATTTAAACCAAAAGGAGTATCACTGTCGCATTCATCTTCTTCAGAAAAAAAAAATCTTATTAGAAAGTCAATAAAGTGCCTTTTAGGGACCGTATTTTATTTTTTTTGTTGGAGAATATAAAACTTTGTGATGCCTTTATCTAGGATGACAAAGGGACCTTCAGAGTTTTCTAATAATTTAAGAGGGTGCCAGGCAGCAGGCAGGGAAATGAACACTGTCTGCCGAATGATTAAATTATTTCAGATTTGACTTGATATCTCATTGCTTTTTTTTTTTTTTTTTTTAAATTCCAGTAAATTCAGCTATTTTTGACATCTGGAATATCCCTAGTATAACATGTGGCAAATTGAGACCACAGAGGCAGGGACTGATATAATGACATTCCGAAGAACAACCATTTATTCTCTTTGGAATGAAATCAACATCTGGAGCTGCTGGAAGGCAACTTATCTCCAGTTTTTTTCACAAAAAAAACCCCAATAACATAAAGCAGACAACCAGCAAGGTCACAAGAAAAATTCATATTACATTTCACAGAAATTCAGTTATGTTTCTTGATTATGCAAGGTTACATACAGTTTTTTCAGAAAGATTGAATTCTTTTATACTATATATTTTATAAAAATCCATGGTATTGGGTGTTTAATACGTCTGCTTCACGGTTGTTTAAATTTAATGACTGGTTTGCGAGTTCCTCAACCCAACATTTTATTTTCCAGCTGCACCAAACACACTCATGCTGTGAGTCGATTTCATCTGCTTTAAAGGACAAGGAAAGGCAAAAAAAATTAAATCCTATTTTTACATTCTTTAATGAAAAAGAAATCTATCTCCAATATACTTTAATTAAAAAATGTGTACCATTTTTATAAGAATCCTGACTGTATTCAGTGAAATTCTCCCTTCATTTACTGCTGTGAATATGAATTGTCAAACGGTCCCTTTCTGCTGGGCAGGGAAACAATCATACTCATGAACAGCAGGGGGAGCCCCCGCCTTACTTCC